>CM042693.1:439121599-439732849 GCA_023614405.1 Avena insularis
CTTAACAGAAATTAAAGACAACCATATGGCTCACGCGGTTGCCAACTTACACTAAGGAACAGTGCTTACATCTAATATAATTACAATCATGGGCATATAACATCATCGCACACCCTGCAAAACAAAGTTAGACGCCTCTACTTTCTTTGCATATTTTACGTGGTTTGGGGCTTTCAATAAGTGTCGTTCTAACTTACGAACAAGAACCACAACATTGATACTAGCATTGTTGATCACCCGTTGTAAATTGGATCTTTACTATGCTAGGAGAAACAGCACCCAAGAAGCCACTTATGCAATACAAGTTGCATGTCAAGCGTGGAACAAGTCTCATGAACGATGTCATGTAAGGTTAGCCCGGCCGCTTCATCCCAACATACCGCAAGATGCAAAGTACACAAAAAGCAATCTACAATAAAGCATCAATGCCCACAATGACCATTGTGTTCTACTCAGGCAACAGATCTACATATAGACACGGCTCGATACCATCAGGGGTTCGTAGCATGGAAAACAAAAATTTTCTATCGCATACAAACAAACAAGCCAAGATCTATCTACTAGATTGTAGCAACGAGTCGATAGAGGAACTCACCCTCGAAGATTCCAAAGCGGTTAACGAGAGCAGATTCTCGTGGGTGATGTAGTCGTACTCTTTCCGATCTCAAGATCGCGTGAGACGATCCTTCCAAATACCACGCTCCAAGAAGCGCCCCAATCGGTCACATCGCTCGTACTGACGAAGACCTTCCTCTCCCTTGTTCCAGCAGCGGAGGTTGTAGCACTCTCGCGATTCCGCAAAGACAACGGCGTGGTACCGAAGTAGAGGGAAATCCCGCAGGCTTCGCTTAAGCTGCAAGTAGTATGGTGGAGCTTATGAGAGAGGCTATTAGTGGTCTAGTAATTAGACAAACAAATTATACGGCAATAAACAAATTAGATGGCACTAACCCGCTGCATAAAGCAATCAGACGCTCTAAACCACCACGGCTCTAAACCGGAGATTAGAGGTGGAAACTTGTGTGTCCTAGGAGGGAGCCCTGCCGCTCCTTATATAGGTGGGAGGGCTGGCGGCCAAGGGAAGGAGAGTCCTCCCAAGTCGGCTTGGTGGGCGCCAAGGGAGGAACCTCCTCCACCCGGCCTCCACCAATCCTCCTCTTCCCACTTCCCAAAATTGCTTGACTTTCAAACTAGCCGCTTGACTTTTCAATTTAGGATTTAATTTAATCCTTTATTTGGGACAGCAAGAACACTTAGTACATGATGCAATCATTCCAACTTACACTGACACCTTCATGTACCCTTCCCCCAGTGCCTGGACATTCCGACCTTCTAGAATGTTCCCGATGAAAACACCGAACCATTCCCCAACTCAAACGGGACTTTCCTTATATGAATCTTATTCTCCGACCATTCCGGATCACCTCGTGATATCCCGGATCCCATCCGAGACTCAACAACATTCGGTCTCTTTCTCATAATACCATAACTACTCAAACAACGTCAATCCTTATGTGTCTCCCTACGGTTCGTGAATTATGGACATGATCGAGACACTTCTCCGATCAATAACCAATAGAGGAATCTGGAAATTCATATGGTTCTACATATTTCTACGATTACTTTACGATCGAATGAACCACTTACATACGATACCAATTTCCCTTTGTCTCACGATATGTTACTTATCCGAGGTTATGATCGCCGGTATCTCCGCATACCTAGTTCAACCTCGTTACCGATAAGTACTCTTTTCTCGTTCCCGTGATATGTGATCCCTTGTGAGCCAGTCACATGCTTGCAAGCTAATTGGATGACATTTCACCGAGAGGGCCCAGAGTATATCTATCCGTCATATGGATGGACAAATCCCACTCTTGATCCATGTGTTTCAACCAATACTTTCCGAACACTCAATGCCACTTTTATAGCCACCCTGTTACGGTGTGGTGTTTGATGACATCAAAGCATCCATCCGGTAAAGGTGATATGCATGATCTCATGGTCGAAGGAATTAGGTTACTATGTATCAGAAAGCATATAGCAATTGAACTATTGAAATGACTTGATCTTTATGCTACGCTTATCTATAGGAGTATGTCCACCATATCATTCTCCTAACGATATGACCTTGTTGTTGATAACATCTCAATGTTCATGATATGGAAACCACAATTATCAATCAACCAACAAGCTAGTGAAGTATAGAGGCTATACTAGGGACTTCAATTTAAGTTTACAAATCACACAAGTATTAATGGTTTCCTTGTTAATACTATTATAGCATGAATGTAAACATTTATCATAAGTATGAAGATATGATAATAACCTACTTTATTATTGCCTCTTGGGCATATCTCCAACAACATCCCCTGGTCCGGGTTACCCCGTGATTTGGCCTGCCTTGAGGTGACTCGGCCAGCTCTTGCTTTGACCTTGCCGGACCTCGACTAACTCGGCCTTTATACCCCGGCGTGACCCTACCCGGGGGTATCCCCCCAACAAGTGATTCCAAGCAGGCGGGTCATTGTGAGAATGATCGTAGTTAGGCCCGTGGGAAGAAGAAGCTCCCCAATCATAGGTAGGCTGCTGATATGAAGACTCCCCCTCATTCGAGGGCTGGACCGAATCATCTGTGACTTCCCTTCTAGTATCCTGCTCCTGTTGGGAGAGCTCTCCCAAGTACGTATCAAGCTCCTGCTCCTTGAGGGATCATCCTACCCTATTATCAAGGTTAAACAAAACAGGTGTAGGCAAAAGAACAACACGCTCGGACTTGCTCCTTCTCCAACCAGCTTTGAGAAAAGTTATTTCATAAGACAACTCACTCAAACTAGCCCACGAGGAAACAAATTTATGTTGTATCATGGAATTAAGATCAAGCCTTTCTATGGGAAACTATAGGTCTAGATGATGGGGCACTAAACCATGCAATGCTAGTAAACGAGAAGCAATGAGGCCCCCACAAATTCCACCTTTCTCTCGGTTAGCAGCAAGACGGAAAGCTATAAAAACACCCAAGTTGTAAGACCTATCTTGTTTAAGAGCAGCAGAGATGAATGCTAGATCATATGAAGATAACTTATTGGTAGTTTTCCTAGCAAGAACACACTTGGAAATAAAGTAGGCAAAGTAGCGAATGGAAGGGAGATGAATGTTATGGATTTTCCCACTCCCCTTCGAGAAGCTGCTCCCTTGGCAAATTTCTGCGTATAAATCCATGAGTGGTGCAGGTCGCTCTTTAATCCTTCCACATGCTCCCCACTGAGGTACCTTAATAGCTGCACAAAATTAATCGAGAGAAAGGTCGACAGCAATATTGTAAATTTTGTAGTGGACCATGGGGTTAGGCAGAGAGTAACTAAATTGAAAGTCCTGCACCACAGACATGGTTAGCTTCACAAATTGACAAGGTTCATCTTCCAAAAAGTGCTCCAATCCTGCATTAGCAACCAAAGTACGGGAATCCTGGAAAATTCCTGCAGCTCTCATGAATTGGGAGCATGGATAAATGGAAGGAAAAACTTCCTCCTCTCGGTGAACCTTCATAACTTCAGGCACCCATAGTTCATGTTGGCTTAGTTGATGCTCATTTATCTTCTATTCTGAAATTTAAACACCTATTAAACAAGTGATTACAAAGTGAATATAATGAAAAGCACTACTCAAAGAGACTTGTAAGAGGCCTAAACATGCATCAAAACTATATCTCTAAGCATCAAACAAGCTTACAAGCTCTCATAACCTGTCACCTACAGCAACAAAATACTCAAGATATAAACCATTAAACACAAATCTACTTGGACAAGCGGAGGAGTCACATACCAGAGAACAAATGCTCCAAATTTCAGCACCAAAGATGGGCTGAGCAAGGAGATCAAAAAATCGAGGGCAAGCACATCAAGAACGCGATTTTGAGCAATGAACTGGTGTCTACTCGGGAGAGAGAAGAAAGTGGCAAGTGAGAGAGGGAGTGGAGGGCCAGGGCCGTGTCCCACACCATAGGCTAGCGGGCCCTAGGGCTGGCCGTGCCACCAGGTGGTGTACCTGCCTGGTGGGCCCCCTGGTACCTTCTAGGCACTCCTCTGCCCCTTTTTACACGTAAAAATTTAATACGAATTTTCTGGAATTTTTCGAGAGACTTTATTTTTTGGCAATGTATAGATGAATGATTTTCTGACAGAAAAAGATTTTCTGACAGAAAAAGATTTTCTGGAATTATGCAATGACAAAACAAGGCTAGAACTACAGAAGTTCTAAGACACTCTAACATGCAAGCAACTAACAACAAAAAAGAAAACTAAACGAAAGCAAAAACTAAAATGGATAGAATAAAAATAAGTAGAGATAATCATGGTGAAAACATTGTTTTGTTCAATGAAATCCTTTTGTTAACAAGGTTGATCAGGTCTTGTTACCAAAACAATTTCATATAAGACAAAACTTTGTATTCCACTAATGATTTATGTAACCTCAACTGTGATAGCAATGGTCCCAATCATAATAGTTTCAAATTTTTCTCTGGGTATGGGACAATAAATTTCTCCAACTTGAATGCCCTCAACATGTTCAATTGAATTCAAACCATAAGTCCTATCAATCTTCTTGGGGAAATAGACAATATGTTCCTTATCATTAACATTAAAGGTCACCTTTCCTTGATTACAATTAATAATAGCTCCTGCAGTATTAAGAAAAGGTCTCCCGAGAATAATAGACATATTATCATCTTTAGGCATTTCAAGCACAACAAAATCAGTTAATATCAAGCAATTATGAGCTACTTGAACAGGTACATCCTCACATATACCAACAGGAATAGTGGTAGATTTATCAACCATTTGCAAAGATATATCAGTAGGTATCAGTTTTTCTAGTTGAAGTCTCTTATAGAGAGAGAAAGGCATAACACTAACTCCAGCTCCCAAGTCACACAAAGCAGTTCTAACGTAACTATTTTTAATAGAGCAAGGGATAGTTGGAATCCCTGGGTCTCCAAGTTTCTTTGGAACCTTACCATTAAAGGAATAATTAGCAAGCAAAGTAGAAATTTCTTCATTAGGGATCTTCCTTATATTCGAGACAATATCCTTCATATACTTTGAGTAAGGAGGCAATTTAATAGCATCAGTCAAAGGAATTTGCAGGAATAAAGGTTTCATCCACTCACAAAACTTATTATAGTGTTCATCTTCCTTTGACTTGTGTTTCTTATCAGGGAAAGGCATAGGTTTTGGACCCAAGGCTCTCTTTCACTACCATGTTTCTTGGCAACAAAATCTTCTTTAGTGTATTTAGTATTCTTAGTGTGCTTTTCAGGTTCTTCTTCAAATTTTTCTTTATCAGGAACATCATTTTCTTCATTACCACTTTCAGTTTCAGCATCAGAGATAGATATACTATTAGGATCTATAGCAGGCTCAGAGGGTTCTACAATAGTTTTATGTTTCTTTTTCCTTTTCTTACGAGTAGAGCCACTATTTTCAGCTTGTTGATAATCCTGCTCAATTCTTTTGGGATGCCCCTCAGGATATAGAGGATCCTGGGTAGCAGCACCACTTCTAGTTCTAATTTCATAAGCATGTTTTTCTTTAGCAACGTTAATTAGCAAATTTTTTGTACTTTAATGAGTTGATCTATTTGAATTTGAACCATTTGAAAGTGTTTAACAATCATTTTAACATCATTAGAGGTTCTTTCCACAATATCTTTTAACTGCACAATAGCTCTAATGTTTTCCATTAGATGATTTTGCACCCTTTTATTAAAATTATCTTGCTTAACAATAAAGATATCGAATTCTTCTAAGCATTGATCAGGAGGTTTAGAGTAAGGGATACCACCTTCATCAAAGTGTTGGAGAGAGTGTACCTCAATAGTGGATGAGTAAGGGATAAGCTTACATAATTCTTCTATAGGAGGTAAATTCTTGACATCTACAGCTTTAATTCCCTTCTCCTTAAGACATTTCTTAGCTTCCTTCATCACTTCATCATTTAATTCAATCACTCCCCTCTTCTTCAATGTTGGAGTAGGCACATGAATAGTTGGTTCAGGTATAATTATTTCAGGTATAGCTGGTTCAGGGGGAGTCCAATCTTCATAATTCTTGCTTATTTTAGGTATAGCTGGTTCAGGAGGAGTCCTATTCCTGAAAACACAATCAGCACAACTATCTTGGTATGTCCTAGACTCTTCAGTTAGTCCATTATAAAATATATCAAGAAGCTCATTCTTAGGTAATGGATTTCCAGCTGGTGCATGAATCAAAGCACAAAACCTTGCCCAAGATTCAGGCAATATCTCTTTTTCTCCCTGTTTAAAATCAAAAAGTTCCTGCAAAATAACATGTCTAGCACTAGGAGTAAAATATTTCTGCAGGAAAGTACTAATCAAGAAATCAGGGCTATGAATAGATCCATGAGGTAAATTACTAAACCAAGCTTTAGCTTCTCCTTTCAATGAAAAGGGGAAAATCTTAGCAACAAAGTAAGTACGCATCTTAATATCATCAGAAAACAGGCCACTCATGGTAGAAAGCTCAGTCATATGTGCTACCGCACTTTCATTCTTAGTCCCACAAAAAGGTTCTTTCTCAATAATAGCTATGTAGGATAGATCAAGAGAAAAATCATAATCTTTATCTTTAATGTTTATGGGAGAAGCAGCAAACTTAGCAATAGGAGACAATTTGGGTCTAAATAGTACGCCTCTCAAGGAGACTCTTAGCAGTGCTCCTATCATGGGTGTTTTTACATTCTTTAATAAATTCATCGGTCATCTCAACATAACCATCTTCAATATCATAACTTTCACTAGACTCAGGTGAACTAATAGGTGTAGTAGTGTCTTCATTAGGAGTTTCAGTATTTTCAGCTATAGTTCTAGCAATCTTAGCATCTAGGAAAGGACCTAATGAACCACTCTTATCAAGCACAGTAGAAGCAGCATCATAAGTATCAGAAGTTTCAGATTCAGTAGTAGTAGCAGTATACGTAGCATGCGTGTGTGATGGCGTAACGAGATTACTCATAAGAGATGGTGAATCAAGAGCAACAGAGGTGTTCAGAACCGTACCTCTTCTTGTAGTGGATGGTAAAATAGGAACCTTGCCATCACGAGACTTACCCATGATGGATGGATAACAGCAAACAATAGAGAATCCAAGTGAACTTAATAAATAAAGCTATGCTCCCTGGCAACGGTGCCAGAAAATAGTATTGATGACCCACAAGTATAGGGGGTGTATCGCAGTATTTTCGAGGGAAGTGAAACCCAATTTATTGATTCGACACAAGGGGAGCCAAAGAATATTTATAAGCCTTAACAACTGAGTTGTCAATTCAGCTGCACCTGGAAATAATCTTGCTCATAGCAGTTTATCAGTAGCAACAGTTTTGTAGTAGGAATAGTAAAGTAGCAGCAGTAGTAAAGTAAAGATAGTAGTAACAATAGCAGTAAACAGTAGGATTTGAGTGCGGTAGGCATAGGGATAGATGGACGAGCGTTGCATGGACAAGCCAATTCACATGGCAATCAGAACATAGGGCAATTGCAGATAAATAAGATAAAGCATCCAAGTACTAGATAATCCTAGGCATGTGTTCCATATATAGTCATATGTGCTCGCAATGAGAACTTGCAGAACATCTTTTGTCCTGCTAGCCCGTTTGCAACGGGGCCTCTAGGGAACCACTGGCAATTAAGGTGCTCCTTTTAATAGAGCACCGGAGCAAAGCATTAACACTCTGTGAACACATGTGATCCTCACATCAAAGCCATTCCCTCCGGATATCCCGATTTCTATCACTTCGGGGCCATTGGTTCCGAACAAGAACGTGTGTATACAACTTGCAGATAAGATCATAAACAATACTATCATAATGAATCAATAACATGTTTAGATCTGAAATCATGGCACTCGGGCCCTAGTGACAAGCATTAAGCATAACAAGTCGCAACAAAGTCATAAAGCACTAATAGAAGATACTAGGCACCATGCCCTAATAATCCGATGCCATTACATGAACGATATCATCCAATCCCTACCATCCCCATAGCCTACAGTGGGGGATTACTCACTCATAGATGGGGGAAACATGGATGGTCGATGGAGAAGTGATGGTGATGATGATGGCGATGATCTCCTCCAATTCCCTTTCCTGGCAGGGTGTCAGAACGGAGTTTCTGGTGTTGTTTCGTGGAATCTGGTGGTGGCGGCGAAGCGGAACTCCTTCTGGAAAAACATCGACCCCCTGAGTTTTTAGGTCAGAAGGCATCTTATAGGCGAAGAGGGAGACCGAGGGGGTGTTTGGGCCTGCGGCTAGCCACCTGAGCTGGCCAGTGGTGTGGCTCTGGGCCCACCCCCTCCGTCTCGATTCGCTCGTGAGTCTTCCGTGAAATAGGAATTTTGGCATATTTTCCGGGATTTTTCCTGATAGTTGATTTTCTGCACAAAAACTAGACACCAAAGCAATTCTGTTGAAAACAGTGTTAGTCCGTGTTAGTTGCATCCAAATCACACAAGTTTAGAGGAGAAACAATAGCAAAAGTGCTCGGGAAAGTAGATACGTTTTGGACGTATCACTCGCCCAGATCGGGATAGAGATCCCCAGCGCCTCCCTCCTTCTTCCTTACTCCTCCCTGCCATGGTCATGGCCAACCAAAGCCCTAGACTCGGCCTCACCTGCTAGCCAGAGTAGTCATGGAAGCTAGAGGCGTAGGTGTACGTGGATGCTTTGTCGCCGTCAGGGCCGGCCCTAGGGGGGGGGGGACTAGCGGGGCAGTTGCCCCGGGCCCAAAAAATATAGGGCCCAAAAAATGTAGTTCTACTATACATATACATCTAAAAAAATTCTATTGGGCTAACAACGTCGGAGGCCCGGACGTCTCAAGCCATCGACGCCTCAACTCCTAGCCTCCCAGCTCCCAGGCGATCGACACTGCGCTGTCGCTTCCTTCTCGATGCGATCGATTCCCATGGACTGGTTCAGACTCCCAAGCGCATACGCATTGATCGACCCACGACACCGCCCCATCGGCAGTCGTCACGTCACGTCCCAAGAAGCCAGGACTCCCTGCGCTCGGTGTCGGTTTCCAGATTGAATTCTTCTCCCGTCGCGATCGCGACTCGCCTGCCGTCGCTTCGATGCTTCCCCTGGTCGGCTGGTCCTCGACTCCCTACCTCGCCAAGTCCCTGTCTCTGGATCAGATTGGATCGTCCTTCTCCTTCAGTCCTTGGCCACCACCGGACGCGATTCTGCGAAGGCATGCCTGCTGCTGGTTCGTTTTCTGCCCACACGACCACGTCTATCCCATGTCCATGCCTCTGGTTACACTTAATTTTTAGTTCATAATTCTAATTCATACCTGATTGTTGTTCTTGTTTGTAGCATCCGACTGTCCTAGATTAACTGATTATGGCGCCCGAATCCAGTGCTTAGAAAAGAAAAAGAAAAGAACAAGAGAAGAAATTAATAGAATCACAGAGAGGATCTTTTCATAAATTTTTGAAGAGCAACACGAGCACTTCAAGGAATCCAGATGAGTTGGCGCTAGTTCTTGTGGGGGGAACAAACTAATATTGATCCAGAAGATAATGTCGGCGGTATAGAAGATGATGTTCATATCGACGTAGATGATGACAATGTGAGTAATCATGATGATGAATCTGCTAATGTTGATGATGAACCAGAACCAGTTAGTGTGGATATTTATAATCCGGCAAATTGGGGTACTCTTGATAACAAGATGAGGGACATATTAGTAGAAAAGGGTCCTATCAGAGAAGAAAATATCACTTTTCCTTTAACCGGTAAAAGACATTTTTCATATTCTCATTACTCTAGATACATGAGCAATGGAGAGGTACGTGATCCAAAATGGCTAGTTTATTCAAGACATGTTGACAAAGTGTTCTGTTTTTTCATGCAAGTTATTCAATCCTATTAACTGCAAGAGTTCCTTGGCACATGACGGGTTTAATGATTGGAAACATATCACCGATAGGCTCAAAGAACATGAAGTTAGTGTCGAGCATATGACAAGCATGATCTCTGGGAACGAATTAAGAAATAGACTGAGCAAACATGAAACAATTGATAAGGAGTTACAACATGAGATCACAAAAGAGAAGGAGTGCCTTAGACAAGTTTTACTAAGAATAGTTGTTGTTGTGAAATTTCTTGGTAAACGTAGTTTGGCATTTAGAGGATCCAATGAGCAGCTTTACAATGATCGCTTGTGTTGAGATGATTGCAGAATTTGACATGGTAATGCAAGACCACATTAGATGGGTTCAAAGCAATGAGATTCATTATCATTATCTTAGTCACAAAATTCAGAATGAGTTGATTTTACTAATGGCTTCTAGCATTACAGACACTATTCTGAAGGTGATTAAGAAGGCTAAATATATCTCAGTTATTCTTGATTGTACCCCGAATGTGAGTCACCAAGAGCAAATGAGTTTGTTGGTTCGCTGTGTTAATACCTCTGATACATAGGTAAAAGTTGAGGAGTACTTTCTTGGTGTCTTGGTGGTGAATGACACATCTGGTGAAGGGCTTTTCAATGTATTGGTTGAATCCATCAAGTCATATGGTCTTCTTATTGATGACATTAGGGGTCAAGGTTATGATAATGTCTCTAATATGAAAGGAAAGAACAAAGGAGTGCAGAACAAGTTGATTGAGGTAAATCCAAGGGCTTTATGTATGCCATGTGCTTGACACAGTCTTAATCTTACTCTTTGTGATATGGCTAAATCATGTGGTAAGGTTGTTTCATTCTTTGGTATCGTGCAACGGATCTATGTTTTATTTTCGGGGTCTACCAAAAGATGGAAAGTGTTGCTTGACCATGTGGAAGGTTTAACTGTGAAATCTTTGTCCAATACTCGCTGGGAGAGTCGGATCAAAAGTGTCAAAGCAATGAGATTTCAAGCTCCTCAGCTAAGGCATGCTCTTCTTAAGTTAAGTGAAGATGTTGATACTGAACCAAAGGATAGGAGTGATGCAAAAAAATTATTTAAAGTGCTTGGCAGCTTTGAATTTATATTTAGTATGGTTATCTGGTATGAAATTTTATTTGCAGTAAACACAGTCAGCAAGAAGTTGCAATCAGCATCCATATGCATTGATTCTACAATTCAGCAAATAGAAGGTATGTGCACTTACTTTCAAACATATAGAAATGAAGGGTTTGCTGCTGGTTTGAAGAGTGCTAAGGATATTGCATCTGAGCTGGGTGTAGAGCAATCATTCCGTGTAAAGCGTCATGGTTCTAGGACAAAGCAATTTGATGAAACCGAATGCGAGAAAGCAGTCTTCCAAGCCGAGGAGGATTTTAAAGTGAACTGCTTTTTGGTTATGGTCGATATGGCAACCACATCTTTGAAGCGCAGATTCAAAGAATTCCAGTCATTTAAAGGTATATTTGGGTTTTTAATGAGTTCCAAATCCTTGAAGGCATTGGATGGTCCTCAACTAAAAGAACATTGGATTAAATTTGCAAAAACTTTTACTCAGCCGGGTAAATCTGGTAAACCTGATACATGTGATGTTGAGTTGAATACACTTATTTCTAAGTTAAGTGTTATGAAGTTCACTTTGCCAAATACATCAATGTCTGCTATGGAGCTTTTTGAGTTTGTCAGAGAAGCGGATTGTTATCCTAATATTTTTATCGCTTATCGGATCTTATTTACTATGCCCGTGACTGTTGCATCAGCTGAAAGAATCTTTTCAAAGTTGAAATTATTGAAGAACTATTTGAAATCTTCAATGTCTCGAGAGAGGTTAAATGGTTTGGCAAGTCTATGCATCGAGAAGAAGTTAGTGGACGAGATTGATATTAATTCCATCTTCACGTACTTTGCTTCTAGGAATTTTCGGAGGAAATTTTAAGATATCATGTAAACATTGTTATTTTTATATAAATATTATAGTTGGAAGTGTACTTAATTTTTTTTGAATCATCTCATATATGTATAAAAATAATTATACTACGGCGCCCAAAATTTTAGTTTCGTCCTGGATCCTCGAAATCTCAGGACGGACCCTGGTCGCCGTCCTCCTCCACGCCACCCAGTACCAGGACGCCGTCGCCAGGACCTCGCCGCCGTCTCCCGGAACCGGCGCGCGCTGCTGATCTCTACCTTGCCACCGTCCGACACAAGCTCGAGCTTGCGGCCTCTCGCGGTGAGCACCACCTCTTCCCTTCCTTCCCAGCATCTTCTCCATCTCGCTCGCCTCTGCATCGCCTGCACGTGCTGCAGCCGCCGCGTCGCTTGCCGTGCGCCCGCGTGCACCCGCAAAAGCCGCTCGCCGCACAGACAACAGCAGCCTCGCGCATAGACAGACAGCAGCGTCTGTAGCCCGTGCCTGCCCCTGTTCGTCGCGTCGATGTCGTCTCTGTGTCGCTCTTCTTCGAACGATGCGTGCACGAAAGATCTAGCCGGATGTCCCCTCTTCAAAACGAGCTTTATCATCCCCAAAACCATCCAGTAAATCGATCAAGATCATCTCGCGAAACCAGCGGAAAACGTCGTTTTATCTGTATCTCATCGTCAGTCGCGGTTGAGGTTTCGGCTGTGTTCGTCGCACGATCCCAGCCGCTTCAGTCCTCCGAAGACGAAACTGCTTGAACTAAAATCGTATCCCAACCTTCCCTCTTTCCAACGAGCCCGAGATCGCTCAAAATGGTGGCTTGTGGATCTCGTAACCTTCCTCGAAAATCAAATGAATCTCACCGTCGTTCCTAACAAAACTACGTGCAGTTCGTCAGTCTGTAACCGAGGATTTCTCCTCTGTTCCCTGCAACCTCCCGTCCTATACAGATCTTTCCCGATGCATATATTCACACGATCATAATCTTGGCACATCCCTCTTTCCGGGCTCCATTATGATCTCAAATCCATGTACGGGGTCATTCGCCATCGTCCACCGAAGATTGTTGGTTTTCGCTGTAACTGTCGCCGTTTGACGTCAGTTCGCCAGTGTTTATTCGGCAGCAGCGACCTCTGTTCTCCATAGTTTTCCATCCTCCACGATCCACCTAGGGCGCTGTTCTTCACATCAGCGCGATCTAGGATCTAGTACCAGCTAGCCCGGAAACAAACCGTGCTCGTTTTTGTCCGCTAAATCGTTCAACATCTTCTTCGAAATTCAGCCAAAAATCAAGCGCGCGCATGTCGCAGTGTGTTTGCCACGAGAATATTGTAGCTGGTAGTTTACTCTTTCCAACACCGCAGACCTGGGTACAAACGGAGCTCGGGATCTCTCGAAATCATCCGCGAAAGATCGATGAAACTCACTGAGAATCTGTCGACAGTTCGACAGTTACTTCCATGTTTTTCCTCTTTGTTTTAATCTTCCTTCTCCTTTGTTCCTCTACGATCAGCTTCAAACCATTCGCAAAATGGAGCACCGAGCTGCTCGGAATCACCTGACGAAAATCGGACCAGCTAGATTTTTCTCCCTGAACGATTCAGTCACGAATCAATTCGTGTGATCATGTCGGCTTTGTAAAAAAGGACCCTGCATTTTATCTCACCTCAACCGGCAGCCCAGACCGCCCACGTGTCGGCGCCCCTCTGACCGCGCGCGTGAGTGGCCCTCGCCACCGTCGGCCCCATCTGCCTGTCTCAGCTGCTAGACAAAGCCCGAGTGAGAAAAGACTCTCTGTCTTCTAAAATCAAAAATAAAAAACAGAATATAATATATATCTAAATTAATTCATATTTTTTTTATATAATTCGAATTTGACAAGAATTCCAAAATGAAATATGTTGCAAATTTAAATATGAATCCAAATATAAATTAAAATTTGACCAGAGTCAACTCTAACTAGTCAAACCTGTGACATTTGACCTTTTTTATTTAATTTGTATTTAATAATAAATTTAAATCCATAAATCCAAAATTGACATATTATATATGTTTTCTGACCAGAAAAATGTGAGGAATTCAAATATGGCATCCAAAATAATTTTTGAATAAGTTAAAATTTTGAAATTATTAAAATATCAAATAAATGTCTTTTCTTAATAAATCTATAACTTTAATTCCGTAATTTTAAATTTGACAAATAATATGTCTAAATCGATTAGCGCGACGAGCCCGTTCTGATTATGAATTTGATGATAAGAATTGAACCATGCATCATATAAATATTAAGTATACAACAATATTTATGGGAGCAAAACATGAATAAAACTTAATAAAACACTTTATTCTTGTACCCCACATCTCACCATGCCATGCTATGCTATGCTATGTAAATTGTGCATCATTCCATCATGGCATACTTGTTTGCTTGTTGTATATTATTTATATGATTGTGCAATGTATTTATTTCGGCCCCTTGTGTATTTGGTTTTTATCCGGATAGACGCTAAGCAAGGAGAATACCAGGAGCCTCAGGAGTATTACCCGGACCCTTCCTATTCGGCAACCGAACTATCAGGCAAGCAATTCCCCATGCTTGCATACATATAATACCTATGCTTCTATCTTACTCTTGCATCATTGAGTCGCGATTGCATTAAATTGAATCCCAAGTATTGCATAGCCTTTACTTTTAAACCCCATCGAAGCTTGTACCTCCATCCCATGAGCCATTACTGCAGGAGTTGTTTGAGCCATGCGAGTCGTAGAATTGCATGTGTAGGGTTTGTGTGAGTCCTTGAATAATGAGGTACCTAAACAACTTAATATGAGTAGAGAACTAATGGAAGAGACATCGGTGAGCTTTACCTGCTATTTGGTTCTTTAAGCTCACTTGTGTCCCGTAGGACCCCAAGTACTTGATTCTTGTTCCTTGACTATTCGCACTATTCACATACGGGAGACCCTATGAATCCTCCTTTGCCTGAGCTTGATTCACACTTTATTTCTTGGGGCCACAAAGTAGTTTGGGGCTTTATTACTATTTTGTACTTATGTCATGCCTTATTGCTTTATTTATGATCAATGTGGAGCCTGCTGTTAGGAACCTCGTACACGTTCATCAGACGATAAGCCCACCATACTTTCGGTTCCCGATTGTTTACATGATGTCGCCACACACCCTAGGTCCGTCATGAGCCACCGACTTCAGAGTGGTAGCTTATTGGGGGTGGTCCCCTGAAATAATTTATGAATCTTGTGGTTGCTTTGTCGTGAGGCCTCGTTGTGTTTTATTTGGTTCTTCCCGAGGTTGATCGTGTGTGTGTTGCTATTTGTGCACCCCTGCAGGGTAAATCTTTCTAAAAGCCGTGTCCGCGGTTATGGATGACTTGGAGCACAGTTTATCGATTATAGACAAGCATAACTAAAGTACCGCCTTTAATTTGACTAAGACATGACTAGTAATTAGTACAACACTCATGGAATGGTTAATAAAATTGCCAACGGATGGGTTGTTCTTCCGCCTTCTTGTCGGTAAGCGAGAAGGAGGGCGAGCGAGGTTAATTATGTTACTCATAACTGTTGCTATTAATTAACGAGCATCCGTCCATCTCTGGTTGGGCGGATGTGTAGCGTGTCTCTATAGAACTTTGTAGCTATTATCTTTCGCTGCAATTGCGTCATCCCAGGTTGTTCCCTTTAGATGCATTAAGACTTTCTTAGTACCCCTAGGCTCTCACACGATAAATATTTGGTTTAGATGGACAGCTATACTCTTAGGAATGCTACTGGATTGAGGAGATGGGTGATGGTGGCAATGACCGTCAGGTGTAGAGATTCCGGGGATGGAGATCCTTGAGATCTGTGGGCGGGATGTGCTTATTTTCAGGGCATCTTATGCCGATTTGCTTCTTATCCGTACTCAGATCATGTTTCCCGCTTCCGCTTGATACTCTGTTGCGTGATGTTTGAGGATGTATCCTAAAATATTATATCAATCTAGGATATTCGGATCTTGCCATATGACGTTGAATATTCCTATTTCTATTTCTTTTAGATAGTGTGACTCTGATGTCTATTGTAAGTCGCAGGCATACATACTCATTTGTGTATGTCGTGGTCGTGTTACCCGTCGCTTACGCCACTCGCTCTTGTCCCGATGTTCTTGAAAGTGGATAAGGTGGTAGGCCGGTACCGTGCCCTACTCCGCTTCGACGGGCCTACATGTGGGTGGCCTTGGGCCTCCGCGGTAGAGTCACTTATCCACTTTTGGTTCGTCCATGCTTGAACTTAGAGCGTAATGTTCGAGGTATTACACTCATCCTCGTCCTCCTCCTCATCACCGGCCCTCATCCTTGTCGTCGTTCAAATATAAAACAGTGATTCTTGGCCCAGGAGCTCCTATTGAAAAAAATAGGTACACACTAGAGAGGATTTGATTTTGGGAAATAAACCTTCTCCATGAAGAACCTGCAAGGCGGGTCATTGCTCATTCTTTGCACACATCAACAACATATGTTCACCCAAGAGCTTGGAACTCCATGCTTTCTCCTATTATTCTATTGAAGTCCCTCCCTCAATTGCATGGGATAATCTAAACATGAAAAACTAAGTAAATAAATGATAATAGTATGGGAAAATTCAATGAATTTAAATGGAAAAATTGTACATACCAATGAACACGACCCTGATACATTGCAAATGTATCTATAATTTTTGATGTTCCATGCTTGGTTTTATCCATTTTCTTGTGTTTTATCCATACTTTGGAGTACTTTTCATATGATTTCTTGGACTAACCTATTAACGAGAGCCACAGCACAACAGCCAAATGTTTACTGTTTTTGGTTCTAGGAAAGTCAGAAAATGAATATTCTCGGAATTGGACGGGACAAACGCCAAAGTGCGTATTTTTCGGAAGTCATCAGATGCTAGAGTATGAGACGGAGAGGGGCCAGGGGGCCACCACACCACCTGGCCGCGCGTCCCAGCCTGGCCCGCGCCAGGGGGTGGTCTGGCCGCCTCCGGCACCCCCCCGGCCTCCCCTTTCGCCTATAAGATGCCCTCGGGATGAAAACCCTAAGTAACCGATCAAAAATCCACGAAAGAGTATGTATCCACCATCATCTCCATCCCTAGATCGGGAGGGATCTGAAGCTCTTCCCGGCACCCTGCCGAAGAGGGGAATTCACCCTAGAGGCCTTCTTCATCACCATGCAAGCCTCCGATGTGATGCGTGAGTAGTTCATCCTTGGACTACGGATCCATGTAGTAGCTAGATGGCTGGTTCTCCTCCTTTGTGCTTTCATGTCTATATCTTGTGAGCTCCGTTCATGATCAAGATCATCTATTTGTAATTCTGCATGTTGTGTTTGCGGGGATCCGATGGATATTGAGATGCTATTTCAGATTGATTATTGATTCTATCATGTCTTTGTTATTTGTGATCTTGCATGCTTTCCGTTGTTAGTAGCTATCTTGGCCAAGTAGATGCTAGCAACTCCAAGAGTTAGTATTTATGCTCGATAGTGGGTTCATGCCCTCTTGTAATCTGGGGAAGTGACAGAAATCTCTAAGGTACTAGATGTGTTGTTGCTACTAGGGAGAAAACAACAATCCTTTGTTCATAGAACAATTGTATTGTTTACATTACACGCAATTCATAAAGCAATAATCTGTTGCTTGCAACTTAATACTGGAGGGGGTTCGGATGATAACCTGAAGGTGGATTATTAGTCATAGATGCAGTTGGATGGCGGTCTATGTATAATATTGTAATGCCCAATCGAATCTCAAAGGAGTCAAGATGATTAGTATATTGATACGTCCATTTTGCATCACTATACTATGTCATAATTCACTATTATTCATTGATATATTTCGTATTGAGAGGTGATACTTATGTTATTTCATCTGTTTTTGCATGGTTGATGACTTTTGGAGCATGGACCGCAATGATTCGATGGAAAAGGTGATGTTTGGAGGCAAAATTCAAAGATCGAAAATCCGGAAAATATACGGAAAATCCTATTTTTCCGTAAGACTAAGGATGCTGAAGATGGAGTGGAGATGGGCCAGGGGCCCACACCACCCCTAGGCTGAGCAACCCTAGGCCACGCCAAAGAGTGGTGTGGCCACCGCCCACTCCAGCCTCTCCTCAGCGTATATCATCCTCCAAACCCTAAGACTGGGAGAGACCATAGAAAGATTCCGCCGCTTTGGGGCGGAAAACACCGAGAGAGAAAGATCTCTCCGCGCATGATTTCGCCAGGAATTCCTTCCGGAGAGGGAGATCGTCGCCATCAACACCACCATCAAGCTGGACTTCATCGGGATCATCATCATCATCATCACCACCATCATCACCATCAGCACCCTCATCACCATCTCCATATTGTTGTAACAATTGAGTTGAATCTTACATAGTTCATAGGGGAAATTTTCCCGGTGTTGATTACTCTTTGTAGTTGATGCTATTGAGTGAACCATTGAATTATTGTCTATGTTCAGATTGTTATACATCATTATTCCATCTCTGATCATGATCCATATGATGTCTTGTGAGTAGTTCGTTTTGTTCTTGAGGACATGGGAGAAGTCATGTTGTTAGTAGTGGAGTTGTGTTGAGAAAGATTCAATAGTTTGATATTTCAGTTGTGGTGTACTTCTTCTAGTGGTGTCATGTGAACGTCGACTATATGACACTTCGCCTATATGGGCCTAGGGGAATGCATTGTGTATTTGGCTACTAATCGTAGGGGTTGCCAAAGTGACAGAAACCTGAACCCCCATTAGGAAACCATTGCACAAGGGACGTAAGGGTCTTAGAGTTTAAAGTTGTGGTTAGGTTTCTACCTTAATTACTTTCTTATACTTACGGATGTTTGCAAGGGGTATAATCACAAGTATGTATTAGTCCTAGGAAGGTCGGTACATTAGCACAGGTTCACCCACACAACACTTAGCAAGCTAGAGAAGATTAATCAACTATATGAAGCGAAAGCACTTGAAAGTCTTCCCATGTGTCCTCGAGAACGTTTGGTCATCTTAAGTAATACAACCGGCTTGTCCTTTGCTGCATAAAGGATTGGGCCACTTGCTGCATTTATTCCTACTGTCTTTTATTTACTCGTACTTTGTTTACTTGCTTTATCAAAAACCCCTAAAAATCTGTTTGCTAAGTATTTTGCAGAGAATTCCTGATCCATACCACTAGCCAGCACCTTCTGCTCCTTGTTGGGTTCGACACTCTTACTTATCGAAAATACTACGATACACCCCCTATACTTGTCGGTCATAAAGACTATTTTCTGGCGCCGTTGCCGGGGAGTGAAGCGCTATTGGAGAGTGGAACTGGTAAAGGAAACTGCTACTGTGAGTATTCTTTACTTCTTCTAGTTGCTTTATTTTCGTTATGGATAATCCGCTGAGTTTCTTATTTGGTAATGCTACTACCACTGTTAAGGTAGTAGATAAGCCACCACCTACTGAGAATGATGTTTTCAAAATACCTACAAGAATTATTGATCGTGTTATGGATAACTACTATGTTGGGGATGGAACTGTCCATCCCGGTGATCATTTGCTCTTTATACACGAATTATGCGAGTTGTTCAAGTGTGCAGGTATTACTACAGATCAAGTTAAGAAGAAGTTATTCTCATTATCACTAAAAGGAAGAGCTGAGGAATGGTATAAGCTGCTGAAGAATGGTCAAGCTCTGGAATGGGAGGAAATAGTTCCTCTCTTTTATTCAAAGTTTTATCCTCCTAGTGAGATTCATAAAGATCGGAATCAAATATACAACTTTTGTCCTCTTGATGGAGAGAGTACAACTCAAGCTTGGGGGAGATTGAAGTTACTAATGCTCAAATATCCCATTCATGAGCTCCCCAACAATATTATTATCAATAACTTTTATGCAAGACTCCCTCTACATGATAAAGATTTATTGGATGCTTCTTGTGCTGGATCATTCACTCGCATGGAACAAGAAGCTAAATGGGATCTTCTGGACCGTATTCAAGACAATGCTGAAGCTTGGGAGAATGACAAAGGTAGAAAGTCAGGTATAAATTATGATTATGAATGCATTGAATCTTTTATGGGAACTGATGACTTTCAAAATATTAAAAATGCTTATGGTCTAGACTCTCAAGCTATTGCTTCTTATTTTAAGGCTTTTGCTTCCTACATTGAAGTGCCTAAAAAGAAGTGGAATAAGTATCATGAACCTTATAAAGATATTGCTAAGAGTGTTCCTGCAAGAAATACTGAAGTTTATACTACTAATCATGTTTTACCTAAACCTTATATTGAGAAAATGCCTTTCCCAGTTAAGATAAAGGAACATTCTATGATAGCTAGTATGGTTAATGAAAGTACAAATAAAGCTGTTGAACCTGATAAACAAATGGTTGATGAACCTATTATAGCAAATGTGAAAAAATTTGTTACTAAATATGAAGAAGAGGGACACACTATCCTTTATAAGGATACCTCTAATATTGTTTCACATAGTAGTGTTATGAGAGCTAGTATTCCTGTGTTTTCTGTTAGGATAAGTGATCATTGCTACGATGGTCCTTGTGATAGCTATATTGTTAAGTTTATGCATGATACTGAAAGTTATTATGAAATAGGAAAAAGTGTTCTTATGCATCTCAATAATATCAAGTTTCCTCGTTTTATGCTGAAAGTTTTTATGTTGCACTTGTTTTGCCTTCTTATGCAAGTAGCCTCTGGTTTTAACAACTTGTTTGTTTACAAAATTCCCTTGCATAGGAAGTGGGTTAGACTTAAATGTGTGTATGTTTGAAGGGTTTCGCAGCATAGTAAATCAAAATTTTCTACGGAAGCGAACAGAGGGAAAGCCAAGATCTAATCTAGGAGATGCAAACAACGAGAGAGATTGGATTAGATCTTCATACCCTTGAAGATTCATGCAATGAACGTTCGTCGGAACGTGGGTGATGTAGTCGTACTCGCTTCTCCTCCTCGCGATCCGATCCGATCTAGCACCATAAGTGGCGGTGCCTCCGTGAGATGCACACGTGCAGCACCTCGACGTCTCCTCCTTCCTCGGACCAGCAAGTATGGTG
Organism: Avena insularis; assembly: GCA_023614405.1. Lineage (NCBI taxonomy): Eukaryota > Viridiplantae > Streptophyta > Magnoliopsida > Poales > Poaceae > Avena > Avena insularis. The sequence continues at coordinate 439,142,589 of CM042693.1, forward strand.
GAGAGATGGATTGGATCTACAACACGACGGCGTGGTGTATATGGTGGAGAATTTCTGCAGCAGGGCTTCGCCTACAAACAGTCGGGAGGGAGAGAGGAGGGCAGCAGGGCAACTAGGGTTTTGAGGAAGGTGTGTGGTTGGGGAAAGGGGGCGCACCAGCCCTCTATATATAGAGGGGGGTGCGGCCAGCCCTTGCCCATCCTCCAAGCCTATCTCTAGTTTAAACAATTTAAACTCTCCCTTATCTAGAAATTCTATCTCTAGTTTAAACGAGTTTAAACTTATCTAGAATCGGCTGGGCCCTATGGGGCCTTGTGCCCCTGGCCCAATGCGGCCAGGACACTCCCTCATAGGCCCATGCCCTCCCCGGAAGGTGGGGCCACGTTGGTCCCTTCCGAAGGTTCTAGAAGCTTCGTACAATACCGATTAATCCTAACAATTCAACTCCAAAACTGCCGCCTTTATATGAATCTTATTCTCCGACCATTCCTAACCTCTCGTGATGTCTGGATCCCATCCGAGACTTCAACAAAAATTCATAAACCAATTATCCAATCTATCCTAGCCGAGACACGTTAAGTGTGACCTCGCGGGTTCGAGAATATGCGACATGCTCTTCTATCAATAATCAACAGCGGGTCCAGGCACCCATATTGACTCCACACATTCATCGATGATCATATCAGATGAACCACGATGCCAGGATTCAATCAATCCCATATATATATTCCCTTCGTCTCGCGATATTTTACTTGCCCGAGATTCGATCGTGATCGTCATACCTAGTTCAATCTCGCTCACGAAGTACTTTACTGCTCCGTAATCCGATATCACTTTGTGATTAACTCCTTAACCACATGCTTGCAAGCGTGTTGATATCGACACGAAAGGGGCCCAAGTATATCTCCGACTTGGGAGGACAAATCCCATCTCGATACATACAACCCAACAGATACTTTCCGATCACCTGAGAGACACCTTTATGATCACCCTCTCATAGGATGACGTTTGATGACCTCAAAGCTTTCTTCCGATACCAGGGAGTTGTATTATCTCATGGTCTAAGGAATACAATATTTGACATGAGAAAAGCTTCGCAAAGACGAACACGATGAAACGATCTAATTGCTTCGTTAGTTTGGGTCTGTCCACCATATCATTCTCCCAATGATATGATCTCATTATCAATTGACAACTCATGTCTATGGTTAGGAAACCTTAACCATCATTAATCAATGAGCTAGTCCATAGAGGCGTACTAGGGACACGGTGTTGTTCACAAACCACACAAGTATTAATGTTTTCGCTTAATACAATTCTAGCATGGAATATAAACTTTATCATGAACAAGAATTATAATAATAACATCTTTATTATTGCCTTTAGGGCATAATTCCAACAGTATCCCACTTGCACTAGAGTCAATAATCTAGTTTACATTTGGCAACAATCTTACACCCATGGCACTGAGGTGCTGATCATGTTTTACACGTGGAAGAGGTTTAGTCAATGGATCTGCGACATTCAGATTTGTATGTACTTTGCTGATCTTCAGATCTCCATCTGCTATATAATCTCGGATTATATGAAACTTGCGGTTGATATGCTTGGTCTTTGGATGATATCTTGGTTCCTTAGCGAGTGTTATGGCGCCAGTGTTGTCACACAATATCTCCAGTGGGTCCAATGCACTTGGAACCACGCCAAGCTCAGTGATGAAGTTTCTGATCCAAACTCCTTCACTTGACGTTTTTGCAGCAGCCATGTATTCCGCTTCTACTGTAGATCCCGCGACCACACTTTGCTTGCAGCTTCTCTCGCTCACAGCTCCTCCATTCAAAATATACATGTATCCTGTCTGAGATTTAGCATCATCCTTGTCGGTGTCGAAACTAGCATCGACGTAACCTTTTACGACGAGCTGTTCATCACCCCCATAGACTAAGAACATTTCTTTAGTCCTATTTAGGTACCTTAGGATGTTCTTCACGGCTGTCCAGTGTTCCACTCCTGGATCACTTTGATATCTGCTCGTCAAACTAAGAGCATTGGACACATCCGGTCTAGTACACAGCATGGCATACATGATGAAACCTATGGCCGAGGCATAAGGCACTTTGCTCATAGCTTCCCTATCATTTACCGTAGCTAGACACTGAGCCTTGCTCAATATCTTACCTGACAACATAGGCACTGAACCTTTCAATGCCTTATCCATTCTGAACCTTTTTAGAACTTTGTCTAGGTATGTACTCTGGCTTAAAGCTATCAAGCGTCTTTGTCTATCTCTATAGATTTTGATGCCCAATATATAAGCAGCTTCACCTAGGTCTTTCATTGAAAAACACTTGTTCAAATAACTCTTCACATCGTTAAGCATGTCGATGTCATTTCCAATAATCAATATGCCATCCACATATAGTACCAGAAACGTCACCGAGCTCCCACTCACTTTCTTGTAGATGCAAGCTTCATAGCAATTTGGAACAAATCCAAAGCTCTTGATCACTTGATCAAAACGAAGGTTCCAACTCCGAGATGCTTGCTTCAGTCCATAAATGGAACGCTGAAGTTTGCATACTTTATCAACATCCTTAGGATCGACAAAACCTTCGGGTTGCATCATATACAACTCTTCATCAATGTTGCCATTGAGGAAAGCAGTCTTGACATCCATTTGCCATATTTCATAATCATGAAACGCAGCAATTGCTAATAAAATCCAAATGGACTTAAACATCGCTACGGGAGAGAAAGTCTCATCGTAGTCAACACCTTGAACTTGTCGAAAACCTTTCGCAACAAGCCGTGCTTTATAGACGGTAACATTACCATCCGCGTCCATTTTCTTCTTGAAGATCCATTTGCACTCAACGGCCTTTCGGTCGCTAGGAGGGTCCACCAAAGTCCATACTTGGTTTTCGCTCATGGATCCCAATTGGATTTCATGGCTTCTAGCCATTTCTCGAGTCCGGCTCATCATCGCTTCCTCATAGTTCATAGGTTCACCGTCTTCTACTAACAAGACGCCAAGACAGGTTGCTGCATTACCACTCAGAGGGGCACGCGACCTTGTCGACTGCGACGTTCAAGATAAAGATCGTCCCAAGCTTCATGATCCTTGTCATTAGCTTCCTCTATTGTTGGTGCAGCGTAATCGAACAATTTCAGGTGCGCTTACTCTCCAATTCAAGAGAAGGTTCAATAACCTCGTCTAGCTCTACTTTCCTCCCACTCACTTCTTTCGAGAGAAACTCCTTCTCAAGAAAGGAACCGTTCTTTGCGACAAACACTTTGCCTTCGGTTCTGTGATAGAAGGTATACCCAATAGTTTCCTTAGGGTATCCTATGAAGATGCATTTCTCCGCTTTGGGTTCGAGCTTGTCCGGCATCAACTTCTTGACGTAAGCTTCGCATCCCCAAACTTTAAGAAACGACAACTTAGGTTTAGCACCAAACCATAGTTCATACGGTGTCGTCTCAACGGATTTAGATGGAGCCCTATTTAAAGTGAATGCAGCGGTTTCTAATGCATAACCCCAAAATGATAACGGCAAATCAGTAAGAGACATCATCGATCGGACCATATCTATTAGGGTTCGATTCCGGCGTTCAGACACACCATTGCGCTGTGGTGTTCCGGGTGGCGTGAGTTGTGAAACGATTCCACTTGCTTTGAGATGCGTGAGAAAATCATAACTCAAATATTCGCCCCCACGATCGGATCGTAGAAACTTAATATTTCTGTTACGATGGTTCTCCACTTCACTCTGAAATTCTTTGAATTTTTCAAACGTTTCAGATTTATGTTTCATTAAATAGATATACCCATATCTACTTAAGTCATCGGTAAAAGTGAGAAAATAGCGATATCCACCACGCGTCGAAACACTCATCGGTCCGCATACATCGGTATGTATGATTTCCAACAAGTCCGTTGCTCGCTCCATCATACCGGAGAACGGGGTTTTGATCATCTTGCCCATGAGGCATGGTTCGCATGTGTCAAATGATTAAAAATCAAGAGACTCCAAAAGTCCATAAGAATGGAGTTTCTTCATGCGCTTTACACCAATATGACCTAGACGACAGTGCCACAAATTAGTAGTATTATCACTATCTACTTTGCATCTCTTAGCCTCAATGTTATGGATGTGTGTTTCATCCCTTTCGAGATTTAGAAGAAATAAACCACTCATTAGAGGTGCATGACCATAAAAGATGTTACTCATATAAATAGAACAACCATTATTCTCCTATTTAAATGAATAACCGTCTTGCAATAAACACGATCCAGAAATAATGTTCATGCTCAACGCAGGCACATAATAACATTTATTAAGGTTTAAAACTAATCCCGAAGGTAAAACTAAGGAGAGCGTGCCGACGGCCATCACATCAACTCTTGATCCGTTGCCAACGCGCATCGTCACCTCATCCCTCGCAAGCCGCCGTCTATTCCGTAGCTCCTGTTTCGAGTTACAAATATTAGCAACCGAACCAGTATCGAATACCCAGGCACTACAACGAGGGCTAGTAAGGAAAACATCAATAACATGTATATCAAATATACCTTTGATGGTGCCAGCCTTCTTGTCCGCTAAGTACTTCGGACAGTTGCGCCCAAAGGACCCTTGTCCTTGCAATAGAAGCACTCTGTCCGCTTTGGACCAGACTTGAGCTTCTTCTCAGGGCAACGCGCTTGTCCGCCTTTCTTGAAGGGCTTCTTTGCACCTTTACCTTTCTTAAAGGAGGGCTTGTTGACCATCAACACATGATGATCCTTCTTGATGTCCACCTCCGCAGCCTTCAGCTTTGTGAAGAGCTCGGTGATCGATCAGGAACCAATCTGATTGTGAGTCACTACAAAACTTTTGTAGCTGGGAGGAGTGATTGCAAAACCTGTCAATCTTGAGCTCCTCCGAATCTTGCGTCCAGCTTGCTCATAGGCGTTGAGTGTAGCCCGACATCTTAATGGCGTGCTCACTAACGGAACTCCCTTCCTCCATCTTGCGCTTAAAGAACTTCTCGAGATCTCATATCTCTCGAACGGGCTGAGTCTCAAACATGGTTTTCACCTCGAGAATCTCAAAGGGCCCGGATAGTTTTCAAAACGATTTTGAAGTTCCGGTTCCATAGCAAACAACATGGTGCTCTTAATCACACCATAATCATCTTTGCGCCGATCGATAGACAGCTTTTCTCATCACCGGCGCTTGCTAGGGGGTCACCTAACGCTTTCCCAAGGACATAGTCCTTTGTCCGCCGTATGTAATGATTCTTAGATTGCTAACCAGTTGGTGAAGTTAGACCCATTGTTTCTAAGCTTTTCTTTCTCAGCAAAACGTTGAAGTTGAAGTTGGACTTGGCCATGTGATCTACAATATTTGCAAGTACAATTTAGACTATGTTCATGATAAATAGTTCAACTTAATCAAATTACTAGATGAACTCCCACTAAATTCAACATCCCTCAAGTTGTTTAGTGAACACGATCCAAATTCACCACACCTAATCCGATCATCACGAGAAGAGATGTGGTTTCAATGGTGGACAACGGCGTCGATCATATCATTCATATGACTCATGCTTAACCTTTCGGTTCTTGTGTTCCGAGGCCATGTCTCAGACATGCTAGGCTCACAAGTTAGACCCAAGTATTTCCAAGGCAGTAAAATTGGCTTGCACCCGTTGTATGTGAGCGTAGAGTCTATAGCACCCGATCATCACGTGATGCTTGGACACGATTTAACTTTCGCAACGGTGCATACTTGGGGAGAACAGCTTTTATCTTGATCTTTAAGTGAGGAATCATCTTATAATGCTACCGTCATGATCTAAGCATAATAAGATACATAAAAGGATAAACATCACATGCATATAACTTTATGTGACATGGTATAGCCAATCTTCAAGAATGATCTCCATCTTGTGCGTTCCGCATGATCTCCATCACTTCACCATGATTGCCTCCACCACGAATAGCAACTACAACTATTGCTAACTACTTAGCGATAAAGTAAAGCTATTACATGGCGATAAGAAGTTGACTCGCAGGTCATACACAATTATAAAGACAACCATATATTCTCGCCGGTTGTGTACTCATCGACATGCAAGTCGTGAAACATTACAAAACATGATCATCGCATACATTATACACATCACATCTTGGGCCATACCATATCACAGAAAACACTCCCTACAAAAACAAGTTAGACGCCTCTACTTTGTTGTTGCATGTTTTACGTGGCTTATGGGAGTAGATGCTAAGAACGATTCTTACCTACGGAAAGCCACAACGGTGATATTATGGTGCCAAACTCCGGTGTTAATCCCATGACAACTATAGTGAGAGAAACTGACATCCACCAGCCGCATGTGTGGAACAAGCCACACGTCAAGTGCGGAGCCGGTCTCGCGAACGACGTCGCGTAAGGTTGGCCTGGACCGCTTCAATCTCACTATCCCGCGTCATAAGAAGAACACAAACAAGAGGCTTGCAACAGAAAACATCAACGCCCGCAACAACCATGTTGCGTTCTACTCGTGAAACACATCTACGCATAGATCTAGCTCTGATACCACTGAAGGTTTCGCAGCATAGTAAATCAAAATTTTCTACGGAAGCGAACAGAGGGAAAGCCAAGATCTAATCTAGGATATGCAAACAACGAGAGAGATTGGATTAGATCTTCATACCCTTGAAGATTCGCGCAGCGGAACGTTCGTCGGAACGTGGGTGATGTAGTCGTACTCGCTTCTCCTCCTCGCGATCCGATCCGATCTAGCACCACAAGTGGCGGTGCCTCCGTGAGATGCACACGTGCAGCACCTCAATGTCTCCTCCTTCCTCGGACCAGAAAGTATGGTGGAGAGATGGATTGGATCTACAACACGACGGCGTGGTGTATATGGTGGAGAATTTCTGCAGCAGGGCTTCGCCTACAAACAGTCGGGAGGGAGAGAGGAGGGTAGCAGGGCAACTAGGGTTTTGAGGAGGGTGTGTGGTTGGGGAAAGGGGGCGCACCATCCCTCTATATAGAGAGGGGGTGCGGCCAGCCCTTGCCCATCCTCCAAGCCTATCTCTAGTTTAAACAATTTAAACTCTCCCTTATCTAGAAATTCTATCTCTAGTTTAAACGAGTTTAAACTTATCTAGAATCGGCTGGGCCCTATGGGGCCTTGTGCCCCTGGCCCAGTGCGGCCAGGACACTCCCTCATAGGCCCATGCCCCCTCCCGGAAGGTGGGTCCACGTTGGTCCCCTTCCGGAAGGTTCTAGAAGCTTCCGGTACAATACCGATTAATCCGGAACAATTCCGAACTCCAAAACTCAGACTGCCTTATATGAATCTTATTCTCCGGACCATTCCGGAACCTCTCGTGATGTCCCGGATCCCATCCAAGACTCCGAACAAAAATTCATAAACCAATTATCCAATCTATCCTAGCATCGAGACACGTTAAGTGTGTGACCCTGCGGGTTCGAGAATATGCAGACATGCTCTTCTATCAATAATCAACAGCGGGCTCTGGGCACCCATATTGACTCCCACACATTCATCGATGATCATATTGGATGAACCACGATGCCAGGATTCAATCAATCCCATATATATATTCCCTTCGTCTCGCGATATTTTACTTGCCCGAGATTCGATCGTCGGTATCGTCATACCTAGTTCAATCTCGTTCACAACAAGTACTTTACTCGTTCCGTAATCCGATATCACTTTGTGATTAACTCCTTAACCACATGCTTGCAAGCGGTGTTGATATCGATTACCGAGTGGGCCCGAAGTATATCTCTCCGACTTGGGAGGGACAAATCCCATCTCGATACATACAACCCAACAGATACTTTCTGATCACCTGAGAGACACCTTTATGATCACCCTCTCATAGGATGACGTTTGATGACCTCAAAGCTTTCTTCCGATACCAGGGAGTTGTATTATCTCATGGTCTAAGGAATACAATATTTGACATGAGAAAAGCTTCGCAAAGACGAACACGATGAAACGATCTAATTGCTTCGCTTAGTTTGGGTCTGTCCACCATATCATTCTCCCAATGATATGATCTCATTATCAATTGACAACTCATGTCTATGGTTAGGAAACCTTAACCATCATTGATCAATGAGCTAGTCCATAGAGGCGTACTAGGGACACGGTGTTGTTCACAAACCACACAAGTATTAATGTTTCCGCTTAATACAATTCTAGCATGGAATATAAACTTTATCATGAACAAGAATTATAATAGTAACATCTTTATTATTGCCTCTAGGGCATAATTCCAACAATGTTTGCTTCTTAATGCTCTCCTTCGCTTCAATTCATATTCCTATGAGAGCGTCTCCAAAATTATCATGCCCATCTTAATGGCTATAAAGAAAGAGCTTTTTGCGAGACAACTCAATTTGTTTTTGCTTTCAGTTTGTTTTTGTTTCTTTGAGTCTTGGAAGTTATTACTTCAGTAATAACCTCTCCTTATCCGCTTTGTTTGGTTTTTGTGTCAAGATCAACCTCTAATGAGAGAGAAGTAATATTTGGGGAAGTTGCTGTCCCGAAACAGATTTTTGTGCTTCACCGTAAAAATTCGTGAGAGATCTCTGTCTTTCGGATTGAGCTTTAATTTTTCGTGCTTCTGCCCCAGGTTGTTTTTTAACTTTCGTTAGTTTTGTACTTTTTGATTTGAGCAACAGAAGATTTTCGAAAAAATTGATCTTTACCTGCTGGCCTGTTTTGACAGATTTTGCCACTCTTGCATCTACTTCTTTATTCGATTTCCTTTTTGAAATCTTTTTAGGTTTTCAGAAGGAGTTGCTACAGTAGCTTTTGTTTTGATGGTTTTCAGTTGAAGTTGGACTCAAAAGGTTTTATCACTTCACTTATACTAATGTTGCTAATGAGAACTGTGTGAAGTTTTGTGTGAACGAAATTTCCAGGTAGTGGAGATAATGGTGTAATAAGGAAGAGAAGGGTTTTATAACTCAAGTAATAAGTGTAAGAAGATGAAGATATCGATGATATTCAAGTGATGACTCCGGAAGAATCTACTAGATACCAAATTCAGAGACCTGCAGAGTCTGTTTTCAAATAGGTAACAGTTCTGGTAAGAAAAGTTCCGCAAAAATACTATCCAACTATATTTTTGCAGTTTTTAGTCAATAAGGAAAGCTACGAAGAGAAAAAGGGACGGAAACGGAGCCAGGGTGGTCCACACCACCCTGTGGCGCGGGCCCACCCCTGGCCACGCCACCAGGTGGTGAGTCCACCCCAGACTTCGCCTTCGACCCGTTTTCACCCAGTACCTTCCTCTTGTTATGAAACTTCGTAATATATAATCCCCCGGACCCCCCGAGGTTCGTATATTGTGTTTTCGTCGTGTTTTTGTTTCGATCTATTTTTGCCAGGACATACTCTTTGAAGGTTTAGAAGCACAATGGTGTCCGCCAAGGATAAAGGGAAGGAGGCTATGGAGGAGGACCTCCAAGACCCCAGGAAGGAGAAGGAGATCAAAAGTGAAGATGAATAGGAGCAAGGCCAACATCCGCACACCGACACTACCATTGCAAGCATTGGAGTGGTGACAAAACCTACCAGGGTTAGAAGGACTGCACGGATGCAGACTGGGGGGAAAGCTCCTCGTCACTACTTGGCTCCACGGTCACCTTCTCCAAGTACCAAGATTCCCTTCCATACCTTTATCCATAACCATGCAGGAAAAGAAGACCGCAAGGAAGGAGAGCGGAAAAAGAATCACAAGAGCTGGGATCCACAATCTGACATGATCATGCACCGCATTGAGCACAACTCGAAGTTGATTCGTACCCTCACCTTCGAGATTGAGGACTTGGGGAAATTGGTCAAGAAGCTCATCGAGAGGATACCACCACCACCAAAGGAGTAATTCTTCATTAGGTTTGGCATCCCCTTGGCTTGTTCCAAGCTTGGGAGAGTGCCGCGGTATCACATCACTATCTTCTATCTTTTTACTTTTTAGTAGAGTCATATCATGAATAGAGAAGTTATTGTGTATGATGGTTTGCATTATGGAAGTGTCCCCTCTCTCGTTAGATATGTATCCCTTGGTGTGAGTTGCCGATATGGAATATTAATGAGAAGTTCTATCATTTACTCTTTTGCATAGATTATATTAGTTTTCAATTCATGGTTATATGATTGATCTTGTTGTTAGTATTGGTATCACTTTGGGATCATTGAGTTAATTTAGTTGGTTTTGGCAAACCTAGCTCGGTCAGTAGCACACTATTTTTGAGAGTTGAATGAAAAAGATAGAAGTACTCTAAAGAAATATAATTTCATCATCTTTCTTTCTTGATTTGCTCATAAGTCTAGTATTCTCTAGTTAAGATCTTTTGTGCTTCCAAGGAAGATTGCATGTTTGACTTTATCACTTTTATGTTTGGTTGTTTCCTTCAACTCTTATACTTGCTACCTAGCCTTGCTAGCCAAAAACCTGTACTGAGAGAGTATTCTTCTCGTGCATCCACCTCCTTAAAACCAAAACCTTTGCCATTTGTGTCCACCATACCTACCTAGTAGCATTATTGCTATTCCAAGTAAATTCTTGTTTTATCTACCTCCCAAATTAAACTTGTTATGTGAAAATTAGTGATTAAAGCTCTCACGAACTTGATGGCACACTTTACTTTCTTGCACTTAATAAACTTGAACCATTGTGCTCAACTATGTTGCGTATATGCTTGCGCTTTGTAAGTTGTGAATTAGCAGAACCATGTTGTCTTGGGGAACGCTTTCAACATTGCACTGGTACTTTGTACCTAGTTGATATCATATTCTTTTGTCTATGGATGTCGTCGGTGTGAAATGAAAGGGGAGCTTGTAAGTCCATGGAGTTATGCATGTGTGTTAGAGAAACGCCTGGGCCGCTGGTCTAATCCATGCTGACATGGTGGAAACCTGCAGCGTAACCATAACAAGTATCTATGAAGCATTCTTCTTATAAAAAAAGCGATAGAGATTGAGAAAAAGAGAAAAGAAAAAAAAGATGTATGAAAAGAGGAAAGAGAGAAAAAAGCACCATATTCCCATGGTAAATAAGAAGATTGCTGAGATACTTGTTGTCTGCTTGCCTTGTCATTTTGATATGGGGATTCTTCCGTATCATCGGGCAAGGGGTACCCCATTGGCGGTTCTCAATGATACACATATGCTTACGATGACAAGAACTTACCAGTGACTAAACTTGAGTAGCATGAGGAGCGACCCTCGTATTCAAGGGACATGAGATTCTCAATTTACAACTTGTCAATGCATATCCTCATATTTGATCACTTTAACCTTAACCACCTAAAGATGCCTATGATAGGGGAAATGAGAGCTGAAAGCTAGTAAGTACCATAATTTTTGGGAGCTCTTTATGAGACTTGCAATCCCTGCTTCCCTCTGCGAAGGGCCTTTCTTTTACTTTTTAGTTGAGTCAGTAAACCTACTCCCTTCTATCTCAGCAAGTATTTTGAGTTGTTGTGTTTCATTCATTCATATGACGATTTATTCAATCATGTTTCTTATGTTCCTTGTTTTGCACATTTCTCTTATCTTGATCTTTACTACTTTGAAAGCTATCATTGAAAACCAGTTATTTGTGAACTCCAGCAAATTATCAACTATTCTTCGACCAAGAGCTAAGTTTGCCATTACCAATTATGATTTACTTCATGTATCTTTATTGTGTTTCCTTTACTCATTGCAAGTTGAGTTATATAATAGTGCGTTGTCTTCTACTATGATCTATGTATTGATGAATGTGATGCTTCTTATCCGTATTCTTTTATCGACTCTTCACTCCATAAACCCGAGGCCATGTTTATAGAGCTCAGTTTCGCTTGGGTACAAGCGAAGTCTAAGCTTGGGGGGAGTTGATACGTCCATTTTGCATCACTATTCTATCTCATAATTCACTATTATTCATTGATATATTTCGTATTGAGAGGTGATACTTATGTTATTTAATCTGTTTTTGCATGGTTGATGACTTTTGGAGCATGGACCGCTGCAGTCAGGATTCTGATGGAAAAGGTGCTGTTTGGAGGCAAAATTCGCAAAGATCAGAAAATCCGGGAAAATATACGGAAAATCCTATTTTTCCAGAAGACTAAGGATGCCAGAAGACGGAGTGGAGATGGGCCACAGGGGGCCCACACCACCCCCTGGCGCGGGCAGCCCTAGGCCGCGCCAACAGGTGGTGTGGCTACCCCGGCCCACTCCAGCCTCTCCCCTCTGGTGTATATCATCCTCCCGAAACTCTAAGACTCGGGGAGCAACCACAGAAAGATTCCGCCGCCTCTGTGGGGCGAAAAACACCGAGAGAGAAAGACATCTCCGCAGACAGATTTCTGCCGGGGGAATTCCTTCCCGGAGAGGGGAGATCGTTACCATCAACACCACCATCAAGCTGGACTTCATCGGGATCATCATCATCATCACCACCATCATCACCATCAGCACCCTCATACCATCTCCATATTGATGTAACAATTGAGTTGAATCTTGCAATAGTTAATAGGGGAAACTTTCCCGGTGTTGATTACTCTTTGTAGTGGATCCTATTGAGTGAACCATTGAATTATTGTCTATGTTCAGATTGTTATACATCATTATTCCATATTTTATCATGATCCATATGATGTCTTGTGAGTAGTTCGTTTTGTTCTTAAGGACATGGGAGAAGTCATGTTGTTAGTAGTGGAGTTGTGTTGAGAAAAATTCAATAGTTTGATATTTAAGTTGTGGTGTACTTCTTCTAGTGGTGTTATGTGAATGTCGACTACATGACACTTCACCTATATGGGCCTAGGGGAATGCATTGTGTATTTGGCTACTAATCGTAGGGGTTGCCGGAGTGATAGAAACCTAAACCCCCGTTAGGAAACCATTGCACAAGGGACGTAAGGGTCTTAGAGTTTAACGTTGTGGTTAGGTTTCTACCTTAATTACTTTCTTGTACTTACGGATGTTTGCAAGGGGTATAATCACAAGTATGTATTAGTCCTAGGAAGGTCGGTACATTAGCACAGGTTCACCCACACAACACTTAGCAAGCTAGAGAAGATTAATCAACTATATGAAGCGAAAGCACTTGACAGTCTTCCCATGTGTCCTCGAGAACGTTTGGTCATCTTAAATAATACAACCGGCTTGTCCTTTGCTGCATAAAGGATTGGGCCACTTGCTGCATTTATTCCTACTATCTTTTATTTACTCGTACTTTGTTTACTTGCTTTATCAAAAACCCCAAAAAATCCGTTTGCTAAGTATTTGCAGAGAATTCCTGATCCATACCACTAGCCAGCACCTTCTGCTCCTCGTTGGGTTCGACACTCTTACTTATCAAAAATACTGCGATACACCCCCTATACTTGTAGGTCATCATATATGCATGTACTGCTTTCTCGATGTTTGTCAATTGCCCCGCTGTAATTTGTTCACCCAGCATGTTATCTATCTTAAGGAGAGCCACCTCTAGTGAACTATGGATCCCGGTCCTTTTTCTTTACATACAATCTATAAACTGTTTACTGCTTTGTGTTTACTTTCTGCAAACTATTACTTCTTTCCATTCGATACGTTTAATACTTTGTTTTCAGCAAAACACGGTGAGATTGACAACCTCATCGCAAGTCGGGGACAAAGTTTTGTGGTTGTGTTGTGCAGGTATCCACGTTGCTACTAGCACAGGTAGTGCGCCTTGGGCTCAGCTAGCAACACCTTTGGGGTGTTTCCTTGCTCCTACTGGTTCAATTAAACCTTGGTTTCATAACTAAGGGAAACTTGTTGCTGTGCTCATCATACCTTCCTCTTGGGGTTCCCAACGAGCTCTACATCAACCACGAGCCATCAAGTATTTTTCTAGCGCCGTTGCCGGGGAGTCAAGGACATCTTCACAAGGGGAGTTCCTCATAACCAATCTCTTTACTTTGTTATTTTTGTTTTGCTTAGTTTCTTTTTGCTTTGTTTGCTTGTTTCTTTATCAAAAACACACAAAAATTAGTTTTACTAGCTTGCTTTCTTATTACAAAAACACAAAAAAAAAATAGTTCCTTGCTTAAGTTGCCACTATGTCTAGCCTTGCTCCAGTCACTATGTCACCCGAGTAAATGGTTTTCACTTTTAAACAAGGAATTGAGAAAAGCTTCAAGGAAGCTTGGTCTAGAATCTCTGATCTACATGAAAAAACTGAGCCTAAAATGACTCAAAGCTTGTTCCTTAGCAGATTTTACCTTGGAATTGCTCTTTGCTATAGATATGCTTTAGATGCTATTGTGGGAGGATATTTCCTCCAATGTAATGAGGATGATGCTATTAATGCTATAAAGAAATTGATCCTTACTTACAACTTGCCTAGTCAAACAGATATTTCTTTCGCAAGAATATTTGCTAGATTGAACACTCTTGAGACTGGCACTGCTAGCTTAAAGCATTGCTATAATACGCTTAGGGAACATCACAATTATGTTCCAATAAATTCTGAACCATCAAAGTGGCTCCCTACAGTAAAGATTGAGATAAACACTGAAACTTTTCAAGCTCGCTGTGATATCATGTCTGAATTTTGTCTTATGCCCAAAGATATTTATAAATCTTTGAATACTTGGGGGCTTACTGAAGGAGGAAAAGAAATATCTCTTACTAATAATGCTACCATATTACCTATTGGAATAGCTGAAGGAGTGTTTACAAAGATCCTTGGGAAAATGATTTCTACTAATTATCTTGTTATTGAATGTGCAGGAAAAGGACAAATTACACTTGGAAGGTCCCTATTAGAACTCCTTGGAGAAATAATAGATGTGGGAAAGGGGACCATGCACCTTTCTTCTCCACCAAACAATCATATTTTCCCCAAGGTTAAGAATAAAAGTAAGAGAGGTAAGAGCAATAAATTTGGTCTTAATGCTTCTTCATTTGAGAACACTTGATTCTTTTTCTTTGCTTCTTATGCCTAACTTAAAGGCGTTAAAGAAAAGTACTTATTGGGAGATAACCCAAAAGTTTTAGATGAGTCTTGGAAGTTATTACTTCAGTAATAACCGCTCCTTATCCTTTTTATTTGCTTTTTGTGCCAAGAGTAACCTCTAATGAGAGAGAAGTAATGATTGGGAAAGTTGATGTCCCGAAACAGATTTTTGTGCTTCACCGTAAAAATTGGTGTAAAATCTCTGAACGTCTTTTTGAGGCTTGAATTTTTGTGCTTCTGCCCCAGGTTGTTATCTAACTTTCTTTAGTTCAACACGTTTTTATTTGAGCAACAGAAGGTCTTCGAAAAAATTCGTCTTTACCTACTGGTCTGTTTTGACAGATTTCTACCATTTTCTGCATTTGCTTCTTGTTGGTTCCTTTTTGAGTTCTTTTGGGAAATTGAGATTTTTTAGGGAAGTGCTACAGTATCTAGTGTTCTAATGGAAGTTTATTTAGTGTTATAACTGAACCTTAAGACCTATTATCTTGAGTGCACTAATTTGCTAATAAAGATTATGTGAAGTTTTGTATGAAGGAAAATTTCAGGTGTATGGAAGGAATGAGTAATGAGATGAAAGATGGACTAAAGCTCAAGCTTGGGGATGCCACGCGTGTCACCCCAAGAAATATCCAAGAAGTACAAGCGTCAAAGCTTGGGGATGCCAAGGCATCCCCTTCTTCATCAATAAAAATTCTAGGTTTCTTCCAAACGCTTCATTTTTACTGTTTCATGCACAGTTGTGTTGTTCTTGGAGCGTCTTCTTTTTCGTTTTTGTTTTGGTTTTTCGTTTGCTTGGTTTGATTAGTTTTCTGAATAAATTGGTTGGACCCCCTCTTTCATACACTGTTTTGCAAATAGTTTGGTTTGGTTTGGAAAAGAGTAGGAAATTTCATACTTATGTGGTAAAAAGAGCTCGTTTTTGACTGTGGCCTATGCTTTGTCATGCCATGCTTGATATTGTTTTGGATTTATGCTTAGTATTATTTTCTCTAGCATGACTTGTTATAAACAATTGAGATTGCTTAATGTGCCTTGGATGAATCATGCGTTGTTTTAGCATATTAAAGCATAGTATAGTGGTTTTCTCCTTTGATGCTTTATTTGGGTTGACTTGGCGCATGCTCACACCATGTTATGACTATCTCAAGTCACCATAGCCTTTATGATCCTTTAGTTTTCAGCTTGTAGTATCACTTTATGCTTTGATCAATGATGTTTTCTCGCTCTGCATGATTATGGCCATTATTGCTCTCTTAGTTTGTCGCTCCCAGTCTTTTGCTAGCCTCCACAACCAAGTATGAGTTCCACTCATGCATCCAACTCCCTAAACCAAGTTATTCCAAAGAGTCCACCATACCTACCTACTAGCTTATGCTATTCCAAGTATATTCATGCTTTTGTTTACCTTCCAAATTAAACTTGTTATGAGAAAACTAGTGATTAAAGCTCTCACGAACTTGATGGCACACTTTACTTTTTTGCATCTAATAAACTTAAACCATTGGGTCCTTCTTTGTTGCATATATGCTTGCGCTTTATAAGTTGAAATTAGCAGAACCATGTACCATGGCAAACGTTTCAACATTGCACTTGTACTTTGTACCCCGTTGATATCATGTTCTTTTGCTTACGGATCCCGACGGTGTGAAATAAAAGTGGAACTTGTAATATCATGGAGTTTGTATGTGTGTTAGAGAAACGCCTGGGCCGCTAGCCTAAGCCATGCCTAATCATGGTGGAAACTTGCAGCATCACCATAATGAGCACTCTATGAAGCATCCTCAATAAAATATATATGCAAATAGCAAATAAAAAGATCGCTGAGATGCTCATTGTCTGCTTGCCTTGTCATTTTGATTATGGGATAGCTCCTGTATCATGTGCAAGGGTACCCGTACATGTTCTTTATGATACACATGTACTTACAATGACAAGAGCTTACTCGTGACTAAAGTTGAGTAGCATGAGGATCGGTCTTTGTAAGTAAGGGGCATGAGATTTCGGTTTATAACTTGTTAAGCATATCCTCTTAGTTGTGTCACTTTAATCTTAATCACCTTAAAGATGCTTATTGTAGGGGCAATGAGAGATGAAAGCTATAAGTACCATAATTTTTGGAAGCTCTTTATGATACTTGAATCCCTACTTCATTATATGAAGGCCTTTCTTCCACCATTATATATTGAGTCTCCACCTTCTACCTTTATGCACCTACTTTGAGAGCATAGTGGCCATTCTTAGTTCTATGTGCATTGTCCCAAGACTAGTTGATTGATGCATAACTTGATATTGCTTGTTTTAAACTATTTGTATCTAGTCACTCTTATGAACTTTGAAGGTGTCCTATGCATTTATATTTGCTACTCTATGAGGGACAAGCTGAATGCTGGTATGCTATGTTTTCTTTATGTGAAACAAACAAACGTCTTGCAAAGCATTGTTATTCATGAATCTTTTGTTTGTGCCTTTTCATGTTGCATCATAGTTTCTTTGTCTTATTGCTAGAACTTTGTCTTTCATGCCATGATTGAAGCACTATGATCCCAGCTTTGAATGTTTTACAAATACTTTGATCAAGTCTTTGATGGTGCATGTCACCTCAAAAATTATTCTTTCTTTTTATCACTTACCTACTCGAGGACGAGCAGGAGTTAAGCTTGGGGATGTTGATACATTGCAAATGTATCTATAATTTTTGATGTTCCATGCTTGGTTTTATCCACTTTCTTGTGTTTTGTCCACACTTTGGAGTACTTTTCATATGATTTCTTGGACTAACCTATTAACGAGAGCCATAGTGCCAGCTGCCTGTTTTCTGCTGTTTTTGGTTCCAGGAAAGTCAGAAAATGAATATTCTTGGAATTGGACGGGACAAAAGCCAAAGTGCCTATTTTTCTAGAAGTCATCAAATGCCAGAGTATGAGACGGAGAGGGGCTAGGGGGCCACCACACCACCTGGCCGCGCGGCCCAGCCTAGCCCGCGCCAGGGGGTGGTCTGGCTGCCTCCGACACCCCCTCGGCCTCCCCTTCCGCCTATAAGATGCCCTCGGGACGAAAACCATAAGTACCCGATCAAAAATCCACGAAAGAGTCTGTAGCCTCCATCATCTCCATCCCTAGATCGGGAGGGATCTAAAGCTCTTCCCGGCACCCTGTCGGAGAGGGGAATTCACCCTGGAGGCCTTCTTCATCACCATGCAAGCCTCCAGTGTGATGCGTGAGTAGTTCATCCTTGGACTACGGATCCATGTAGTAGCTAGATGGCTGGTTCTCCTCCTTTGTGCTTTCATGTCTAGATCTTGTGAGCTCCATTCATGATCAAGATCATCTATTTGTAATTCTGCATGTTGTGTTTGCGGGGATCCGATGGATATTGAGATGCTATTTTAGATTGATTATTGATTCTATCATGTCTTTGTTATTTGTGATCTTGCATGCTTTTCGTTGTTAGTAGCTATCTTGGCCAAGTAGATGCTAGCAACTCCAAGAGTTAGTATTTATGCTCGATAGTGGGTTCATGCCTCTAGTAATCCGGGGAAGTGACATAAATCTCTAAGATACTAGATGTGATGTTGCTACTAGGGAGAAAACAACAATCCTTTGTTCATAGAACAATCGTATTGTTTACTTTACACGCAATTCGTAAAGCAATAATCTATTGCTTGCAACTTAATACTAGAGGGGGTTCGGATGATAACCTGAAGGTGGATTATTAGTCATAGATGCAGTTGGATGGCGGTCTATGTATAATGTAGTAATGCCCAATCGAATCTTAAAGGAGTTAAGATGATTAGTATATGCATGTATTGCTTTCTTGATGTTTGTCAATTGTCCCATTGTAATTTGTTCACCCAGCATGTTATCTATCTTAAGGAGAGCCACCTCTAGTGAACTATGGATGCCGGTCCTTTTTCTTTACATACAATCTATAAACTGTTTACTGCTTTGTGTTTACTTTCTGCAAACTATTACTTCTTTTTATTCGATACGTTTAATCCTTTGTTTTCAGCAAAACACGGTGAGATTGACAACCTCATCGCAAGTTGGGGACAAAGTTTTGTGGTTGTGTTGTGAAGGTCTCCATGTTGCTACTAGCACCGGTAGTGCACTCTGCCAAGGCTCAGCTAGCAACACCTTTGGGGTGTTTCCTTGCTCCTACTGGTTTGATTAAACCTTGGTTTCATAACTGAGGGAAACTTGCTGCTGTGCTCATCATACCTTTCTCTTGGGGTTCCCAACAAGCTCTACATCAACCACGAGCCATCAACCCCGTATGAGACGGACTTGGAATACTGAGCCTGGCATAGTATCATCGCTATAGTCCGTGAAACAAGCTTTACACAACGCCTTGTCCTCTACAAGAAAATTTTAGTTATTTTATACATGCATGTCTCACACATCACCATATGTAAGTAGAAAACCAAAATCAATCGAAAACATATTCATATGAAAATCAACTTAAAAGTAGGGCCTCATACACGCATTGGATGCAAAATAATTACAGAGATGGCGTAAGCGATCAAACTAGGATGCACAAATTATTTATTTCCGCATATCACAAGGCTCGATCATACCACCCCGACATTGCATCCTCACATTTTAATCATAGTTCATATGTAAGTAGAAAACCAAAATCAATCGAAAGCATATTCTTATGAAAATCAACCTAAAAGTAGGGTCTCATACTCGTATTGGACGCAAATAATTATAGGGATGGCGTAAGCGAGCCAAGTAGGTTGCACAAATTATTTATTTGTGCATATCACAAGCATCGCTCACACCGCCCCTGATATTGCATCCTCACATTCTAATCATCGGCCATATGAAAGTAGAAAACCAAAATCATTCGAAAGCATGTTCGTATGAAAATCAACCTGAAAGTAGGGCCTCATACTTGTATTGGACACAAAATAATTACAGAGATGGCGTAAACAAGCCAAGTAGGATGCACAAATTATTTATTTGTGCATCTCACAAGGCTCGCTCACACTGCCCCCAAGATCGCATCCTACCATTTTTAATCATCGACCATATGAAAGTAGAAAACCAAAATCATATAGATTTTGTACCCCTACAATTATCTAAATTTTCTATACATCTAAAATTATCTAGGTTTTGTACCCATATAATTATTTTAATTTGCTATACATCTAAAATTCCTAAAATCACCTATTTTCTACACTACACAAAAATCACTGAAAACCACTAAACTAAATACACTAATTAAGAGAGCGGGGGAGTCTACCTGTGTAGGCACGAGGTCAGGGGAGGCGGGACGACGATGGCGGAGAGTACATGGTCGGAGAGGCGCGACGGCGAGTGTCGGGGAAGGCGCGACGGCGCCGGTCGGAGAGGCGCGGGGAGGATGGAGAGGACGTATCCAGGTCGGAGAGGCGCGGGCGAAGGCGGAGAGGTGCGACGGCGAGGGTCGGAGCGACACAGGTCAAAGAGGGCTAGAACGGGGCGGGACAGGGCGGGCGCAACGATTTTTTTGGGGGAAGGGGAATGAGCGGGCCGAGAGTGGTGCCGAATGAATAAAGAGAGGCGCAAGGGCGGGCGACACCTTTTAGCGAAATTTTGGATGGCACAGTGGTGGTATCTCCAATTTATGGGACACCACCACTATTCCATAGTTGCGGGGCTCCGAAATGCCGAACGCCTGGCTACATTGGTCCCGACTTGCCTCGTGGTTCCCACATAGTGCCGACATTCTCTATTTCCCGAACACCATGACTAAGTTATAGTGGCGGCGTTCTCCTTTTTCCGAACGTGCGACTATTTTGCCTTGCAGTAATGGCGCCCATTTTACTTTATACACCACTAGAAAAATGACTGCTATAAGTCTTTTCCTACTAGTGAAGATGCACATGTGCGCAAAATATGAGCATGTGCACAAAATATGAGCATAATATCACAAACTATGTCAGGATTTTGGCCATAACATTGGTCATTTGGCCTGAAAGCTATGAAACTTTGAATATGATAGCTCATTTCTCAGAAGGTTTTTTGAGGTATTTGCAATATTCCAAATTTGATATTTTTCATTGCAACTATGTGACATAATATGATACCACATGAAGGTTTTACATTGTTTCGATCGTTTTTGAATTTCTTATGCCTGTTCCAAATTATGGTTAAAACGATAGGCACGAAGATTTTTAGCTAGGGGTTAAGCCTAGCTAAACTTGCAGTGAATCTCTGAATGAAATAGTATATTGTGAATCTAAAAATATTTTTTCTAAAAAAATCATGAGCACCAAATGATGTACCAATAGTTCAAATCTGACCCACTTCTAGCCGATTCAGTAGAAATTTGTCTTTTCACGAGGGGTTGACCAAAAGGTTTAAGATACCCCAGGTGGAACATTATCCATGGAATATGGTCTAGTATTTTTTTTAAATGAGGTGGTAGCATTTTGAAACTTTCATGTAGTGGTTGCGTCATAAAACGCTTCGTTTTTGGCACTCGGAAAATGGAAAATAGTTTTTTTGTGCGATGAAATTGAAAACTTCCTCCAGCAACATTGATCGCCATTCCAAGTTACACATGTGGGCACAATATTGGCACATGATCACAAACTATGCCACAATTTTAACCATAACATCGGTCATTTGGCCTAAAAGTCATAAAAATTCAAACATGACAGCTTATTTCTGAGAAGTTTTTTTTAGATATTTGCAATATTTCAAGTTTGATATTTTTCCTTGCAACTATGTCACATAATATGATACTATGCGAAGGTTTTATATTGTTTGGATCATTTTTGAATTTCTTATGATCGTTCCAAACAATGGTCAAAATAGCGAGCACGAAGATTCTTAGCTATGGGTTGAGCCTCGCTAAACTTGTAGTAAATCTCTGATGAAATAGCATATTGGGAACCTAAAAATTATGTTTCCAAAAAATCATGAGCACTAAATGATGTACCTATAGTTCAAATATGACCCACTTCCTACTCATTCGGCAGAAATTTGTGTTTTTCATGAGGGGTTGATGAAAAGTTTTAAAATACCCTGTTGGGACATTATCCACGGAATATGGTCTAGTATTTTAAAAAGCAGGGTGGTAGCATTTTGAAACTTTCATTTAGTGGTTGGTTCACAAAACAACCCGTTTTTTGCACTCGAAAAATGCCTTTTTTGCCTGACGAAATTGAAAACTTCCTCCGGTAACATTGTTCGCCATTCCAAGATGCACATGTATGTAAAATATGGGCACATTATCACAGACTATGCCATGTTTTTTGTCATAATATTGGTCATTTGTCCTAAAAGCCATGAAACTTCGAATATGATAACTCATTTTTAGAAGCTTTTTTTGAGAACTTTGTATTATGGCAAGTTTGATATTTTTTGCACTATGTCACATAATATGACACCACACGAAGGTTTTACATTGTTTGGATCATTTTTAAATTTCTTATGCCCGTTTCAAACTATGGTCAAAACGATGGGTACGAAGATTCTTAGCTAGGGGTTGAGCCTCGCTAAACTTGCAGTGGACCTATGATGGAATAGCTTATTCTGAACCTAAAAATATTTTAAAAAAATCATGAGCACTAAATGTTATACCTATAGTTCAAATCTGACCCACTTACTATCTATTCAGTAGAAAATTGTCTTTTTCACGAGGGGTTGACGAAAAAGTTTAAGATACCCTAGTTGAGACATTATCCATGAAATATGGTCTAGTATTTTTAAAACATAGTGTGGTAGCATTTTGAAACTTTTATTTAGTGGTTGATTCACAAAACACACCTTTTTGGCACTAAAAAAAGAAAATAATTTTTAATTTTTTTTATGTCCATTTCAAACTATGGTCAAACTTTTATTTTAATCACAAACTTGCCCTGCCAGATAAGTCTCCCGCCAAAATTTTATTAACAAAACCATTCAAAAACTGGAAATATAAAGAAAAATAATCTTTACCGAGTGGAGCACACAGCAAAGCCATCCAAAAAGCAAGCTTTGCTTTGATTGGTCCAGAGAGAGGAGCCACAGATTAGTGATGTGGCACATTCCCCTTCTCTTATTATCTTCAATTCACTCCTTTATCTTTGCTAAGAAAAGATACACTCCACACGCGACTAGTCCCATAGGAGTTGCCAGGAAACATGAAGCAGGTAAAAGATTTGTTACGACTCGTCTCCTACCAAAGCGGATTTACCTCTCCTGGGTTGGGCTCGGCACCATCACAGCCGGAGATGCGTGTGAAGTTCACGCGGTCAAAGTCTCGTGCACATTTGCATTTTAACCCTCGAAAAATCTCGGATTTGAACCACAATCCACGGGAGTGGATAAACTCCTGATGTGTCCCAGCCGTAGACGGTGGACCGCCCGTCGCCCTCCTACCCCCGATTCCCCGAACACGCTCCCCCATCTCATCGCCACGCCTCCTCCTCCTCCTCCTCCATGATAGCCGCCCACCGCCCACCGCCCACCGCCTACCACCTCCTCCCCCTCCATGCCGCCGATGGGGGAGGCGCCATGGAGCAGCGGCGCCGTGGCGGATGTCCCCTCCACGCGCGGCGACCCTCGACGACCACGTGCGACAGCTGTCCCCTTCCCTCCACGCGTGGCGGCCGTCCCCTCCATGCACGGACCCGTTCTTGGCTAGGAATGGCTGGATCCAGGAGCCCCCCTTTTTCTTCATTTTTTCTTCATGATTGGATCTAGTTGGTTGAATTTTTTGGCCAAATCTTTCTAGGTGTGGGCGGATCCGGGGGCCCTTCTTTTTCTTTATTTTTTCTTCATGCTTGGATCTTGACAGGTGTATGAAAAGTGAATGATTTTTTTCCTTTTTCTTTATGTTTCTTGTATGAAACGTGTAATAATCTACTAAAACTTGTATGAATCTTTGAAGTTTTGTTGGATTTCTTGTATGAATCTACTAAAACTTGTATGAATCTTTGAAATGTGTAATAATCTACTAAAATAGGTATATTTTATTTTAGGGATTTCTATTTTCGTCCCCCTCGTTCGTTAGTTGTACTCAGTTTTCTCCAGCCGCTTAGTTTTTCCTCACTTTTGCCCTCCCTTCATTCCAAAATTCTCACATGCGCTCGGATGGGGGATGCCGTCAGGTCAAAGGCTTGACCGTTACATGTTGACCAGTGGGGCCGCGTTGGGGTGAGTCGTGCGTTGAGCGTTACGTTACGTCGCCTCGACCGTTACATGCTGATAGGTGGGGCCAGGATACACAACAGACTAGTCATCCATCTCTCGCTGATTATGGGGAACGTGGTGGGGAACGTGGTGTGGGACCATGTGGGGCGCGTTTGGTGGTTACGTGCACCCTGTCACCTAAATTGGAAGTTTTCTTTTTTGTTATTTTTATGATTGGACTTTTTAAGAGCGCCTTTCCCCCTCTCTCGCTAACAGTTGTGTTTTTTTGCCCAAAAAGGTAGAAAACCTAGAGCTTCTTCTCTCTTCATTCATTGTTCCTTTTGCCCTCATTTTCCCCTAATCTGGTAGCAAATCTAGAGCAACAAAACTAACCAGCACCATAAATAAATTCAGTAAACAGAGCAAATATAGATAAACCAGCTAATATAGGTTATATAGTGCGGTACTTAACGAGGTTCGACAATTAGGCTGCTCAGCAGCAACAGTGGACAAGTTCAACACAGACAAGACAAAAGAACCTGCTTTACAGCAGCAACAATAGTAGCAGCAGATTAGTGGCCCCTCATGGACTCTGCCAGGAGGGCCTCCGCCTCCTCCCTCTGGCGCCTCCTCCACTTCTTGCTTCCCAGTCCCTTGACCTTGGGAACCTTGGGCTTGACCGGGGTCATGTGACCCTCCTCGATAGCCACCTTTTGGAGGTTGCGGAGGTAAAGACCGAGCGCCTGGTGCTTGTCTATGAAGCCGTGGATGTTCACGAAGTCACCACAGGTCCTCACGTCCTCGGCATGCTTCACGAGGGAGTTGAAGTCCGTGGCGCGGAGCCTCCTGGTGGGGCAGAAGGGGCAGTTGTACACGTCACCGACGAAGAAGTTGTTGTACTGGCCAGACTTCAGCCTCCTCAGCACATGACGAGTCTTGGTGTCCTTAGACTCGTCGTCGTTGCGGATGTCGCTGCTATCCTCCTGTTGAAAAATACAGTAGAGTGCAATAAGGACATGATTGAGATACTTTGATTACCCGGATTGATTATTTTCATAAATTAACCGATTGAGATCTCCTGATTATTCCCTAAATCTCAAACCAAATCGAATACTGATCCCAACTACGAACAGGGGGATTCATCGAAATACGAGATCTAACACAAGAGGATTAGCTACTATAAAAATACGAACAGCTGAGTCCTAATAACATACGATCTAGCATCCAACGATGGGAACGGGGGAAGAACAAGGGAAGGGGAGAAAACCCTGGTTACCTCCGACCATGGGTCGGCGATACTGGTGTCATAGGGGTTCTCCGGCCTTATGTAAACAACCTCCTCGTAGGGGTCCCAGCCGAGCGGGATCTGCCCGAGATCGACGGGGGCCTCCTCGCCGGCGACTACGGTGGATGCGGGTATGGGGACAGGGGCCTGTACGAGGACGAGGGCCTCCTCGCCAGCGGCCTTGGAGGCACCGATGGCTACCACGCCGTTCTTCTCCATCGTCGGCGTTGTTGGGGTTTTCTTGGGGGTTTGCAGAAGGTGTTGGGACAGTGAAGACGATTGAGTGAGCGAGTGAGTGATGACTGAGAGTGGGGAGACATCTATTACAGGAGAAGGGAAGCGACGTTTCGTTGCACTACCGTGCGCCGCATAACCGCGTACGCTACTGCACCATGCACGGCCACACGTGTTCACTACCGACCCGTGCACCGCACACGCGTACCGTGAGTCACGTTTTTTCTCCTCGTGTCTAACCCTGGCGATTCAGTTGTACTCAGTTTTGCCCTCGAGTGTAACACTGGCAGTTTGGTTGTATTCAGTTTTGCCCTCCAGTACTAACACTGCCTTGTGCAATATACTTAGTTTTACCCTCTTGTGGTTGGTCAACAGAGAGTCAACGAATAGGTTTTAGCTAGCTAATTGAGTCATTTTATGCACAACAAATTCAAAAAGAGCAAAACATAGTGGCATCTACCCAGGGAGTCTTATTATGTGACCTGCCACCGTAAAATGTATATAAACCAAGCTTTAACCTAAATCACCACTTTTCAAATCACCTACTATCTATAAAGGTTCATGGCTTTCTACTCAAGCCTCTTCCCAAAACATCCCTCCCAAAACATAATTTGTCTAAATGAGCCAATAATTATCAAACTGGTGTATATTTGAATTGCAAATAGTTTGATATATGCCAAGATGTATTTTATTGTATAAAAGTCGCATTTTCCATTTTTTAAATCTTTTTTCATTTTCTATTTGAATCCCTTTGTCAGTCTTGCCCTTGGTTTTTAAGTTCTACTCAGTTTTGCCCTTGGTTCTTAAGTGCTATTCAGTTTTTCCCTCTCTTTGTATCCATCTCTGGCACCTGTGCTCATCTTTGCTACTACGCTCTGATTGGTCGAGACAGTTGACACCCGGATCGTGCCCACCAACCGTTAATCCTCTATGATCTAGCGGACAGGATAACCCCTATATCTGTCAGGGGCCACCCCTCTATCCATGCAAAATAACAAGTATGCCACCGATACTTTAACTCTATAAACAAATGAACTTGAATATAATTTGAAGGGAACGTGTTCGAAGGTGTATAATTTGTGCATTACATTCCACTCTATGAAAATGATAATCTCTCAAAATTTTATTAGCACAATATTATCACGTATTAAGTGCGATTTCAAAGAGTTCAAATGTGTATAATTTTCATATACGCAAGTTTATGCATTACATTCCACTCCATGGAAATGATAAATGATCAGGATTTTATTAGCACAACATTATCATGACCTAAGTGCGATTTTAAAGAGTCCAAAGGTGTATAATTTTCGTATATATATCAGTTTATGCATTACATTCCACTATATGAAAATGATAATCTCTCAAGATTTTCTTTGCACAACATTATCACGTATTAAGTACGATTTCAAAGAGTTCAAAGGTGTATAATTTTTGTATACGCAAGTTTATGCATTATATTTCACTCAATGGAAATGGTAATCTCTCAAGATTTTCTTAGCACAACATTATCACGTATTAAGTGCGATTTAAAAGAGTTCAAAGGTGTATAATTTTTGTATACGCAGTTTTATGCATTATATTTCACTCCATGGAAATGGTAATCTCTCAAGATTTTCTTAGCACAACATTATCATGTATTAAGTGCGATTTCAAAGAGTTCAAAGATGTATAATTTTTGTATACACAAGTTTATGCATTATATTTCACTCCATGTAAATGATAATCTCTCAAGATTTTCTTAGCACAACATTATCACGTATTAAGTACGATTTCAAAGAGTTCAAAGGTATATAAACTTCGTATATGCAAGTTTATGCATTACATTCCACTCTAAAAAATAGGGGAGAAAATAATAGCCTCTCAAAAATTTGTTAGCACATCATTATCACGTATTAAGTGCGATTTAAAAGTGTTCAAAGGTTTATAATTTTCGCATATACAAGTTTGTGCATTACATTCCACTCTATGAAAATGATAACCTCTCAAGATTTTTTTAGCACGACATTATCACGTATTAAGTGCGATTTCAAAGAGTTCAAAGGTATACGCAAATTTATGCATTATATTTTCACTCCATGAAAATGATAAATGATCAGGATTTTATTAGCACATCATTATCATGTCCTAAGTGCAATTTAAAAGAGTTTAAAGGTGTATAATTTTCGTATATGCATTACATTTCACTATATAAAAATGAAGCAACGGCACGGGCGCGGACGCGGGGCTGGCTCGGGGTCCCATCTTGCAATACCAACCTGGGTAAGCTGTGGATCTGGCGCTCACGTGGATAAGCTGTGGGTTCGACGCTCACGTGGATAAGGTTTAGGTCCGATGTTGATCTGGATAAGTTGAGAGAGGTGTCCACTACGGGAATCGACTGAACGCGACCCCACTTGTCAGCATGTAACGGCAAGGGTACACTACGGGACCTGACAGAACACGGTCCTACTCGTCAGCACGTAACGGCGAGGGTCCACTACGGGACCGACTGAACGTGGTCCCACTTGTCAGCACGTAACGGAAAGGCTGACGGACGGCGAGTTTCAGACCATGTGAGAGTTTCGTATAAGGAGATGGGCAAAAGTGAGAAAAAACTAAGCGGCTGGGGAAAACTTAGTACAACTAACGAACTGAGGGCACGAAAATAGAACACGGTTCTCCCGCGTGCACCGGCTCTTTGGACGTACACGTACTCGTGCAGCAGTGCAGCGTTGGAGCTAGGCGCTGCGTTCGGTCCCTTTTGGTTGATGGACGTACCGTTGTAGTCCGAGTCATGCGCGTGTTCGACCACACGGGTGAATCGCCGCGTCGGCGTCGAGTAGGAGACGGGAGCAGGTCGTCCGAATTCGACTACTGGTCGCGAGGCAGGCAGGACGTGTATATAATAGACAGGGCAGACGCAGCTAGCATATTGTGTTTGGAGATCAACGACCGCATCGATCGAGCAACAGAAAATAGATCCACGAAACCAACATGCCGTCTGCAGCGCGCCGCGTCGATGGCATAGACGAGGAGGAGGAGCCCTGGTTGACGGGATGGTGGCAAGAGTTTTTGATCGGGAAGCAGGAGAACACGGCGGGGCCGCGAGCTAAGGCGCTGAGGACGGTGGAGGCGCCATCCGACGGCAGCGACTGCCCGATCTACTTGGACAGCGCGGCGGCGGCGGGGACGGCCGTGTGGAAGGAGATGCCATGCAGGCACAGGTTCCACGAGGCATGCTTGGACAAGTGGCTGATCAAGGACAAGGAGAAGGCGAGTTGCCCCGTGTGCCGACGCATGTTGACTCCTCCTTGTGAACTCGATGATGTACTTCCTGAACTCAGGGATATCATCCAAAGAAACGGCGGGAAGCATCTGCTAGGGGATAATTACCATAGATGGAGTGTAGGGGAGTCGCGTTTCTACCGGAACGTGGTCGTCGTGGACCAATGCCTCCGCCTCGCCGGTGAGCTTCTGGCCGTGGCACTGCCGCAGCTGGAGCGTGAGATGCACCTGAGCAACGAGGGCTTGCGCGCAAGGATCGACCTCGCCGAAGCCAAGCTGACGGACGCGCAGGCTGCCCTCGCATACGCCTCGGGGGCCGCGAGCAACATCGTCGCCTCCCTTAAGCTCCCGGTGGCCGCCGCCGTCCTGCGGCTGCTTCCCGCCAGAGCGTCTGTTCAGGCGGCGGACGACCTCCGGCGGACGGGCTACGCACACTTCATAACCGCCACCGATTGGCTGTCCAGTTTTCTCCCCCACCACTGCGTAGACGCTCAGCGACTCGCTGCCGTCGGTGACCTCGAGGCTGCGCTCAAGGAAGCCAGAGCCAGCGCCGAGGTTACCAGCGCCGCCCTCGCGGATGGCAGCCTGCGCCGTCTGAGAGACGTTTTCATGTTTTAGGGGAGACCATGATGTTTTAGCCTGTCCGAGATCCATCTCTTGGGTTCATAGAATTTTCAAAGTGCAGGATGATGTAGTAACTAATGGTTTCTCTTGGACGATTTGTAGTCCCTTAAACTCATTCAGAAATGATATTTAGTTGACAGGTTATGTGCATAATCCAACGCATTGTCGTTTGATTTCTGAGGACTTACCACCACTCACACGTACCTCCAGGCTTTGTCCGAAGTCCGAACTAGAATCGTATGCGCGCCTTGCAGCGGCAATCTACGTTGTTGGGATATACAGTGACAGTGACGCGGTTATGTCCCTCAAAAAACAACGTTGCTACACTCAGCGACTCGCTGCCGTCGGTGACCTCGAGGCTGCGCTGCAGGAGGCCAGAGCCCGCGTTGAGGTTACCAGCGCCACCCTAGCGGGATGGCAGCCTGCGCCGTCTGAGAGTCATTTTGACGTCCCAGATCTCTTGATGTAGTAATGATTTCTCTTGGACGCTTTGTAGTCTCTTAAACTCATTCACAAGTGAATTTTTTTTATCAACAAGGATCTTCTCCCCGGTTCCATTTGAAGAAATGAAACCCAAAAACAAAAGTCTTCGGCGACCTCCATAGCTCGACGACACCGTGGATTTCCAAGTGGTGATCCACTCGAAGCCTGAGCAAATCAATTTGTCTTGAGCTCCAGCGGGATTTTTAGCCTGTTTGCCATCCTTTCCATGAAGAGAATGACCTTCCTCTCTTCCAGCTCTTTGAATGGTGTCTTCCAGTTTCTTAGATAGAAAAGAACCAGGCGCCAAACCTGCTTCAAGTTAATCCAAGAAGTATGATTAAACACTAAGTTATTTCTATAGTTCCATATGCTCCATAGAACAGTAGCAGAAACTACATTGAAATGTAAATGCTTCTTATTAGCTAGCCATCTCAGAGCAATGGATTCAAAATTAATAACTAGGATGTCAAAAATGTTTTGGACATCTGCCCATAACATCCTAGACACCACACAGTCAAAGAATAAGTGATGGACCGTTTCTATTTCCTCACAGAGGTTGCACTCAAGTGGTTTAGGGATTCTTCTAGCTCTAAGGTTATCTCTCGTGAGAATTTTGTTCTGGGAGAAAAGCCAAAGGAAACATGAATTTTAGGGGGTATTTTCAGTTTCCACACAACAGGTAAGAAAATCTGAGAAATCCCCCTAAAATTCACCAGAGGGTACATGGAGCTAGAAGAGTTTACCCCTTTAGTTTCATACTGCCAAATTAATTAATCTACACCCTCAGTCAGGGAAATAGACTGGGCAATCCCTAGTATTTCCTGCCATTGGATCATCATTTGATTAGTAAAAGTTCTCCTAAAATCACATTTAAGATGTTCCCATCCCAAAGATCAGCTATAGTTTTAGTTTGTTGATTAGAAACTAAGTACACTTCCCAATACTGAGTAGCTAAATTAGAATTCCCAAACCAAACATCTTCCCAAAATTTGAAAGACTCGCCATTACGAACATTCCATTTATAACCTACTTCCACTGTCGTGGAAGCCCACATGACCCCTTTCCAAAAGGTGGAAGGATTAACATCATGACATCATAGGATGTTGGGGTTCTTAGTTCTATATTTAGCATCTCTGACTTTCTTCCAGAGAGTCCCTTCCCCCTGGATATACCTCTTCACGCAAGACCCTAGTAGACACAGGTTGAGATCTTGCAGATTTGGAATGCCCAAACCTCCAAACTCTTTTTTTCATACAGATAGAGGGCCAATTGGCTAAGTGGATTTTATGATTACCCTCTTCATCATTTCAGAAGAAGTTAGCCATATGGGAATCTAAAAGCTTCAAGGCCCACTTGGAAAATTTAAAAAAGGATAGAAGATATACGGGTATACTAGATAAGCAAGCTTGGATAAGCACTTTCTTAGCAACATAAGAAAGAAGCTTTCCCATCCAATCACTAATCCTTCTCAAAAGGTTCTCTATCAAAGGTTGAAGATCTTCTCTCCTCACTTTATCGAAATGCAGGGGAATCCCCAAATATTTAACAGGGAAATTGCCCTTTACACATTCAAAAATCTCTAAAAAAGGATTAACCTCTTCTTCATCTAGGTTAATGGGAATGAGGTCACTCTTATGGTAATTTATCCTCATCCCAGAAATTTGCTCAAAACAGGTAAGAACCCATTCTAAATTAATAACACCTAACACTAGTAGGGAAAACCTTATAGCCGGATTCCTTACCACTGGCGAAATGGTCACGGGGGTCGACAGCAGTAAGGCCATCCACGCCTTCCTCACGTTATCACGCCGGCAACAGGTCTGGCGCGCGTCGGGGCTGTGGTGGGATGCATGCCCCCGAATGGGCCGGCCTTTACCACTGGCGAATAAAGCCCTTAGGCGCCTGCGGTATGGTGGGTTGGATGGCCACCCAGGCCAAAAAAATAAGTTACCCTCGGCGAATAAAGCCCACAGGCTCCAGGGGTAAGTGGGCTTCCACCTGTAACAGCGTCTCTCAACTAACCCCCAAATCGCCCCGAAGAAAATCTGATCCCCAAATCTCGCAACCCTAGCTACGGCCCTCGCTCTGCCGTCATCGTCCCGCGTCCGATCCCCCTCGCCGTCGCCATCCTGCGTTCGCCGAAGGGAAGGAGGAGGAGGCCAGTCCCGGACTCGTCCCGCAGCAGGAGCACTGCACCACCACCTCGTCGACGACCACCTCCCTCATCTGCGCCGCCACCTCGTCGACGACCACCTCCCCCATCTGCGCCTCCACCTCCCCCATCCGCGACGCGACCTCGTCGACAACCACCTCCCCCATCCACGCCGCCACCTCGTCAACGACCACCTCCCCCATTCGTGTCGCCACCTCGTCGACGACCACCTCCCCCATCCGCAGGTACACATCGCCGAGTGCTTGTTTTTTCCCTAGTCTCTGCACCATGTATTTTAGTTGTCCATCTCTGAACCCACGTGATAGCAGAAGCAAAAATTGATAGTAGTGCAATCAGTGTGGCTCCTCTGTTTTGGTAGCAGAAGCAAAAATTGATAGCAGAAGTTGTTTGCAGTCTCTGAATCTTATCACGTATTACATGACTTTGCTAGTTTACTTTTACATTCATGAGTAGCTGCTTAATTGGGATCAAAATGATGACCACCTAGATACAAAATTCACTTTTTCACTGAACCGCAAAATTCAGTTTTATAAAGAGAGAGGGAAAAGGAAGGGTAGTTAAGTGGGATTTACTTGCTTATTATCAACTTCTCCTTTTGCATGTTTTTCTTATTTAAATTAGCTAGTGGTTTTATTTAAATCTTTAGATCCATCATATGGCTTGCGTACCTAGGTAGCGATGCTATAGCCATATATGCCCTTTCCACCATTGCAATCTACTTCCTAGGTAGCTTAAACAGTTGATGCACTAGTACTGAATGAAGGTTTTCAGAAAAGGTTGCACTTGTACTTGTACTGAATGAATAATTACAATGTTGCACTTGTACTTAACCACGAGAACTTCAGAAAAGGTTTTCTCCATGAAATTTTGATGCGCATGGATCCGTAATCTACTTCATCGCTATGATTCAGTTACTTGTACACTATTTTTGCTAATATGTTTGCTTGTCTATTTAAGTAGTATGGCATAGTGGGAGCTGAAGTACCGTGGTGTGTATAAGAAGCCGACGAGGATCTCCACTTGGGAGGCTAAGATCACCATCGATGGGATTAGGCGCCAACTTGGGACATGGCAGTCACCCGAGGGGGCGGCACGTGCCTATGACTACATGGCAGTCCAGCACAGAGGGGCTAGGGCGACCGTCAACTTCCCCGAGGATCGAGCTAGGGCCATTCGGAATAGGCCCGTGGGTATGAGAGTCGCCACGAGGGTGGAGGCGAGACAGCTTGTTGAACCCTTGGTCCATGTGCTCCACGCGGATCCTACGGTGATGGTGCAGTAGTACGAGGTCTTGGCGACCACTACGCGCCAGCAGCTTGTCCAAGAGGTGGGTCCCTCTAGGTCCGACGGCGGGTTCGTCCACCGCGCGCCCTCAGCGCCCGTACTACGGGTTCAGCCGTGCGACTTCACCGTCACACCCACGTCGTCTGCTGACCTAGGTTTCTTAGGTTTGTCGTCCGACGACGACGCCTAAGCTAGCTATACTTTCTCATATATTACTTTAGACTTATCCTGCTAGACTTTTTCATATATATTACTTATCCTGCTAGACATGGATCAGCTACTTGTCATATATATTACTTATGATGCTACTTAATTACTTTATAACTATGTTTAATATGCGTCTTCTTTCTAGATAAATATATAGAATGGATCAAGTGTGCAACAAATGTGCACAACTATTGGGGAGGTGCCTAGACAAGAAGTTCCCCATAGTGCTCCTTGTCGGGTTTGAGGCTAGGACGGTTGACATGGGTATGATTACTCGGATGCTTACAGTTCGCTACCCTACATTGGGCGAAAGGCTTACGACCCATGAAGGTTCCAGATGATAGCCCAAGGAAGCAACCGACAAAGGCTTTTAATTGTATTAGGAAAGAAACCATGAAATGACTTTATGTTGGTATTGTAATTACGCGTGTATGAACCCTATCCACATACAACTTTGAGACCCGGCCTATTATATATAGGACGGGAGAAGCCCAAGCGAGGGTACCGAAATCTAGGAGACAACTTGTAATAGTGCAATTACTCAATATTCAGGCGACTTTGATTCCATTGTTTTCCCTGACATCCGACGAAATCCCCAGCGTTCTCTTTTCCGTGAAACCCCAAGTCCATCATCATGGGCATTGTCGAGGTTACCCCTCGTCAATTAACGCTGTATGTGGGAATCTTGAACGCTGGAACCACAGTTTCGGCGGAACGCTCTCCACCAAGGATCAACTCGACGAAAGCAGATCCACGCCCGCCCACCCCTATATTGGTACCCACCGATTTCAACGGAGGATCCGATCTAATCATCGGAAGCCTCCACTTCCGAACAGACAACCCGCGAGAATCACACCCTTCGTCCTTGATAGCATTAGAACCATCGGTGGGGAAAGATACACCTACGGAGGCACCAGCATCCTCCGTCGGATCCTCCACGGACATCACAACACAGATCGAAACAGGCAAAAAAGGTCATCAGCCAACCCCACCACACGAAGCAAACCCGATGAAAGCAGCGAAAGCGTCGACTTTGAAGAAAGGATGGCGAAAATCTATCCAGAACTACGATCACGGAATACTACCAGCCCACACTTTGAAGCAGGAGATAGCGCCATTATGCCACGCATAACATGCCACCAAGTGTGCATGATCAATGGAGATACCTCAACTCCACACGACGAAAATGGTAATCCTATCCTGAACCCGATGATATTTTATCAGATCACCATGAAGGAAACCACGATAATGAAGGAGACACGGAAACAGAGGAGAAACATCAGATAATCGCATAGTCTAAGGAGGAGGCGGAGAACTTCACGCAGGAGAAAGGCAAGGACTCCGGCTACCAGTGTCGGCATGGCAAAAAGCAAGGGAGGCAATTTCGGGAGCAGTCCCAACGATAGTGGATGCTTCAAATGAGGATCTATTAGCATACCAATATCGGCTCCACCATAAGAAGAGAGACCTACTCCGGATGCAAAGGCAACTCGATGAAAGAAAAAGGTTAGCCGATGAATCCAGCTTACGACGGGCACAATTAAGCTCTACTCGAGAATCAAGGAGTGTAACAGGAGTAGCACCACCAAGAAGGGCAACATCTCGACTACAGAATATCCCTGAATTAGAAATAAGTGGAATCATTCGAGATCTCGACCTATCATTCATGTCAATTGATCAAGTAGGAAACATCAAGGCAAAAACAGCTCAGGCAACCATTGTGGCCGCGCAAACGTATATGATCACCACCCGACCCGCACCCGACGATCTGCGTGCTGCCCTTCACCGCTCCGCCCTGATGAACCTCGGCATGGCAAGAGACTCTCTCATGGAAGCAGAACAAGGAATCACACAAAGGTCCCCACGCCATCACAATAGTCCTCAGCAAGTAGGACACACCCGATGATCTCGATCACCACACCAAGCACATCTCGTAGGATCCAAGATGCGAAGCAATACAAGGAACGACAACACCCAACATAGGAGCAGCGAACCCAGAGATGAAAGCCATAGCCGATGATATCAGGATGGATACGATGAAGATGATCACGAGCTATGCGGGGCCAGCTATTTCACGCAGAGGATTAGCAAGGCCTCAGTACCCAAGGACTTCAAACTCCCACACGACCGCCACAAATACGATGGAGTCCAGGAACCCGAAGCTTGGTTAGCAGACTATTTTGCCACCATCAAATTACAGGGTGGCTCCACAACTACCACAATGCAAAGTCTAAAACTACACCTCATCGGTGCCGCAAGATCATGGCTCAAGCAGTTACCCGAAGATTCAATTGGTAGCTAGAACAATCTGGAAGATAAATTCATCCGATATTTCCATTCTACATTCGAACGACCAGCATCCTTGGAGCAGTTAAGAGCATGCAAACAAAATTCTAGAGAGTCAATAAGGGCATTCATATAGCGGTGGAATATTATCAAAAACTTAGCTGAATCCATATCCAACGAAAGGGCCATCGACGCCTTCAATGATGGCCTCTGTCACCAAGAATTCATAGAAGAACTGGGACAGGTTTAACCAAAGACAGTATCACAATTAATGGAGATAGAAAATCTCTAGGCTGATGGAGAGGACGCGCTACATAATAAGCGTGCATGATCACCCGAGGAAGACTGAGATAAGCGTGGCAATGATAGAAGAAGAAGGAACAATGATGGAAATATAGGACCAAGTTACGTCACACCAGGTTTTTCGGGTGAAGGTAACAACAGAAGCAACGACCATAACGACGGATACTGCCAGAACAGGGATGATGTCGGAGGAAGCCAGTCCACACAATGGTATCAGCCAAGGGCACGAGACCCACCCATGTCCGCAATGCAAATGCTGGAAGGACCCTGCAATATGCATTTTTACATCGACTCGGCAGGCAGACGACAATCCAATCACCTCATGAAATACTGTCAAACATTCCTGAAGATGCAAGAGTTGTGCAACACAAAAGCCACCAAAGCGGCAAATCGAGGATACACATCCACATCTGGTACACTGCCATCGGTGCACCACCACCACCACTAGCGGCACCACCACAAAACATAAATGATCAAAACAACGAGTATCCTAGATCAAAAGGAGCAATGTCTATGATTCAGAAAGGGCATCCCTCCAACAGAATTCAGAAGCTCATCACAAGACAAATCAATATGGCGGAAACAGCAGCATCAACTACACCCGAATATCTCCATTGGTCAGAACAAGAAACCACATTCAGTAGAGCCGATCACCCACTTCGGGTCCCATGACCAGGTCACTCAGCCTTGATAGTCGAAGCACAAATTGGCGGGTTCGATATGAGCAAGGTCTTCATGGATGCAGGAAGTAGCACAAATCTGATCTACGCAAAAACACTGAGAACAACAGGCTACCCCTTGGATAATATTGCCCCAACAGAAACATCTTTCCACGGAATAGTACCAAGTAAAGCTAAAAATCCTAGGCAAAGTATTTCTTTACATTGTTTTTGGTTTCAAGATATATTTCAGGCGAGAAAAACTCGAATTTGAAGTCATGGATTGGCCATCACAATATCATGCAATCCTGGGACGACTAGCCTTTGCACGGTTTATGGCAGTGCCGCATTATGCATACTTAGTGATGAAAATGCCAACACCAAAGGGAATTATCACTGTACAAGGAAGTTTCACACGTGCCGACAGCTATGATCGGGAGTTCAAGAAAATTTCTGAATCTTTCGGGATGGAAACGGAGTTTGAACAACTCAAAACTTCAGAAAACGCACAACCTCTGGAAGTAACACATGTCAATCCCGATCGGGCCTTTGACATGGCAAAAGACACAAAAGAAGTACAGATCCACCCTACCGACCTGACGAAAACAACATTCGTGGCTTCTAACCGTGATCCCACATAGGAAAGCACGATCATCGAGTTCCTCCGTGAGCACTGGGAGATTTTCACATGACTACCTTCTAACATGCCGGGAATTCCCAGGGAACTCGCTGAGCATGCATTAAATCTAGATCCAAAGGCGAAGCCAGTAAAATAGTCGATTCGACGCTTCGCAGAGCCAAAGCGCAAGGCCATTGGAAAGGAGCTCCAACGCCTAACTGGTGCCAATTTTATCAAAGAACTAACAAAATCAGAGTGGCTGGCAAACCCAGTAGGTGCTCCAAAGAAAAACACTACAGAACTTCGGATGTGCATCGACTTTACTGCACTGAACAAGCATTGCCCAAAAGATCATTTCACATTGTCGCGAATCGACCAAATAATTGATGCAACTGCGGGATGCGAACATCTTTCTTTCTTGGATGCTTACTCAGGATACCACCGGATTAGGATGAAGGAAGAAGACCAGGAGAAAACAACGTTTATTACGTCCTATGGTGTATTCTGCTACACAACAATGCCTTTTGGCCTCAAGAACGCCGGAGCAACATATCAGCGGATGATGCAGAAGTGCCTGGGAAGCCAAATAGGCACAAATGTGCAAGTGTACATTGATGATGTAATAGTTACAACGAGTCAAGGATCTGCGCTGATCAAGGACCTCAAGAAACATTCAAAAATCTCGACAGGTTTAGCATCAAACTGAACCCGAAGAAATGCTCCTTTGGAGTCCCAGCAGGGCAACTCCTCGGATATTTGGTGTCAGCTAGAGGAATCGAGGCTAACCCCAAAAAAATACAAGCAATCCTAAAAATGAAGAAGCCAACAAATCTACATGGCGTACAACAACTGGCAGGTGAGTAGCAGCACTCAGTCGTTTTATTGCAAGGTTAGGAGAAAAAGTGCTGCCATTGTACGCCCTCATGAGGAAATCAGAAAAATTCGAGTGGATGGAAGAAGCTCAGCACGCCTTTGAAGACCTTAAAAGAACACTTTCGACATCTCCAGTCGTCCTGTCGCCAGAAGAGAAAGAGCCTTTACTCCTTTACATCGCTGCTACAAATCAGATGGTCAGCACGGTCCTGGTTATAGAGCGACCCGAAGAAGGGAAGACCCATGGTGTGCAGAGGCCGGTTTACTTCCTAAGCGAGGTTCTATCGCCATCCAAACAAAGGTACCCACACTACCATAAACTAGCATACGGGATATTTATGACAACACGAAAACTACGCCATTATTTTTCGGAGCATCCAATAATAGTGGTCAACGAAGCACCTTTGTCAAGCTTTGTTAATAATCCAGAAGCAAATGGACGTGTCTCTCTATGGGGCATCGAATTATCCCCTCGGTATATCACATATGAGAAGCGCCAAGCAATTAAGTCACAAGTTCTGCAGATTTCATCATAGAGTTGACAGAGTTGCAATGTGCGGGTCGACCAAACCTTTCTAGTGCTTGGACAATGTATTTTGATGGATCAAAAAGAACAAAGGGAGTAGGAGCAAGAGTCGTACTAATATCACCTCAAGGCGACAAAATGCGCTATATACTTCGAATGAGCTTTATGAACGCATCCAATAATGAAGTAGAATACTAGGCCTTGTTGCATGGCATGCGAATGGCCAAAGCTTGCGGTGCAACTCGCCTAAAAATCTTCGGAGATTCTAATCTTGTGGCAGAGCAAGCAATGAACAAGTGCGATGCTGTCAGCGAAAATATGGTTGCTTATCGCAATCTATATGGTGTTATGGAAGCTCAATTTGATGGGTGTGAAGTATCACATATAGGAAGAGCAAGCAATGAGGAAGCCAATAATCTAGCAAACATCGGATCTTTGTGTTTACCAATACCACCCGGAGTTTTTTGGGAGGAAATAATGGAGCGATCGATCAAAGCAAAAAGAGTCTCCGAGGTTGTAGCACCAAAAACAGGGAAAAAGAAGCACCCACAAAAGACTCGAGGGCTCCTTCAGAAGCCAAGAACATAGAAGAAGCTATCGAAGAAGAAGAACAAGAAATTGAGGAGGTCATGCTAATTGAGATCACCTGGATGCAGTTGTATGTAGCATATATGACTAACGGCGAGCTACCAGAAGATGTCATAGAAGCCCGACGAATCACCCGACGATCGAAGGCCTTCAAAATAATCAAAGGGGAACTATACAAAAGAAGTATTTCGGGCGTGCTGCAGCATTACATAACACCAAGAGAAGGAAAAACCATACTCAAAGAAATACACGAATGAGTTTGTCGTCACCATGCTAGTAGCCGAGCAATTGCTGCAAAAGCATTCAGAGCAGGATTTTACTGGCTCACTACAGTTTAAGATGCAAAAGACATTGTCAGAACATGTGAGGCATGTCAACGATTCGCAACAAAACCTAGAGCACCCGTCGCTGATTTAAATCCTATACCTTTGGCCTGGCCGTTTGCTCAATGGGGACTCGATATGGTGGGAAACTTCACAGATCATCGCCAGGAGGACACGTCTTTCTGCTAGTAGCAGTCGACAAATTTACTAAATGGATTGAAGCAATGCCTGTTACCACCCAAGATGGAACTTCGGCTGTGAATTTTATTAAATCCATAGTATTTCGGTTTGGCGTACCAAACAGCATAATCACGAACAACGGGACCAACTTCACTTCCAATGAGTTCAAGGAGTACTGCCAGGAGATGGGCATCAAAATAATCTACGCTTCGGTAGCTCACCCGCAAAGAAATGGACAGGTAGAAAAAGGCAATGGACTAGTTACTGCTGGACTCAAGAAAAGGCTATTAGCACCATTGACAGAGCAAAAGGAGCGTGGGTGGATGAATTGCCATCCGTGTTATGGAGTTTGCGAACAACTCCAAATAATTCAACACAAGAAACGCCTTTCTTTTTGGTCCACGGTGCGGAGGCCGTGCTTCCAGTTGAGGT
The DNA here is from genome assembly GCA_023614405.1 of Avena insularis. Classification (NCBI taxonomy): domain Eukaryota; kingdom Viridiplantae; phylum Streptophyta; class Magnoliopsida; order Poales; family Poaceae; genus Avena; species Avena insularis. The sequence goes on from CM042693.1 coordinate 439,183,050, forward strand.
GTCACACGAATCCCCAAGAGTAGCTACATATGATGAAGAGGAATCAAGAGAAGCACTTGAAGATGATATGGATGCACTTAATGAAGCTCGAGATGAAGCCCTCCAAAGAGCAACTATGTACCAGCAAAACCTGCGCAATTATCACAGCAGAAGATTGCGGCCTAGGCCCTTTGCAGTAGGGGACCTAGTTCTCTGCCTAAAGCAAGATGGCCACAAGAAGTTAGAATCGCCATGGGAAGGACAATACATCATCACAGAAGTTATTCCTGGAGGAGCATATCGTCTAGAAGACAAGAAGACAAGAGTAAATTACTCAAATCCATGGAACGTAGCACAACTACAACGCTTTTACACATAAGATTACTTACAATATGATAAGAGTTACAGTTTGGCTTCATAAAGCAAGAATATCCAGGCCAACGGCTAGAGGTCATCCGCCCAAAGAATAATGTATCATCGATTTTTTGCCTTATGTATGAAGAGATAAGTTATATGCACCTTAATCTTTTTATTGTTCAAAAGTTCAATATTTTGCATCAAAGCTAACATCAACTATGAGCCTATGTCCAGATACAGGCATCCGAACATAGCCTCGGGGGCTACTCCCATCGGGAGCACAAGCGCACCCGATAGAAATCCAATTGTGTATAAAAAATATATTCATGATTGCAAACACCTTTGAGTTTTACACCAGTGTATCCTCAATAAGGTATTACTCCCATCGGGAGCCAGTATAAAGCATTAAAACTACCTGATAAAATTAGAAGTATTGGCGGCCTAGTAGGCCAACCGCCAAAAAAGCCAAAAATCTTGGATCACGCTTAGACGCGACAAAAAATTCGAATGCCGTGTTCAGAAACATGAAGGTAAGACCCCAGGATTCGTCCTGTGTGGCCTGGTAATCGCACAAGAATGCGCTCTGCCAGTAAAATATTCGTATCAACGATACGATGATAAATCTCGATGGACTCGTTGGGTACCCAATAAAATAGAAGCTAGAATTCAGTATTCAGTAAGACCTCAACGGCTCGAACTGAATTACGCTATTAACAAATTCTGGATTCAAGCCTGGGGACTTGAAGCTAATGTAGGACAACCTTGGTTTTTCCCAGGAGCAATTAACTGATTCCCGATCCGTCAGAAGCATCAGACTCGTTGTACCAAAATCCCTACAAAAATAAAAATCAAGGAACAGAAAGAAGGGAAAGAGAAACTTTGAGACTCAACCTGAAACTGTGGTTCAAGTAGAGTCTTAGGGGCTACTGACATGGGTATAATTACTCGGATGCTCACAGTTCACTACCCTACATTGGGTGAAAGGCTTACGACCCATGAAGGTTCCAGATGACAGCCCAAGGAAGCAACCGACAAAGGCTTTTAACTGTATTAGGAAAGAAACCATGAACCGACTTTATGTTGGTATTGTAATTATGCATGTATGAAACCTATTCGCGTACAACTTTGAGACCCAGCCTATTATATATAGGACGGGAGAAGCCCAAGCGAGGGTACCGAAATCTAGGTGACATGGGTGTGTGTTGGAGATATGCCCAAGAGGCAATAATAAAAGTGGTTATTATTATATCTTTGTGTTTATGATGAATGTTTGCATCCCATGCTATAATTGTATTATAAGGAAACACTAATACATGTGTGTTTGGTAAACATAAAAGAGTCCCTAGTAAGCCTCTTGTTGAACTAGCTTGTTGATTAATTGATGATCATGGTTTCCTGATCATGGACATTGGATGTCATTAATAACAAGATTATATCATTAGGAGAATGATGTGATGGACACACACCCATAGTAAGTGTAGCATAAGATCAAGCCATTAAGTTCGTATTGCTACAAGCTTTCAAATGCATAGTAACCTAATCCTTCGACCATGAGGTTATGTTAATCACCATCACCGGATGGGTGCTTTGATGACATCAAACACCGCTTAAATCGGGTGGTTATAAAGGTGTCATTGGGTATTCTGAAAGTATGTGTTGAAGCGCATGGACCAAGATTGGGATTTGTCCATCCATATGACGGATAGATATGCTGTGGGCCCTCTCGGTGGAATGTCATCTAGTTAGCTTGCAAGCATGTGACTAGGTAACAAGGGATGACATAACATGGAACGAGTAAAGAGTACTTATCAGTAACGAGGTAGAACTAGGTATGGAGATACCGACGATCAAACCTCGGATAAGTAGAGTATCGCGTGACAAAGGGAATTGGTTTCGTATGTTAATGGTTTTATCGATCACGAAGTCATCGTTGAGTATGTGGGAGCCGTTATGGATCTCCAGATCCCGCTGATGGTTATTGATCGGAGAGGTGTCTCCATCATGTCTACATATTCACGAACGATAGGGTGACACACTTAAGGTTCGAAGTTGTTTTAAGTAGATATGGAATGTGCATTGGAGACCGAATGTTCTTCGGAGTCTCGGATTGGATCCGGGACATCACGAGGAGATCCGGAATTGTCCGGAGAATAAGATTCATATAATGGAGATCATTTTTCTAAGTTAGGAAATGTTCCGGAGTATTTATATGGGGATTCTAGAAGGTTTCGGAATGTTTCGGAAGGTCTAGAAGATTTTTTGGAGTTTACTTGAAAACCAAGAAAGGATAAAGGGAAACTTAAAGGGTAAGTAAGGGAAACTTGGGAGGGAAGGACTCTCCCCCAAAGCTCCTTGGTGCGCTGGCCCTAAGGGGTGGGCCTAGGGGTGGGAACCCTAGGCCGCACCCTTCCCTCTATATATAGAGGGGTGGAGGCGCCACCCCCCTTTGCCCCTCCCACTTCAGAAGGATCGTCTACTCGATCTTGAGATCGGCAAGTGATCGTCTATATCAACCACGAGATCCGATCTCGCACAAGGCTTTCGGATCTACAAGGGTTAGTACAGATCTATCTCGTTGCACATGTCTAATAGATTAGATCTTAGCTTTTATCTAGATTAGATCTGGGTTTTGTTTGTTCTTGCGGTAGAAATTTTTTGTTTTCCATGCTACGAACCCATCAGTATGCCCGATAGGCACTCAACTACAGTGTACCTGGTGCGGCTCGACGGAAGGCCCACTCAACGAATTGCCAAGGTCTATGACGCCTATGACGGTTCGAGTGGTATGAAGCCCATATGGACACGGACTCCCAATGTACAGGACAAGGAAAGCTCAAGACTAGAGTTCTAATCTAACTTGTAACCAACTCGTATTGGTACCTGAGACCTAGCATCCCCATATATAAAGGTTAGGAGGGTCCAACGAGGAGGACACGCTACGCCACAATAGATCTAGACATCGCGACTCCCCCAATAGATAGATATACGAACTCCCATATGCCAGATCCAATCTGCGCATACACCGCCATCGGCGACATTGTAATCCTTTGGATCCTTTATCAATCAAGAGCAGACAAGCAGGAGTAGGTCCTCTACGAGGCCTGAACCTAGGTAAACCTTGCGTCCCTGTGTGCTTGCCTGTTAGCCGATCGAGACTTCCAGCGTTTCCCTCCTTCTCCAAAATCCAAGTCCATAACAATGGGCATTGATGAGTTAAACCCTCGTCAATTGGCGCCGTCTGTGAGAACTGGGCGCGCTGATGTTGCGATTTTGGCGGCTCCATCACCGGCAATCTACGATTCATCTATACTTCACTTGGAGTCACGATCCGGACGGGATCCCTCAAGTTCATCATCAACAACGGCGGTAATTTTCATTGTTGCAATGCTCCAAGAGACCTAGATGCAAAGGAAAATCCACCACGGATCATCCTGGCGAAAAGAAGAAAAAATATCGGTTTCCGCAACGCTGGTAGCGCCGAGGACATGCCTCAGCGGCCAAATATATCGATTTCGTGCACAAATCAAATTGATCCACTCTTTCCTTTAGCTCGTATACCTCAGATTATATTGAATATTTTATAGCATATGCTAATTACTCTCTTTTACATTACGAGGCCATGGATCGTACTGAGACAAACGAACAATATGACTATTGCGGTCACATGCGGCTCCACAAGACGTGCTCCTATCGATTTGTCCCCAGCAACAACCTCGCTGGTGGCGTAATCCTGGGGCCATGACTCAAAGATCGCCCGATCAGGAGGCTCGTCCAAGGATTCGGCGGCATCGCAGTGTCACTCGTTTTGGCGATTCCTCTCCTCGCCAAAATTTTTGTTCCGACCTTCACGGCTGCAAGTACCGAGACAAGTATTGTTTAAATTGGATCAAAGAAGCAAACGAGTCGTGTGGTGCAAAAACGAGTGCATCGGGTTTATAGTATAAAAAACAATCTCTCTCCTCAAGCTAATTCTTATTATTATATTACACCCTGTTGCTAATCTTTTGTCCGTGCAAATTTGCAAATATGAGGACAATTGTGATGCAGTGCACAATCCGCGAAGAAGCAGATGATGAAATCTGGGCGGGCGGTCAACTTGATGTTTCCGCAAACAAGGCGTCCGACTAAAATTTTGATCAGTTGACCTCGCAAATGCGTCGACAACCCCGTCCGCTGCACCGTCCGCCGCACGACTCCATCGGCCGCGTCGATTCTACAATCAGGGGCTGTGCCAACTTCGCCGCGTGACCTGCTGCGGTCGTCGGCTCCGGAGACTTAGGGGCTCCCACGACATCGGCGACCCGTTGTAATCTTCAGCTCCAGCGGCTCGGGGGGTCCCTCCTCTGCAACGACCTGCCGCGTCCTTCGACTCTAGTGACATACTGCAATCTTCGGCTAAGGCAATTTGGGGGCTTCGGCGACCCGCCGTGGTTTTCGACTCTGGCGACCCACCGCTATGATCTTCAGCTCCAGCGACTCGGGGGCTCGCTCCTCTACGACCACCCACCGCGCCCTTCGACTCCGGCGACCTTCTGCGGTCTTCGGATGAGGCGACTCGATTCGGTCTTCGACTGCTATGGCCCATTACAGTCTTCATATGTGGCAACTCATCATCACCACATGACTTCGGTCCGCCGCATCGACTACGTCCGCCACGTGACCTGCTGCCGCGGCGACTCCCCCCGCTTCCGCAACCCGCCATGACCTTCGACATTGAAGACACGCTATGGTCTTCGCTTCTGGTGACTCGGGGGCTCCTTCGGTAGTGGCAACCCGATAAAATCTTCGGTGGCAGCAGCCCGCCAAAACTTTTGGGTGCGGCGACCCTCTGCGGTATTCGGATGCAGCGACCCACTACAAGCTTCGATTACGACAACACACTACCACCATCGGCTTCGGCGATCTGCTATGATCTTCGACTCTAGAGACTCGAGGGCTCCCTCCTCAACGGCGACCCGCCGCGTCCTTCGACTCTGGCAACCTTCTGCGGTCTTCGGATGGGCGCGACCTGATGCGGTCTTCAACTGCTACGACCCGTTGTGGTCTTCGGATCCAGTGACTCGGGGGCTCCCTCGGCATCGGTGACCCCCTATGGTCTATGATTGCGCTGACTCGCTTGGGTATTTGATTGTGGCTACTCAATGCAATCTTCGATTGCAGAAATCCACTATGGTGACCCACCACCGTATTCAACTTCGACGACCCGCTACGGTCTTCATATCGGCTGACTCGTGGGCTCCCTCGACTCCTGCGACCATGAGCTGCTACAATCTTCGACTCCCGCGACCCGCCGATCGCATCGGATCTTGCGACTCGTTCATCACGGCAACTATCAATAAAGCTAAGTTCTCTACTTAAAGATGATTTCTTTCTTACTTTAATCACACTCGAAACACTCGAGGGCTGCACCCTCTACGAGTAACCTAATGTGCCATCAACTCCGGGCACTCGAGCACCTCATACGCGACAGCCCGAGTAGCTGATTCTGCCTGATCGTCGAATCCTTGAACTCCGAGTGCCTCGGCAAGGTACTGAGACTAAGGGTAATCAGGCTAACGAAAAGGCCTAGCATACAGTGCAGAAGTGGCACCAGAATTTTACTTTGCAAACCGACATGCAAATATTCTTTATAAGATACAAGTACTTCAGAATTCTTAATGTTTTATGCAGCTTATAAGGATGTCGACTGCGTCGAGCTATTCTATCATGTCCTCCAACATGAGTCGACAAAACAATTTGCTACAACATGCATTCAAGACCCGAGTCGAGTACCTCCTCGGATGGTTGCATTGCTTGATGCTACACACATGCGATGTTGGTCGTGCACCCGACAGAAATGACTGTGTCAACTCCATCTGCATCGTCGACTCACCCTGCTAATCGCCGCATTACTTTGACTACATCATCGACTCTTGGCTCCTTATGCGTGAGACGCTGACTCGATGCACTTCCGGGTCAGTGGTTTCTTCTCGCGTGATTGTCGACTATGTCTACAAGATACAATACTCGAGTCTCTGCCCGAGTCTACGACTCCGCCAGACACTCGGGGGCTACTCCAAACTGGAGCACTGGACGCGCATATACAAGATCCTCGAATGACACACTCTGAATCCTCACTCAAATCCACGATTCGATTAAGGACTCGGGGGCTACTCCCATAGGGAGCGCTGGCCGCGCACCCGAAAGAAATTTTATGCAGGTGTACAAGCTTCACGAAAACCCTTCACTCGAATCTACGATTCAATTGTGGACTTCGGGTTACTCCCATAGGGAGTGATGAAATCATATTCGACTGAAACAAGCAAAAAAAGACGACAGCAGTCGCAAAATGTTTTTAGTCCCTACTCGAGTCTACGACTTGAATAGGCACTTGGGGGCTACTCCTGTAGGGAGCGCTAGTCGCGCACCCTATGGATATTTTTCCTTGTACATCATACTGTGTGTCGATAACATCCACACTCGAATGCTATGGCGACTCCGCCTCATATTTTCCCTACAACAAGATTACGTCTCCTGGTCCACCCGAATCATCTCCGCGGTGACAAAAAATTCGGATGCCACGCTTACAGCGTGAAGATAAGACCTGAATAAGGCCTGACAACGCATCTGTTGCGCTCTACAAGAAATAATCCATACCTACAGGTACGATGAATAAGCCTTGACGGACACGTTGAGTGCTCACACTTATACACTGGGATTCGACTCTATAAGACCTCCGCGGCATGAGTCGAATTACACCAGCAATTTCCGAATTCGAGTCCGAGGACTCGAGTTTGAGTAGGTGACGTTGTTTTTGCCCTAGAGCAATTAACTGGTCCCGATCCGTCGAGCGCACCAGGAACGTTTACCATCATCCCTATGAGCTACTACAAATTCGACTGACCCGATGAACTTTTGGGTGAAGTGCTTCGCACTCGACACAATTGTCGACTCCGACATCCTAATGCAAGATTCAAGATTTCTGAGTCTCCACCTGAATCTACGATTCGCATGGACACTCGGGGGCTACTGACATGGGTATGCCCGATAGGCACTCAACTACAGTGTACCTGGTGCGGCTCAACGGAAGGCCCACTCGACGAATTACCAAGGTCCATGACGCCTATGACGGTTCGAGTGGTATGAAGCCCATATGGACACGGACTCCCAATGTACAAGACAAGGAAAGCTCAAGACTAGAGTTCTAATCTAACTTGTAACCAACTCGTATTGGTACCTGAGACCTAGCCTCCCCATATATAAAGGCTAGGAGGGTCCAACGAGGAGGACACGCTACGCCACAATAGATCTAGACATCGCGACTCCCCCAATAGATAGATCTGCAATCTCCCATATGCCAGATCTAATATGCGCATACACCGCCATTGGCGACATTGTAATCCTTCGGATCCTTTATCAATCAAGAGCAGACAAGCATGAGTAGGGTCCTGTACGAGGCCTGAACCTGGTAAACCTTGCGTCCCTGTGTGCTTGTCTGTTAGCCGATTGAGACTTCCAGTGTTTCCCTTCTTCTCCAAAATCCAAGTCCATAACAATGGGAATTGATGAGTTAAACCCTCGTCACTAGGAGACAACTTGTAATAGTGCAATTACTCAATATTCAGGCGACATTGATTATATTGTTTTCCCTGACATCTGACAAAATGCCCAGCGTTCTCTCTTCCGTGAAACCCCAAGTCCATCATCATGGGCATTACCGAGGTTACCCCTCGTCAATGGTATGTGCTCTGTGAGATACACATATCATGGATGTCTCTATATATAGAATCGAAAATAAACCATGGAGTTTGTTGTATTGTTATTGTTTTACTCAGTTAATCCCTTGTGCTTGGCGATGGGAATTCATGGACCATTTCCATAGAAACACCATGGACGATGTCGTGTTTGAGGTCACTTTGATGTCAGATGCTGATCTCGGTCGGAGTTATGTGGTTACAGTGACCAACATAGCGATCAGGACATCTTTCAGTGGACCTGGCTGGATAAACTTCTTGAATGATTATGACATGAAATACGGAGACAAGATAAAGATCTTTCTCATGCATCAAGCAGCCGTAATCTACTACATGAACATGCCCCTAATGATGATATCCAACAGTAAGCTAGCTATGTAGTTGAGACCATCGTATTATATGTCGTTTACTCTATACATGCATTCTTTTTTTGACTTTCTTCTCAATATATGTAGATTTGATTATAGCGAAGAAGCGTGCGGCAATTGTGGTCAACATAGTTGGCATTGCATGGACATGAAGATCACCATACCGCTCCCTGTGAACTTTGGTGTTAGGATGGTATGTTCTCCAAAATTCATGTGGAGAATATAAATATATATATGTTCAATGAAAATCACGACTAATTGTTCTGTCCTATGATTTTACTCAGTCAATCCGTTGCGGTGCACGACATGGCTTCATGGAACATCTCCATATAAGCATGGATGAGGTTACCGTGTTTAGTGTCACTTTGACGCATCATAATCATCCTGATAGGACGTACTAGGTTAGGTCACCAACGAGGAGGCCCGAACATATTTTAGTGGTCCTGGATGGAACAGACTCCTCATCTTGTACGATTACATGAAATAGGGATGGGAGTTCAAGTTTTTGCTCAGTCATACTTATGGCATCATCTATTTCACTTGCTTTCCTCCCGACTCTTCCGGCAAGGGTGAAGATGAGTGAACTCTAGATAATGCTATATGAACCAATGTCCTAGCTATATTGAACATTTGGTGGATATTGCTATTGTTTCCTGTGTTAATATGTATTTTGCTGTCATTATCCTGTATACTATGTATTCCTGTATTCATCTGCGTATTCTGTCTATTTTTTTGCTCTGATACATAATACTACCAGCGAACAAATTGTATTACCCCTAGAGAAGGGATGTGCACCAGTGTTAGGGGACATTATCCCCGGCAAATGGGGCTACTCGCTGGTGGTATTATCAGTTATCGCCGGTGAATCGTATGGTTCGCCGGCTGTAATGCCTTATCATCGGCGAGATGGTCACCGTGAATAGGGACTTGCCGATGGTAGGCCATTTTGGTGCGCTGGCGGTGAGCCTTTCCCTACTAGTGTAATTTGTCAGGTTCTAAGAAAAGCAGAGTGTCATCTGCATATTGCGGACAGATTACTCTTCCTAGAACAAAATTAGGGGGTTATGCCCTAATTTTGTTCCAGGAAGAGTAATCATAGCAAAGTTGAGCCTGAAGATATCTAAATGATCCTCATGCCATGCATTGAACATTGACATAAGATCATTTTTGATAATCTCCCAGAAAGACTAATAAAAAATAAAGGATAAACCATCAGGTCCAGGGGCTCCTTCAGCATAGGAACCAAAAACTGCTATTATAATCTCCTCTTCAGTAAAAGGAGCTTCTAATTCTCTATTTTCAGCATTACTAACTTTATCTTCTTCAGAGAAAAGTCCTGTTTCAGCTTTATATCAGGCCTAGGTTCCCATGCAAAAAGATCCTTGTAGTAATCAGTAACAACTTTAAGCATATCTTTTATCTCAGTAACTGGCCCCTCTGGGCCATCTAGGACATTAATTAATTTTTTCCTCCTTCTCTGATTAGCTACTACATGGAAGTAAGCAGTATTTCTATCTCCTTCTAATATGTTCCTATCTCTAGATCTTTGCCTAGCTTTAGTTTCCTCAACAATCCAATAATTATGGAGTTCTTTAAGAATCCAATCTAGCCTACCTCTCTCTTCCTCAGAGAGCAATTGAGTCTCACACTTAATGTCTAGGGAATCATATTCCCTCATGAACTCTATTTTATCTTTCCGAATGGAAGCTTCCACATTAATATTCCAAACCTTAGCTAATTTCCTAAAATATCTAACTTTACCTTGCCAAACATTAAGAGGATTAGAGCTATCTATCCTCAAAGACCAAGCTTTAATAATTATATCTTTAAAATCTACTCTAGTGATCCACCGTTTCTCAAATTTAAATCTAGTAGGTTTTAGAACATGATGTTCACCTGAATCCCAAATTAAGGGAGTATGATCACTCCCTATCCTAGAGAGGGCCCTAGAACTACCAGGGGAAAGTTCCTATCAAAATCAGTAGAGCAGAAGATTCTATCAAGCTTACACATGACATGGTCTTCCTGATTATTACCCCAGGTATAGGCCCTACCTGACATACCAATCTCCATGAGTGCCCATAACTCTATCCAGGCAATGAACTTATCTACCCATTTATAATCTATATTCTTATTGTTTTTACCTTTAGGAGATCTAATTAAGTTAAAATATCCTCCTATCGTAGTTGGACCATCCTAGTTAAGAAAAGTTCATGCAGCTCAGAGATGAAGTCTTGCTTCTTATCTTCATAAGCAGAACCATAGACAATAGTAATTCTACAAACAAACTCAGTAATTTTATTCTTAAGGACAACACTAACTGAAAAGGATCTAATATCTCAGGAAACTACATCAAAAATATCTAAGTTGACACCAATACCACCTGCAGTACCAACAGAAGGTAAATAATTCCAAGCAAAATTTCTATTTCCTAATAAATTCTTCAAAAGGGAATTACTGAAACTATCTTTCTTGGTTTCTTGAAAACCAATGTAATCTAATTTTAAAGGAATAAAGTTATCTTCTATGTACTTCTATCTACCAGGAGCATTAAGACTCCTGCTATTCCAAAAAACACTAATCATGGAAACTTCTTCTTGGGGTGCTTGCCTCGAGATCTATGTAAAACCTCTATCCATCCCTCTGCTTCCTCATCCAAATATCTAATATCAGATGAAGTATCAGCATGAGGGTTGGAAAAGCCCACATCTACATTAAAACTAGAAGAACTCTCATCAACTACATCTATTCCTATATTATCAGAGAGCATTTCTAAATCTAAAGTAGAAAGAACAGTAAAAGGATTTGCTGACATTATACCTTTCATGGTTTTTGGGACCTCTAGGTTGCTGATTTTCTTCAAATCCATAAATCTTTCAAGGATATTCTTGGATCTATCCACTCTGGTTCTCTGTCTAGTAGGTTGCACTGGCCCCCACTATTCAGTTAGGCCATGCAAAGATAAACAAAACTTTTCCCCTACGCGGTACTCCCAAGATCTAGCTCAGGTGATAGGCCACGAGATTTACCACTAGATGCGCAGGTGTGGATTTGATGAAGCGCGTCAGTTGATGCCGTGCCGAATGATCCCCCATACAACACGTCCAGATCCCCACGGACCTCCTTGTCTCCAGCGCCGCACGTGCAACGCCTCTACCGGTATCCACACGTACAGGAAGGAGCTCCGGGCAGAGGACTGCTAGATCCGGTCTATCCTGAAATGGGACTGGAGAAAGTGACGGCTAGGTCAGGAACAATCCCTTGTCACTCCACTTATATACACTCCTAGCTGGGCTCAACACTTGAGGCCCATCTAGGCCATACCCCAATCTCCACATGGATCTAATCCACATGGGCTCCTTACCCTTAAGTGTGTGACCCTGTAGGTTTATGTACGCCTGGACACGACACGAGTCACCACTCCGAGTCGATAGTTGGTAGCAGCCTCTAGCAAGATGTGCCAACTCCCAGGCGCCGTAAAGTCAGAAGACAAACCTTTCTCAATGTGACTTTCATCTAAGTCCCTTTTCCTCACGATATATCTTGTCAAGCTATAGGCGAGTTGTTGCCATCCTTTTAATAGCTCGACTCTCTCTTCTCGTTCTGTGATATACGATTTACTAGACTAACACTTAGTCCGACTCCTTGGTTAACACTTAACCAAGTCACGCATGGCCATGCTTCCAAATCATATCACACGAGAGGGCCCAGACAATATCTCTCCATTACAGAGGGGAAAATACCATCTTGGTAATCCACGTCATGCAGCTTGCTTCACAACCAACCCGAACCCTACCTTTATAACTGCCCATTTACGGAACAACATTTGATAGGACCTAAGCTGGTGATCCACAACTCAGATCATGCGATCACCTCAGGTCGAAGGATTCCATTGCTTGAGACTACAAATGACAACATGCCCGTTGCATCTCAAATGTGGGTCAGTCTGATTCACTAAACTCTTTAGCTGAATCAGTGTAAGTTGGAATAGCATCACCATGCCTATGACAAGTGGAACCGAGTCATCAGCCGACTTTCACATTAGTCTAAGTTGTGTGTCCAGCACAACCTCAACGACCAAGGACAACTAGTATGAACAACATGAATATATAGTTCCACAATCGAATCACATATTCGATGATACATATCAGTAGTTCATACATGGACAATAACTTTATGAATACATTGGGAAATACATCATACATGATTGCCTCTAGGGCATATTCCCAACAGTCTGCCACTTGCACTAGAGTCAATCATCCGAGATCACATGTCTAGGCATCTAATGCCCATACCTCTTAGGTGCGCCTCATGCTTTGACTGTGGTAGTGGCTTTGTCAACGGATCCGCAATATTTTCATCCATGTGTACCTTGCATAACTTGATATCACCTTGATCCACGAACTGGCGAATAAGGTGGTACCGCATGAGTATATGTTTGTTCTTCTGGTGTTGTCTAGGTTCCTTGGCTTGTGCTAGCACCATTGTTGTCACAATACACGTCTAACGGATTGGATGAGCCCTGAACCACACCAAGATCCATGAGGAAATTCCTCATCCAAACGGCTTCCATTGCTGCCTCTGAGGCAGCAATATACTCAGCCTCTGTCGTAGATGCAGACATCGTCTCTTGCTTGGAAATCTTCTAGCTAAAAGCCCCTGCATTTATAACAAACATATATCCAGATTGCGAATGAGAATCATCCGAGTCAGTGAGATAACTCGCACCCGTGTAACCCCTTACACTGAGTTCATCCTCACCTCCATAAACCAGGAACATATCCTTAGTCCTTCTCAAGTACTTAAGGTTATTTTTAGCCGCTGCCCAGTGGATCTCTCCAGGGTCAGCCTGGTATCTGCTCACAACACTTAGAGCATAGGAAACATCCGGCCAAGGGCAAATCATAGCATACATGATGGATCCGACTGTAGAAGCATACAGAATCGCACTAATCCGACTTTGCTCATTAGTTGTCGAAGGACATTGAGTCTTGCTAAGTTTCATGCCATGGGACATTGGTAATAACCCCTTCTTAGACGATTCCATGTTGAACTTCTTCAACACTTTATCCAAATATGTACTCTGACTCAATCCAATGATCCGCATTGATCTATCTCTAGAGATCTGGATTCCTAGTTTGTAAGTTGCCTCACCCAAGTCATTCATTGAAAAACTCCTTTCCAATGATTACTTGGTCTCTTGCAACATCTGGACATCATTTCCAATTAGTAATATGTCATCCACATATAAGATCAGAAAGTTTACTTTGCTCCCACTAAACTTGTATAAACAATAATCATGATCACTCTTGATGAAGCCAAACGATTTGACTACCTCATCAAAGCGAATATTCCAACTCCGAGATGCTTGCTTCAACCCATAAATGGATTTCCGAAGCTTGCATACCTTGTCAGCATTAGCCAGATCGACAAAACCCTCGGGCTGTATCATATACATGTCCTCAGTTAAATTTCCATTAAGGAAAGCCGTCTTGACATCCATCTGCCATATCTCATAGTCGAAATAGGCTGCTATAGCTAACATGATCCGAACTGAGCTAAGCATCGCTACGGGTGAGAAAGTCTCATTGTAGTCAACTCCTTGAACCTGTCGGAACCCCTTCGCGACAAGCTATGCTTTATAGACAGAAACATTTCCATCCATATCAGTTTTCTTCTTAAAGACCCATTTGCACTCGATTGGTCTTGCACCGTCTGGCGGATCAACCAAGTTCCAAACTTGATTTTCATCCATGGACTTTTAACTCGGGTCTCATGGCTCCAAGCCACGACTCATAATCAGAACCCACCATCGCTTCCGAATAAGTTATCGACTCATCACTATCCAACAATAATACATCACGAACACTTCGCAATCTTTCTGATCTTCACAGTGTAGGTGCAGCTGCCGACTCAGCTACCATGACAGGCTCAACCTCCAAGGCTTTCACCAAATCACTACTGACCGGTTCATCTTGAACTTCTTCGAGCCGCACCATACTCCCACTGACTTCCTGACTGAGAAACTCTTTCTCAAGGAAGACACCATTCCAAGCGATAAACACTTTGCCTTCTTCTCGGTTGTAGAAGTAGTAACCCCAGGTTTCCCTTGGATACCCAACGAAAATGCACTTATCTGACTTGGTTGTAAGCTTTTCCGACTGAAGTCGCTTGACAAATGCTTCACAACCCCAAATCTTAAGAAAACACAATCTCGGCTTCTTGCCAGTCCACATTTCCGGCTGCAAAGCCGTGAAACATATCATTCAAATACAAAGAACAACCATTATTCTTAATATTCGACTCATAGCCTTGTCTCATCAAACACGAGGCAAAAATAATGTTTCGACTAAGAACTGGAACTTAATAACAATTATTTAGCTCCATTAAGAATCTATCAGGTAAATGTAGTTGCATCGTGCCGACTTCCAATGCAGCGACTCTCGCTTTGTTGCCGACACGAATGTCAACCTCACCTCTCGCCACGCTCCTAGTTCTTACCAGTCCCTGCAACGAGTTGCAGATGTGAATAACTGATCCGGTATCATATACCCAAGAACTACCAGGTGCATCGGCAAGATAAATGTCTATAACATTGCAAACAAGCATACTTGAGCCGAAAGTCACACATCCACTCTTGGCTTTATCAGCCAGATACTTGCTGCAATTCCTCTTCCAGTGGTCATCCACCTTGCAATAGAAGCAAGTGGATCCGGCTGCAGGATATGGCTTAGTCCTTGAGGAAGCGCTTTGGACCGGGTCCTCAGCCTTACCTCCCGACTTTGCTTCTTCTTCTTAGTCCAAGAACTCTTCTTGAACTTAGCATTATTCTGCACCATCAACACTTGACTAGCGCCTTTCTTGAGATCCGCCTCAGCCTGCTTGAGCATCCCATGTAATTAAGTGAGCTTCTTATCCATACCATGCATGTGGTAGTTCGATATGAACTGACCATACGCACTAGGAAGAGAGTTTAGAATTATGTCCGTAAACTCTTCGCTAATGGGGTAGCCAAGCCTTTCCAGAGACTGCATGTAACCAACCATCTTGATCACATGCGGACTTAGTGGACCACCATACTTAAGCTTGAAGCTCAACAAAGCCTGAGAGACTTGATACCTCTTAGTCTTTGCCTGAGCCTGGAACATACTTTTGAGGCTTTCAATCATATTGTAGGCCTCAACATTCTCGAATTGCTGCGGCAATTCCGGTTCCATGTGAGCAAGCATAAGACAACTAATCTCCGTAGACTCATCACAAGTCCTACGGTAGGCATTGGTGGTTGCGCCACTCGCATTCTCATTCAGCTCATCTGGAAGTGGGTTGTCTAGGACATGGTCGCTCTTTTCTTGCTTGAATAATGATACCAGTTGGTGAAGTTAGTTCCATTTAGCTTATATTTCTCTAAGATGGTTCTCAAAGCAAAACTGGAAATCTGAGGGAGACTGCTAGGTGCCATTGATCTACAACAGAAAAATATGCAAAACACTTAAGACATGTATCCATAAAAGAGAAAGCATATCAAACACTTTAATACTTATGCTCCCACTAGAACCAGGACCCCTCTGATGGTTACTTAGTGATTCAGGATCCTAAATAAGCAAGCCGACTAGTGAGCTTTAGCATCACCGCTAGTCGTCAAGTGATCTAGGTAGACAACTCCTTGCCAATCGTATCTCATATGACTCCTGTTAGATGGGTGGCATCACATGCCCCGGCTCCCATCCGACCTTTACCCGAGTCCCATAACCGTTATGATAGACCCGTCTAGATTACCGAGTGCTTCCGCTGTAAGAGTCCGACTCGAACCCACCTAGTCGGAAAGAATTGATAGCACCTCAATTTTATGAGCCCACTATCAAAAATGTCTGACTTGTGATGGTGTAGCACTGGCGAGGAAACCGACTAGACCTTCTTTGAGGGATTATTTTCTACCAACTATCTAATAGAGGTAAAACAGAGACATAAACATAACACAAAATAAAGCAATTATAATGTGAAATGGTATGGCTCTCTTCATGGCGATCTCCATCTCCACAAAGCTTGTAATTTGACTCGTGTCAACTCTTGCCACGTGCCGCCTTACACCATGTAGCCGACTTGCACATCGACTTGCATGCCATCCGGGTTCTCCAAACAGCTACCCTAGCTAGTAAAGTAAATTACATAGAGAATCCGACACGCATGTCGTTATACAATAAGATGACATCACCTAGGCTCCAGCCGGCTGACAAAACCGTGATACGCAGATCACGTATGGATTACACACAACACATGCACATAAGCCATACCATTCATAACATCATCCTGCAAAAACAAGTTATGCATAGATACGATATCTACCGGCATTGTGAAACTCGCAACGACATCTAAGGCACTACGACAGGGCGAAGCCGGCGGTCCCGCTAGCCGGATAGCGGGCGGTCTAAGGGGCAACGCCCGATGATTTTTCTAAAAATGCAGATCTCATATGCCTTCCAAACATGGATTTCATCATCGGATAAAACAATTTTACCCAAATCAGATCCGTACTACAATTCGACCAAACTCTTTCATCTTCGATCACCGCATCCGGATTTATGTGTCACAGTCTACCCTGATGGTGGAAGCCGACCGGTAGGGGTATGTCGTTTCACGACATTAGAAGTTAGATCACGGAAACCAGATCATCCATACCCCTGAGTACAGTTGATCCAATCAACTTTGTACAAAACCGATCTATCTCATAGATTAACCATGAAAACTGCAATTAGATCCAATCTAACACCAACTGCATATCACATATGCATGATCTCGAGCCTAAAACCAGAAGCTAATGCTCTGATACCACAGTTGGGCCACATAGAGATAAACAAAACTTTTCCCCTACACGGTACTCCCAAGATCTAGCTCAGGTGACAGGCCACGAGATTTACCACTAGACGTGCAGGTGCAGATTTGATGAAGCGCATTAGTTGATGTTGTGCCGAACGATCCCCGTACAGCACGTCTAGATCCCCATAAACCTCCTTGTCTCCAGCGCCGCACGTGCAACGCCTCTACCGGTACCCACACATACAGGAAGGAGCTCCGGGCAGAGGACTGCTAGGTACGGTCTAGCCCGAAATGGGAGTGGAGAAAGTGACGGCTAGGTCAAGGACACTCCCTTGTCACTCCGCTTATATACACTCCTATCTGGGCTCAATGCTTGAGGCACATCTAGGCCGTACCCCAATCTCCACATGGATTTAATCCACATGGGCTCCTTACCTTAAGTGTGTGACCCTGTAGGTTTACGTACGCCTGGACACGACACGAGTCACCACTCCAAGTCGATAGTTGGTAGCAGCCTCTAGCAAGACGTGCCAACTCCGAAGTGCCATAAAGTCAGAAGACAAACCTTTCTCAATGTGACTTTCATCCAAGTCCCTTTGCCTCACGATATATCTTGTCAAGTTATAGGCGAGTTGTTGCCATCCTTTTAATAGCTCGACTCTCTCTTCTCATTCTGTGATATATGATTTACTGGACTAACACTTAGTACGACTCCTTGGTTAACACTTAACCAAGTTGCGCATGGCCATGCTTCCGAATCATATCACACGAGAGGGCCCAGAGAATATCTCTCCATTACAGAGGGGCAAATCCCATCTTGGTAATCCACGTCACGCAGCTTGCTTCACAACTAACCCGAACCCTACCTTTATAACTGCCCATTTACGGAACAACATTTGATAGGACCTAAGCTGGCGATCCACAACTCGGATCATGCGATCACCTCAGGTCGAAGGATTCCATTGCTTGAGACTACAAATGACAACTTGCTCGCTGCATCTCAACTGTGGGTCAGTCAGATTCACTAAACTCTTTAGCCGAATCTGCGTAAGTTGGAATAGCATCACCATGCCCATGACAACTAGAACCGAGTCATTAGCCGACTTTCACAATAGTCTAAGTTGTGTGTCCGTCACAACCTCAAAGACCAAGGACAGCTAGTATGAAAAACATGAATATATAGTTCCACAATCAAATCACATATTCTATGATACATATCAGTAGTTCATACATGGACAATAACTTTATGAATACATTGGGAAATAGATCATACATAATTGCCTCTAGGGCATATTCCCAACAGTTTCTGCTTCTTTGGTGCCTTCTGCCTCAGGAGGGAATCATCCCTTTCCCTTACCACCAATTCCTTGAAGTTGGGCATAATGGTATCAGGGAGTTCCCCCATAGGAACCTCCATTTCCTTTGCTTCAGTCTCCAACTTATGTGCAAAGCTCATGTCTTATGATTGACCTTCTGATACATTGCCAATGTATCTATAATTTTTGATGTTCCATGCTTGGTTTTGTCCACTTTCTTGTGCTTTGTCCACACTTTGGAGTACTTTTTCATATGATTTCTTGGACTAACCTATTAACAAGAGCCACAGTGCCAGCTGCCTGTTTTCTGCTGTTTTTGGTTCCAGGAAAGTCAGAAAATGAATATTCTCAGAATTGGACGGGACAAAAGCCAAAGTGCCTATTTTTTCGGAAGTCATCAGATGCCAAAGTACGAGACGGAGAGGGGCCAAGGGGCCACCACACCACCTGGCCGTGCGGCCCAGCGCCAGGTGGTGTGGCGCCTCAGACCCCTCGGCCTCTCCTTCCGCCTATAAGATGCCCTCGGACGAAAACCCTAAGTACAGATCAAAAATCACGAAAGAGTCTATAGCGCCACCATCTCCATCCCTAGATCGGGAGGATCTGAGGCTCTTCCGGCACTCACGGAGAGGGAATTCATCCACAGGCCTTCTTCATCACCATGCAAGCCTCCGGCGTGATGCGTGAGTAGTTCATCCTTGGACTACTGATCCATGTAGTATCTAGATGGCTGGTTCTCCTCCTTTGTTCTTTCATGTCTAGATCTCGTGAGCTCTATTCATGATCAAGATCATCTATTTGTAATTCTGCATGTTGTGTTTGCGAGATCTGATGGATATTGAGATGTTATTTCAGATTGATTATTGATTCTATCATGTATTTGTTATTTGTGATCTTGCATGCTTTCCGTTGTTAGTAGTTATCTTGGCCAAGTAGATGCTAGCAACTCCAAGAGTTAGTATTTATGCTCGATAGTGGGTTCATGCCTCTGGTAATCTGGTGAAGTGACAGAAATCTCTAAGGTACTAGATGTGATGTTGCTACTAGGGAGAAAACAACAATCCTTTGTTCATAGAACAATCATATTGTTTACTTTACACACAATTCGTAAAGCAATAATATGTTGCTTGCAACTTAATACTGGAGGGGGTTTGGATGATAACCTGAAGATGGATTATTAGTCATAGATGCAGTTGGATGGCGGTCTATGTATAATGTTGTACTGCCCAATCAAGTTCCAAAGGAGTCAAAGTATATGCATGTATTGCTTTCTCGATGTTTGTCAATTGCCCCGCTGTAATTTGTTCACCCAGCATGTTATCTATCTTAAGGAGAACCACCTCTAGTGAACTATGGATCCCGGTCCTTTTTCTTTACATACAATCTACAATCTATTACTGTTTTGTGTTTACTTTCTGCAAACTTTTACTTCTTTCCATTCGATACGTTTAATCCTTTGTTTTCCGCAAAACACGGTGAGATTGACAACCTCATCGCAAGTTGGGGACAGAGTTCTGTGGTTGTGTTGTGCAGGTCTCCACGTTGCTACTAGCACCGGTAGTGCGCCCTGCCAAGGCTCATCTAGCAACACCGTTGGGGTGTTTCCTTGCTCCTACTGGTTCGATTTAACCTTGGTTTCATAACTGAGGGAAACTTGCTGTTGTGCTCATCATACCTTCCTGTTGGGGTTCCCAGCGAGCTCTACATCAACACCGAGCCATCAAGCATTTTTCTAGCGCCATTGCCGGGGAGTCAAGGACATCTTCACAAGGAGAGTCCCTCATAACCAATCTCTTTACTTTGTTATTTTCGTTTTGCTTAGTTTCTTTTTGTTTTGTTTGCTTGTTTTCTTATAAAAAAATTAGTTTTACTAGTTTGCTTTCTTATTTGAAAACACAAAAAAATGACTACTCTTGAAAACACTAAGTTGTGTGACTTCACTAGCACCAACAACAATGATTTTATGAGCACACCTATTGCCCCACCTGTGCCTGAAGATACTTTCTTTGAGATAAAACCTGCTTTACTCAATCTTGTTATGAGACAACAATTTTCTGGTATTGGTAATGAAGATGCTGTTGCCCATCTAAATAACTTTGTTGAACTTTGTGAGATGCAAAAGCATAGGGATGTAGATGGTGATATTATTAAGCTGAAATTGTTTCCTTTCTCTTTGAGAGGAAAAGCTAAAGAATGGTTGAATTCCTTAACTAGGAATAGTATTGATTCTTGGACTAAATGCAAAGATGCTTTCATTGGAAAATACTATCCACCTACTAAGATTATATCTATGAGAAGTGAAATAATGAAGTTTAAACAATCTGATAATGAACATGTTGCTCAAGCTTGGGAAAGAATGAAATCTTTGGTTAAGAATTGTCCAACTCATGGACTGACTGCTTGGATGATCATCCAAACTTTTTATGCAGGATTGAACTACTCTTCAAGGAACCTATTGGATTCTGCTGCTGGAGGTACCTTTATGACCATCCCTTTGGGTGCTGCAACAAAACTTCTGGACAATATGATGGTTAATTATTCTGAATGGCATACTGAGAGAGCTCCACAAGGTAGGAAGGTAAATTCTGTTGAGGAAACTTCCTCCTTGAGTGATAAGATTGATATTATTATGTCTATGCTTGTGAATGGGAAAGCCCATATTGATCCAAATAATGTTCCTTTAGCCTCTTTGGTTGCTCAAGAAGAGCAAGTTTATGTGAACTTCATAAGAAATAATAATTTTGGCAATAATGCTTATAGGAATAATTTTGGTAACAACAATTATAAGCCATATCCTCCCAACAATGGTAATGCTTATGGAAGTTCCTACAAAAATAATAGGAGTGCTCCCTCTGAACTTGAAGTTATGCTTAAATACTTTATTAGTAAGCAAACTGCTTTCAATAAAACTATTGAGGAAAAACTCTCTAATGGTGAAATAAATATAGCATCTTTAGCTGAAGCTCAATCTACTTTGAATAAAATGGCTGCTAAACCTGAAACTAATGATAATCCCTTTGCAGCTACTAATGCTATACAAGTAAGAATTGATGAAAATGTTAGACTATTAGCTGAATTACATGCTAAGTGGGAAAGAGGAGATGAAATTGCTAGAAACATTAGTGTTTCTACTATCACCACCACTAGTGTTGAGGCTAGTAATAGTTCTACTACTTTAGATGATAAGTATGGTTTTGATCTTGATGGTTGCAATATCTCTGAAGTTATTAAGTTCCTACAAAAGCTTGCTAAAAGTCCTAATGCTAGTGCTATGAACATGGCCTTTACAAAACACATTACTGATACTCTCATAAAGATTAAAGAAGAAAAGATGAAACATAAAGCTTCTATTCCTATAAAACAAGAAGATGGTTGGGAACCCATCATTAGTCTGAAAGTGAATGACTTTGATTTCAAAGATTTATGTGATCTTGATAGTAGTGTTTCTATTATGCCTAGAAGGATTTATGCTATGCTTGATTTGCCTCCACTTGAAGATTGTTATTTGAATGTCCCACTTGATGATAATGCTAAAAAGAAACACATGGGGAGTATTAATGATGTTCTTATTATGGTTAACAATGCCTGTCCCCGTTGATTTCTATGTTTTGGATGTTGAATGCAATGCTTCTTGTCCTATTACTTTGGGAAGACCTTTTCTTAGAACAGTTGGTGCCATTATTGATATGAAAGAAGGCACCATTAAATATCAACTCCCACTCAAGAAAGGTATAGAACAGTTCCCCAAAAAGAGAGATAAGATTTCTTTTGCTTCTCCTATGAAAACAAAATTTGGTCTTAATGCTTCTTCATTTGAGAACACTTGATTTTTTCTTGCTTCTTATGCCTAACTTAAAGGCGTTAAAGAAAGGTACTTATTGGGAGATAACCCAAAAGTTTTAGATGAGTCTTGGAAGTTGTTACCTCTGTAATAACCTCTCCTTATCCTTTTTATTTGCTTTTTGTGCCAAGAGTAACCTCTAATGAGAGAGAAGTAATGATTGGGAAAGTTGCTGTCCCGAAACAGATTTATGTGCTTCACCATAAAACTTCGTGTAAAATCTCTGAACGTCTTTTTGAGGCGTGAATTTTTGTGCTTCTGCCCCAGGTTGTTATCTAACTTTCGTTAGTTCCATACTTTTTGATTTCAGCAATAGAAGGTCTTCAAAAAAATTCGTCTTTACCTGCTGGTCTGTTTTGACAGATTTCTGCCATTTTCTGCATTTGCTTCTTGTTGGTTCCTTTTTCAGTTTTTTGGGGAATTGAGCTTTTTGAGGGAAGTGCTACAGCAGCTAGTGTTCTAATGGAAGTTTATTTGGTGTTAGAACTGAACCTTAAGATCTTTTATCTTGAGTGCACTAATGTTGCTAATAAAGATTGTGTGAAGTTTTGTATGAAGGAAAATTTTCACGTGTATGGAAGGAATGAGTAATGAGATGAAGGATGGACTAAAGCTCAAGCTTGGTGATGCCACGCGTGTCACCCCAAGAAACATACAAGAAGTACAAGCGTCAAAGCTTGGGGATGCCCAAGGCATCCCCTTCTTCATAAATAAAAATCCCAGGTTTCTTCCAAATGCTTCATTTTTATTGTTTCATGCACAATTGTGTTATTCTTGGAGCGTCTTCTTTTTCGTTTTGGTTTTCATTTTCTTTGGTTTTCTTAGTTTGCTGAATAAATTGGTTGGACCCCCTCTTTCATACATTGGTTTGCAAATATTTTGGTTTGGTTTGGAAAAGAAGGGAAAGTTCATGCTTATGTGGTAAAAAGAGCTCGTTTTTTACTATGGCCTATGGTTTGTCATGCCATGCTTGATATTGTTTTGGCTTTATGCTTAGTATTCTTTGTTGTAGCATGACTTGTTATAAACAATTGAGATTTCTTAATGTGCCTTGGATGAATCATGTGTTGTTTTAGCATATTAAAACATAGTATAGTGGTATTCTCCTTTGATGCTTTATTTGGGTTGACTTGGCACATGCTCACACCATGTTATGACTATACCAAGTCACCATAGCCTTTATGATCCTTTAGTTTTCAACTTGTAGTATCACTTTATTCTTTGATCAATGATGTTTTGTCGCTCTGCATGATTATGGCCATTATTGCTCTCTTAGTTTGTCGCTCCCAGTCTTTTGCTAGCCTCCACAACCAAGTATGAGTTCCGCTCATGCATCCAACTCCCTAAACCAAGTTATTCCAAAGAGTCCACCATACCTACCTACTAGCTTATGCTATTCCAAGTATATTCATGCTTTTGTTTACCTTCCAAATTAAACTTGTTATGAGAAAACTAGTGATTAAAGCTCTCACGAACTTGATGGCACACTTTACTTTTCTTGCCCCTGATAAACTTGAACCATTGTGTCGTCTATGTTGTATATGCTTGCACTTATTTATTGGGAATTAGCAGAACCATGCTTTCATGGGGAATGCTTTCAACATTGCACTTGGTACTTGTACCTAGTTGATATCATGTTCTTTTGTACATGGATGTCGTCGGTGTGAAATGAAAGGGTAGCTTGTAAGTCCATGGAGTTATGTATATGTGTTAGAGAAACGCCTGGGCCGCTAGTCTAATCCATGCTGACATGGTGGAAACCTGCAGCATAACCATAATGAGCTGTCTATGAAGCATTCTTCTTATAAAAAAAGAGTCCTATATTGAGAAAAAGAGAAAAAGAAAAAAAAAGAGATTATGAAAAGAGGAAAGAGAGAAAAAAGCACCATATTCCCATGGTAAATAAGAAGATTGCTGAGATGCGCGTTGTCTGCTTGCCTTGTCATTTTGATATGGGGATTCTTCCGTATCATCGGGCAAGGGGTACCCCGTTAGCGGTTCTCTATGATACACATGTACTTACGATGACAAGAACTTACATGTGACTAAACTTGAGTAGCATGAGGAGCGGCCCTCGTATACAAGGGACATGAGATTTCTAACTTATACTTCGTCAAGCATGTACACCATAGTTTGTCCACTTTAACCTTAATCACTTCAAGATGCTTATGATAGGGGCAATGAGAGCTGAAAGCTATTAAGTACCATAATTTTTGGAAGCTCTTTGTGAGACTTGAATCCCTACTTCCTTCTATGAAGGCCTTTCTTCTACCATTATATTGAGTCTCCACCTTCTATCTTTATGCACCTACTTTGAGAGCATAGTGGTCATTCTTAGTTTTATGTGCATTGTCCCAAGACTAGTTGATTGATGCATAACTTGACATTGCTTTTTTTAAACTATTTGTATCTAGTCACTCTTATGAACTTTGAAGGTGTCCTATGCATTTATATTTGCTACTCTATGAGGGACAAGCTGAATACTATTATGCTATGTTTTCTTTATGTGAAACAAACAAACGTCTTGCAAAGCATTGTTATTCATGAATCTTTTGTTTGTGCCTTTTCATGTTGCATCATAGTTTCTTTGCTTATTGCTAGAACTTTGTCTTTCATGTTATGATTGAAGTACTATGGTCCCAGCTTTGAATGTTTTATAAATACTTTGATCAAGTCTTTGATGGTGCATGTCACCTCAAAAATTATTCTTTCTTTTTATCACTTACCTACTCGAGGACAAGCAGGAGTTAAGCTTGGGGATGTTGATACATTGCAAATGTATCTATAATTTTTGATGTTCCATGCTTGGTTTTATCCACTTTCTTGTGCTTTTTCCACACTTTGGAGTACTTTTTCATATGATTTCTTGGACTAACCTATTAACAAGAGCCACAGTCCCATTTACTGCTTTTGCTGTTTTTGGTTCCAGAAAGTCGAAAATGAATATTCTCGAATTGGTGGGACAAAGCCAAAGTGCCTATTTTTCCGTAAGTCATCGAGATGCGAGTACGAGGCGGAGGGGGGGGCCACCACACCACTGGCCGTGCGGCCCGCCGCAGCGCCAGTGGTGGTGGCGCCTCGGCACCTCGGCCTCCCTTCCGCCTATAAGATGCCCTGACGAAAGCCCTAAGTGCACCGATCAAAATCCACGAAAGGTGCATGGTCGTCATCTCCATCCCTAGATTGGGAGGGATCTGAAGCTCTTCCGGCACCACCGAGAGGGGAATTCATCCTGGAGGCCTTCTTCATCACCATGCAAGCCTCCGGTGTGATGCGTGAGTAGTTCATCCTTGGACTACAGATCCATGTAGTATCTAGATGGTTGGTTCTCCTCCTTTGTGCTTTCATGTCTAGATCTTGTGAGCTCCGTTCATGATCAAGATCATCTATTTGTAATTCTGCATGTTGTGTTTGCGGGGATCCGATGGATATTGAGATGTTATTTCAGATTGATTATTGATTCTATCATGTCTTTGTTATTTGTGATCTTGCATGCTTTCCGTTGTTAGTAGTTATCTTGGCCAAGTAGATGCTAGCAACTCCAAGAGTTAGTATTTATGCTCGATAGTGGGTTCATGCCTCTGGTAATATGGTGAAGTGACAGAAATCTCTAAGGTACTAGATGTGATGTTGCTACTAGGGAGAAAACAACAATCCTTTGTTCATAGAACAATCGTATTGTTTACTTTACACGCAATTCGTAAAGCAATAATCTGTTGCTTGCAACTTAATACTAGAGGGGGTTCGGATGATAACCTGAAGGTGGATTATTAGTCATAGATGCAGTTGGATGGCGGTCTATGTATAATGTTGTAATGCCCAATCAAGTTCCAAAGGAGTAAAAGTATATGCATGTATTGCTTTCTCGATGTTTTTCAATCGCCCCGCTGTAATTTGTTCACCCAGCATGTTATCTATCTTAAGGAGAACCACCTCTAGTGAACTATGGATCCCGGTCCTTTTTCTTTACATCCAATCTACAATATGTTACTGTTTTGTGATTACTTTCTGCAAACTTTTACTTCTTTCCATTCGATACGTTTAATCCTTTGTTTTCCGCAAAACACGGTGAGATTGACAACCTCATCACAAGTTGGGGATAAAGTTCTGTGGTTGTGTTGTGCAGGTCTCCATGTTGCTACTAGCACTGGTAGTGCGCCCTGCCAAGGCTCATCTAGCAACACCTTTGGGGTGTTTCCTTGCTCCTACTGGTTCGATTAAACCTTGGTTTCATAACTGAGGGAAACTTGATGTTGTGCTCATCATACCTTCCTCTTGGGGTTCCCAACGAGCTCTACATCAACACCAAGCCATCACCTTCCATCCAGAACTTCTGAATCTCTAAATCAGTATCAGGGGCTACATGAGTTTTATCCCAGATGAAATTCCCTTCCATATCTATAACATCCTTTTGTACCATCAACTGGAACACTGCCTTTGCACTATAAGTTGAGTTTGCTGCCATCCTAACTTTGCTGGTGGCTTGCCCTCCATTCCTAGTTGGACCACCAGAACTTGCTTGCTGAGAAGTCAAACCACTTCCAGAAGAACCACCTTGGCCTATATTTCCTCCATGTTCAGTGAACTCATCTTCATTCCTCTTGTTCTGATCATTATGGTCTTCATTCAGCTAGTCTTCTTCCACTTCAACAACGGGGATAGAGGTGTCTAAGGTGAATCCCAGGTGGAACAGATGATCATGGAAATTGAAGAGCCTACCAGCAGGAAGCTTGGAAGGATCTTTGCACTTGATCAAGACTCTTACTTCTTTAGAATTATTCTTGAAAATACTTTGCCAGTCAACATAATCTAGGATATCACAAATGGAGACTACCTGATCTAAAGAATTCCACACACACCACTTTATCTACAGCCCAATAATGATCACCCACATCTTCTTCAGAGACTCCACTGGTTCTAGATCATCATTTCAAGCTTCTACTTTCACCCAAACTCCTAGTTTGGACACTCCAAACTTTGGGTATCCAATCACCTGTTTAACCACAATATGTGGAGGAAACTTTACTAGGAAAGTGTTCTCTACACCTAATTCTCTGATCTGCCAAGGCCAGTTTGTTTTGTAAATCTTGGAAAATTCCTGAGCTAATTCATCTGCAGTTAATGACCCCTCTTCCACTAGCACAATTCTATAGTTCTTGGTAGAGGCAATAGGATTCACCACAACTTCAGAAGCCTCAATGTGATAAAACCCTAAGCCTCGGGCACCACTACCAATATACTTAGCCAGCTGGTGTGGCCTTTTCCTCATTGGACATTTGTCAACAACATGAGATGCACTCTTGCATATGAAACACAGGAGAGTTTTCTCACAGCCACTTTGCAGATGACCTGGTTCACCACAACACATGCAAATAACATTGACATAGTTCCACTGAGCAATAGGATTTATAGAACAATAATTTCTTTCTAGGTAGTCCCTTGCTTGTTCTTTGTTTTCTGCTGGGCCTTGGACTTATCACCTTGTTCTGTCCCCTGAGAGGTTTGCTGTTATTGAGGTGCAATCCATTGATTGGATTGCATTCCAAAGTTCTGTTGCTGAAGGAAAGCAGGGAAGGGGTTATTGAACCCCTAGGGTGGATGCATACCTAGGATAAAACCGAAGGAAGGCTGGTTGGGGAAGAACTGAGGGTTGTATTGTCCAAACTCATATGGGTTTTGCGGAGTGGGGCGCTGTTGCTGCATCTGGTGTTGTCCTCACTGATTTGTCCAACCTTCCTGCTCACTCCTTCCCCTTCCTCTCCCCTTGGTTCCCCTACCATGATCTCCCATCCCTGTTTCACTGCAACTCTCTAAAGGGAACTCCTCAAGCCCCAAGCACAGCAAGCCAGAGGTGAGCTCAAGCACCGCTGCCACCAGGAGGGGGGAAGAGTGAACCCTAGGTCTTGCAGCAACCTTGTTTATAAAGGATGGGACATGTGTCACAACAGGATGTAGTGGTTGAGGCAGGCTCCGCGGTGGTTGAGGTGGGCAGCACATGGGTTGCAAGGGATAGCTCCAAAGTTGCAGGAAAAACGAATCCATGCCCCCATCAGCTCCACAACTATCTAGCCCATCCAGTACTTTCTCAGGGCCTTTCACCAACCTGATCTTCTTTTGCCTACTGTGAGCATCAAAAACCAAAGGATCCCGCCATTGATTTGACTGAAGCTCCATCACTTTATCTAACACTAAAGCATGTAGAGGATGTTGCTGAAAAAATGTGTCTGCACATTAAGATCCAGTAAACCCACTGTTGCGCCCATTTCCTTCCTCGAGACCCCTGGTTCCATCTGGATTGAGTCGCAAAGTTTGAGCAGGGGACTGCGTAGATACTGTTCCAGTCTTGATAGGGGAGAGGTTGCTCTGACGCGGTCTCCCTCTCTTGATAGCTGTGTTTTCCATTACCCGACCAGCCCTCACCGGAATCGAAGTGCTCTGCATCAGTTTTGCCATCGACTTCAGCTTCAGACTCACTCAAATGGATGACGAGGTCAGACTGCAATCTGGAGGGGTGACTCACCTCGATGTAGATCGGGTCGAACGATTCAATGAAGAGGTTGAAGTTGTCTTCACTCGAACTGGGATAGATGAACTTACTAATTTCAGTTTTTGCGATCCCCAATTGGAACTAACGGAGAGGATCTGCACCAAGCTCCCCGGATCGCCATCCTTCTCCCTCTTTCCTAGGATTCGTTGTCGAACCTTGCCACGCTCTGGTTCTCGTCACCTCTGGATCTCCATCCTTATCTCTTACTAGCATCAATCTATGGGATGGCCCGGATCGAGGCGCGATTTGGTGAACCAGCGGCGGTGGACTTGGAGATGTCCGACCGTGGAAATTTGGTGTGGTGGGTAGGGAAGAGCCGCATGGTGACGCGTGACTATGGGGAGACATCTGCCGAGGCCATCCATGGGGGGAGATCGAGGTACACCTGCCATGAATAGGACCTCGGGTCAGAGGCGTGGAGCACACGTGTCCTAGCGACATGTCTATCAAGCATCCGAGCAGAAGAATTTTGTACATAGCTTGCGAGACACTACGGGTGCATTTCTTCAGAAGTGATGTTTAGTGGAAAGGTTGTGTGCATTGTCGTTTGTTTTTTGACTACTAACCACCACTCACATCTCGATCGATCGAGGCTTTGTCTAACTAATAGGAACTCGAACCGTATGAGTGGCTCGCCGTGTCGCTCTACATTGTTGGGATATACAGTTTCACGGGCCATAACCAATGAGCTTCTGAAAGCCATTTGATCACTTTCCTTTCAGCATTTATAACTTCCTTCTTATAATTGAATAGCTAACTTGTAACTTCTTCATTCATGACCTATAGTAAGTGCTAACGGATTCAGCCGTATTGGGCCGGTCATCACACTCGTTCATAAAATGAAGCTGAAATTCCGCTCGTGGTACGAAGGCCACACTTGACGCTAATGATCGCACATGTAAGAGCGTAATGACCAATGAAGAAAGGAAATCCCACATCTCAGTCAAAATACCTTCATCATTCTGATAACCACACAACACTGGCCATACAAAATTTGCATATTAGACAACAACCCTTTTTCAGAACAATTACCAAGCTACAATAGAGTCGGCAGAGGGGAAAAACAGAGAAACAATAGTAGTGTGCACACTACGGGAAAAATTGTCTTTGCCATTTCCTCCAGCCTTTGCCGTGTGTCTAATGGGCTGGAACACGGCAAATAAATACGCTATCGTGTATGTAACACAAAGTACACGGCAAACAAAGACAACACGGTAGCACGATGGAAAAGAACACAGCAAAGAAAGCAACACGACAAAGAGCAAGAAAAGGAACATGGCAAAGGAACAAGGGCACACGGCAAAGAACAACATCAGGGCAACAAGGTGGGAGACGTGGCCCCACAAGGTGCGCCATCTGGGGAGGAGCTAACGACTGTAGACAGGAGGCTCTTTGCTGTATGGCGACGCTGTCAGCAACACGACAAAGATAGGACTTTGTTGTGTGTATTGGCATGTATACACGGCAAAGCCCATTTTTCCATTTCCCCTTCATTTAACTAGAAAGGCTTATATTTCATAGGTGTTAGGTGCTGCTATTTCATAGGATCATGAGCTCACACATATGAAAAAGGTTGGTGTCCTCTATTATCGTCCTGCTTGCATGGCCGCCTTGTGATGAAATGGTTCTTGTTGTGTGGGCCGGCTTATATTCCATAGGTGTTAGGTGCTACTATTTCATAGGATCACGAGCTCACACATATGAAAAAGGTTGTTGTGCTCTGTTATCGTCCTTGCATGGCCGCATTGTGATGTAATGGTTCTTGTTGTGTGGGTCGGCTTCATCGATCTACGCCGTAGATATTTTTCAGACAGGGGTAGTCCGGTGGAATTTTATCTTGGGTTGTTTATTTTAATTCATAGGATGATGTCAATCCATGTTGGGTCACAAGTTGTGTCAAGAGGTAATGCGATGCATGCCCCTAATCCCTGGGCCTCGGATCGTCTACCCCCTAGATGTTCTTCTGAAAGAGGTAGCCCAGTGGACT
Organism: Avena insularis; assembly: GCA_023614405.1. Classification (NCBI taxonomy): domain Eukaryota; kingdom Viridiplantae; phylum Streptophyta; class Magnoliopsida; order Poales; family Poaceae; genus Avena; species Avena insularis. Next base: position 439,213,992 of record CM042693.1, read on the forward strand.
TTTATCTTGGTGTGTGCTTGGTTACGTCGTATGAGAATTCCAAACCATGTTTGGGCACAGGTTATTACAAGATGAACCCCGGGTACACCAAAACAGGGAGTTCCCCCTTAATAGTTAGATTGCAGACCCTTCATTTTTACGTTACATCGCAAGTCTGCGAAGGGGGTCACACTTGGGAACCAGGTTTTGGACATTTTATAATGCCACCACACTTTAATACACATGCTACGGTCACATGCAAGTTTTGGAGGTGTTCCGATGCCCCAGAGCACTTCTTCCTACGAAACCATGATCCCTGGGTCCCAAATCGTCTACCTCCTAGATGTTCTTCTGACGGGGGGGGTATATCGGTGTACTTTTATCTTGGGTTGTGCTAGGTTAGGTCATGGGACAAACCCAAACCATGTTTGGGCATAGGTTGTGACAAAATCAAGCCCCGTTTCACCGAAATGGGGAGTTCCCCCTAATAGTTAGATTGCAAACTCTTCGGTTTTACGTGACAGCGCATGTCTTTGAAGGGGGTCACACTTTGGAACCAGGTTTTGGACATTTGATCATGCCACCACACTTTAATACACATGATAGGGTCACATGCATGGTTTGGAGGTGTTCCGATTCCCCGGAGCACTTCTTCCTATGAAACCCTGATCCTTGGGCCCCAGATCGTCTACGCCCTAGATGTTCTTCTGACGGGGTAGCACGATGGACTTTTCTATTGGTTTTTTCTTGGTTAGGTCATATGAGAATTCCAAACCATATTTGGGAACATGTTGTGACAAGATCACGCCCGGTTTCACCGGAACAGGGAGTTCCCCCCTAATAGTTAGATTACAGAACCTTCCTTTTTACGTGACAGCGCATGCCTACGAACGGGGTCACACTTGGGAACCAGGTTTTGGACATTTGAATAGTCCACCACACTTTATTACACATGCTAGGGTCACATGCTTGGTTTGGAGGTGTTCCGAGACCCCGGAGCGCTTCTTCCTACGAATCCTGATCCCTGGGCCCTAGATCGTCTACCCCTAGATGTTCTTCTAATTAAAGGAAATATGCCCTGAGAGGCAATAATAAAGTTGTAATTATGTATTCCTTGTATATGATAGATGTTTATTTTGCATGCTATAATTGTATTGATAGGAAACATCAATACATGTGTGTTTAATAAACAAAAAAGGGTTCCTAGTTATGCCTCTCTTATAGACTAGCTTGTTGATCAACAAGATGATCAAGGTTTCCTGATCATGGTCATTGGATGTTGTTAATAACAAGGTCACAGCATTTGTGAAATGATGTGATGAACATTCATCCGAAGTATAGCATTGCGATCAAGTCATTATGTTTATATTGCTATAACATCATACAAAGTAGTCTTAGTCCTTAGACCATGAGATCATGTTAATTGTTAACACCGAAAGAGTATCTTGATAACATCAAACATCACACCGTAACAGGGTGACCATAAAGGTGGATTCAGTGCTATGAAGGTGCTATGTTGAGGCTCATGGATCAAGAGTGGAATTTTTCAATCCCGATGACGGATAGATATACTCTAGGCCCTCTCGGTGATATCACATTAAGATAGCTTGCAAGAAAGTGATGTGATCACTAGAATGTTATATCACGGGAACGAGAAAAGAGTGCATATCGGTAACGAGATCAAACTAGGTATTTGGATACCGATGATCGAATCTCGGACATGTATTATATTATGAGACAAAGGGATTAAATTGCTGACGTTAAAGGTTCTCACGATCACAGAAGTCATCGTTGAATATGCAGGAGTCAGTATGGATCTCAGTCCGCTTCTGATTATTGATCTGAGAGGAGTCTCAATCATGTCTGCATTATTCGCGAACCATAGGGTGACACACTTAAGGGTTGCTGGACACCATTTAGGAGCACATATGTTCCAGACAAAAGGTTTGCAAAGCGCAGGAAATGTTTCGATAGAAACAGGAATTGTTTCGATAGAAACCGGAATTGTTTCGGGTGAAATTGCAGAAAGTGGTTCTGCATGTGATATTGAAATGTTGCAAGGGGTTTTATGTGAATGTTTGTTAATTAAAGTAATTAACAAAATTCTGAATAAAATAAATAAAAGAGTTTTATTAATTGAGAGTTGCATTTAATTTGGAGGAAATTAAATACATGTGAGTGGGATTTTGGATAGAGGCCATGTTTGTGTGAGTGGAGGTTCACCAGATGAATGAAGGAGGGGAGGATTCCCCCCCCCCCCTCATGCTCCGGCTATGGGAGGGGAGGGGTCTCCCTCCCTCCTATATAAAGCCCCCCTCTCCCCTCTCACAAACTACACCTCCTCGTGAAGGATCTCTCTCCCCCTCTAGATATTTCTCCATGGTCTCGGATTAGCGAGATACATGTTCCAGTGGCCTTGCGGAAGGAGTTGCTGCTTCCACTGATTCGCTGGAGCGAGGAGGTGGAGGTTGTCCGGTGGCTTGAGCGTGTGTGCGAGGACGGATGCGCTGCTGATTTGCGGCGCTCGGACTTCCACACGATCTTGAGATCGGCAAGCGTACGACTACATGAACCACGAGTTCCTACTCGTTAACAAAAATCGTTGTCTTCGAGGGTAAGTTCTCCATGGATGTATGTCCACCCGTTGCTCTATATCTAGTAGATAGATCTTGGCGTATAGTTCTCATCGTAGGAAATTTTTTGTTTTCTATGCTGCAGACCCAACAGTGGTATCAGAGCCTGATCTATGCATAGGTGCTTTGGACGGGTAGTACACATATGTTTATATGTGGGCGATGATGATCATGTTATTGCATCTTCTATGTACTTTGGATATTTGTGGCATAGTGGGATGAAGCGGCCCGGACCAACCTTACATGTCATCGTACATGAGACCGGTTCCACGACTGACATGCAACTAGTTTTGCATAAGTGGCTAGCGGGTGTCTGTCTCTCCTACTATAGTCAATATCTGATTTACAACGAGTTGCTAATAACTTGGTTATCCTTGTTGTGGTTCATGTTCGTAGATAAGACCGGTTCTATCTCCGAAAGCCCTAAGCCACGTAAAACTTGCAATTGATAAATTAGAGGCGTCTAGTTTAGATCGTTGCTGGGCTAGTGTCTTGATATGGTATTGTTGTAAGCAGATGTATGATAGATACTCTTACAACTCACTTAACGCGTAAGTTCCATAGACCTTGGCCTTACACACAAAGGAATGATAGAGATCATACCACGATGCAAATAATAGAGATCAAATGCATGGACCATATCACCTCACTTAACACATTAGATGTTAGCATCTTATATTGCTAGTATTGGCGCTTTTGGTAGCATTATAAGATGATCCCTCATTTAGATATCAAGATAAAATGTGTTCTTCCTTAAGTATGCACCGTTTTGTGGATCGTGTTTTGAGGCATCACGTGATGATCGGGTGTTCTTGACTCTACGCTTTCATACAACGGGTGTAAGACAGTTTTACACACGTGAATACTAAGGTTCTTACTTGACGAGCCTAGCATGTACAGACATGGCCTCGGAACACGGACCGAAAGGTTAAGCATGAGTCATATAGTTGATATGATGCCCATATAGATGCTCGCCTTTGAAGCTACACCGACTCACGTGATGATCGGACTTGGTGTAGTGGATTTGGTTCATGTACTCACCAAAAGGACACGTGGGATGTCGTTTTTGAGTGGGAGTTCATTAGTAATTTGGATTAGTTGAACTCAATCTATCATAAACTTAGTCTAAATATATTTTACAAATTCTGTTGTAGATGGCACCACAGGCTTTTAATTTCAATGTGTTCATGGAGAAAGAGAAGCTTGCTGCGAATGGTAGCAACTTCACCAACTGGGCTATGAATTTGAGGATTCTCCTCACTTCTTTGCACAAAAGCAATATGTGCTAGAGGCTCCTAGGCCCCCACCAGCTCCTAATGCCTGACGAGGAAAAGAACGTCTATATAACTCGTCAGAGGACCACAACTTAGTTCATTGTGGCATCTTGTATGGGCTAGAACTTGAAAACGTTTGAAAATGGCAATGCCTTTGATACCATGGGAGAATTGAAAATGATTTTTGATACCCATGCTGCCGTGAGAGTTATAATGCTTGAAAAGTTCTTTAGCTGCATGATGAAAGAGAACAGCTCCTTTAGTGAGCACGTACTCAAAATGTCCGATGCGCCCGATAAGCTTGTGTCCTTGGGAATAACGATTCCCATTGACTTAGGCATACATCGTGTTCCCCAATCTACGCCACCTAGCTACAAGAGCTTCGTGATGAACTATAATATGCGGGGCATGAATAAGTCTCTTCGAGCTTACATCAATGCTTAAGTGTGCGAAGTGGAGATTAGGAAAGAACATCAAGTGTTGATGATCAATAAGACCACGGTTTCAAGAAGGACAAGAAAGGCAAGCGAAGGGAAAGAAGGGCGGCAAATCTGTTGCAGCGCTGAAAAAAACCCGAGCTGGCCCTAAGTCGACGACAGTGCTACTATTGCAAGGGGCGGCCATTGGGCGCAAGCGCCCCAAGTATTTGGCGGACAAGAAGGCGGCAAGGCAAACAAAGGTATATGTGATATACATGTTATTGATGTGTACTTGACTAGTACTCGCAGAGCACCGGTATTTGATACGGATCGGTTGCTAATATATGTAACTTCGGTTCGTGGCTGCGGAACAAGCGACAACTAGCAAGGGATGAGGTCACGATCTTGAATCGGCAATGGATCAAGAGTTGATGTGATCGCCGTCGAACGCTGCCTCTCCATATCTTGTCGGGATTAGTTATAAACCTGAATAATTGTTATTTGGTGCACTTTGAGCATGAACATTGTATCCGGATCGTGTTTGATGCAAAGTGGTTATTCGTTCAAGTCTGAAAACAATGGTTGTTCGATTTATATGAATAATATCTTTTATGGTCATGCACCTATGTTGAATGGTTTATTTCTGTTGGATCTCGATAGTAGTATTCATAATGTTGATGCTAAAAGGATTAAACTTGACAATGATATATCTGCATATATGTGGCACTACCGTCTAGGTCATATTCGTGTTAAACGCATGAAGAAACTCCATTCTAATGGACTTTTGGAATCACTTGATTTTGAATCATTTGATACATGTGAGCCATGCCTTATGGGCAAGATGACTAGAACGTCGTTTTCCGGTTCAATGGAACGGGCGACAGATTTATTGGAAATCATACATACTGATGTGTGTGGACCAATGAGTGTGTCGGTGCGAGGTGGATATCGTTATTTTTTTACTTTCACGGATGATTTGAGTAGATACGGGTATATCTATTTGATGAAACATAAGTCTGAAACCTTTGAAAAGTTCAAAGAATTTCAGAATGAAGTGGAAAATCATCGTGTAAAGATCAAATTTCTGCGGTCCAGTGGAGGCGAGTATCTTAGTTACTAGTTTAGCACACATATGAAAAGGCTGTGGAATAGTTTCACAACTCACGCTGCCGGAACACCACAACGTAATGGTGTGTCGAGCGTCGTGTCGTACTTTATTGGATATGGTTCGATCTATGATGTCTCGGTGACTTATTATCATTTTGGGGTTATGCACTGGAAACCGCTGCATTCACTTTAAATAGGGCACCATCTAAATCCATTGAAAAGACACCGTATGAATTATGGTTTAGAAACAAACCTAAGCTGTCATTTCTTAAAGTTTGGGGATGCGATGTTTATGTGAAGAAACTTCAACCGGATAAACTCGAACCCAAAGCGGAAAAATGCGTCTTCATAGGATACCCTAAGGAAACGATTGGGTATACCTTCTATCACAGATCCAAGGGCAAGGTCTTTGTTGCCAAGAATGGATCCTTTCTTGAGAAGGAGTTTCTCACGAAAGGTGTGAGTAGTCGGAAGGTAGAACTCGGAGAGGTTATTGAACCTTCTCTTCATGAAATGGCAAGTAGCACAGCACCGGAAGTTGTTTCGGAGTTGACTTCACCTGATGAATAGAGAGCTAATGATATTGATCATGAAACTCTGAAAGAGGACACTACCGAACCTCGCAGGTCAAGCAGGACACGTGCAGCTCCTAAACTATACGGCAATCCTGTTATGAATTTCATGATTGATGAAATAGATGACCCTGCGACGTATGAAGAAGCGATGATGAGCCCTGATTCCAACAAATGGCTAGAAGCCATGAAATCCGAGATGGAATCCATGTACGAAAATCAGGTTTGGATCTTGGTGGACTTACCTCACGATCGAAAGGCCGTTGAGAATAAACGGATTTTCAAAAGAAAAACTGATGTTGATGGTAATGTAACCATCTATAAGGCTCGACTTGTCGCAAAGGGGTTTCAACAAATTCAAGGAGTTAACTACGATGAGACATTCTCTCCCGTAGCGATGCTTAAGTCGGTTAGGATTATGTTAGCAATTGCTGCATATTTCGATTATAAAATATGGCAGATGGATGTCAAAACTGTGTTCCTCAATGGTAATATTGAAGAAGAGTTGTATATGATACAACCTAAGGGTTTGTCGATCCTAAGGATCTTGATAAGGTGTGCAAACTTCAGCGATCCATCTATGGACTGAAGCAAGCATCCCGGAGTTGGAATCTCCGCTTTGATGAGGTGATCAAAGAGTTTGGATTTGTCCAAACTTATGGAGAGGCTTGTATTTACAAGAAAGTGAGTGGGAGCAATGTGGCATTTCTAATATTATATGTGGATGACATATTATTGATTGGAAATGATATAGGTCTTTTAAACAATGTTAAAAGTTATCTAAACAGCAAATTTTCGATGAAGGACCTTGGTGAAGCTTCATATATATTAGGCATTACAATCTATAGAGATAGATCAAGACGCCTAATTGGGATATCGCAGAGTACATACCTTGATAAGATATTAAAGAAGTTTAATATGGACGGAAGTAAGAAGGGGTACTTACCTATGTTGCAAGGCAAGACATTGAGTAGGACTCAAAGTCCGATCTGGCCGGAAGAAGAGAGATAATGGATAAGATCCCCTATGCCTCAGCCATAGGCTCTATAATGTATGCCATGCTATGTACAAGACTAGATGTGGCACATGCTATTAGTTTGACTAGTAGGTACCAATCTGATCCAGGTTCGGAACACTGGATAGCGGTCAAGAATATCCTTAAGTACTTGAGAAGAACTAAGGATATGTTTCTTATATACGGAGGTGAAGAAGAGCTAGTCGCTAAATGTTATGTCGATGCTAGCTTTGACACTGATCCGGATGACTCTAAGTCTCAATCTGGATACGTATTTCTCTTGAGCAGACAGCGATTAGTTGGAGGAGCTCCAAACAACTGTGGTGGCTGGATCAACGCATTTGAGGCGGTATATGTTCTTTGCTTGAACCAAGCAGAAGCGGTTTGGATGAAGGAGTTCATAACGGAACTAGGTGTGGTTCCTAGTGCATTGGACCCAATGGTGATCTATTGTGACAATAATGGAGCCATAGCCAACGCCAAGGAACCAAGGTCTCACAAGAATTCCAAGCATATTAAGCGCCGGTTTCACTCCATCCATGAGCATGTCAAGGATGGAGATATAAAGGTAGAAAGTGCACGGACCTGAATGTAGCAGATCCGTTGACTAAAGTACTCCCTAGGGCAAAACATGATCAACACCAGAACTCCATGGGTGTTAGATTTATCACTATATAAACTAGATTATTGTCTCTAGTGCAAGTGGGAGACTAAAGGAAATATGCCCTGAGAGGCAATAATAAAGTTGTTATTATGTATTCCTTGTATATGATAGATGTTTAGTTTGCATGCTATAATTGTATTGATAGGAAACATCAATACATGTGTGTTTAATAAACAAAAAAGGGTTCCTAGTTATGCCTCTCTTATAGACTAGCTTGTTGATTAACAAGATGATCAAGGTTTCTTGATCATGGACATTGGATGTTGTTAATAACAAGGTCACAGCATTTGTGAAATGATGTGATGAACATTCATCTGAAGTATAGCATTGCGATGAAGTCATTATGTTTATATTGCTATAACATCATACAAAGTAGTCTTAGTCCTTAGACCATGAGATCATGTTAATTGCTAACACTGGAAGAGTATCTTGATAACATCAAACATCACACCGTAACAGGGTGACCATAAAGGTGGGTTCAGTGCTATGAAGGTGTTATGTTGAGGCTCATGGATCAAGAGTGGAATTTGTCAATCCTGATGACGGATAGATTTCTGGGTCCTCTCGGTGATATCACATTAAGATAGCTTGCAAGCAAGTGATGTGACACTAGAATGTTATATCACGGGAACGAGAAAAGAGTACATATCGGTAACGAGATCAAACTAGGTATTTGGATACCGATGATCGAATCTCGGACATGTATTATATCATGAGACAAAGGGATTAAATTGCTGACGTTAAAGGTTCTCACGATCACAGAAGTCATCGTTGAATATGCAGGAGTCAGTATGGATCTCCAGGTCCCGCTTCTAATTATTGATCTGAGAGGAGTCTCAATCATGTCTGCATTATTCGCGAACCATAGGATGACACACTTAAGGGTTGCCGGACACCATTTAGGAGCACATATGTTCCAGACAAAAGGTTTGCAAAGCGCAGGAAATGTTTCGATAGAAACAGGAATTGTTTCGATAGAAACCGGAATTGTTTCGGGTGAAATTGCAGAAAGTGGTTCTGCATGTGATATTGAAATGTTGCAAGGGGTTTTATGTGAATGTTTGTTAATTAAAGTAATTAACAAAATTCTGAATAAAATAAATAAAAGAGTTTTATTAATTGAGAGTTGCATTTAATTTGGAGGAAATTAAATACATGTGAGTGGGATTTTGGGTGGAGGCCAAGTTTATGTGAGTGGAGGTTCACCACATGAATGAAGGAGGGGAGGAGTCCCCCCTCATGCGCTGGCTATGGGAGGGGAGGGGTCTCCCTCCCTCCTATATAAAGCCCCCCTCTCCCCTCTCACAAACTACACCTCCTCGTGAAGGATCTCTCTCCCCCTCTAGATATTTCCCCATGGTCTCGGATTAGCGAGATACATGTTCCTGGTGGCCTTGCGTCTAGAAGGAGTTGCTGCTTCCGCTGATTCGCTGGAGCGAGGAGGTGGAGGTTGTCCGGTGGCTTGAACGTGTGTGCGAGGACGGATGCGCTGCTGATTTGCGGCGCTCGGACTTCCACACGATTTTGAGATCGTCAAGCGTACGACTACATCAACCATGAGTTCCTACTCGTTAACAAAACTCGTTGTCTTCGAGGGTAAGTTCTCCATGGATGTATGTCCACCCGTTGCTCTGTATCTAGTAGATAGATCTTGGCGTATAGTTCTCATTGTAGGAAATTTTTTGTTTTCTATGCTGCGGACCCAACACTAATGGGGGTAGCCTGGTGGAATTTTGTCTTGGTTTGTGCTTGGTTAGGTCATATGATAATTCCAAACCATGTTTGGGCAAAGGTTGTGGCAAGATCAATCCCGATTTCACTAGAACGGGGAGTTTCCCCCTAATAGTTAGATTGCTGACCCTTTGTTTTTACGTGACAGCGCATGTCTGCGAAGGAGGTCACACTTGGGAACCATGTTTTGGACATTTGATAATGCCACCACACTTTAATACACATGTTAGGGTCACATGCATGTTTTGGAGGTGTTCTGATGCCTCGAAGTGCTGCTTCCTATGAAACCATAATCCCTGGGCCTCGGATCGTCTACCCCCTAGATGTTTTTCTGACGGGGATAGCCTGGTGGACTTCTCTTGGTTTGTGCTTGGATAGGTCATAGGACAATCCCAAATAATGTTTGGGTATAGGTTGTGACAAGATCAAGCATGGTTTTACCGGAACAGGGAGTTGCTATGCTACGTGTAGAGGGCCTTTGCCATGTATGTAGTATCCAAAACACACGACAAAGGGGGAATGTTGTTGTGCAGCACCTCCCAGGGGTACACGGCAAAGGGAAAATCTCTGTCGTGTGGCGCCTCGCGTGGGCACATGACAAAGACGAGAAGACACACGACAAATAGACCACATGGCAAAGATCCGTTGTTGCCGTCATCCGGACAAACCGTCAAGTACCTTTACTTTGTCATGAAAGCGCATAAGACACACAGCAAAGCCTTTGCTATGTGTATTTGCCCTACACACACGGAAAAGGCTCTTTGTTGTGGCGAACATTGTTGTGTGGCATTTGCCATGTGTATACACACGTCAAAACCTTTGCCATGTGCGGATGCCCGTGCGATGAAGAGCCGGTTTCCCGTAGTGGCAGCTAAGACTATTGCTTCCGTTTCCAACCAGAAATAGTATTTTTTAGAACAACTAGCTGAATGTCCAGTAGGTTGCCACGGTTGGATGGGAAAATGGTGGAACACGATTGGACATATCACTGCATCTATTCTAATTGAGGGCCGCTGTGTCGGTTTGCTCTCACATACCCATGGTTTGGAAAACAAATATAAAAATCAGGTCTAGAGATGTAGGAGAGATCCGACCAACCTGCAGTGCTTGTATGGCCCAGTGGCTTCACTACAGGACAAGTCAAGGCGCCAACGGCCAGACGCTATGCCGACGGCTATTTGTCGGGGTCGTCGGCATAGTCCTCGAGGTGGTTAGCTGAGCAAACCGGTTACCGGCCTAGGTTTGCTATCGGCATAGGACATGATAGGCTGACGGGAGCCGTCGGCGTAGAATTTGTCTTCGGCCTAGTGGCTTGGCTCTGATAGCGATGCAACGACATCAAACCTACGGATGATGGCTGTCCCAGGTTTCACACCTATGCATAGCTTCTTTCCTTTTTTGCCACATTAATCCTAGAAAAATCACAACTAAATCATTCTAATTCAAAAAAATACAAATAATATATTAACTTTGGCTTAATGCCATGCCATGACTCATATAGCGTTGTCTTCACGGATTTGGATGACGCTCTATTTAAAATGAATACGGCAATTTCAAAAATATATAGATAAGTCGGTAAGAGACATCGTAGATCGTAAGCTATCCAATAGGGTGCAATTACCTCGCTTGGACACACCATTTCGCTGTGGTGTTCTAGCCGGCGTAAGTTGTGGTACAATGCCACAAGCCTTCAGATGTGTGCAAAACTCGTAACTCAAATACTCGCCCCCTCGATCAGTATGAAGGTGCTTGATTTTCTTGTCGAGTTGATTCTCAACTTCACTCTGAAATTCTTTGAACTTTTCAAATGTTTCAGACTTCTGCTTTATTAAGTACATATACCCGTATCTATTCAAATCATTAGTGAAGGTGACAAAATAACAATAACCATTGCGTATGGATACGCTCATTAGTTCATATGCATCCGAATGTATGACTCCCAATAGGTATACAACCCGTTCCATCATACTGTTGAACGGCGTCTTGGTCATTTTGCCCATGAGGCATGGTTTGCTTATATGGAGGGATTCGAAATCCAACGATTCTAGTAGTTCATCAGAATGGAGCTACTTAATGCGTTTTACACAAATTTGACGCAGACGATAATGCCACATGTACATGGAATTATCGCTATCATGCTTACATCGCTTGGCATCTATGCTATGGATGTGCGTATCATCACAATCAAGATTCAATAAGAATAAACCTTTACTTTGTTGCGCATGAGCATAAAACACATTATTCATGTAAATAGAATAACCACTTTTCTCTGATTTAAACGAATAATGGTCTTGCAACAAGCAAGAACCACTGACAATATTCATCTAATCCTAAAGGGAGACAAGGGGGAGGGTGCCGACAGCCATGACTTCAACCTGGTTGCCATTGCCGACGCGCATCGCCACCTCGTCCTTCACCAGGCGCCGCTTATTCCGCAACTCCTGTTGAGAGTTACATATATGAGCAAAAAACCAGTATCAAATACGTAGGTGTTGCTCCTGGCACTAGTGGGAAATACATCAATAACATATATATCATATATACCTTTCTATTTGGCGATGATCTTGCCAGCCTTCTTATCTTCTAGGTACTTGGGGCAGTTACGCTTCCAGTGACCCTCACCCTTGCGGTAGAAGCACGTGGCGCCAGGATTGGATTTGGATGCCTTGGAGGCATCAACCATTTTGCTAAACCTCTTGGTTTTTCCCTTCTTGTCCTTGCCCTTCTTAGTGGTCTTATTGAATTCAACTGTCTTGTTGACCATCAAGATGGTGTGATCCTTTCTGATTTCTACCTTAGCATGCTTGAGCATGGTGAACAACTTAGACTGGGTTTTGGTCATACCCTACATGTTGTAGTTCAACATGAAGCTCCTTTAGGTACGGGGCAAAGACTGCAACACCCTATCAATCGCTAGCTCATCATTGATTTTGCAATCAAGGTCGTTCATGCGTTGAATGTAGCCAGACATTTTGACTACATGCTCACTCAAGTTGTTGTGCTCTTCCATCTTAGCCGAGAAGAAGAGGTTCGAACCTCATACCTCTCAGATCTGGCCTAGGGCGCAAATATTGCCTTGAGACCAGTGATGATCTCAAAGCGCTTCTGCAGGTCGACCTCCATGGTGTAGAGCATGCCACTCTGGACACAGGCGTTATCACCTGCCTTCTCCTGATAAACATTTTTATCAGCTTGAGAGGCAACGACAATGGGTTGGTCACCTCTAACGGCCTCAAGTATGTAGGACATCTTCTGGGAACAATGAGAATCCTTAAGTTGCTTGACCAGGTGGGGAAGTTTGTCCCATCAGTTTTCAGCTTTTCTTTCTCAAGGAAGGGGCAAGGTTAAAGGTAGCCCGAGACATCTACAATATTATTTGTAAAGTAGTTAATCTTAAATGTTCATACTATGGGTTCTTATTTAGTCTTACTAAAACACCAGAACTCCCACTCAAAACGAACACCCCTTAACATTTAGGGCTTTCTATTTTCGTGCCCTCAGGTCCTTAGTTCTACTCAGTTTTCCTCAGCCCCTTAGTTTTTCCTCAGTTTTCCCCTCCTGTAGTTTGAAACACTCACAAGTGCTGGAACGGCCGATAGCCGTCAGGTCAGAGGCCTTGACCGTTAATCGACGGCCGGAAATTTGAGGCAGCCTCCTGACCGTCTCGTGCTGACGGGTAGGGTCAGGAGATACGTCGGAGCAGCCATCCATCTATCGATGACGTGTGGGCCGTTTTATTTCATGATTTTATAGGCGGTGCTGCCAATGACAAATGGGGCCGCTCTATAGAGCTGTCGCAGCCAATGACCAGTGGGGTCGTCTATTTTTCAGGAAAAGACATATATTGCCGCTCTGTGGGGCTGCCGCTGCCAATGACCAGTGGGGTCGTCTATTTATTTATAGAAAATCATATATTGCCGCTCTGTGGGGCCTCCGCAGCCAATGACCAATGGGGTCGTCTATTTTTCAGGAAAAGACATATATTGCCGCTCTGTGGGGCTGTCACAGCTAATGACCAGTGGAGTCGTCTATTTATTTATAGAAAATCATATATTGCCGTTCTGTGGGGCCTCTGTAGCCAATGACCAGTGGGGTCGTCTATTTTTCAGGAAAAGACATATATTGCCGGTCTGTGGGGCTGCCGCAGCCAATGACCAGTGGGGTCGTCTATTTATTTATAGAAAATCATATATTGCCGCTCTGTGGGGCCTCCGCAGCCAATGACCAGTGGGGTCGTCTATTTTTTAGGAAAACACATATATTGCCGCTACGTACGCTGCAGCCTAATGACCGAAGGGGTCGTCTATTTATTTAGAGAATATCATAGAGAGAAGCAACAAGTTCGCTAATAATTTTTCTTAAGCTAGACCCATCAGGTGACTATTTTCGCAGCTTAATCTAAAGTGAATTTTATGCTAAACATGGCTGGAACCTAGTGTTGTGTATCTCATTAGTCACCGGAGAACCGCTGGCAGCTCGTTCCCCACCCTCGGACGGAGCAGCCATCGCTAGCGCCTCGTCGCGCCGCCGGCTCCCGCCCGACGGACGAGATCAAGCGGTGCACGTCAACCACGGCTCCAGCACTTGTTTCGTCCGCATGCATTGTACCCACCGCAAGAAAGTCCGCCGCAAGCAGATCTGCCGCCCACGACGACCGGGATTTGTTCCGCGCACCAATTGGTAGTATAGCTTGGTAAGACCTCCGCTTTTGCCTCCCCCGCCCCCTAATCGATTCGGTTCCCGTAATTTATTGGAGTTTGCAGGTGCGAAATAGTCCTCAATGTCTGGTCGTAGCGGGTACACTGGCGAGGGTGGGGATTCGATCATGTTGTGGCCACGTTCTACTTCTCCTACCTCGTCGGAAGTGCAGGTATCTAGCTTCTGCTCTCTGTACTACCGTTGAATTTGAAGTGCCGCCATGGCCTGTTGGAGTGATTTCAGTTGTTCTTTTTTCCATTATTGTTACAGTTAGCTAGGCAAGCCGATGATCCATAGTACATTGCATACCAAGATGAATCAACCCAGTGGTGTAGCCAGAGGATGGATTTGGAGGAGAAGGTGGCCAATTTAGGTGATGAATTGGCCCGTAAAAACCTGATGATATTCGAGCTGAAGCGTACTGTGGAGGAAGAAAAGAAGAATTTAGAGCTTATTCGCAAGGAGAAGTTGAGAGTTGAGACAGATCTTGCCGTATTTGATCAAGTGGTAGAAAATCTAGAACATGAACTTCAAGTGATGGGAGAGGAGAAAAGTAGATTCATTTGGGCAGTTTTATTAGTTGTCATCCCTATCCTAGCAGTTATGTGGTTGTGGTAGACGATTTAGATAGTATAGAATTGTTATTCAGTAGATGGCTCTAACCACTGTATTTTGTTGTGGCTCTAACCACTGTATTTTGGCGTACAATTTCCTAGTTGTGCTAAGTAATGTGCGCGATAATTTTAGCATGTACCAGCCTCTCGGATCAAATACATATCAATCTTCCCAATCAAGTTGGGATAGAATTCAAATCATACATACGGATGTACATGGACACATCAAGAACGTGGAGAAGCTTTTTTTGAGACGGAGGTAGTAGCTCGAACAATTATATCCCAATTTGAAATTGAAAAATACAAATTTATCATAATTTATCCCAATTTGCAGCGTCGAACACGGCCGCGCAGCGATGGGCAAGAAGGGCTGGGACGACGGGCGGCTGAGGGGTGGTCATCTGCGCCATCCGCCGTCGAAGCGATGTTGTAGGCGATGGCTTCAATGTTCATGGCATCGATGACCACTGTCGGCACCGCCGCTGTCTTGGTGTACTTCATCAGCGATGGATCTGCGGAGGGCTGGATCGGCGGCTTAGCAGCGCGGTTGTAGACAATGGCTTCAATCATCTTGGCATCGATTCGCACTCTTGGCACCGAAAGTGAGACATCAACAGGCTCCGACATTGAAGGCTCGATCTGCGTCGTCGAAGCGATGTTGTAGGCGATGGCTTCAATGTTCGTGGCATCGATGACCACTGTCGGCACGGCCGCCGTCTTGGTGTCCTTCAACAGCAATGGATCTGAGGAGGGCAACGGAAGTGAGACATCAACAGGCTCCGACATTGAATGTTGGATCTGCACCGTCGAAGCGATGTTGTAGGCGATGGCTTCAATGATTTTGCCATCGATGACCACTGTTGGCACGGCCGCCGTCTTGGTGTTCTTCATCATCAATAGATCTGAGAAGAGAAACGAAAGTGAGACAGAGAGAGACATTTCAACTATTTCTGAGGGTTAGATCCTCACCGGCACTCTTAGATCCACGCCGCCGCACGGTTAGATCTGCGTCGCCGCACGCTGCCGCATGCACGGTTAGATCCGCGCCGCCACGACCGCCGGAGTAAGAGAGGAAATAGGAGAGAGGAAGATGCGACTGGAATATGCGACTGCCAGGGTTGGTAGGTATGTGCTCTGCTCTTCTCTCCGTATGCGTCCATCGTGGTAGAGAGATATATACAGGCCGTCCGATCATAAATGATCGAACGGTGCAAGCGTTCGTTGAGCTTTCAACCAACCAAGATCCGTGTGACATACATCTCGACCAATCAGAGATCAGCCATGAGTACAAGTGAGGAAAACTGAGTAGAACTAAGAGGGGGAAAAGTGAGGAAATGTTTATCGGAAGGGCAAAACTGAGTAGGACTGAGTAAAACAAGTGGGCCCGGAGGGGGAAAACTGAGTAACACTAAGTAAAACAGGGGCACCCAAATAATAAAGGGACTAAGGGAAATTGAAGCTTTTGGCATAAAAATTGTAAAATTGTGTTATTTGAACAGTATAGTACATTTTGGCCGACGTGATATTGTTTGCAATTCAAAGATACACAAGTGTGATGAATTTGGACTCATTTCGACAAAGTTTGTAAGCATAGTGGGTATTTGGGAGGTGTGTTGAGTAGAAACCCCTGCATCTTCATAGCTAGTAGCTCATGGACGAGGAAGTGGTTTTGAAGTTTTTGGCATAAAAACTTCATATCTCTATATTTCCTTTTCCATTATTATTTCTCTAGGTTGTAGGTAACATAACAAGACTCCATGGGAAGGTTCCACCATGTTTTGAATTATTTTGAATTAAACCATAAACCCTAAACCCTAAAACCCTAAAACCCTAAACCCTAGAGAAAATGATAAATGTGGCTTAAATGTGGCTTAACACATACATTCAAGGGATCCCTACATTCAAATTGTTCAATACAAAGGGAACCCCAATACAAAGGGAACCCCAAAACAAATTGTTCATACAAATTCAAATTGTTCAATACAAAGGGATCCCCAATACAAAGGGATCCCCAATACAAATTGTTCATACAAATTCAAATTGTTCATACAAATTAAAATTAATTGTTCAGAATAAAATCTTTCTCTTGATCCTGGTGTGATTCGCTGGGGCCACCACCTTACTCCGGGTAACCCTACCAGGGATATTACCGGTGTCTACCTTCCTTTTGCCCTCTTTCTTATTCTTCTTCTTCCGCGAAGCTTGTGCTTTTTCTTTTGCAATCTGCTCTTCGAAGTTAGCAATCAGCTGGGCCATATTAAATTCAAGGCACTCTCTGTGAATCTGTTCCCTCTCCTCTAGACTCATCGGTTCAAGCAGCTCTCGATCCATCTGTTCCCTCTGCTCTCGATCCATCGGTTCAACCAGCTCTAGATCCATCGGTTCAATCAGCTCTCGATCCATCGGTTCAATTTCCTCATGTTGAATTGCTGCTTCAATCTCCTCATGCTGAATTGCTGCTTCAATCTCTGTCGTGGTGGTGTCATGGCAGATGCCATGGATAGGCTAAAGGTGGGGACTAATACACGCTAGGGGAATCTAGGGAGGGATAGTGGAGTGATTCTCCACACAGAAGTTTGTATTGCTTTCCTTTCAAGATTACAAGTGCTCCTAGAGCTGTATTGGCGAGAGGAGGAAGAAGGAGCTCTCTTACTCTCACCCACAGTTCACCCCTAGAACCTTAGCCAAATCACTATGGAATAAAACCCAACCCCTTCTACTGAAACCCTAGCCCCCCTTATATAGAGGGGGCTCGGTCTCTGCCTAGGGCATACGTGGAGGCATATTCCTAAGAATATGCCTCTTCTCAAAGTGGTAACCCGACCGGGGTGCTTTTCCCCCACGTCACACATGCTTTAGCTACGTGAGCCTCTGCGGCGCCTGCGTCAGCCGACATGGGCGTCGTCACCCTTGTCGGCCATGACCCGGTGGTCCTGCCCTTGCTTGCTTCGCACATCCAGTGCGTACCGAGCCTTCTTTTTGACCAGAGAGATTCCTTCCTTCTCCCAGAAGCTAAACGGGACCCGGGTCATAGTAGATCCGGCTATACCTGTTCCTGCATATAAGTTAGACAATCACTTCCGACTTACTTCTTAAGTCGGCTGAGACAATGTTAGGCGACCCCCTCCTGGTCCGGGTTACTCTGTGATCCGGCCTGCCTGGAGGTGAACCGGCCAGCATCCGCTATGGCCTTGCCGAACCTCGGCTAACTTGGCCTTTATACCCTGGAGTGACCCTACCCGGGGTTATCCCCCCAACATTAGTCCCCGAAGCTGGTGCGGTCTTAGCTGCCTTGGCTGCTAAGGCCACATCAGGTTCATTTATGTTCGAGCCTTGGATGTCATTTCCGAGTTAGCTCTTTATCTTGGATTATATGGATTTACGTTCCCTTCGCACGTTCCAAGTTTTCACTTGTCGGCCGGGTTATCACTTTGGCTTGGACCCCATGGTTACCATGGTTTGATCCGGGCCTTGTTTCCTTCTTTCATACGCCAACCCACGTGGAGGCTAATCATCACCTTGTCTTATTTTAAGGGCCTGCATAGTAACCACCGCAGTAATTGTCAGTTATCACTGTGCGAGGGTCACGTCACGCCTGCCTCCTCGTTTACCGCATCAGTGTGTCACGTCACGGGATCGCCTCTGCTCTGTGGCCCTCTGTGTGTCTCCTCACCGATTGGCTGAGGCAGGTGATACACGGCCACACCATGTGGCTCATTGGCAGGGCGCGATCCCACTGACCCTCTCAGGGGGTGGTTAAGTAGCGGAGGGGCGCACTCCTTAGCATTTTTTCCTCTTCTGCGCCCCTCTGCTCGTTGCTCTTCTCCTTCATCTTCCTAGCGACCGCGCCGCCGCCGCGCTTTTCCCCGTGCTTCTGCATTGCAGCCACCGCTACGTGACTTCCTCGCCACGGGTCCTCGCCAATCCAGGCCTCAGATCACCGCCGCTAAGCGCCAGCGGTAGTGAATACGAGATGACGGAGGAGGAGCTCGTCGTCGCCGACCAAGAAATGGAGGAGGACGCCGCTGCGGCGGACCGCGGCGCGTGGGGCGGGTCATGGGTCTGTCAAGATGACCTTGAATGGCTTTACCGGACCAGACGCATTCCCGCCGGCGTCGACGCTCGTCTCCCCTCCGCCCAACTGGCCCCCTCACCCAATCCGAGTGAGTTCATCGTGTTCTTGTCCCACTTCCAATGGGGATTTGGTCTGCCGATGAGCGATTTCTTCCGGGATTGGCTTAGCACCTACCACTTGCAGCCGCACCATCTTCCATCCAACGCTATCACCTCTCTCTCTGCTTTTGCCTCTACGATCGAAGGCTACACGGATCAGGCCCTGAAGGATCTGTGGATCCGGTTTTCATTCAGCGTAAATAACGTCATCCCCAACATCCAAGTAGAGTCGGAGGACAAGCAGCTCACCCAATTCGGAGCTGCCTCCATCTCACCCCGGAGAACTTCCCTTTTCCCCCGGGTCACCGGGCTTGACTCCTGCAAAGGATGGGCCCGGACCTTCTTCTATGTCCGGAATACGGGCACTAAAGAATTGATTCGGTTGCTCCTCTATGCTCCGGGTCCACCTGACCCAGAATTTTGGGAGGAGGTCTCCAAGAAGCCCACGGCTCTGGCCAACCAGGTTAACAAGAGGTTCGCGGAACTGAAGAAACTCGGATTGCGCAACGAGGATGCTATGATCACGTTAAAGCAGCGAATCTCTCCCCTCCAGAAGCACACCCACAAGGTGTGCCACATGAGTTTCAGCCGCGACCCCAACCGAACCTCCTCCTTCGAGTTGAGCAACACGGAGATTTTTCGCCGGGTGAAGGATCTCTTCACCACCCACAAGGATTTCTCCGCTGAATGGACGTGGGGAATCGAGCACTTCTGTCGTGACAGGCTCCCTCCCGCGGTAAGCTTCGCGGGGCAAACTTACTTCGGATTAGATATATGTCGGTTTTTCGCTGTATTTTTGACTCTGTTCTTCACTCCATTTCTCAGCTATTCCTCCAGCAAACCCTTGAGGACGGCACGGATCTGACCCTCCAGTGGGCGCCGGACCGAGAAACCCGGATGAGGAGGAGCCGGACCAGGAGATGTTTCTCCCTATGGTGGCCTTCTAAAAGCGACCAGCGGTAAATTCTCTTCTCTTAGAGACTGGCCCGATGATGAGGATGTCGACATGATTGAACCGGTTGAGGCTGTCCCTCTTTCTTTTGCCTTTCCGCCATCAGCTAACCCCAGTGGGCATATCCACGAGGATCCTCCGCTTGCTACGGGCGAGCCGGTTCCGGTGGCGTCGAAGAAGAGGCGCGGAGCCGCACCAAGTTCCTCCTCCGAACCTTCGCAGCCCACAAAAAGGCGAAAGAAGGCCGGAGACAAGACTGCCTCCAAGCCGGCAGGCAAATCCCCGGCACGAAGGGCTCGGAAACCCAAGGAGGCCCAAACCTCGGATGCGTAAGTCATTTTTCCTTGTGTAACTCATTTTTCCTTGCATTGTTGTAATTTCTCTTCTGACATTATTCTCTTCGGCAAGGCTCCGGTGGAGGTCCCTCAGAGCGGATCTAGCATCTCTTCACCACTCCGATCTAGCCCTTCTCCTCCTCGTGACGACGAGTCACGTCCGCTGAGCCCTATTCTAGAGGGTTTTGCGGCTGCTCCGGGTCCCGCACTACCTCGTCGAGAGGAATGCAACCTCGGAGCGGGAGGGGCGGGCTTAGCCGAGGTGACGGCGTCCACAACTTCGGCATCGCCACAACCAGTAGCCGCCGAGATTACCTCGACACCAGCACCGGCCCCAGCACCGGCAGCAGTTCCAGTACCAGTAACCGAACCAGCAGCAGCACCTGTTCCGGCACCAAGAAAATCAACAACCGCTCCAAGTCCAGCTACAAGAGCTCCAGTGCCAAGCTCTTCCGCCTCGTCCGAGTCATCTCAACCTCGACGAGGAACTACTCCAGCAGTTCCTAAGGGGAAATCCGCTGCAGTTACTTCTTCCCAGCAAGCCAAGGGCAAAAAGGTTCGGGATGCTACCAAGTCAGCATTCGTCGAGGCTGGGCAGCGAACCCTAGCGTCGATGCTTCCCAAGAAAACTCCATCAGCGAAGGATGTTCCTGCCGAGCCAACTGATGCGCAGCAAATGGTTCTGCATACCAGCCCGGCCCTTGCCTTGGTTGAGAGGAAAGAAGCGCATGCGAAGGGTTTGGTGGCACCCCATATGCCCACCGGTGAGCGGTACCCTCCGAGCCTGATCGAGTTCGTCATGAACTGGAACAAGACGGAGTTCGTCCATAATGGCGATCTCCCGGAAAAGTTCGGCCTCGCAGAATTTTCCGTCCAAATGAACACAGCCGCTAAGGCAATCAACCTCGCGGGGCAGATGATGGAGGTATGTCGCTTCTTCTTTACATGCTGTAGATAATAACCATTAGTCCCCGAGCCTCCGGTGGAGTAACTTGTTACTCGGTCGGATGCTCATTAGAAAACTAACGTAGCTCCATGTGAACTTCGAATATGCACACACCTAGAGCCGGGTTAAGTTCCACTTGGCCCGGATCTTGTACACTTCGAATATGCACACACCTAGAGCCGGGTTAAGTTCCACTTGGCCCGGATCTTGTACACTTCGAATATGCACACACCTAGAGCCGGGTTAAGTTCCACTTGGCCTGGATCTTGCACACTTCGAATATGCACACACCTAGAGCCGGGTTAAGTTCCACTTGGCCCAGATCTTGCACACTTCGAATATGCACACACCTAATTTTACGCTTCTGTATTTTCTTCAGGTCACCACCAATCGCCGGAGTGCTGAATTTCAACGCCTGTTGGATACCCACAAGATGCTACGTGCAAAGCATGTTGCACTTGTAGCAGAACATGAAAAAAGGGGTAAGTTTCTTCCTTAGGTCTTTTTCGTTTTTCTTCATCTTCCTCTGCCGAACTAATCTCATCATTCGGTTTCTGCAGCTGGGGTGGAGGCTGAGAACAAGATCATGCGAAAGAACCTGGAGCAGATCAAGGGTAATTCCTTTTTGTCCAACCCTGCTTTGCTTTCCATCTTCTTTTCTTCTTGGCTCGGCAAACATTCATTCCTCGGCTCTGCCGGGTCAACATACTATTTCAGCATCGCTTGAGGATAGTGTGCCCGTGCCTGATATATTGTTGCATTTTCTCGAACAAGCAGGGCAGCATCAAGCCGAGCTGAAGAAAAAGATGATGAGCTCGCTCTCCTCCGGACTAAGGACAACGAGATTGCCCAGCTAAAGGCAGAAATGAAGAAGCTGAAGGCGCAGCACCAAACCGAGCTCCAAAAGGTTGGCCAGAACTTCACAGAAGAGCGTGAGCGCCTTACTCTCCAGATCTCCAAGGACCAGGACCTGCTCAAAGAATCCGACATCCAGCTTGGATCGGCGATCGCTGAGCTTGAACAACTTCGGAAGAGACGCGATGATTGCATCAAGGAGTTGACCCGGATCCATAGCCACATTTCACGTAAGTTCCTTTCCCTTATCCGACATAATTCTCCGGGTTACTTCATATGTCTTTTCTTCAGCTTCTTCCTTTGCCTTGTTTCTAGGCCACTTTCCAGAGGGTACTCCTATTGCAAGCGTTGTTGTTGCCAATTTCCACTGAGAGAGGGGTACTCCCATCGCTCTTGATGGTGAGAGCATTCCCTTAGACATGGAGGACCTATTGGTCAGCCTGTCATCTCGCGTGGAAATCATCAAGAACTACGGCAAAGATCTCCTCGACGTTTCTAGCCCAGTGAGAGCGCTCCGAAGAGAATCACCCTTCTTGCTGAAAAGTTGTCGTATATCGAGACCCAGCTCGACCTTTGGAGGGAGTCCGCTGGGCGTGCCGCAGCTGATACTATCCTTCACCATATACTCACATGGTACGAGAAGATCGACCTCAACCTCCTTACACGCCGGCGCACCGGATCCAGATGGACCGATGATCCGGAGTGGGTAGCTCGGCGCCAGGCTTGCGCCTACAGCCTCGTCGAGTATTCTCCTATCCATGAGTTGAAGGGCCGAGCTTCTGGAATCCCCCGGGACGAGAACGCTGAGAATGCTGAAGACGGGTCGGATGAGGGGCGAAGAAGCGATGCCTCGATATTGAAGACAGCGAAGACGCCGAACTTCCTCCTCCTGCTCCTTAGGTCAAAAACTTGAAAATTTATCAGATCCCCGGTATGCCGGGTGCAACTGTATGCTGTGTACATGTGATATTTTGCTACTAAGTTCTTATGCCGGGTTAACTTGGGCGTAGTCCCCGAGTTTCTTTTTCTTGTTCGTCCAATCTTTTGGCTCGGATCATGTCTACCTTGATTCGGTTTTATGACTTACGAATCCGAGCTTCAAAAATTGTCTTAACAATACTAAGAAACTTTCAGACTTAGCTCAGAAAATAAAGCTGCATAATAACTTGAAAATAAATCTGAGGTTAGTCCGAAAACAAACGTTAGCTCGAATAAATTCGTTTCCTTATTCGCTTTTCATGTGCTCATAATTCCAAACTTGTTCTCTTGCTTGCCATGAAGCCAATTCTTGTTGGACAGCAAGTCGAAGAGTTGGGTTTTGGTGCTCACACATTACTAATCCGGGTTAAGTAGAACAACTTATTCCAGCTAACGACAAGAGATAACAATAATTATTAAAGGCAATCCCGATTCTTTGCTCGAGGTGCTACTATTTCATTGATAAGCTCATTGCCGACATACATACCGACATATGAGACGACTCGGATACATACACTTCTTAGCTAAGTGTAGAAAGGACGAAGTAGTGCTACATTCCATGGTCGCTTAGGTTCCTCCCCGGACTTGTCCGCCTTGTTCTTTTCCTGTGGCTTTGCATCTATAAGATAGTAAGATTCATTGTGCAACGCTTTGCTCACAATGAACGACCCTTCCCATGGGGGAGATAATTTATGCATGCCAGTAGTACGTTGTACCAACCGGAGCACCAGATCGCCTTCCCGAAAGACTCGGGGGGCACACTTTCCGGCTATGATAGCGTCGGAGATTTTGCTGATATATGGCGGATCTGGGACGATGCTGTTCTCGCTTCTTCCAAGATCAACATCATTTTGCGGGCTTCTTGCACTTCGCTTCGTGTATTGGGTGACCCTAGGCGAATCATGCTCTATGTCGGCTGGTAATACAGCTTCTGCCCCATATACCAGAAAAAATGGCGTATAGCCTGTTGATCGATTCGGAGTTGTTCTTAAACTCCACAGTACCACTGGTAGTTCTTCTATCTAGCACCCTGCTGATCTTTGCAGCGGCTCAATGAGTTGGGGTTTTATCCCGGATAATACTAATCCGTTGGATCTTTCCACTTGTCCGTTCGATGCGGGGTGGGCTACCGAGGCTACGTCGAGTCGGATCTTCTTGTCCCGGCAGAAGCGCGCAAATGCTCCTTCCGCAAAATTTGTGCCATTGTCAGTTATGATACTGTGAGGATAACCGTATCTCAAGATAATGTCTTTGAGAAATGTTACGGCCGTAGCTCCATCACATTTTCTTATAGGCTTCACTTCAATCCATTTTGTAAACTTATCCACCATGACCAAAATGTGTGTCATGTTTCCCCTTGCTGGTTTGAACGGGCCAACCATATCCAAGCACCATACGGCAAATGGCCACGTAATTGGTATGGTCTTGAGTTCGGACATCGGCATATGTGTCTTGGTAGCGTACCTCTGACAGCCATTGCATTTTCTCACCAGATCTTCAGCTTGTTCTAAGGCACTTGGCTAGTAGAATCCATGCCGGAACGCTTTTGCCACCAAGGCTCTGGATGAGGCATGATGCCCGCACTCTCCTTGGTGTATATCTCGGAGGATGTCGAGCCCTTCTTTCGGGTCAACGCATCGCTGGAAGACACTGGTTACACTCCGTTTGTACAGCTCGGAATTGATAATTGTGTATGCCTTTGCTCTCCTCTGAGTTTGCCTGGATAACACCTCCTCAGTGGGTAACGTTCCATCTTTCAGGAATTGGAATATAGGCCGTGCCCAAGCTGGTATTGCTCGTGCAGGGAACACGTCCTCATCAATTTCCATCTGATCCACCGGCATAACTTCAGCCGGATCGCGCTGAGCAGTCCTCGGGTCCAGCGAGGCAGTCCTCGGGTTTCTTGAGGCGATCTCGGGTTTCTTGATGCAGTCCCGGGTTCACACTACCTCCCATGTCAATGTCCATGGGCTCAGCTCCGGATTCCATATCCTCCGGGACATAGATCGAGTTGGTTCCTGGGGACGGCCTGATAGATGGTTTTCTAAAGTGTTCCAATGCTACACCCGGTGGAATTGCCTGTCGGGTTGATCCGAGCTTCGATAACATGTCGGCAGCCTCGTTTTCCACTCGGGGTACATGGTGAAATCCGCACCCCTCAAAGTAACCAGATATCTTCTACACATGAAACTTGTACAGTGCCATGTTTGGATCTAGGGCGTCCCACACTCCGGACACTTGCTGCACCACCAAATCCGAGTCGCCAAAGCATATTATCCGACATATGCCAATTTCTTTTGCCACTTTGAGCCCATGCACAAGAGCCTCGTACTCAGCGACATTGTTCGATGCCACGAAATGGATCTGCAATACGTATTTCAGCTGGTCCTTCTTTGGCGAGGTAAGCACAACCCCGACGCCTAATCCGGTTTTGGTTTTCGACCCGTCAAAGTGCATCCTCCAGTAGTTCGGATCTGGTGGCGGTGGTTCGTATTGTACCTCGGCCCAATCCACAAAAAATTCCGCCACAGCCTGAGACTTTATTGCTTCTCTTCTGTCATATTGGGGCGCATAAGGGGCTAGCTCAATTGCCCATTTTGCAATTCTGCCACTCGCATCCTTGTTACCCATTATCTCGGATATGGGAGCTTCACATATCACTTTGATGGGGTGCTCCTCAAAGTAATGCTTTAACTTCTTTGCCGCCATATAGACACCATATGCCACCTTTTGAAAGTGCGGGTAGTTCTGTTTTGAGGCAGACAATACCTCGCTCAAGTAATACACTGGCCTCTGCACCGACTTACCCTCTTCATTGCGCTCTACTACAATCACTGCACTTACAACTCGGTTGGTTGCGGCTATGTAGAGCAACATTGGCTCCTTTGATAGTGGAGAGGCTAACACCGGTGCTGTGGCCAACATCTTTTTTAAGTGGGCAAAGGCTTCATCGGCCTGTGGTGTCCAAACGAACTTATCCGACTTTTTCATGAGTTGGTAGAGAGGCAATGCCTTTTCTCCCAACCGACATACAAACCGACTCAACGATGCTAGGCACCAAGTGAACTTCTGGACATCGTTAAGACACTTCGGCAGCTCCATTCGTTCAATGGCCCGAATCTTAGTTCGATTAACTCCAATACCTCGGCTAGAGACGAGAAATCTGAGTAATTTTCCAGCCGGGACACCGAAGGTATATTTTTCTGGGTTAAGCTTCATCCGGAACCTTCTCAAGTTCGCGAATGTCTGCCTGATGTCGTCAAGGAGCGTTTTGCTTTCCTTGGTCTTGATAACCACATCATCCACGTATACCTGTATGTTTTGACCTATTTGGTCGTGCAAACATTTTTGCATACATCTTTGGTACGTTGCACCTGCATTACGTAAACCAAACGGCATAGTGAGATAGCAATAAGCCCCGTACGGGGTGATAAACGCAGTTTTTATTTGATCATCCGGATTCAGAGGTATCTGGTGGAAACTAGAATATGCGTCAATGAATGACAACAGTTCACATCCCGCGGTTGAGTCGATGACCTGATCTATCCTCGGCAGTGGAAATGGATCTTTTGGACACGCCTTATTCAGGTTCGTGTAATCGATACACATACGCCAAACCACTGCCATGTTTGGATCATCCTTCTTCTTTTCTACCAGCACCGGATTAGAGAGCCAATCCGGATATAGTACTTCCATGATAAATCCTGCTGCTAGCAATCGAGCTATCTCGTCTCCAATGACCTTTCTCCTATCCTCGGCGAAGCGGCGGAGAGGTTGCTTCACCGGCCTTGCTTCGGGTCTTACGTTCAAAGAGTGCTCGGCCAACTCCCTCGGAACACCTTGCAAATCCTGTGTGGACCAAGAAAAAATGTCCCGATTCTCACGGAGGAAGTTGACGAGCTTGCTTTCCTATTCATCAGTTAATCCGGCACCAATCGTTACGGTGTGCTCCAGGAACATGTCATCAACTGGAACTTTCTTGGTATCCTTTGCGGCTTAGAATGAAACGCTACCATGCGGGTTACTTAATGTCGGCATATACTGCTGCGCGGACTGAGCTAATGCCGCCACCTCTTGGATTTTTCTTTTCTCTTGTGCAATGACGAGTGACTCGGCTAGGTTAGACCCGGCTGAGGCACACTCAATGGAACGTCGGAAATCTCCAGCGATGGTAATCACTCCATTTGGCCTGGGCAATTTCATCTTCAGATAACTGATGTGGCAGCTTGCCATGAACTTGTTCAATGCTGGTCTTCCCAGTAACGCGTGATACGCACTTTCCAAGTTCACCACCTCAAACTCCAGATTCTCAGTTCGGCAATTATCTCTCGTGTCGAATAGCACGTCAACCCGGACCTTGCCTATGGGCTCACAAGAAATACCTGGCACAATACCATGGAAAGTTGTCCTTGTAGCTTGGAGCATGTTCTCCAAGATACCCAGCTTGCGCATTGTATCCGCATACATGATGTTAATGCTACTGCCATTGTCAATCAGTACCTTGGAGAACCTCACATTGATGTTCGGCCCAATGAATGTCGGGTCAAGCACTAGCGCATATGAACCTAGACTCGGCATAAGCTTTGGATGATCTTTGATGTTCCAAGTGATTTCTTGGTCCGACCAAGGCATGTACCTCGTCACTTCCAGCATTACTGCATTCACTTCCATATGTCGACGCTGCAAGCTCTTCCTATCTGTTTCCTCAGTTGTGAACACACAATAGCTCTGGTGATGTTCTCTGTACTCATTCCTCCCCTCGTTTTCGGGATACCTCTGATCCAGTTGGTGTTGATTTTCCACCTGATGCACTGCATCCCTTCTCTCATTGTTGTCATACCTCGGCGGAGGGGGAGGCAACATTAGCTGTTGCGTGTTTGCTCCGGAGAGCAACTGCTGCCGGGGTAACTCCTGCCGAGGTTGATCATTTCGGGGTGCCTGAGCATTCCCCGAACCGCCTTGTTCTATCTTACGCATCCACTCACATTGCCTCATCGTGTGACCCGCCGGGCTGTTCGGATTTGGCGTGTGAAACTTACACGGCTGGTCCAACATTGACTCATAGGTATACCTCGGACGGTCTTTCTTCTCTTGCCACTGTCTCTTTTGCTCCGGCGTCCACGTTTTCTTGCCATCATTTCTTGGAGTCCATTGGCCTCCAGTTTTCTGGCGCTGATTGCTCCCTGCTCCGGGTTGATCCTGATTCACGGCTGCAACTTGTTGCGAACTGTAGCGATGATCTGGTCTATCATCTCTTCTTTTTCCTCTGTAATCATTCCTCCGAGATGACCCGGCTCCATCCCTCTAATAGTACTCCTCGTTTAACTCGTTTGACGCGAGCCTAGGTTGAGTCGGATCACCCAAAGCATATGAATTGGCAATCCGGATCATCTCTGCCAACGTAATTGGCATTTTCCTTTGCAACTTCATCCACAGCTCGCTGCCATATCTGCACCCCTGCGCAAACCACGCTATGGCCTGTGACTCTATGACACCCTCACACGAGTTTCTCACGGTACACCACCGGGTCAAGAATTCTCGGTCTGTCTCATTAGATCTTTGCTTGCACATTGCTAGGGTCTGTGGCCTATTTGGCCTCTGATATGTACTTGAGAAGTTGCTGATAAACATTTCCTCAAAATCTATCCAGCAGTTGATGCTTCCTGGTGGTAAATTGTTCAACCATACTCTGGCTGGACCTTCTAACATCTAGGGTACATATCATACAGCCCATCTCAAGTTGCCAGTGGCAATTTTCACAGCTGTAGCATAGTTTATCAGCCAATCTTCCGGCTTGGTACTACCGTCATATGTCTTCGTGCTCCTGGGCAGCTGGAAATTGGGTACCGGTGGCTCCTTCATGATCCGGGGTCCAAAGCACGCTGGACCCGGGGGACCTTGACATTCGATCTATTCCGACCTATACAGGCGATCCAGTTTTAACCTGGCGTCATCCGGCATCAAATCCCTGCTTCCCAATCTTGACCCTATCACATGATAGTCCGGTTTTGGGTACCCCGCGTTCACCATCTCCGAATCACCGTCGTTGAATCGGTTTTGCTCTCGTTGCGCACCTCTCTGTTGCATACCTCGGCCGACACTTTGCTCTTGCCTTGGTATATTCCACTAATGCGGTGGTCCTGCCCCTGCCGAGTTTCGCTGTCTGGCATTGCCATTGACAATGTTCCCTTAACCGGCATTGCCTTGGTCGTGGTTACCTCGGCCAGCTTCACCTCGGCTCACACTTCGTCGATCATCATTTTTCCGCGTTTCTTTTTCTTTTCCTCTGCATTTGCCTTGGTCGTGGTTACCTCGGCCAGCTTCACCTCGACTCATGTTGAATTGCTGCTTCATTCTCCTCTGCATTTGCTGCTCCCGCCTGATCTTCCATTCCAAGAGCTGGGTCAACATCACGTTTACAAAGCCTAGCAATGTGTCCAGGGATTCCACAATGTTTGCACTTACGTCTTCGAATCGGTGCACCACCCTCTGCACTAGCTCTGATCCTATTCTTCCTCGGCCTACCTGCCGGTCTAGTCAAAACTGGAGAGTACATTTTGAAGCCTGGATCGACTGTCATCCATTGGTCTTTTCCCAACAAGGTAGGAACATTCATAGCATATACAGCCCTAAATTTGGCAACAGAGAAATAATCTGACACATACTGATCAACTTCACCTTCTTCACCCCCTATAACACTCATGAAAAACAATGCGTGTATGCAGGGTATCCCACGGATCTGCCATCCCCTATAATGGCATTTCCTATCAACCAAACTCACTGGATACCTCCACTGCCTGTTTTTACTGTCAGTGTAGGTTACCTCAGCCTCCATTCCTTTTCTGATGCATTGCATCTTCAATTGTTTTGCCCTGTCATGCAAAGACTTAATCAAAGATGGGAGCATGAGATGGCCAACATATTTTGTGGATGCAATTCTTTGACGCAGATCGATCTTTATCATGATCATCTGCCTAATCTTATCAAATATTTGCCATAGCATAAGCCCTTTCAATGACTTGACCTTTGAATTGAAACTCTCCGCAAGGTTACTTGTTACATAGTCTACCTTGCAAATTTCATTGAATTGGATTCTTGACCACACCCTACCATGATGTTCATCCAAGTACTCCTTCACCCCAGGTTTTTGTTTATACAACACATCCAAATGAAACAGATGCTTCCTAGAGCTGCATGTGTATGAAGCTGGCCATAGGTTGTCAGTAAAAACTTTACCCTTGAATTTCTTTGTAAAATTCTGTACCAAGTGTCGCATACATTCCCTATGCTCCACTCTAGGGAATACTGCTTCTACCGCACTCTCCAAACCTTTGCAAGCGTTTGTGTGGATAACAAGTCCTGTTGGATGACCTATAAGGTCGCGCAAATTCTGCAGAAACCAAGTCCAACTTTCCTCTGACTCAACCTCCAAAACTCCATAAGCAACAGGGAACATCCAACTATGTCCATCAGCTGCAGTAGCAGCAACTAGCTGTCCTTTAAACCTGCCATGAAGAGCTATTGCATCCACGGCCAAATAAGGCCTGCAACCGTCCAGAAAGCCTTTCCATCAAGCTTTGAAACAAACAAAAGCCCTTCTAAAACATTCCTTATGCATTACCTTCCCGCTTTTCAATTTGTAGGGAACTGTATGCTTGTCTATCGCTACAACACTGCCTGGACTAGCCATCTCCACTTCAGCTTTGAAAGTGTAAAGCAACTGAAAGCTTTCATTCCATGGACCATTGATCTTGTCAAGAGCCATTTCCTTTGCATAGAACATCCTCATGTAAGGTACTTTTATTTGAAACTTCTCAACCATCTTTTTCTGGAGTGCTGTTGGACCAAGTGAAGGAGTTTCTCTCAGCCAATCTAGGATTATATCTGCCAACCACCTAGTCTTCGCTAGCTTTGTTTTCACCTCTGGCTCTCCCCCTCGAGGTGGACAAGCATGGACGTGCTCATTCTTATTTATCTGAAACATAATGATAAGGGATGTCACTAACAGTTAACAAATATTACACCGTGATCTAAAATACAC
The DNA here is from genome assembly GCA_023614405.1 of Avena insularis. Taxonomy (NCBI): domain Eukaryota; kingdom Viridiplantae; phylum Streptophyta; class Magnoliopsida; order Poales; family Poaceae; genus Avena; species Avena insularis. The sequence goes on from CM042693.1 coordinate 439,244,978, forward strand.
AACTGGTTTGCGTAGTACCTGAACCAAGGTGCTTCTGCGCATTGTGGATGCATGCAGCCTCCACCTACACCTCTTATATGGGCATTTAACTGTGAACCTACCTGGCTCACTTTTAATAACCTCATAATTATTCTTAGAGAGAAGGCAATATGTAGTAATTGCATTACAGCAGTCCATCATCGTTTGAAATACGGTGCCTTCTGCAAGCTGAGGATCCTCCCTGTTCCACTCAACTGTTGGCAAGTCATCACCTTCGTAATCGGCTAAAACGAGGTTGTCATTGTTCTCATTCTTCTCTTCATCATCAGTGCCATCAAATCTGGCACCAAAAGCAATATCTTCCATGTATTGATCCTCCATTGCCTGCTTACTGCATCGATCTACCAATTCAGGAAACATCAACTCATCCTCATCATCTTGAGGATATTGATCCCCAATCTCTGCATCGTCCTCCACATCGACCAAAGGAACGATCTGGCTACCACTAGCACTGGGGACAGATGGTGCTACTGTGGACCTACAAGGAGCGTCGCGGCGCACACTATTAGCAGAGGTAGCAGCAGTAGAGAGACAAGATGCCTGACCACCTGATGATGCCCCAGCACTAGATGATGCCTGGCCCCTGTCCACATGGATACGAATTTTACCGAACCGGCAAGAAGCATTCAAAGCAAAAAGAATTCCCAGATCATCGTCGGAAATTAGTGGAACAAATCTTTGCTCCGTGCTGTTGAAATATTCGAAATGAACTGCATCACGAGAGCTCCAGGTGTACTTATAGTAGATGTTAGCTTTCAAATCCCTCAACGAGATGGTGGTTGCAACCACCGCAGGGAAGCAAAACCCATTCTTATAGCGTTTAGAATCACGCGTAAAGCTAGAATCCAGCCTAACCACCGGTAAAAGCCATTTGGATCAATCCTATTCAAAAGCAACGCAGCTTAGTTGAGCAACAACGATTGGCGCCAAAACCGCCATCGTTAATTCACATAGGCAGACGATGCTTACCCAGATGGAATCCATGCGTTAGATCCCTCCGATTCCCAATCGTCTCCGCGACTGACGGGAAGAGAAGGCACACTAGACAGATATACAAACTTTGCGACAGGGGTAGATCCATATCTGGTGGAGGCTGAGCCCTCTCCGCCTCCCGGGGGCGTGGCGGAAGTGCCGGCCATGACGACGCCATAAGGTAGGAGGGCAGGACGGCGTGGCGGCGGAGGGGTGGTGTGTCAGATCCTCCAGTCTCGGGTGGAGGGGAAAGCTTTGGGTGAGCTTCTCCAGTCAACAGTCAACACAATTCGAAAGCAACTGTCATTTCAAAACCACCGTGGCTCCCTAGCCATCACCAGAATCTGGCCAAGGCCTCGACTGTGACGCAAGAACTCGGCATCTCAAAAAACCACTACTAGAAAATCGCGTTGTTTTTGTGCATTACATCATCATGACCGCAAGCTCATGTCATCATGTCACATTGCATTTGAGCATCGTCATCATCATGCATGGTTTGCCAAAGATTATTTTCTAAAAGCTTATTTGTTTTTCTAAATATTCCCCGTCTTAATTTTAAATCAAAACCCCCGGTCTTTATCGGACCTTTTACTTGTCTAAAAACTATTTACAAAAGTCTAATCAGACAAAATAAAAATAAAAGAAAACTATTTTTTTAAGGGAGGCAGCCGGCCGGGCCAAATGCCCCAGCTAGCCACCTACCACCCCCATTATCCTAACCCTAAGCCCTCCCCTCTCCACACAGCCACCTACCCCCTCCTCCCTCCTTTTCCCTCCCAGCCGCCGCCACCTGGGCGCGCACCCCACCCCCACCTGGTCGCCTCCTGCCGCACGCCACCCCATCCAGCGCTGCTTCCCCATCCCCACGTTCCCTTGCCCGCACCCCCACCCGTCCACCTGGTTCCACCCGACGCACCCAGCCACGCCTGCGTCGCATGCAAACCGCCTCGGTCCCGTCCTCTGGCCCCGCGCCCTTGTCGTTTCCTCCTGTGACCCGGCCCTACCCTGACCCCAGCGTCTGTCGCCCACGTCCCTGTCGAGAGGCCCAATCGCCACCTACCCCCGCAGCCCTCTCTCCTCGCTCGCATCTTCCTCCTCGAGGCGAAGCCTCGCCGCCGCCTCCTTCCTCTCTCTGTCGAGCTCGCCCCAACCACCGCCTTCTCCCCCGTCCCTCTTCCTCACCCACACAAGCCGCCTCGACCTCGCATCCTCGAGCGCCTCCCTTCCCCTCGTTCCCCAACGCTCCCGCTCGCTTCCCGTTGCAGAGCCGCCGTCGCTCTAGTCCTCTGCCGCCGCCAGGCGCCAGGGCCGCCACCCGTGCCTCCTCTTCACCGCGACGCCTCCATCCTCGTCGCCCCCCAACGACCTCCTCGAGCTCCTCCCTCGCTCCTTGTCCGCTGCCGCCATGGCGAGCCGCAGCACGGTCGCGTCGCCGCCTCGCGGGCTCCATCTCTTATGGCTGCCGACCTCCCCCAAGCGCCGCCCCGCCTCTCTGCGCCACCTCGCCTCTGCCACCGCCAGCGAGCGCCACCGCACCTCACGTTTCCCCACCATCCCTGTCGCCCCTCTCCTTTGCTCACCGATCCACCGCACGGCGCCCACGCCGAGGTCGTCTGCCGCCAGCGCTGCCCGTAGCCTCCGACGCGCCTGCCTCCTCCGCGCGTCCCCGCGGCCGCCGCTCGTCGCCTGTTCGCTCCTTCCTGTGAGTGAGGTGTTCGAGCTAATGCCCGAGTGGAACGAGTCCTCCTTGCAGTGCTCTTATGTTCAGGATCTTGATGGGGTACCTGTTATGACCGTGTAGATGGCTTATGCAGATGTACGCACGACGCCCAAGCCTGCCTTGATCTTGTTCGTGATGAGTTGAGGTGGTTCTGTTGAAGATGATGTGATCGTGGTACGACGTGTTTGCAAGGCTAGGTCTCCGCGTGTACCCGGGTGTTGCCTCTGATAAGATACCTCTTGTGGTGTTGCTAACCCTGCCAAGTTTGTCATCTACGACCGAGATGGAACATCAAGTACTACTACATGGACACCAAGTTCTTCTTCCCGAGCGTCAAGATCGCCTTCACGGAAAACCGCAAGACCTCCTTCCCGGGATTCGAAGACCGAACCCTCGGCACGCCAAGATCTTCTCCTCGGAACGCCATGATCTCCTTCACAGATCCGAAGACCCTGAACCCCGGAGTCCGAACCTCGTGGCCGTCGAGACTGATCCCTGTCGAACCCCGAACCCTCGGAACCCAAGATCTTCCGAACCAGATGTGTGACCCTAAGCCCCTATTTTATAATATGATATTATCTACTGTCGCATATTAAATTGTTCATACATGCATACTTGTCTGTGGTTTGGGGGCATTATGTCGATTCACCTCATAATTAAATATGGAGTCTATATGCGGGATATCTTTGTCTTATTCCGGACTCCATTTAAATTGGCTTAGCGAACCGACGCCATGTTTCGCCCTGTTAATACAACATTTAAATTGCGGGGTAGATAAATAACTTGAACCGTCTAATTAATTGTCGGGAACCGGTTCCGCTTAATATTGTCTAGTTGCACTGCCATGCATCATATCATAAGCATGCCGGATCTTCTGCCGTAGTATTAAATATTGTATCCGGTGTTTCTTCTAGTGTTTGCTTCTTCGCGGATTAGGCCAATGAGTTGATGCGAGTATCGACAAGTTCTCCGGATATGAACCTTCGGCAGTGTTTCCCAGGCGAGCATCTCTTCCCCTTCTACCTATTTTGCATTTATAGTCTTTATTTCCTCTTGTTGATCTATTGCTATCCGTGTCGCGATGCTTTAGTTTCCGTGCACCAGTTATATCCCGTGCAGCCTCTATATTGCCATGGACACCTCCTAATACCTGTTGTTTGGTAGATAGCTGGCCTTGCGAGCCGTAGTTGCTTGCTCAGGTGTGATCTCGTGTTGTCGAGTACCACAGTTGTTGGTATGCTGGCAGATGTTTATTGGTGGAGAAGCTTATTGGTGGAGATGATCATGTCTTTAAATACAACTATTAAAATGCTAGATATAACTAATGCAGAGGCATCGGTGGGCAATAGATGTTATTTGGTTCTTCCACGCTCACTTGTGTCCCGTAGGACCCCGAGTACTTGATACTGCTCCTTGATTTTTCGATTATCCACATCCGGAGGCCTTATGGACCCCCGAGAGCTTGATTCATTTCTATTTCTTGGGGCCACAAAGTAGTTTGGGGCTTTATTACTATCTTGTACCTATGCCATGCTTTATCGCTTTATTTAAGATTGTGCGTGGAGCACCAGATCGCTTTTGGATCGTGGAATGTTTTGGTATCGACAAGCCCACACTTTCGGGTTCCCAACGTTTACACCATCGATACAAACCCTGGTCCGCTCCGAGCCGCCAACTTCATTGCGGGTAGCTTAGGGTGGCCCGGAAATATTTCAATCTGTGATCGCTTTGTCGTGAATGCCTCATTGGGTTTTGAGTTGGTTTTTCCGAGGTTGATCGAGTGTGTTGTTATTTGTGCACCGCAGGTAAAACTTCAAAGCCGTGTCCGCGGTTACGACGACTTGGAGCACCGTATCTCGATCATAGACGAGCATAACTAAAGTAGTGCTATAAACTTGACTTAATATATGACTAGTAATCGATTCAACTATAACGGAATGGATATTAAAATGCCAACAATCGTGGATCCGGGTTGTTTGTTATATATGCCTAGTAAGTATTGCAACTCCAATGGAATGTGATAAAAGTGCCAACAAATGCTGGGTTTTGGGATTCCTCAGACAATTATATCGACTAGTAAATGTTCCAATCAGAAGGAATGGTGATTAAAACGCCCACTACTTATGCTTCGTGATGACTCATGCTATCTATATCCGACTAGTAAGTGCTTCAACTATAATCGAATGAATAAAGCGCCAACTGTGTGAGTTCCTCGGTTTGACTTCCTCGTTTGGTCTCGGGGAATACCGTAATGGGTATGTTTGGTGTTACTATCGTGTTGGATCCGGATAGGTCTTTCTTATCCTCTCTAATAGCCGCTAGTTGTATCGAGTCTCTATAGGTTGTTTAGTGCATGCTTTGCCGCTCCACCATACCTATGTAGGCGAGGCCGATTCTAGCCTCGCTGCAGTGTCTTGGCCTCGATCGACGCCTCCTCTTTTCCTTTGCCCTTTGTCGACACCCCTTTGTTGTAGCAGGTTTGAGATCGACGTCGTTAGCGTGGTTACCCTTCCCTTTGGCTCGTAGGGTTATGGACGCCATTGGTTATTCTTCAGGGCTCTTAGCCCCATTTGCATCTTGTCCGTACTCGGACGCTGTAACATTTTCAAGGTGATTTGGATCTTTGTATTGTATATCTGTATTCTTGACTCGTTGAGTCGTTGTTGTATATATATCTGTTCTGTGGGTCCCATCGAGGATTGTTGTGTAATGGTATTACTTTGTTTTCCACCCGCACGAAAGTGCCTGGTGGGCGTCCTTGAATCGTTTCTATGCGGGTTTGGCGGAAAGGGCTAAAACTTGCATAGGGCCAATTCCAGGGTGTTACACAACCCTCCCGTCCGAGCGTCTGCGAGGGGTTTCAAACTAGAGGGAGGGGAAAACTGAGGAAAAGTTAAGTGGCTGGGGAAAACTGAGTACAACTAACGAACCAGGGGCACGAGAGTAGAAAACCCTAACATTTATTTGATAACTACATGATCCCTTTACACCGCATCATCCCCGATCATCACGACCTTTGATACAGCTGCCATGGTAGATATCATCATATAGATCATATCGCCAAGCAACTCATGTTTGACCTTTCGGTCATCTAGGTTCCGAGACCATGTCTGTACATGCTAGGCTCACCAACTTTAACCAAAGTGTATTGATGTGCATACATGGCTTACACCCACTGTATGCTAACACAAAGATGTCTAGCACCTAATCATCACGGCCTACTTCATAATTGCGAACTTTCTTGGTGGTGCACACGTGTGGGAGAACACGAATATTGAAATTATAGTATGAGGGGTTATCTTATTATGCTACCGTCTTAAGTCTAATAGTAGCACAATAAGATCACATAATAACTAACATCTAATGAAAATAGTTATGTATGTGATATGTGGTGGTTATCGTGTCTTGATCTCCATCAAGAACGCCAGCGTTTGCACCAGGTTCACGTACGGTGCCACCTTGCCTTCGGTTGTCTATCCCATAAACAATTTTCTAACCCACACATATCACTTGCGCTCCTGCAAAACAAAGTTAGACGCTTTTACTTTATGTTTGCAAGTTTTACGTGGTTGATTGAGCTTTTGTACAAGAACCGCTTCTTACCTATGAATCCAACCACAACATGAATTAACTAGTTGCTGCTTTCAATCCCTTTTCAGGTTCGTCCTTTGTAAGTGTCATATCATCTAATGTTGAAGAGATAGATACCCGTCAGCCACTTATACGATACAACCCATATGTTAGTCATGGAACCGTCACGCGTAAGGTTACGTGCAAGGTTGGTCCAGGCCGCTTCATCCGACATTACCACGATAGTAGAAAGTACACATGGGATGGTAACAATTATAAAATCAACTCCCACACAATCCACGTGTGTTCTACTCGTACTAGTACGTCTATGCACATGTTGCTTTGATACCACTGAAGGGGTTCCGTGGTAGAAAACAAAAAAAATCCTACTACGAGAATGCACCAACCCAAGATCTATCTATGGAGAAGTACAGTAACGAGCAGGATACGGTGATCAACCTTTGAAGATCGAGAAAGCGTTAATATGTTCCCACATAAATGTTGCTGATGAAGCCGAGCGTCGCAGACCTCAAGGTCTAGAAGGCTTCAAACGTCCAGCATCACTATTGGTGATGCCTCATCGAGCTTTACAGGCCTCTAGTGTAAAGGACGTCTCCCGAACCCTGGTCCTATAAGGCAATGGAAGAAGAAAATCCGGACCGATTCCAGTGGCACGACGACATGCGCTGGGTAGAGAAACCTCTACCTCATGTAGAATATTCCTAACTTGGGAACACACTTGAGAGGGAGAGAGGGAGGGAGAGAGAGAGAGAATGACTAGTACCAATCGATTGATGGATTGATAAATTGGGGTGAATGTCTCCCCTATACATAGAAAAAACTGGGGTACTCCCACCCTCAAAGTCCCTGGGTGGGACTATTGCTTGGGAGAGGTGGGAGGAGGAGGCGTCGGCGGTGGGGATGGGCCCCACCCTCCTGCCCAAGCCCACCTAGGGGTGGCCGGCGGGGTGGGAGCCTCCCCACCCTGGCCACATGGCCCTAGGGCCCTTGGCCCTTCCCTCTTGGGCCCTCTTCCCTTCTAGGGAAGGCCCATGTGAGGATTTTTCCTTTTTTCCTTTTATATTTAATAATTTATATTTAATGTTAATTTATAATTAAATATTAAATACAAAATTTAATTTCTCCTTGTTCAAAACTCCTTTCGAACAGACTTCGAACACTTCAATATTCTCTCACGTACCATTTTGATTCTCTCTTCATATTTCTCTATCGGTATTAGATCAACTCGCAGCGTCAATTAACCTTTAGTGTGACACCATTATGGTTCGGGAATGTTCAGGTATGAAGGGGACCTGACATGGATATACCCTACAGGTACTCGAGCTTGGTATATACGGTCTAAATACGTAAAGGCCCACGGTGTCGCCAAGGCCCAAATGAAGGACTCAAGTAACCTACGGGCTCTCGATTGCTTGAAGAACAAGAAGAAGCTAAAGATAGAAAGTTTGAAGGGGAAAACCCTAACTTGTAACCGACTCGACCTGCTACCCGAGACCTAGCCTACCTATATAAAGGCTAGGAGGGGGCGGCGAGGAGGACACACACAACCCTAGTTTCCACAACCCTCGCCAGATTGCATCTGCGCACCACTGTAATCTTCGATTCCTTTCATAATTCCACGAGCAGACAAGCAGGAGTAGGGACCTCTACGAGGCCTGAACCTGGGTAAATCTTTGTCCCCTGTGTGCTTGTTTGCTAGCCGGTAGATGTATCCAGCGCTCCCTCCTTCTCCAAAACCCAACTCCATAACAATGGGCATTGATGAGTTAAACCCTCGTCAATTGACGTCGTCCCGTGGAATTGGGAGGCCGATGTTGCGCTTCTTCGCCCCATCAATCATGATCTACAACTCCATGGCAGGAGATCCGCCACTTTGCTGTTCGACTTCACCGTCCACACGCCGGCCACTCGCCCGGCCTTCGAGTCCGTGGGCGACGGAATCAGCCTAGCGATAGGGAGCTTCCGCTTCCAAGACGGTCAGATCGGCACGCTTTGCATGCCTGATCAGCCGACGGCACCGTCGATTGCCCCAGCATCATGGTTCCCTCCATCGATCTGCACCCTCAGTGAGCTCAACGCCCCGACAACAGTCGAGAACACGGTCAGCGACAGCAGTCGCGACTCCGATATCAGCGATCTGGCCACTGAAGATGGGACCTACGATTCCGGATCTGAGAGTTGTGGAAGCAGCTTCCCCAATCACTTCATGTGCACCGTCATCAACGCAGCGATACCTCGCCAACCGTGACAACGGTGGCAATCAAGCAGAACGAATCGACCTTAACGGTGGCAACGGCGGTAATGGTGGCGATCGCACCAACACCAACAACGGAGGAGCAGTCGAACCTCCAACCATAGTAAACGAGCAAACCGGCAAACGCGTCGTGATCAGGCTCAACGAGCAAGAATGGGCTCGCTGCCGCGAGGCCCTACGAGGCACTCCTCTACCCATCGGATCCCCGCAAGAACTGCTAATGGGCTACCATTGGCTCCTGAAGGAAGAATTCAAGCGCCAAGTACAAACAATTGCGCAACTCGAGGCGCACAAAAAGGCGGCAGACGAGTCGAGCCTTCGTCGTGCTGGGCTCTCCTCCTACGGAGGATCCTCCTCAAAGGGCAACGAGCACCTCGCCAAGAAGAGGCAATCTCGGATGGCCCATCTCACCGAGCAAGAACGCAGAAGAAAGGTCCTCGACTTCGGCTCTCGGACGACACTAGGGGCAACGTGGTCCCCAAGACGCCGCAGTCATGCGGTGACAAGGCCACCATGTACCTCCTCAACAACCAGCCACCGCCGGAGATCCTAACCGCCATGCACCGATCCACGATCGCGGGCTTAGGATTAATCGAGGCCGCCTCGACAAGGAGCCAACACCGAACCAAAGAAGGGCAAAGCGCTAGCAAAGCGGTCCTCGCCCTCATCCAAAGGATAACGACACGACTGTCTCGGCGCCGCCGCCATGACGACCACGACTACGACGTGCGTGATGACATCACGCAGCGCAAGATCGACAAATCAAGGGCACGACGTGCTCGGTCGACTGACTCAGAAGAGGAAGACGTGGAGCTCTGCGGTGCTAGATGCTTTAGTAGGTCCATCAGGCAAAAGTGAATGCCAAAGGGGTCCAAACTCCCGTCGGAGAACCCGAAGTTCGACGGTCTACAGGACCCAAAAATCTGGCTGGAGGACCACATCTCCTCCGTCAGGCTCCATGGAGGCAGTCAAAGCACGGCCATGTAATGCTTGCAAGGCGCCGCCCGATCATGGCTCAACAACCTCCCACACGGATCCATTCGCAGTTGGGATGAGCTGGTTTACAGCTTCGTGCGCAACTTTAAGGGCACATACAAGCGACTCGCACCAATCGAAGAGCTGAGATGCTGCCAACAAAGATCTGGTGAATCGCTGCGCTCCTACATCCAAAGATGGTCCATCATCAAGAACTCCGCAGAAAACATCTCGGAGGATCGCGCGATTGACGCATTCAACGGCGGCGTCCGCCACCTAGAACTTAGGGAGGAACTGGGCCGCTCAAAACCCAAGACCATCGACCACCTGATGGAGATCGCGAATCGGTGGGCCGATGGAGAAGACTCGGTAAAGACTCGCGTTCACTCCAACGAAGAGGCGGAACTCGAGCGCAGACGCGATCGCCGAGGCAAACGTCAACATGGTCGCGGCCGGCTACGCCGAAAGACGCGACGATAACCGCAACAGCGAATACCGTAGCGGCGGATACCGCGACTCCGGGAAAACCACGCAAGTGTGGCAACGTCGCACTCGCGACGAGGCACCCGCGACCTCCATTGAGGACAAACTGTCCGGGCCATGCACGGTGCACTTCTACATCGACAAACACGATGGGAAGAAGAAATTCAGCCACCTCCTCAAGGACTGCCGCGAATTCCTCAAGCTACATGAGGGATTGGTTCGGATGAACCGCAATGCAGTCGAAAGAGGCTACGGAGCTGCTCCAGGCGTCGTGGCACATGGCGCTCCGCCACCACCACCTGGGCCATTCTCGAATGCAGCTGCACCGGACCAGCACCACGGAGGAGAACCGTACCCACGAGCCATGGGCACCATGATGATCCAAAAGGGACGCCCCTCCAATCGGGTGCAAAAGGCCATCACTCGCCAAGTCAACCTGGCCAAACACTCGCCACCATCTACTACTGAGTACCTCAGTGGAAGCGAGTCATGCATTACCTTCGACAAACGTGACCATCCGCCTCAGGTACCTTGTCCAGGCCATTGCCCCCTTGTACTCGAGGCGCAAATCGGAGGTTTCGACATGAGTCGCGTCTTCATGGATGACGGGAGCGGCATTAACCTTATATTCGCGAGTACCTTGCGAGTAATGAGGATCCCTCTAACTTGCCTGGAGGCCTCAGACACAACATTCCACGGCATCGTCCCAGGGAAAGGCGTATACCCCCTGGGCAAAATCAACCTTGACGTCATCTTTGGTACGCCGAAGAACTTCCGGCGTGAGCACATCGACTTTGAGGTTGTCGACTGGCCCTCACAGTACCACTGCATCCTCGGGCGCGTCGCGTTCGCTAGGTTCATGGCAGTACCACACTACGCCTACCTGCAGATGAAAATGCTAGGTCCCAATGGCGTCATCACGATCAACGGGAGCTTCGAGAGATCCGACAGTTGCGACAGAGAATTCAACAGAATTTCCCAGTCCTTCGGCATGCAGGAAGAACTCGCAAGGCTAAAAGAGTCGACAGACAACAGTCTACCCCCCCTGAGCCGGCCAAGCTCACCCGATCTATCCTTCGACTCATCGGTGCACACGAAGAAAGTGCAGGTCCACCCATCGGATCCCGCCAAGACGGCCCTCATCGCCAATAACTTGAGTCCCGGATAGGAACTCGCGCTCGTCGAATTCCTCCGTGAGCACTGGGAAATTTTCGCCTGGTGTCCTGCGGACAAGCCAGGAGTTCCCAGGTAATTCTCCGAGCACGCACTCAACGTCAACCCCGATGCAAGGCCAGTCAAGCAAACAATTCGGCGATTGTCTGAGCCACAAGCGCAAGCAGTTGGAATGGAGATCAACAGACTCCTCGACGCCAAATTCATACGCGAGATCAAGGAAAGCACTTGGCTCGCCAACATGGTGCTGGTACCAAAAAAGGACACGGATATCCTGTGGATGTGCGTGGACTTCACCTCTCTGAATAAGCACTGCCCAAAGGATCACTTCCCATTGCCACGCATCGACCAGTTCATTGATTCCACCGCGGGATGCGAGCGCCTCTGCTTCCCCGATGCCTACTCAGGCTATAATCAGATTCGAATGAAGGAGGAGGATCAAGAAAAAACAGCGTTTACAACGCCCTTTGGTGTGTTCTGCTATAACACAATGCCCTTCGGGCTAAAGAACGCCGGAGCCACCTACCAGCGGTGCATGCAGGTTGCCTCAAGGAACAACTGGGTCGCAACATTCAAGTCTATGTCGACGATATAGTAATCAAGACCAAGGAGGAAGCCTCCCTAATCGACGATTTGCGTGAAACCTTCGCCAACCACGACCGCTACCGGATCAAGCTCAATCCGGACAAATGTGCCTTCGGCGTACCATCTGGGCAACTACTCGGGTACCTCATCTCCGTGAGGGGAATCGAGGCAAACCCGAAGAAAATAAAAGCCATACTAGCCATGGAGAAGCCGAAAAACATAAGGGGCGTCCAGCAGCTGGCTGGGCGAATCGCGGCCCTCAGTCGATTTATCAGTCGGATGGGTGAAAAGGCACTGACCTGCTACCAACTCCTCCGCAAAGCTGAAAAATTCGAGTGGACCAATGAAGCGCAAGAAGCATTCGAAGACCTCAAGCGCCTACTATCCACTTCGCCAGTACTGGTGACCCCACGAGAAAGGGAACCATTGTTACTATATATCTCCGCCACCAACCAGGTGGTCAGCATAGTGCTTGTCGTCGAGCGAGCCGAGGAAAACAAAGTCCACAGAGTACAACGCCCAGTATACTACCTCAGTGAGGTCCTCACGCCAACAAAACAGCGGTACCCGCATTACCAGAAACTGGCGTATGGTGTCTTCATGACCGCCCGACGACTGCACCATTACTTCCAGGAACACCCAATCGTGGTGGTCAACGATGCCCCGTTGGGACATATCCTCAATAACCCCGACGCCACGGGACAAGTCGCACTTTGGGGAATAGAATTGTCTCTACGAGACATCACATACGAAAAGCGCGACGCAATCAAGTCGCAAGTCCTCCCTGACTTCCTCGTGCACTGGATGGAGAACCAGCTCCCAGACAAACCAGATACGTCCTACCTCTGGACAATGCACTTCGATGGGTCCAAGCAGAAGGACGGAGCAGGCGCAGGTGTCATACTGACATCACTCAAGGGGACAAACTGAAGTATATCCTGCGAATGCAGTTCACAGCCTCTAACAACGAGGCTGAATACGAGGCCCTGTTGCACGGGATGAGGATGGCAAAAGCCTACGGCGCCAAGAGGCTCATCATATACGGCGACTCTAAGTTGGTCGTCAACCAAACAATGCATGAGTGCGACGCACTGAATGACAACATGATTGCGTACCGCGACCTCTATGACACACTCGAAGGAGACTTCGACGGTTGCGAACTGCGGCACGTAGGTTGTGAAAGCAACGAAGAAGCGGACGCACTCGCCAACATAGGCTCTACCTGCGCCCCATACCACCCGGGGTATTTCTCGAGCGCATTTGCGAACGCTCCATCAAGCCAAAGGCCGCAGAGAAGAAAACAAGCGCAGCAACGGACTCGGGGGCTACGCCTCCAATGATTCAATGGCACTCAACGACTTGGAGTTGGACACGGGACTCGAGGGACCAATGAGCGTCATGATGATTGAGCAATCCTGGACGCAGCCATACATCACGTACCTCCTCAGCAAAAGGCTCCCGGACGATCCGACTGATGCACAGCACATCGCGTGGCGATCCAAGGCATTCGTTGTTATCAACGGCGAACTGTATAGACGCAGCATCACAGGAGTGCTCCAGCGATGCGTCTCCACGGCTGATGGAAGAGCTGTCCTCCTCGACATCCACGAGGGGACCTGCGGGCACCACGTCGGCAGTCGTGCCCTCGTCGCCAAAGCTCTACGAGCCGGATTCTATTGGCCTACAGCCATGCGCGATGCTAAGGACATTGTCCAAAAATGCAACGCTTGCCAACGATTCGCGGACAAGCCGCACGCACCAGGCGTAGAACTCCGACCAATTCCATTGGCCTGGCCCTTCGCGCAATGGGGACTCGATATGGTTGGCAAACTCCCAAGGTCCACATGAGGAGGCTACATCTACCTCTTGGTCGCAGTCGACAAATTCACCAAGTGGATTGAGGCCATGCCAATGACCAACCAATCAGGACATAGCGCAGTCAAGTTCTTCGAATCCATCGTCTACCGCTTCGGAGTACCGCACAGCATCATCACCGATAATGGGACGAACTTCACATCCAAGGAGTTCCAAGAATTCTGCGAGAACCTGGGGATTAACATCAGCTACGCCTCGGTAGCACACCCACAGACCAACGGTCAGGTAGAAAAAGCAAACGGGCTTGTCTGCGGCAGCATCAAGAAGCGACTCCTCCGGCCACTCGAGCAAGCCGCGGGTTGCTGGCCAGACGAACTGCAATTCGTACTCTAGAGCCTACGCACAACTCCAAACAGTGCCACGGGCTACACGCCATTCTTCATGGTGCACGGAGCCGAGGCAGTGCTGCCCGCCGAGGTACGGTAAAAGGCGCCACACGTGATCACTTACAGCGAACAAGAGTCATCCCTCGCACTCGAAGACTCCGTCGACCTCCTTGACGAGGCACGAGAAATCGCCGCGGAAAGATCAATGATCTACCAGCAGAACCTGCGCAACTACCACAGTAGGAGGCTACTCCCCAGATCCTTCATCGAAGGCGACCTGGTCCTGCGACTGAAACAACAGGGGCATCTCAAGCTTGAGTCCCCCTGGGAAGGACCGTACGTGATTACAGAAGTAATCACAGGTGGCGCCTATCGCCTTCAAGACTGAGATAAGATCATGGCCAGGCTAACGAAAAGGACTCGCATAGTGCAACGCACTTCATGCTAACAAAGCTCTTTATACATATCCGACAATAACACCAACCCAGCTGCAATGCACCTGACAGGTTGACAAGGGACTGAGATAAGATCATGGCCAGGCTAACGAAAAGGACTCGCATAGTGCAACGCACTTCATGCTAACAAAGCTCTTTATACATATCCGATAATAAATTATATACAACATTTATACAAACTTTACAACACGGGTACACTTATGTGCAGGATACAAACTAAGCTACTAGTACAGCAAGAGAACGTTGGTTTGTTCCTCATAGAAGTCGACGATCTCTTCTGCTGGGCGATCCACAACCTGGTAGTGTGGCACCATATTCCAGGCAGACCCTGCTGGTGGCGCAGGCGGCCCAGCCGCAATTGCAGCAACATCTACGTCCAACCTGTGTAGTCGCACCAATGATAGAGCAACCTTGGCACCAGCCACCAACTCTTGCCTCACGCACTCGCGAACCGTGTTTAGGGCTTGAAACTTGGCAAGGAGGGCCAGCAGGCTTGACGGAGTAACATCCAGCGGAAACATCGTCCGATAAATGTTCTTCAAACAAGACTGTGACTTCTTCAGAAAGTGCAGCACTCGCGACGCGCGATCCTGCAGGGTCGCCAGCGCAATCGCACGATCATGATCTACCTAGAAGTATCCACTCTCTTGAAGTTGCTCCTAGGTAAGATCATGCATACGAATGGCAATTCTATCCTTCTCATCCTGCGGATGACGCGCGCTGACAACTACACGAAGCAGCAAACAACAGCATAAGTACAGTGCACAATCGCGAGTGACTACAAGGGAAAGATAAGAGCAAGCAAAACTAACACTTGAATTGGTCGCCACATCACCGCCATGCAGAATCGCTCTCGGGCGGCGGCTTTTTCCGCCTTTGACTTCCATACATCTGCGTTCCCACGGAGCACGGGCAACTCACGCTCCAGCTGCTTCACGCGGTCACGCAGTCGCGAAAGCAGCGACAACTCATCTACCCTGGAGCGCGACGGTGCCAAGGTATCATCAAGAGGCGGCGAGTCCTGAGTTTCCCTCAAAAGATCACTCGATGTACCCTACCACAAGCCAAGATAGAAGCAAATAAGACGACCAAATCAACACAAAGACAAAAATTCAAGTGCATTCAAGACTAGCAAAAGTATCAGCAGATACACTCGTCAGCAGGCATGTTCTTAACAAAGGACATAAACTAGCTAACTATTACAAAAAGCTACTAAGGAGCGATTGGCTTCTTCGACTTCAACGGCTTAGGGGGCTTCATCGAGTCCGTGGCGCGGTCGATGCCACCGACTTTAGCCTCGATGCCGCCTTTGCCGCCTTCTTGGCGTGCTGCAGCTCCTCAGAATACTTTGCGACCATGTTTATCAGCTGCGGCCCATATTTACCACAGGCAGTCGCGAAAGGAGCAAAGACTACCTGCTGGTCGTCCGCACTAATAGGCATCGCCTTCGACACCGCGGCAGGATCAATCTCCACTCCGTGGGCCTGCACCATGGCAAGCGACATGGACGCGCCAGCAGAGCGGAGTGAGTTCTTGAAGCTGGAGGGAACACCCCCCGCAAAAGACTCCAGCAGCTCGCCCATGTTCTCGATTAGCTCAGCCTTGGGCATCAGCTCCTCCCGGAGGCGACTGAGAACGCCCTTGGCCTTGGAGAGCGTATCTTGAACGGCGATACTGCGGTCCTCGACTGCCGAAAGCGCACCCGCCAAAGCGTCGTCGCAACGGAGGGCCTGAGGATCGAAGCTCAAACTGCTAGCATCTGCACACAAACCAACACATGAATATCAAACATCAACGCCAACAGGCAACACAACAAACAGCAAACAACAATGATATCCGGACAAGGTACCTGAGAGGGCTTTGGCAATCGAGAAAAGCTGTTCTTCGAACAACTTCTCCCTGGATGCAATGGAAGCACGAAGATCCTCTTCGCGCCTTTGCGCCTCGTCACGCGCCGCGATTACTTCATCGCGACCCTTCACAGCCGCGGCGAGAGCTTTCTCCATGGTAGCAACATCGCGCAGGAGGGCATTATGTTCAGCTACACAGCAAAAAGATGTGACTATCAGTCGACTATATCAAAGGAGAAGAAGAAGAAGAAGAAGAAGAAGAAGAAGTGCAGGACACTCACTCTCAACCACGCGATGACGCGTCTCCAAAGATCGCATTTGGCGGCCCATCGCAAGCACTTGCTCCGCCAAGTGTGCGGCTTCCTTCACAAGGAGCTATCGCACAACAGAGAATCAGCAGAAGCAATAGATAACATCGACTGCAACACGCAAAAGAAGAAAAACTACACTTACATGATCCTCCAATGACTCCGAGGATGTCTGCTGTACCGTCATTCGGGCAACCATTCGATGCTCCCCTGCATGAGGAGAACTGGAAGAGTTGTGCCCGGAGTGGGCTGCCAATGGAGGTGAAGGAGCACGCTCGACCTCTTTCTTGGCCTTTGAGGTCGCGACTCCTGATTCTTTAAAAAATTGGACATCGCCAGAAGATGACGACGCCTCTTGACTGCAAGACAAAATTGACATCAAGAAAGGGCAAACCCCAGAGACGAGCCAACAAGGGTAAAACAGAGAAGAACAAGTAAACTAGAAAACTTACCAGTCAAACTTGTCAAAGTCAAAAGTGGCCTCCCCCGACTCCGACAAAGACTCCTTGGGCAATCGCATCTTCTTGCGAGAAGATGGTGCCACGGTGCTCACAGGAATAGCAGGTATCGGCGACTCCGCACCAACACCTGTACCTTCCGGAGTCGAAGGAGACGACGCATCGGAATCCTTGCTACACGAACGCTTGCGAGTATCCAGACTACCGGACTCGAGGGCTTCCTCCTCCACATTAGAGGGGACGGTCGACTCTGACTCGTCCTCTTCCAAGGCTTCGCGAGGGATAATCCCCTCAGGAAGAGGGGCATACAAGGTGACACCGCCCAATCCTGCATACAGACAACAAAAAGCAAGTAAGCAACGGAGAAGCAATTGACAAACTTAGCTACTGCGTAGCACAACTATACCTCGGGAGGAGGGTTAGTAGCATCAAATGGAGGAACAACTGGCTCACTAGGGAGCACATCCTTGACGGTGTACTTGGTGACCAGTCGAACCCTCTTGTCCACCTCACTCGCGGACATGCCATCGGCAGACACGCGAGTGGCATCGTCAACGCCAGCCCACTGAAACATGGGTGGACTCTGGCCTGCAGAGACTGGACGCGACGGCGCAGCCAAGTGCGAATGAGGACACGGCCTCCCTCCTCTTTGCCTATGCGACTCTCGAGGTCACAGACGCGCTCGTACAACACATCTGTCTCCGCAGACTCGCCAGGCATGACTACATTCTTCCAGGAGCGCATCATCTTGCACGGTGTCGCGGGATTGAAGGGTGGGAGTCTGAAGTGCTCACCGTTAGCCTTCTCATCGCGGATGTAGAACCATTTGTCCCTCCACCCTTGGACGGACGCCGTGAGCTTGATGTCGAAATAGGTGGCGGATGGGTCGACATGGATCCCGTAGCCACCTACATCGTAGACTAAAGAGCCAGACGCAGATTGGCGCTTCAATTTGAAGAGGCGCTTGAAGAGGCCGAAGTGCAGCTCGATTCCGAGCCAGCACTCGCAGAGGGTGATGAAGCAAGAAATATGGAGGATAGAGTTCGGGGACAGCTGATGGAGCTGCAGCCCATAGAAACAAAGGAGGCCCCTAAAAAAGGGGTGAAGAGGCAAGGAGAGACCACGAATGATGAATGCTAAAAACATCACTCAAAAACCAGCGGGGGGAGCAGGAATTGTCTCACCGCCGGGGACGCGTGCGTCGGCGATCGGCGGACAAAGACTCGTCTTAGCGAAGAAGACGGAGGTCAGATGATTTGATGATGGAGGGGCGCCACGCAGCATTCGTGACGGTACCTACCTTCTTCTTCTTCTTCAATGCGTCTTTGGTGCCGCGGAGCCGCCTTTCTTCTTTTGCTTGATGGCGCGGAATTGGCCGCAGCACCTCCTTTCTTCTTCCCCATTGCGCGGCGGCGATGCGATCGAAGGAAGTAGCTCGGAAACCAGCAGAGCTGGTCCAGTGTCGTGGAAGAAACGAGCGAAGAGAAAGCAGAGGAGTAGCGGCAATGGCGATGGGAGCAGAGGACGAATGAGAACAGATGAGAAATTTACCGTCGCAGCACCGCTACTTAACCCCTGGAAGACGCAATCCAACGGCTCAAAAAAACCCTACTGGACGCGTGGAAAACATCGTTATGGACACATGGAGGAGTGGAAGCGCGAACCGTCCCTCCACTACTCCCATTACGCACGGAAATCGAGGAGGCACAGTTAAAATAAAAGATTACGCACGCCTAGTCAAATCAAAGTCAGAAAGTAGGACCCACTGCTCGTCACGTCCCGTCAAACCCGCTCACGCGGGCAACTGAGGTCATGAAATCGTCAGCACTGACGTCATCAAAGCTATGCAGCAGAAGACTTCGACTAATTTAGTCCTTGCTCGAGTCTTCGACTCCACCAAGCACTCGGGGGCTACTCCCACAGGGAGCGCTGGTCGCGCACCCTATGATTTTTCTTTTCTTTTTACAGGAATGTACAATCACAGGCAAACCCAACCACTCGAAATACGATTCGACTGTGGACATGGGTTACTCCCATAGGGAGCGCCGGAAACAAATTCGACTGAAACAAGCAAACAGAAGACGACAGCAGTCGACAAAAGTTCTTTAGTCCCTGCCTGAGTCTTCGACTCAACCAGGCACTCGGGGGCTACTCCCATAGGGAGCGCTGGTCGTGCACCCTTTGATTATTTGTACTAAGTATTGTGTGTTGATAACATCCACACTCGAAGTTTATGGTGACACCGCCTCATTTCCCTACAAAGAGGCTGCGTTTCCTTGGTCACCCGAATCGTCTCCGTGATGATAAAAATTCGGATGACGTGCTTACAGCGTGAAGGTAAGACCTAAATAAGGCCTGGCAACGCATTAGCTGCGCACTACCAGAAATGTATCCGTGCCTACAGGTATGATGAATATGCCTTGACGGACGCATCGAGTGCTCACACCCACATAACTGGAATTCGACTCCTGTAAGACCTCCGCGGCTTGAGTCGAATTACACCAGCACTTTTCCGGATTCGAGTCCGGGGACTCGAGTTCGAGTAGATTGCGTTGTTTCACCCTAAGGTGGTTAACTAATACCGATACTTCGGTTATATCAGGCACGCACACCAACAATCCCTATGACACAAACAAAGCAGTCGAAAATATACTCATTCATGCACTCGAAAGACTTCAAAAAGTCCCCAGTCGAATCTGCGATTCCACTGGACACTCAGGGGCTACTGACATGGGTATACCCTACAGGTACTCGAGCTTGGTATATACGGTCTAAATACGTAAAGGCCCACGGTGTCGCCAAGGCCCAAATGAAGGACTCGAGTAACCTACGGACTCTCGATTGCTTGAAGAACAAGAAAAAGCTAAAGATAGAAAGTTTGAAGGGGAAAACCCTAACTTGTAACCGACTCGAGCACTGCGAGACCTAGCCTACCTATATAAAGGCTAGGAGGGGGCGAGGAGGACACACGCAACCCTAGTTTCCACAACCCTCACCAGATTGCATCGCACACCACCGTAATCTTGATTCCTTGATAATTCCACGAGGAACAAGCGAGAGTAGGGACCTCTCTGAGGCTGAACACAGGTAAATCTTTGTCCCCTGTGTGCTTGTTTGCTAGCCGATAGATATCTCCAGCGCTCCCTCCTTCTCCAAAATCTAAGTCCATAACAATGGGCATTGATGAGTTATACCCTCGTCAGGACCTCTCCCCGATCATTGATCATCACCGGTATTTGGAAATACATGATGATCCCTGCTCATTCCACAACACATTATTGTTCGCTTGAACCTTCTAAATGTCGAGCCTTATTCCCTTTGCACAACAATACCTAGTTTGTCCAAGACCTGATCTCATGTATCTCATACAGTTCAATCTTGTTACTGATAAACACTTTTATTCATTCCCATGATAACACATCCTTGTGACCTAGTCACATGCTTGCAAGCTCATTGATGTGGTCTCACCGAGCGGGTCTAGAGTATCTATCCATCACTCGGATAGGCAAATCTCGACCTCGATCACACACCTTAACCATTCCTTTGGAATACCTGAAACACACCTTTATAGCCACCGAGTTACGATCATGGCGGTTGATGTGATCAAAGTAGCCACGAGAGATAGTGATTAAACATGATCTCATGGTCGAAAGATTAAGTTACTACGCTTTGCTAGATATCACAACGTTGAACTTGTGACTAGATCATGTTGCAATTCTATGGTCGGGTGTGTCCATCACTTCATTAAATAACCTCGTTGTCAGGTGACTATTTTATATCAAGTCCATGATCAGAAAACCACGATCATCATCTGTCCAACGAACTAGTACTAGAGGATACTAGGGACCTCGTTGTTTATATACCACACTTGTGTTCATGTTCCCGCTAAATACAGTTATAACATGATACAAAACTATTATGAACACATAGAGATATAACAACAAAACACTTTATTTATTGGCCTCTAGGACATATCTCCTTCACATACACCATGAAACATATATTCACATGGTATCTATATAATATCATAGTTCTTGATAAAAAATTAAAAGTTTGGTTAAACTTTCCGTAGCTTGACTTTTTTTTAAAGTAAGCCTTAAGCCTTGGAATTACTTCTGCAAAAGTGACTACACAAGGCCTATCGGATTACTTCTATACTGAAACACCGACAATAAATCGTAATAGATAATTTGATGGATCCAAATGTACAAAAAGCTCTGACATTCTTGCCGTTGTTCAACTTCATAATGTGTCCGGGAAAGGTATAGAGGCATGGTTGCATCTAAGGTATCAAGTGGGATCCCATCAAAATGTCACTTGTAGTTCATTGGTCAAATTTTAGTGCAAAATTTTGCTCAAAATTTAAACTAGAATTTGATAAATAAACTAGCACTGAGACTTTGTTGAGATACCACTTGACACCCTAGTTGCATATGTGGTGTATTCGTGTAGAGTATTTTTTTATTCTTTTCAAATAAGTAAAAGCAATAGCGGTGAAAGTGGAGGCGGCAACGCAAGGGCGCTCAGCCGCTAAGTGGTGGAGGAGGAGGCGGGATTGCTGAGCGGAGTGACGTGCGTGGGTGCGGTGGCGGTTGTCGGCGTGGTTGTCGTGGGACGATGGCACAGGTCTGAGGACGATCTATCCTCGTGGGAAATGGGAAAGTCCAGACCAAATCTGCTTGTATGCTCACCTTTCGAGCTAAACTTCATCAAAATTTGATAAAAAAAGCGTCAAAGTTTTATGAAAATTAAACTTGTTTGAACTGTTTCCGAAATTTTGTCAAGACCGTGTGACCATCTTTACACTATAACCTGCCGCCCGGACTTTCCTTAACGGTACTTGGACCGTACCCAGGCGCGTGTCCCTGTTTAAACGAAGCACGCACGCCCGCGCGGAGTCCAAAGAGACGCCGGTTGTGCGAGGAGTAGTACATTTATCAAGCACGCCAGTTTCCAAGATAAATTCATTGCCGCCGGCGCAAAGATCGATCGTGGGCGCGTGCAAAGCTGGTCAGGCCCATCTCCTCGTTCCACCATCCTTTGATCAGCGTACTAGTATATAAGGCTTCGAGTGTGGCCGGCGCTCCTTGTGCCATTTCCATCTTCCATCTTCACCTCGTGTCCTAGGTTAGCAAATGGGCGGCGTTTGTTGTCCATGTTCCATCTCCCATCGTCACTGCTTGTTTTCGTGACGATACTAGTAGCTAATCACGTGCTCCGACGATTGCAGATAGGGAGAAAGGCCAGGAGCACCATGGGTTGTGGTAGTGGCAGCGCCCCAAAGAAGGCCAGGACGGCCAAGGTGACGACGACAAAGTGCAATCCGGAGCAGGACGAAGAAGAAAAGGAGATGTGCAAGGTTTTCTCGGTTGAGATGGATAGTCTCGAATGTGACATTTGTTTCCTGCCCTTTGAGTCAGAAATTTACTCGGTGAGCATTCTAAAATCTAAGCACATCTTACACGCTACAGCGTGATTCTTTTTAGTTTTGTGCAGTCGCCGTATATATTGGCTAGCTAGTACGGCTTTCTCTGCTAACTACTGGAGTATTTTCTCCGTCTCGATTTGATGATTGAGCAGTGCAAGAACGGGCATGCTGCGTGCGCCAACTGCTGCATCAACATGGAGCGCAAGTGCCCCTCCTGCAACGAGTCCATGGGTGACTTCCGGTGCCGCGCCATGGAGAAGGTCCTCGCCGGCATGACCAGGCCCTGCAGGTTCAAGAAGCACGGCTGCCGGGAGACCGTCCGATACACCGAGGCACGGAACCATGAGGAGGACCTCTGTTGCTACGCGCCGTACCGCTGCCCATTCGAAGGCTGCGCCTACCGCGGCAGGCTGCTCTACGGCCACATCATGGATACTCACTCCCATGGATCGTCGCTGGCGAAACTCCAAAAGTGTGAGCCCTTCTGCGTGCTCCTGAACCGCGACAAGAAAAGCGTGTTCCTTGTGCTCAACGGTGGCGACGTCCCCACGGGACGCTCACTGTCGTTGATTCGCGTCTGCCCTTACCCGCAGGAGGGGGAAGGCATCGGAGTGGACGTGAAGAACAAGTTGGTGGTGCATGGAGGCGACAGGACGTCGATCTGGCTGGATTCGCCCATGCCTGTGCCTTTCGTGCGCCGTCTTCACGGATACAAGGCCAAGTTGTTCTTGTTCGTGCCGGACGCTTTCTGGGGCTCTTCGGGCAGCGTCACCGTTACCATGCTAGACTGATGGGGTGGTCGTCTACTTTCTGGTCGTCGAGGTCTAAAATTATGTTGCTCTCCTTAGTAACAGTTAAGGTGCATATGGTCCTGATATGATTCATACGGAGACCACCTGTGTCTGATGGAGAGGAGTTAATAGCATAAAACCACCATAATTATAGTCAAATTTACTGATTGGTGTCACTATACGTTTCTGTACTAAAATCTACCACATTTTTTTGAGATTGTTTCCAAAAACATAAATTCGCCTCTAAACATCAATTGACACCAATCTGACACCCGGGCCGAATGACAGAGGTGATGTGGCACCACAGGGAGTAGGACCCACTTGTCAGCCAACATTAACTAATAAAAATTCCCCCAAAAAAGGGAGGTCGTCTCCTCCTTTTGATTCCCAGTGAGGCCGCCGCCGTGAACCATGGCCGATGCTTGGCCGGCTGCCCTACTCCCTGTCCCCGCGGCCACGAGCCATGGCCTGGCTGGCCGCCGTTCCTCCCCGTCCCCGCCGCCAGGAGGCATGTCCTGGCCGGCCGCCCTCTAGTCCTCGTCCCCATCCTCGCCGCAGCGCCGATAGCCTCAATAGTCGAGCCTCGTCGCCGCCCCTGCCCTTGCCTATGCCCCTATTCGTGAGCTCTGCCTGGGGGCGGCGCGAGCGAGCGAGCTCCGGCCAGGGAGGTGGTCTCCGGCGGTGGTAGTGGGGGTGGTCTCTGGTGGCAACTCGTGGTCGTCCTCTTCCTCCGCGAGCACGAGTGTGCACCGCCATCGCCTCCACCTGCTCGTCGCCATCAATCCCCTAGCAGCAGTGCTGGTGGTGACTGCTGCCCCATCCAGGAGCAGCACCACCGCCCCGCCCTGCTCGTCGATGTACCATGGCCCCTCCTCCTAGCCTGGCCGGCCGCCCTGCTCCCGTGTGCTAGCCCAGTCCCCAGGCCCGCCGCCACGCCAGGGGCCCCTCCTCCTAGCCTGGCCGGCCTCTCCTCCTCCCAACCGGCCATCAGCGTCTACGCGGGTAGGGTGCTCGCGGTCGCCGCCGCTCGCTGCCGTTCCCAACCTCCTCGACCTCCATGTCACCAGCGACACGCCTGACGTTAGGCGGCGCGGTGGAGAAGCGATTGGCCGCATGGAGACATTTTTTTATTTTTTATATATAATTTTAATTTATATTTAAATGTTTAAATATTTGTATCTTAGGAAATTGCTCAGATTTTGCCACATCAGCCTAAATGTCGGTCCCACTAGTCATAATCGCCGTCAATTCGCGATCAATATCTGATTAGAGGCAAATTAGTGTTTTTTCAGACAACCTAAAAAAAATGTAAAATGTGGTAGATGTTGGTACATGAAACGTAAAGTGGTACCAATCAGTAAATTTGCATGGAGCTTCGACGGCGATGTCAAGTCATTTTTGACCGACAGGTTCTACGCTGTCATGCCTGGCAGGTGCTACGTACGCAGATCCTCTGGAGCCTTCAAGCTGTGTTGTTGGTGGTACTTGGCGGCATGGTGCTGCAGGGTACCAGTGGCAACTGCGGCGTGCTTTGAAAATAGTGCGCAGGGAGGTGGTGCTACTTGACACCGCGGTGGTGTTGGTGGTTGGTGTGGAGAGAGTCTACGCATCGATATACATGCTGATGATGATTTAGCGGAGGATAGTGGAGACGGCGACATCCAAAGCGTATGCCTGGGCATCGTTTCGTGGATAGGCTGGGCGGTTCTAGTCTCCTGGAGTGAATGAGGCAGCTATGTGTTTGCTAGATCTCGTCGGGGAGCTAGTGATATGGTTATCGTTTTGCTGGGTGTTTTAGTTTGGCAGTTTCAGTTATCTTTATTGCCACACTTTGTTATTCTAATAATATAAATCTATACCTAATAATAAAGTACGAATTGTTTCTTCCGGTCCAACACTTTTTTTGGACCTTTTTACCCTTCCATCAAACAACAAATTGCCCACCAATGCCATCTTTAAGTAAAAAATAATATTCTTTTTTTGTTTCTTTTGTCCCACCCTCTGTCGTAACAGACTCGATCGCCGTGCTTTCAAAAAAATAGACTCGGTCGCCGTTAAAAGCCTAGCCATCCCGTGTCCCCTCTACTTTCTCCCCAAACAACCAAAACCCTATGCAGCGCTAGATGCGATAGAAGCCAACCTCCTCCTCTAGAGTTTGCGGCCGGCGGGTCTATTAAGGACTCCGTCGGAGGGGGATATCAGGCGAAGCTGCAGGATAGTCGGTCATCTCCACGCCGGGCAGCGCCCTACTAGAGGAACCTCATCGTGTGCCTCCTCGACCTGGACCCCATACATCCTCTCTTACGATGCCCACCAGATCACATATTGTTGCCGCCGATCTCATCACATACATCCTCTCTTACGATGCCCACCAGATCCCATATTGTTGCCGTTGATCTCATCACAGTACGAAGCTGCCGATCTCATCTCTCATATGACGTCGCCCGATCCAATCTCCCATGTTGCCAGAAAACAGTGCGCCTACATACAACCGGGTAGAGCCGATGTTGGATGCGAAGGCAATAAGATTCACTCTCTGAGGACGAAGGACGAGCCTCTAGCACCATCCAATGGCAACACCGACATAGACAACATGATGGCGCCACTCACCGGCGTGTGCGCTGACGCAGCGACCAATCCTGAAAAGATTCTCATCGACAAGACGGATGGAGGTAGCTACAACGTGTTAGGCCGGAAGTGCATGCTCGTCTACGATCGCGCCAAGCAGCAGTGCTCCAGCTACAATTTATCTATGCATGTCCACGCACACAATGCCCACTCTCTCATCGCACGCGAGTACTGATATACTAATTATACACTGTATGCATTAGATTGTGCCGGGAAAGCTATTGTTTATAATGAGATAATACTATCTTATTATAAGTTTCAATACTGTAGCTTTTAATTTAAATGCAGTTCACCAGTTTTGGATGATTTCTTTTACAACCAACTTCTTCACATTTAATGCTAGGAAATATAACACATCCTATTTCTCTTCTTGATTGCCTACATGAATAAAAGAGGGCCGAAGCCAAGCAGGCTGATAATAATCTAATAAGACGACGAGAGTCGGTTATACATTATTGGCAAATGGCTTGGTGTGTCGTAGTGGTTGATTAAACATGTTCCATGCGTCTTCACAATCAAGCATTCCGAGAATCTTCTAAGTTCGCTGCCATACGCATGTATGCTGCAACATCATTTCACTTCTTCTAATCTGCAACGCATATAATACGATAGAGTGGTTGCAGTTTGGGAAATCCACCATGGCAGATCAAGGGCGTATTGCTCATGAAGAGGGCGTCGGCCAAGCTTGCCAATGAGGTTGCTCTTTCGCAGCAACGCGCGGGCATTGTGCTAGTAAAGCCTATGTGCGCTTGATGGGTAGGGGCTTCGCTGTCCATTTCGGAAAAAACGTCATCTATCGACATACCAGTATGCTCCATTCATGGTTGTAGCTACAACGTATGGATAATTGGGACCTATTTATGAAGATATCTACACACTTGCAGAACACAAGATGATTTGTTTCATATCCAACAAGGGTGTAATCTTTGGATTGGTCGACGGTCACGTCTACAATTTTCTCCTACATCTACGGGAAACTTCTACGGGAAATTTTCTACGGGCTGACGTGCCCTCAAACGTGGAAGGCCGATGGGCGTAAAATTAGGAGAAGGTATTTGCGGAGGAAAAGAAACTGAGAAAGGAAAGATTATGGCGTCCGTCGTCTCCGGCCGTTTATGCTTTGTATCGTTGGAGATCGAAGAAAACGGCAGCTCTAAAGATCGATTGGGACAAGGCCACTTCGATTCTTGTTCGATCTTGATCCGAATTAGCAGGTAAACTACACTACCTGTGAGTCCATGATGTCACTGCGCCGCTCCCGGAGAGGAGAGCTCACCGCACCACTGAGGACAAGGAGGAGATCAGCTCGCCCCTTCGAAGGAGCTCGCCGCGGCGCCTATGAAACGATCACCATGCCAGGCAACCTCAGGGAACGACAGATAGCTCAACCCTTTGTCGCTCCCTATGCTGCGCCCCAAATGGAACCTTGCCGCTCGCTATGCCTCGGAGCACCTCGACCAGTTCCGCCGCTCGTGCAGGCGCCGCCGATCTGTACGTCGTCCACAAGATGAGACGGTTTTCATGGACATTACTTTTGCCGCGAACAATTTGTTTTCTTCCGGTGAATCACGGCGCCACTTCATCCTGATTTTACCTCTAACAACCTACCACGTCGGACGGCACGTCACCCCGTAACTCTTTTCCCGTAAGAGTTTCCCGTAGGTGTAGCATTACTGATTTTCTCATGACTACTAGTTTTTCGCCTCTCGCAGGATAATCTCGGGTGACCAAGAGTTATCAAAAAGGTCACATATATATATCACTATATTCACCCAGCCGTTGAAATGTGACGAAGATTTCAGCGAGCTGCATGGATAGTCATGCTACAACACACAGTGTAAACCCTGTGCCGTGAGTCTACTGAGTCTATCTTACTACAATACAAACAGCAGCTTCACACCCCAATCTGCAAATTCAAAATTGCCAGAAGTAATCATCTATACGGACATGATCGAGCAATGTGACTCAATAATCCTCTGCTTCTTGCTCTGGAACGGAACACCACGGCTGCTGCCAATGCCGTACATCAGCTCTGGAGAAGCGACCTTGGCCAGAGCCTGCCTCACAGCCTCCTTCAGCCCAACACAACCTGCAGCGCCTTCCTCCTCGTTACACAGCATGAAGGCATGCCGCACCCTTCCTCCGAGAGAACTCACCTCTGCTCTCACCGTCCTCAGCCTCAGGCCGTGGATAGCCCGGACGAGCCCGGCGACGAGGTCCGGCCGGTCGTCACAGCACACCGAGGCCTTGATGAACATGCGCCTGTCGTCACCGATGAAGCATTCGACAGAGACCTCGTCGGTCTCCGGCGGGGCGGGTGGTGTAAGCTCGGTGGCTTCACTCGCTCTCCTCTTGAGGCGCTTCACCTCGTCTACCACTCTCGCTAACAGAGCGGCCTTATCCATCTGCGGTGCACAAGGGAAGAATCATGCTGTTAACTTGGCATATCATTGTATTGCCTAGTCAATAATTGTAGTGTGAAGAGTCTTATGAAATGTGAACACTTGTGTGCCTAAAGGTTATTATGGCTTTACTGCAAGTTTCAACGTTCTCCGCGTATTTTTTTTGTCTGATACCGACAGAACGGTAGATCATGATTATCATTTCTAACTTGTTAACGTAAAGTTAGTTTCTAGAAGAAGAAAAGTTTATTAGTTACCCACACCACTTCTATCTAGCTGATATTTTTTAGTTAAATAATGCTTGACTAGAGTGATGAAATGCCAAATGATTTTCAACTGAAGAAGTGAAGATACGCAAACCTGCAAGGTATCAGGGATCATTCTCCTGAGCGTGGCGAGGTGAGCGTTGATCCTCTCGCGGCGCCGGCGCTCGGCCTCGCTGTGGATCTTCAGAGCCCTTGCCTCCGTCCTCACGCTCCTCCCCGACCCTGTCGAAGACGACGACATATCCGGCCGCCCAGCCGGAGGCACCGTGCTGGCCTGCCGTGGCAGCAGAACCTGGCCGTGGCCTCCGTACACCATAAGGCCGCAGCCATCATACGGCCGAGGCTCCTCTCGCTCTTGCAGAGACTGGCATGCGGCTGCCATCTAATAATCGAGCAGTCTTACCGTTGCTTGACACTGCATGTACGAGGAAGAATGTGGTGTGGTGGGAAGCAAAGAGGGAGAGAGAGAGGGAGAGGGAGAGGAGACCAGCTATCCAGTGTGAGAGCTAGCCTACAATTATTAGTGCAGCGGCGTCTTGTCACCACATTCTCTTCATCTATACTAGGACGGATGGCGATGAGAGGTGGTGAATGATATGCTAGTTGGGTGCTCTACACGTGGCCAACCACCCTACGTATGCTTTCATCTTTTTCTCAGATGTGGTTAAATAGAATGGCATTGGATTTGGCCAATGGACGAGGAGGCGTGTATGAGTGTGTCATGAGTCGGATATGTGAAAAAAACATGCCAAACCTAAGATGGAGGGAACAAAGTGCAATGCCAAATGGCAGGAAAAGGAGAAAGAAAAGGAAATCAGAAACTAAATTTCAGAATGTGGAATTCACTCTTCCCTCTAGACTTCCTGCAAGAGGCCATAGTCGTGTCTCGCCATCTTACCGAGTTCGGCATGATTTTTCCTTGAAATTCTTCTGTATTCCAGAGATGCCAAATCCTTACTGTTTTACTTATTATATACTCTAATAATATCCGTCTTTTTTTTAAAAGGAACTGGGTCTAGAAGACCCAAGAAGCTGCATAAAAAAACGTGGCAGGTACAGATTGACAGGAGGCCTTTTGCACAAAACACCCTAGCCAGGCTAGCAAAACAGAAAAAGGCCTCCAAATTACAACAAACACCCTCGGAGTAAAAACTAAAAAGCAATCGAGCCCTTTAGTGTCTCCACCACCTCCCTCCGGTGACCTCCAGCCGACGGCGAGGTCAAGGGGGTCTCTTGCCCATGACGCCCCACAAGCCGGAGAGGAAGCGACGCCGCCGGCCATCTCGCATTTGGCGGGGACAAACCACTTGCCAAAAACGAGCTGTTGAGCTCCAGCCGCATGCTTCAGATCAGGGCCTCCTCTGGAGGTAGAATCCCATGGCCGTCATTCGGCCAGAACAGGCAGCAGCTCGGTAGCCCTGCTACCTATGAGCCACTGCGAAGAAGAAACAGAGGATGCAGCTTCGAGAGGCCCTCGCCGCACATACGCATCGAACAGGCTCCCTCCCTCCCACCTCGCCACCACGGGAGGCCCAGAGAAGAAGGGGGAGAAGGACGCCCACGAAGACGGCCAAGGCCAGCGCCGCTTGATTGAACCGCCCGCCCCATTCCCCATCCAAAGGATGGAGGACGGGGACCGCCCGGCACCGCGATGGAGCGCCGGAGCGTACGAGCGCCCAGGTCTCTCCGATGCCGCAGAAGACCGGCTCCAGGACCACTTCCCCCCGCCGCCACGGCCGGCCAGAAGGAGATCTGGAGCGGAAGTCCATCCGCACTCGACGACGAGCCTCCCATCCCCGCCACCACGGCCGGCCAAGGGAGACAGCACCATCGACATCGCACAAAAACCAGGAGCAGCAGATTTATGGAGGGAGACGGCGCCCCACCCCCTGCCTCGGGCTTCAGCCGCAGAAGCCACGCCGCAACGACGAAGAACCCTAGATTCCTCTGGATCTGACTGCAAAGATTTAGAGGGCGTCCCCAACTACCGGGCATATAGCCCACCTCCGGCACGAGGCCAAACCTAAACCTACTCTGTAGAAGGCGAGCAACCCCAACCTCCCTTCCCCAAGCGGCGGTGCCGCCGGCAAAGAGAGAGAGGGGTGCTCGCAGGCCTAGGGCGACTCTCAAAACGGGGGAGGAGCTGCCTCTCTATTCGTGCGGGAGAGAGAGGCCTAATAGATTACCTTTGTAAATGTCACAACATAGTCCATATCCATCTTCTTGGATCAGCCTTCCTCCATTCACATTCAGGCTGAAATCATATGCTCGTGGCCATACTCTGACGAGTTATTCCTTGGTCGACATGTGTGTGTGACCAGCCAAGAACTGTTTCTGAACAGAGAACTCTTCCTATCCCGATTTTTTTACAAATATGCCTGTCTACAAATTGTCATTGCCAAAACTACTTACGTCGCAAAACAAATGCCAAAAGTATCGTGATGGGAGGTAGAAAAGCCGACACGTGCCTTTTCCCGCCATAGTGCACGGCGGAGTAGACATCCAGCCACAGCGGCAGGCGGGAAGTGGATACCGCCACTGGAATTGGCGGGAGGAGGTGGGACCTGCAGCGGACAGTGGCGGGAGGGCGAGTCCCACTGGCCGAAAACATCCCGCCCTAGCTGCTGGCGGGAGGAAGGGAGACTGCCTCGACACCACACAGAGCCTGTTAAACCCATGCAATGGGAAAAGGAGGGATTTTTTTTGTCAGGAGGAGAGAGAGGGAATTAATTCACAAAAGAGCTCTCCCGTCTCGCTATAAAAAGGCATCTTGCATGAATCAATCCCAAGGAGCAGCTGAATTAATCTCATGCTCTTGTAAGGCTGGTCATAGTTGTAGTATCATACTACTAGTATCATGCATATGCTACTAGTGTATAATACTATCTCTATAGTGCATGGTATCATATGGTAGTATCGTACTAGTACTATATTTAATGATTTGTAGAATCTCAATGCAAAATTGTGTATAAGATTTATTTGCATGAAGATTTTCTAGTTTTACGTGCTATGATACGGTATCTACCTATGATACTCTAACCATCTCTTTCTTCATTAATTGTTGTGCCACATCAGATTTTTGCCAACATGACATGTATGATACTAGCTATGATACTCCCACTAGGACCAGCCTAAGAGGACGCTAGGCAATCGACCTGCCTGTGCATGCGAGTCAGCCTCCCTTCCCGCCAATGGAGTTGCCTAGAGGACCATCCCGCCAACCCCTTGAGCGGGGATTTCCTTTCGCCATGCATCACCAGGCTAGGACTACGCCCCGCCATTTCCTTGGGACAAGATGCTCTTTCCGCCTCTCCCCGCGGCGGGATGATAGGGCCGCCTTGCGCGGTGGCGGGAAGATCCACGTGGCAGCTTTTCTACTTCCCGCCAGGGTACTTTTGCTATTCCATCTACGACGTGGGCAATTTTGGCGATACAGATTTACAGACGGTCATATTTGTAAAAAAATCTCCTAACCCTGAACCAGATGCTCCATCACTCCATCAGGAAAATGCAACGCAGACCATTGACTATAAATATTGCTCCATGCATGCAGTGCATCTGACCGTGGTAGACGGCAATCCAGAGCAGGACATGTACGGTTAAGGGAAGTTCTGAGCATTCTGCGACAGTGTCACTGTTGGCTCGGCTACCACGCTGCTCTTCCCGTTCAGATCAGCTCCGTTAGAGATCAGCTCCGTTAGAGCATCTCTAACGAGCCCTTAAACCTTAAACGCTCAGCCTGTAGTGAGTACAGGCTGTTGTACTAGTGATTTACAGGTTCTAGATAATCGGTGCAGATCGGAGCCTGTGAATTTAATCCGTAAATTCGAAATTTAAGAACTCTGGCGACAAATTTTATGCGTGGATTGCACTAGTTTGTCGGCAGATCAAGCAGTTCATACAATATACACCAAAATCCTAAAAAAAAACTTAATTAGGGGGAGAGAGCTCGCCAGGGATGCCGACGCGTCCACGTGAGGCCAAAATCGAGCTTTCTATGCTCTCCGTGAAGAACGGTGCTCCACGGCGGCCATCTAGTCATCGAGGACGACGACGTCCACCTCCATCTCGTCGTCCGTGACGCCGGCCTCCACCTTCTTGTTGGCGCCGCCTTCGGAGCCGCCAGCGACCGCCTTGGCCTCCACCTCCTCGGCATGTCAAGCCAACGTCACTGTGGCGATGGCCGCCTCCACCTCCTCCCGCTCACGGCGGTCTCGCTCCTCTGCATCCGCCTTCGATTCAGCGAGCGAGCATGCGCAGCAGCTCCTCCATCTCCTCCTCGTCGCCGCAGCACATCTGCTTCTGGCGCGATGAGGAAGACGAGGACGACGCCTCGCCAGAAAGGAGAGGGCATGGCGCCTCCGCTTCGGGCAGGCCGGTGACATAGGGCCCCAGCGGGGGGGCGGCTGTAGACCCCTGTTGGTCCAGCGGCACGCCGCCCAGCGCTTGGCCCCGATGGAGCGCACTAGCTTCATGGCCGCCTCGTCGGAGAAGGAAGCGGCTGCCGGCCACCACCTCCTCCTCCGCCGCTACTGCCCGCATCTGCCGTGCAGCATTGACATGGCGAGGTCGCCGTCGTCGATCCGCAACCGCCTAGGCCTGAATCGCTCGCGGAGGAGGTTTGCTGTGCGGCAGCTGCGTTGGGCGGGTTGGAACCCGTATCCGCCCGCACACACGCTATTTGTAGGGGATGCGGAGTGGTGTTCGCGGAGGCCCGGGGAAAACGAATATGGGCCGGGGTCTTTATGGGCTCCGTTAGGTTGGTCTCTCGGCTCACATCCCGTATTCTAACCGGAATTTCACGGGTTTAGTCTTTTTAAAGGCTCCATCCATTAGACATGCTCTGAACAAGCAACTTCACACCGTTCCGGTCAGAGCCTGGGATGCGAGGTCAGATAATGGAACGTTTTCCCCTTTTTGACTTGCATGAACAGAGATGAAAGGCTAGATGCCAAACCAGAGAGTTGGCTCTATGGGCAACCTCTGCCATATCGCGTCACTAAATTTCTTTGGCGTGTCGTCCACAAGCTGCCCAAGAATTTACCCGCCGAAGAACAGTCTCGGGGAACAGCGACGCGATAGGGAGGGGCCCTACGAGACGTCTGATCCTCCTTGATCTTCATCTAGCGCATCATCTTTTGACAATTTACGCGGTAACTTTTCCTTTTGATGTTTTTTGACGAGAAGATAATGGAACCGGACACCTCGTTCAGGTTTACACTTCATCGCCTTTGCTAAAGCTTTTTGTAGCTGTTACCTTTTGGACAACCGATTTTTGTTCTTTATGTGTTTGTTTGATTGGTTCACTGCTACTCCCTCCGTTCAGAAATATAAGACATTTTAGCTTTGTGCAATGAGTGGATCTAGACACTTTTTAGTATATAAGTTTACTTCGAACGTCTACGAACCTATACAATAAAAGATGTCTAAATACATTCGATTAACAAAGCTAAAACGTCTTATATTTCCGAACGGAGGGAGTACTCAATTAGGTACACATCAGGAAGTGTTGTCTAATTGTATATACTCATGAAGTTAATTACCTCATGCACGTGTTTTGCCAATTCATATATCCATATACTAAAACGGATGGAGAGAGTAATGTATTTGTCCCGAACGGAGGGAGTAAGATATTGTTCTCTCTCGCTCGCTCTCTTTCTCCAAATACATGTCTTTTTGGAAATTAGCAGTCAGATGTCCCTTGGATTAATTAAAAAGCGACTTAAGTTGGTTGGTTCCAAATGAGACAGCTAGAATTGTACTCAAAACTTGTTTCACAAAATAATTTTTATAATACTTAACTTAATAAAAATTAATGGTCATGGCAGCATAAATGGTACAAACCGCAAATAGCAGAAAAAATCACTCCCTCTGTTCACTAATGTAAAACCTTCTGGTTTTTTTTTTTGAAAATGCATATATCTAGATATATTTTATTGTTAGATTCATCCATTTTAGTCCGAATCTAGTTTAATTTAAAATATCTAAAAGATCTTACATTAGTGGACGGAGTGAGTACTAATTGGAAGCACATATTTTAGGGGTAGGAAGCATTATTAATTTATTGGTCTATCACATATTGAAACCTTAAATTTTGGTGCAACGTATATTTTAACTTGGGCTATTTTCCATCAAAATTCTTTTGGCAAGAAGATAGTAAAAAAAATATCGACCGGCTAAATGGAGTGTTGTTTGCGGACACAAAGAATGAGGAGGATTGGTATTTAGGACCTAGAATTCAAGAATAAAGTTCTCCGGGGTAAATGGCTGCTACGGTCATGAAGGCATCTCCCCGGAAGGGGCCTAACTGGCCCTAGGCTTGCATCCTAGAATACCTTGCTACAGAGATTGACTTTGATCCAATTATCGCAAAGGGCCAATGAATTACGATAGAACCTACAAGAGAATGGTAAATTCTTTGCGGATCCTTTGTATAGATCTTTGACCAAGTCAGACATGCCAGTCGATACTAACAAAAAGATTTAGAAAATAAAGATACCATTAAAGACAAATTATTTTGCATGGCACCTTCGTACAGGATTAATAATCCTCAGTAAGGATAACCTTGTAAAAAGTGTGTTTTTGTCCTCATGGTGAGACAATCAACACTTGTTCTTCCAATGCAAAGTCGCATGTTCAATATGATTAGTTATCCAAGTAGCTTCTAGTTTGAATCAACCACATAGTGTTCAAATATATTTGGCAACTAGTTACATGGTACTGATCATAGGTTTATGATACTTATTCAGGTGGGATCATTTGTTGTTATTTGCTCGCTTTGGCTATGTAGGAATGGAAAGGTTTTTATTGTTAAAAACATTTTACTTATGCAGATTATCTACCGGTGCACCAGTTTGCTTCGTTTGTGGTCATCTCTACAACGTCTGAAGAATCGAGACCTATTTACGAAGGTTCTACACGGTTGAAGGACACGGTGAGGCATGTTTTTATCCAACATAGATGGCAACGTGATCTTCGCATTGGTACTCTAGCACTTTAGTCAGTATACGGTTTCTTCATGATTACATGCATTTCGTCCTTTCTCTTTTTTTCTATCGGACTTGAGCGGTTGTGTGCATCTTAGTTATGCAGAGGTCGGGTGTCCCATTATCGAAAAAAGTATATGAACATATTTCAAGATAGAAAGCATTGAATGAACATTCACATATTTTCTTTTGATGTGACACTATTTTGATAGGGAATAACTGGCTTCGTGCTCCACTAAGGCTTGCGATACTCGGTTTTGCCCAGCGCTCGAAACACTCTTTGGTTTTCCCTCCTCGCTCTAGCCCAGCCTCATGAATACCTAGACAGAGCGTTCCCATCGAGTCAAGGTCCTTTGACCGGTAGTATGCTAACATATTGACATGAGCGGGACCTTCAAATGCTTACAAGTGGTACCAAGATACATGAAAATTGGAGGATAAATAGCAAATTCCTGATATTGGGACCAACTAACCCTAATAGGTGGGACCATCAGACTAGTTGCTGAGAGTGGGACGTAAATCGCTACCAAGTGGGACCATGGGACGACTTGTGCACACCATAGATCTAATCTAAAGGCTACGGTGAATTCACTTAAAAGTTTAATCGAGTCAACCTCTTTAACTTCTACACCGACATATTACTATTAGAAAAAAGGGAATTTATATGAAACTCAAGATCAAACCACTTTTTTACTAGGGATTTCTATTTTCGTACCCTCGGTTCGTTAGTTGTACTAAGTTTTCTCCAGCCGCTTAGTTTTTTCCCACTTTTCTCCTCCCTCTATTCTAAAACCCTCATAGGCGCTCGGATGGGGGATGCCGTCAGGTCAAAGGCTTGACCGTTACATGCTGACCGGTGGGACCACGTTGGGGCGGGTCGTGGTTGAGCGTTATGTTACGTCGCCTCGACCGTTACATGCTGACAGGTGGGGCCAGGTGATGTCTACGCACTTCTATTCTTGTAGACAGTTGTTGGGCCTCCAAGTGAAGAGGTTTGTAGAACAACAACAAGTTTCCCTTAAGTGGATCACCCAAGGTTTATCGAACTCAGGGAGGAAGTGGTCAAAGGTATTCTCTCTCAAGCAACCCTGCAATCAAGATACAAGAAATCTCTTGTGTCCCCAACACACCCAATACACTTGTCAGGTGTATAGGTGCACTAGTTCGGCGAAGAGATAGTGAAATACAAGTGGTATGGATATAAGACAACGGTGCCAGAAAATACTTTGATGGTGTGGAAAAGATTAAAGGCAAACTGAAATAAAGATGGAACCAAGCAAACATGTAACACCACAATCGATGATAGGGCTATAACAGCACACCTCAAAGTTCATCTTTCCCATCTAGATAACCCAACACTGTCACCTTGAGCTCTAGATGAGTCCAACAAACACCACAATTTCATAAAGACATCCAACTCCAAATATAACTCATAACAAGTATTTGTAATCTCTAGCCTAAGTGCCACCATGGTGTGCCCGCTGTCACTTTCCCACATATGGGGAGAGAAGAGATCTATTAAAGCACTTGAGTAGCAAGGTAGATCTATAGATTACAAGCTCATGATCTCAATAAGATCATGCATAGAGAGATAGATGAACACATAGCTACCGGTAGAACCCTTAGCCTCGAGAGAGAACTACTCCCTCCTCATCATGGGAATCAGCAATGGTGATGGAGATGGTGGTGGAGATCGATGGAGATGGCTCAGGCACTTCCCGTCCAGAGGGATGCCTAACAGACTTTCTGTCTCGAATCTCCTTCACATGGCGGCTATGGAACTTTTCGTGGATTTCTGATTGACTATCTAGGGTTTTGGTATCGGGAGGATCTTATAGGCGAAGGAGGCAAGGTCGGTGGCCGGCCAGGGGGCCCACACCATGCCCTGGCATGGCCTAGGATGGCCCGCGCCAAGGAGGGTGTGGCCACCCTGTGGCCCTTCTCCGACTCTCCTTCTGGCTCCGTGTGTCTTCCGGGAAAAAAGTAACTTTGGCTTTTGTCCCGTCCAATTCTGAGAATATTCATTTTCTGACTTTCCTGGAACCAAAAACAGCAGAAAACAAGCAACTGGCACTATGGCATCTTGTTAATAGGTTAGTCCAAGAAATCATATGAAAATTACTCCAAAGTTGGAACAAAACACAAGAAAGTAGATAAAATCAAGCATGGAACATCAAAAATTATAGATACATTT
The DNA here is from genome assembly GCA_023614405.1 of Avena insularis. NCBI lineage: Eukaryota > Viridiplantae > Streptophyta > Magnoliopsida > Poales > Poaceae > Avena > Avena insularis. The sequence goes on from CM042693.1 coordinate 439,282,737, forward strand.
GCAATGTATCAACATCCCCAAGCTTAACTCCTGCTCGTCCTCGAGTAGGTAAGTGATAAAAAGAAAGAATAATTTTTGAGGTGACATGCACCATCAAAGACTTGATCAAAGTATTTGTAAAACATTCAAAGCTGGGATCATAGTACTTTAATCATAGCATGAAAGACAAAGTTCTAGCAATAAGACAAAGAAACTATGATGCAACATGAAAAGGTACAAACAAAAGATTCATGAATAACAATGCTTTGCAAGACGTTTGTTTGTTTCACATAAAGAAAACATAGCATAGTGGCATTCAGCTTGTCCCTCATAGAGTAGCAAATATAAATGCATAGGACACCTTCAAAGTTCATAAGAGTGACGAGATACAAATAGTTTAAAACAAGCAATATCAAGGTATGCATCAATCAACTAGTCTTGGGACAATGCACATAGAACTAAGAATGGCCACTATGCTCTCAAAGTAGGTGCATAAAGGTAGAAGGTGGAGACTCAACATAAAAGTGGAAGAAAGGCCTTCATAGAAGGAAGCAGAGATTCAAGTTTCATAAAGAGCTTCCAAAAATTATGGTACCTATATCTTTCAGCTCTCATTGCCCCTATCATAAGCATCTTGAAGTGATTAATGTTAAAGTGAACAAACTATGGTGTATATGCTTGACAAAGTATAAGTTAGAAATCTCATGTCCCTTGAATACGAGGGTCGCTCCTCATGCTACTCAAGTTTAGTCACCGGTAAGTTCTTGTCATCGTAAGTACATGTGTATCATAGAGAACCGCCAACGGGGTACCCCTTGCCCGATGATACGGAAGAATCCCCATATCAAAATGACAAGGCAAGCAGACAACGAGCATCTCAGCATTCTTCTTATTTACCATGGGAATATGGTGCTTTTTTCTCTCTTTCCTCTTTTCATAATCTCTTTTTTTTCTTTTTCTCTTTTTTCTCAATATATGACTCTTTTTTTATAAGAAGAATGCTTCATAGATAGCTCATTATGGTTATGTTGCAGGTTTCCACCATGTCAGCATGGATTAGACCAGTGGCTCAGGCGTTTCTCTAACACATATACATAACTCCATGGACTTACAAGCTCCCCTTTCATTTCACACCGACGACATCCATAAACAAAAGAGCAGGATATCAACTAGGTACAAGTACCCGTGCAATGTTGAAAGCGTTCCCCATGACAACATGGTTCTGCTAATTCCCAACAAATAAGTGCAAGCATATACAACATATACGACACAATGGTTCAAGTTTATTAAGGGCAAGAAAAGTAAAGTGTGCCATCAAGTTCGTGAGAGCTTTAATCACTAGTTTTCTCATAACAAGTTTAATTCGGAAGGTAAACAAAAGCATGAATATACTTGGAATAGCATAAGCTAGTAGGTAGGTATGGTGGACTCTTTGGAATAACTTGCTTTAGGGAGTTGGATGCATGAGTGGAACTCATACTTGGTTGTGGAGGATAGCAAAAGACTAGGAGCGACAAACTAAGAGAGCAATAATGGCCATAATCATGCAGAGCGACAAAACATCATTGATCAAAGCATAAAGTGATACTACAAGTTGAAAACTAAAGGATCATAAAGGCTTATGGTGACCTGAGATAGTCATAACATGGTGTGAGCATGCGCCAAGTCAACCCAAATAAAGCATCAAAGGAGAATACCACAATACTATGCTTTAATATGCTAAAACAACGCATGATTCATCCAAGGCACATTAAGCAATCTCAATTGTTTATAACAAGTCATGCTACACCAAAGAATACTAAGCATAAAGCCAAAACAATATCAAGCATGGCATGACAAAGCATAGGCCACAGTTAAAAACAAGCTCTCTTTACCACTTAAGCATGAACTTTCCTACTCTTTTTCAATCCAAACCAAACTATTTGAAAACCAATGTATGAAAGAGGGGGTCCAACCAATTTATTCAGCAAACTAAGAAAACCAAGCAAACAAAAAAAACAAAACGAAAACGAAAAAGAAGACGCTCCAAGAACAACACAACTGTGCATGAAACAATAAAAATGAAGTGTTTGGAAGAAACCTAGGATTTTTATTGATGAAGAGGGGGATGCCTTGGGTTGCTCAGCAGCAGCAGCGGACAAGTTCAACACAGACAAGACAAAATAAGTTGCTTTACAGCAGTAGCACAAGATCAGTGGCCCCTCATGGCCTCCGCCTCCTCCACTTCTTGTTGCCCAGTCCCTTGACCTTGGGCACCTTGGGCTTGATCGGGGGCATGCGACTCTCCTTGATAGCCACCTTTTGGATCATCGGTATCACTATACCTTGCTCAATCTCGTTACCGACAAGTGCTGCTTAACTTGTTCCCGTGATATTCCGTCCCCATGACCTAGTCATACGTAGTGTAGCTTATGGATGTAATGTTACCGAGTGGAGCCAGTGTATCTTCCTGTCATGCGGGAGAACAAATCCTGATCTTGATGCATACGCCTCAACCTATCCTTTTGGAATACCTGACATACGCCTTTATGATCATCCTGTTATGGTGCGACGGTTGATGCAATCAAAGAAGCATCAGCTGATTGTGGTTAGATATGATCTCCTGATCAAAGGAGTAGGATGCTTTGTTTCTAACTATTGCAACGATGAACTTTATAACATGATCGTGTTGCAATACTTATGTTGGATATAGTGTCCATCATATCATTCACCTAATGAAGTGATATTATTGTCAACTGATATAAATGTCCATGATCAGGAAACTTTGATCATTAGTTGACCAATAAACTAGTTGAATAGAGGCTACTGGCGACTTGGTTTGTTTACATACCACACCTATACCAATGTTTTCGATTGATACAGTTATAGCATGGTATAAAACTATTATGAACTAATGAAATATGATAATAAATATTATTTACTATTTTCCTCTAAGGCATATTTCCAACATTTGTGTGCACATTTTGTTAGTGAGATTGGGCATCTGTAAAATTTGGGTGCACATAATGAGAAACTCAAAGTACAACTGATTTGCAGTGGAGGATTTAGCATGCAACCGTTTTTTACATCAGAGTGAGCAGCAACGCGATATTCAGCTTCTACAGAGGACCTAAAAACTGTAACCTGCATTTTAGAAGACCAAGAAACAAGATTATCACCTAAATAAACACAATAGCCTGATGTAGATCGTCGAGTGTCTGGACATCCTACCCAGTCTGCATCAGAATAAACTGTCAAGCTTATTGGAGAAGAAGAGTTTAGGAGAAGACCATGGTTGATGGTGCCTTTGAGATACCTAAGGATTCTTTTTACATGAGAGAGATGAGGGACACGGGGATCATGCATGAAAAGACAGGCTTGTTGGAAAGCATAGGAGATATCAAGACGAGTGAGAGTGGCATATTGAAGAGCCAGGGGATGGGGCTCTGGTTGCATAAATCGCGGGCTCGCGTGGTTGATGAGGTTCGAGGGTGTCCGGGATGCGGGGATCGCATCGGGTTGACGCGGTCTCGCCGGGGTGGGGCCAAGGTGGGGATCGCGAGGTGGGCGCATAACATCTGTAGCGTTGTGTTAGCGTGTCGGTGTACCGTGGCGGGGTCGTGATGGGGCGATGGGGTGGGCTGGCTCGCGGCACTGAGTGCGGGGCGCGCGCGTCTGCATGTGAGGCTGGCGACGACGGGGTGTAGCGTGTGTGTCAGTGGGGTAGGTGAGGGTTGCATGGTTTTTGTCTAGGGTTTGACTGCTGGGTAGTAGGTGGACTTCGGTTGGGCCTTTGGGTCTAGCCGGTTATCTGCCTCCCCTAACTTTTGTAAAAAAAGTTTTATTTAATAGTTTTGTTTTAGAAGCCTTTTGTAAAATAAATTTAGACAAAATAAAATATCTGGAAGAGACCAGGGTTTTAATTTGAAATAAAGGAGGAGGATAATTAGAAAACAAGAATAGGCTTTTGACGAAAATGTTTTAGAGGGAAAACTATGCAGGATGACATGACGATGCTCAAATGCAATGTGGCATGATGACATGATCATGACGTCATGATGATGCACAAACATCGAGCGATTTTCTAGTAGTGGTTTTACCGGGATGCTACAATTTGACACCATTAACAATGGATCCGCCCTCGTGATCCGCCTCATGGTATGGGCAAGAAGGCCGATGGTCTGAATCTTTTTGCTTCGTGCAGATCCTCGCGACACCACTAAAAAAGATTCTTCATTCATCTTGAAATCGGGGACACCACCAACAAGGAGTCGTTGTTCCCGTTCGTTGAGGGAATGCTCCAGATAAACAAAGGACGAAGTTAAAGGTCTCAAAAGGTATGGCCACCTTTAACTTCCATGGAAGGAGTAAAATCGCATTGGTCCACCATTCAGCGTACAAAAGCGAATGATAAGAGTACTGGTATGGTAGCTACTCCATCCCGCACTCAAAGCATTACTCTGTACATGAATAGAAGAATTATGCATCCAACTCTCGGAATCAGACTGAAGATCTTGACACTAGCGTTTGGGAAAACAAAGGATTAATGTAGGCTCTTCATCGGATCTGTTGTAGATGATGTCATCGTGTCAGAAAACACCGGAGGATACAAAGAAGGAACAAAGAAAAGGACAACAGATGAAGGATTCCTCAGATAGCATGAAGACCGGAAGCAGAACACCGTTGCAAAAGGAGGGAATCAAAACCCTGAAGGTACGACGGAAAGCCAACCACGAGAATTCCTGGAATTGAAGAAAAGATAAGAGAGTAGATTCAAAACATGCGAAGGTAAGAGGAGAATAGCATAAGGTAAGGAGTAAAAGCAGACCTAATTAGATCTATCTAACCGATTTTGCAAAATATTTTTGATACTCTACATCGGCCGTTAGCTAGGTTATCCTACAGGCTTGACCAGTGGGGTATCGCAACTGCTGGGCTCTGATACCACTTTGTAACACCCTTGAATCGTCCCTATGCAAGTTTCAGCGATTCCCGCCAAACCCGCATAGAAACGATTCAAAGATGCCCACCAGGCACTTGCGTGCGGGTGGAAAACGAATTAATACCATTACACAATAGTCCATGATGGAACCCACAGAAACATATATATATACAACAACGACTCCATGAGTCAAGAATACAGATATACAATACAAAGATCCAAATCACCTTGAAAATGATACAACATCCGAATACAGATAAGAAGCAAATTGGGCTAAGATCCCTGAAGAATAACCAATGGTGTCCATAACCCTGCCCAGGCCAAGCCAGAAGGGTAGCTAACGATGTCGAACTTATACCTGTCACACAAAAGGGGTGCCGACAAAGGGCAAAGGAAAAAGGGAGCGGTCAGTACTGAGGCCATTACACGGCGAGTCTAGAATTCAGAGGCTCTCACCTACATACGTATGGTGGACTGAAGCGGCAGCGAAGCATGCACTAAACAACCTATAGAGACTCGATACAACTGTCGGCTATTAGAGAGGGGCAAGAAAACCTATTCGGAAACCAACCTGATACTAACACCAAACATACCCATCCTGGTATTCCCCTTCGAGACCAAACGAAGAAGTCATATCGAGGTAACTCACATCGTTGGCAATTTTATTCATTCCATTATAGTTGCAACACTTACTAGTCAGATATAGATAGCATGAGTCATCCTCATAGCATAAGTAGTGGGCAGTTTAGTTAACCGTTCCGTTGTAGTTGCAATACTTACTAGGAAGGTATAACATGACATGATACACCCCAATCCCACCAGTTGTTGGCACTTTTATTATCCATTCCATTATAGTGAAGCTGATTACTAGTCATATGTTTAAGTCAAATTCACAACATGACTTTAGTTATAGTTGTCTATGATCGAGATACTGTGCTCCAAGTCGTCCATAACCGTGGACACGGCTTTCAGAAAGATTTACCATGCAGGGGTGCAAAATAGCAACACACGCACGATCAACCTCGGAAAAAACAAATAAAAACCCAACGAGGCTTTCACGACAAAGCAATCACAAGATTCATAAAATATTTCAGGGGGCACCCCATTAAGCTACCCGCAACGAAGTTGGCCGGCTCCGAGACAGACCCAAGGTTTGCGCCAATGGCTGTAAACGACTAGGAACCTGAAAGTGTGACTGGGCTTGTCGATACCGCGAAAACACTCCACAATCCTAAACAGTACAGGTGATCCACGCATAATCGTAAATAAAGCAGTAAAACATGGCATCAGTACAGGATAGTAATAAAGCCCCAAACTAGTTTGTGGCCCCAAGAAATCAGAAATGAATCAAGCACTGGCTAAGGGGATTCATGGTCCCACATGCGGATAGTGTGATAGTCAAGGAACAGGTATCAAGTACTCGGGGCCTACGGGACACAAGTGAGCGGTTAAAAACCAAATATTAGCTATTGCCCACTGGTGCCTCTACATTAATTATATCTATTCCCAGCATTTTAATTTACAAGTTATATTGAAAGTCATGATCATCTCCGCCATTAAACATCTCCACCATTAAGCACGTGCCAACCTTCTATCAACGGTGGAATGACAACGACGTGAAGCAGCACCTGAGTAAGCAACTACGACTCGCCAGGCGGACTGTCTATCAAACAACAAGCAATAGGATGTGTCCAAGGCGATATAGAGGCTGCAAAGAATATAAATGGTGCACGGAAAGTATCGTAACACGGATAGCAATAGATCAATAGGAGGAAAATAAAGACTATAAAAGAAAATTAGGTAGAAAGGGGAAGATTGCTCGCCTGGGAAACACTGCCGAAGATACATATCCGAAGAACTTGTCGATACTTGTATCCACTCAACAGCCTAATCCGTGAAGAACCAAAGCACTAAAAGAAGCACCAGATGCACTATTTAATGCTACAACAGAAGATCGGGCATGATGCATGTATGATGTATGACATGGAAAAGATGCGATGTAACTAGGCAATATTAAGCAAAATCGGGATCCCAACAATTAATTAGAAGGTTCATGTTATTTTGAGACCCCGCAATTTAAATGTTATATTAACAAGGAGAAACATGGCATCGGTTCACTACACAAATTTAAATGGAGCAATATAAGACTAGAAAAGCCCGCATAGTCTCCATTTAATTTAGATGAATCATCTAATACCCCCAAACAACCACAATATGTATGCAATCATGAACAATCCATATGCAACAAGTATATATGCCATTTATAAAATAGGGATAGGTAGGGGTCACACATTAGGGGGTCGGATCCGGGGTTCGGCGGGATTGGTCTTCGGGATCGGGGCTTTGGACTCCGGGAGCGGGGTCTTTGGATCCGTGTAATCGATCTTGTCGGTTCCACTTCGAAGGTATTGGGGTTTCGTTTGGTCGATCTTTGAATCTGGGTCCACGGAGAAGATCTTGGGGTTTTCGGTTCCAACCCAGGAGGTGCGGAAACGAAGATGACAACTTAGCACGAGGATACGGAAGGCAACATCTCGGGTAACGCTGGTGTTCACACAATCACACGAGCACTCATCTACATGGGCAAACACAAGAAACTAAGCTAGGCTGCTGCAGGGTTAACACAGGGCGTGAACCGAGCATTGACCAAAGAGCCAACCGTGGCAGAGGACACATGGCTCGAGATGGTACCATGCACAAGGAGGGTGGGCGACGACCCTGGCAGAGAGCGATGCAGGGTCGGCGGTGCTCGGAGGTGGTGGCCGCGCGGGGCGAGCTCGCGTTAGGGAGGAGCTGCGACGGGTCGACAGCAGCCGGGGTGAGGAGAGGCCGAGCAGCGGCCTCTGTAGAAGGTAGGCAGTGAGCTCGGGCCTCAACGGGGAGAGGCAGGGTCAGAGGCAGAGGTGGCGGAGCGACTAACGCGTCTGGCGGCGGAGGAGGAGGTCGACGAGGGTGGGGCCAAGGTGGGGATCGCGAGGTGGGCGCGTGGTTGATGAGGTTCGAGAGTGTCCGGGATGCAGGGATCACATTGGGTTGACGTGGTCTCGCCGTGGTGGGGCCAAGGTGGGGATCGCGAGCTGGGCACGTAGCGTCTGATACGTTGCAAACGTATCTATAATTTTTGATGTTCCATGCTTGGTTTATATCTACTTTGTTATGTTTTATCCACACTTTGGAGTACTTTTTATACACTTTCTTGGACTAACCTATTAACAAGATGCCACAGTGCCAGCTGCCTGTTTTTTGCTGTTTTTGGTTCCAGGAAAGTTAGAAAATGGATATTCTCAGAATTGGACAGGGCAAAAGTCAAAGTCAATATTTCATCGAGGGGGACACGGAGCTGTATCACGAGAAGGAGAGGGGTTGGGCCTCCCACACCACCTGCGCGGGCAGCCTGGCCCGCCCAGGTGGTGTGGACGCCTAGGGCACCCCCTCAGCCTCCCCTTTCGCCTATATATTGCCCGCAACATGTAAACCCTGGCACCGATCAAAATTCCATGAAAGAGTCTGTAGCCGCCGTCATCTCCATCCCTAGATCGGGAGGGATATGAAGCTCTTTCCGGCACCCTGCCAGAGGGGAGAATTCACCCTGGAGGCCTTCTTCATCACCATGCAAGCCTCCGGTGTGATGCGTGAGTAGTTCATCCTTCGAGTACGGGTCCATGTAGTAGCCAGATGGTTGGTTCTTCTCCTTTGTGTTATCATGTTTAGATCTTGTGAGCTCCGTTCATGATCAAGATCATCTATTTGTAATCATACATGTTGTGTTTGCAGGGATCCAGTGGATATTGAGATGCTATTTCAGATTGATTATTGATTCTATCATGTCTTTGTTATTTGTGATCTTCCATGCTCTCCCTTGTTAGTAGATATCTTGGCCGAGTAGACGCTAGCAACTCCAAGAGGGAGTATTTATGCTCGATAGTGGGTTCATGCCTCTAGTAATCTGGGGAAGTGACAGAAATCTCTAAGGCACTAAATGTGATGTTGCTACTAGGGAGAAAACAACAATCCTTTGTTCATAGAACAATCGTATTGTTTACTTTACACACAATGCTTAATGCAATTATCAGTTGCTTGCAACTTAATACTAGAGGGGGTTTGGATGATAACCTGAAGGTGGATTATTAGTCATAGATGCAGTTGGATTATGGTCTATGTATAATGTTGTAATGCCCAATCAAATCTCATAGGAGTCAAGATGATTAGTATATGCATGTATGCTTTCTCGATGTTTGTCAATTGCCCCACTGTAATTTGTTCACCCAACATGTCATCTATCTTAAGGAGAATCACCACTAGGGAACTATGGACCCCGGTCCTTTCTTTTACCATCAATCTACAACTATTTTCTGTTTACTTTCTGCAAGCTAGTACTTTCTTCCACATAATACGTTTAATCCTTTGTTTTCAGCAAAACCGGTGAGATTGTCCTCACTGTAAGTTGGGGCAAAGTTCTGTGGTTGTGTTGTGCAGGATTCCAAGTTGGAAAGAACACATTTGAGGTGTTTCCTTGCTCCTAGTGGTTCACTAACCTTGGTTTCATAACTGAGGGAAACTTACTACTGTGCTCATCATACCTTCCTCTTGGGGTTCCCCAACCAGCTCGATATCAACCACGAGCCAGCAAGTATTTTTTTGGCGCCGTTGCCGGGGAGTTAAGGACATCTTCACAAGGGGAGTCCCTCATAACCAATCTCTTTACTTTGTTTTTTTGTTTTGGTTAGTTTATTCTTGCTTTGTTTTCTTGTTTCTTTGTCAAAAACACACAAAACAATTAGTTGTACTAGTTTGCTTTCATTATTAAAAACACACAAAAATGACTACTCTTGAAAACACTAAGTTGTGTGACTTAACTAGCACCAACAACAATGATTTCATGTGCACACCTATTGCTCCACCTGTTCCTGAAGGTACTTTCTTTGAAAATAAACCTGCTTCACTCAATCTTGTTATGAGAGAACAATTTTCTGGTATTGGTACTGAAGATGCTGCTGCTCATCTAAATAACTTTGTTGAACTTTGTGAGATGCAAAAGCATAGGGATATAGATGGAGATATTATTAAGCTTAAATTGTTTCCTTTCTCTTTGAGAGGAAAAGCTAAAGAATGGTTGCAATCCCTAACTAGAAATAGTATTGATTCTTAGACTAAATGCAAAGATGCTTTGATTGGAAAATACTATCCTCCTGCTAAGATTATATCTATGACAAGTGAAATAATGAAGTTTAAACAATCTGATAATGAATATGTTGCTCAAGCTTGGGAAAGAATGAAATCTTTGGTAAAGAATTGTCGCACTCATGGACTGACTGCTTGGATGATTATCCAAACCTTTTATGCAGGACTGAATTATTCTTCAAGAAATCTACTGGATTCTGCTACTGGAGGTACCTTTATGACAATTACTTTGGGTACTACAACGAAGCTTCTGGATAATATGATGGTTAACTATTCTAAATGGCACACTGAAAGAGCTCCACAAGGTAAGAAGGTAAATTATGTTGAAGAGACCTCTTCCTTGAGTGATAAAATTGATGTTATTATGTCTATGCTTGTTAATGGGAAAGCTCATATTGATCCAAATCATGTTCCCTTAGCCTCGTTGGTTGCTCAAGAAGAGCAAGTTAATGTGAACTTTATAAGAAATAATAATTTTAGCAACAATGCCTACAGGAATAATTTTGGTAATAATAACTATAGGCCATATCCTCCCAATAATAGTAATGCTTATGGAAATTCCTACAACAATAATAGGAGTGCTCCCTCTAAACTTGAAGTTATGCTTAAAGATTTTATTAGTAAACAAACTGCTTTCAATAAAACTATTGAGGAAAAACTCTCTAATGCTGAAAGAAATATAACATCATTGTCTGAAGCACAATCTTCTTTTAATAAAATGGCTGCTAAACCTGAAACTATTGAAAATCCCTTTGCTGCTACTAATGCCATACAAGTTAGGATTGATGAAAATGTTAGAGTACTAGCTGAATTGCATGCTAGGTGGGAAAGAGAAGATGAAATTGTATAAATATTAGTGTTTCTACTATCACTACCACTAATGTTGAAGCTGGTAAACCCAATGGAACCTTTTCTAATAAAAATACTGAAACTCTTCGAAATATGGAAAATAGTAGCTCTACTACTTTAGATGATAATTATGATTTTGATCTTGATGGTTGCAACATCTATGAAGTAATTAAGTTCCTACAAAAGCTTGCTAAAAGTCCTAATGCTAGTGTTATGAATATGGCCTTTATAAAACACATTACTGATGCTCTCATAAAAATTAAAGAAGAAACGATGAAACATAAAGCTTCTATTCCTATGAAACTAGAAGATGGTTGGGAACCCATCATTAATATGAAAGTAAATGATTTTGATTTCAAAGCTTTATGTGATCTTGATAGTAGTGTTTCTATTATGCCTAGAAGGATTTATGATATGCTTGATTTGCCACCATTGGAAGATTGTTATTTAAATGTCCCACTTGATGATAATGCTAAAAAGGAACTCATGGGGAGTATTAATGATGTTCTTATTATAGTTAACAATTCCTATGTCCCTGTTGATTTCTATGTTTTGGATGTTGAATGCAATGCTTCCTGTCCTATTACTTTGGGAAGACCTTTTCTTAGAACTGTTGGTGCCATTATTGATATGAAAGAAGGCGCCATTAAATATCAACTCCCACTCAAGAAAGGTATAGAACACTTCCCTAAGAAGAGAGAGAAGATTCCTTTTGTCTCTCCTATGAAAACAAAATTTGCTCTTAATGCTTCTTGGTTTGAGAATACTTGATTCTTTTTCTTGCTTCTTATGCCTAACTTAAAGGCGTTAAAGTAAAGTACTTATTGGGAGATAACCCAAAAGTTTTAGATGAGTCTTGGAGGTTATTGCTTCAGTAATAACCTCTCCTTATCCTTTTTATTTGCTTTTTTGTGCCAAGAGTAACCTCTAATGAGAGAGAAGTAAGGCTTGGGAAAGTTGCTATCCCAAAACAGATTTTTGTGCTTCACTGTAAAAATTCGAGTAAAATCTCTGTACATCATTTGGAGGCTTCTGCCCCAGGTTGTTATCAAACTTTCGTTAGTTCAACACTTTTCGATTTGAGCACAGAAGGTATTCAAAAAAATTGGTTTTTACCAGCTGGTCTATTTTGACAGATTTCTGCCATTATTTGCATTTGCTTCTTGTTGATTCCTTTTTGAGTTCTTTTTGGGGAATTGAGCTTTTTGAGGGAAGTGCTACAGTAGCTTGTGTTTTTATGGAAGTTTTATTGGTGTTGAAACTGAACCCAAAGACTTACTATCTTGAGTACACTAATGTTGCTAATAAAGATTGTGTGAAGTTTTGTATGAAGGAAAAATTTCAGGTGTATGGAGAGAATAATGTAATGAGATGAAGAATGGACAAAAGCTCAAGCTTGGGGATGCCACCCCGTGTCACCCCAAGAAATATCCAAGAAGTACAAGCTTCAAAGCTTGGGGATGCCTAAGGCATCCTCTTCTTCATCAATAAAAATTCTAGGTTTCTTCCAAACACTTCATTTTTATTGTTTCATGCACAGTTGTGTTGTTCTTCGAGCGTCTTCGTTTTTTTGGTTTTCGTTTGCTTGGTTTGCTTAGTTTGCTTGAATAAATTGGTTGGACCCCCTCTTTCATACATTAGTTTTCAAATAGTTTGGTTTGGTTTGGAAAAGAGTAGGAATGCTTAAGTTGTAAAAAGAGCTTGTTTTTGAATGTGGCCTATGCTTTGTCATGTCATGCTTGATATTGTTTTGGCTTTTGCTTAGTGATTTTTGCGTTAGCATGACATGTTATAAACAATTGAGATTGCTTAATGTGCCTTGAAAGAATCATGCGTTGTTTTAGCATATTAAAGCATAGTATTGTGGTATTCTCCTTTGATGCTTTATTTGGGTTGACTTGGCGCATGCTCACACCATTTTAAGACTATCCCACGTCACCATAGCCTCTATGATCCTTTAGTTTTCGACTTGTAATATCAATTTATGCTTTAATTAATGATGTTTTGTCGCTTTGCATGATTATGGCCATTAGTGCTCTCTTAGTTGGTCGCTCCTAGTCTTTTGTTAGCCTCCATAACCAAGTATGAGTTCCACTCATGCATCCAACTCCAAATAAAACTAAGTTATTCCAAAGAGTCCACCATACCTACCTATTAGCATTGGCTATTCCAAGTATATTCATGATTTTATCTACCTTCTGAATTATACTTGTTATGAGAAAACTAGTGATTAAAGCTCTCAAGAACTTGATGGCACACTTTAATTTTCTTGCCCCTAATAAACTTGAACCATTGTGTTGTCTATGTTGTATATGCTTGCACTTATATGTTGGGGATTAGTAGAACCATGCTGTCATGGGGAACGCTTTAAACATTGCACTTGTACATTGTACCTAGTTGATATCATGCTCTTTTGTTTCTGGATGGCTTCGGTGTGAAATGAAAGGGGAGCTTGTAAGTCCATGGAGTTATGTATGTGTGTTAGAGAAACGCCTAGACCGCCGGTCTAATCCATGCCTAATCATGGTGGAAACTTGCAGGGTAACCATAATGAGCAATCTATGAAGCATTCTTCTTATAAAAAAAAGAGATAGAGACTGAGAAAAAGAGAAAAAGGAAAAAAAGAGTTGAGAAAAGAGGAAAGAGAGAACAAAGCACCATTTTTCCATGTTAAATAAGAAGATTGCTGAGATGCTCGTTGTCTGTTTGCCTTGTCATTTTGATATGGGGATTCTTCCGTATCATCGGACAAGGGGTACCCTGTTGGAGGTTCTCTATGATACACATGTACTTACTATGACAAGAACTTACCGGTAACTAAACTTGAGTAGCATGAGGAGCGGCCCTCGTATTCAAGGCACATGAGATTTCCAACTTATACTTTGTCAAGCATATACTCCATAGTTTGTTCACTTTAACCTTAATCACTTCAAGATGCTTATGATAGGGGCAATGAGAGCTAAAATCTAATAAGTACCATAATTTTTGGATGCTCTTTATGAAACTTGAATCCCTGCTTCCTTCTATGAAGGCCTTTCTTTTACTTTTATGTTGAGTCTCCATCTTCTATCTTTATGCACCTATTGAGAGATCTTAGTGGCCATTCTTAGTTTAATGTGCATTGTCCCAAGACTTGTTGATTGATGCATAACTTTGATATTGCTTGTTCTTAAACTTTTTGTATCTAGTCACCCTTATGAACTTTGAACGTGTCCTATGCATTTATGTTTGCTACTCTATGAGGGACAAACTGAATACCACTATGCTATGTTTTCTTTATGTGAAACAAACAAACGTCTTGCAAAGCATTGTTATTCATGAATCTTTTGTTTGTGCCTTTTCATGTTACAACATAGTTGCTATGTCTTATTGTTAGAACTTTATCTTTCATGCTATGTTGAAGTACTATGATCCCAACTATCAATGTTTTACAAATACTTTGATCAAGTTTATGATGGTGCATGTCACCTCAAAAATTATTCTTTCTTTTTATCACTTACCTACTCGAGGACGAGCAGGAGTTAAGCTTGGGGATGTTGATACGTTGCAAACGTATCTATAATTTTTGATGTTCCATGCTTGCTTTACATCTACTTTCTTATGTTTTGTCCACACTTTGGAGTACTTTTTATACACTTTCTTGGACTAACCTATTAACAAGATGCCACAGTGCTAGCTGCTTGTTTTCTACTGTTTTTGGTTCCAGGAAAGTCAGAAAAAGAATATTCTCGGAATTGGACGGGACAAAAGCCAAAGTCAATATTTCACCGAGGGGGTCATGGAGCCAGAATACGAGACGGAGAGGTGCCAGGGGCCGCCCACACCACATGGCCGCCCAGCCAGGCCTAGCCCGTGCCAAGGGGTGGTGTGCCTGCCTAGGGCACCCCCTCGGCCTCCCCTTTCGCCTATATATTGCCTCCGATATAGAAACCCTAAGTTCACGATCAAAATTCCACGAAAGAGTCTGTAGCCGCCGTCATCTCCATCCCTATATCAGGAGGGATCTGAAGCTCTTCCCGGCACCCTCCCGGAGGGGAGAATTCACCCTGGAGGCCTTCTTCATCACCATGCAAGCCTCCGGTGTGATGCGTGAGTAGTTCATCCTTGGACTACGGGTTCATGTAGTAGCTAGATGGCTGGTTCTCCTCCTTTATGCTATCATGTTTAGATCTTGTGATCTCCGTTCATGATCAAGATCATCTATTTGTAATCCTACATGTTGTGTTTGCGGGGATCCGATGGATATTGAGATGCTATTTTAGATTGATTATTGATTCTATCATGTCTTTGTTATTTGTGATCTTGCATGCTTTCCGTTGTTAGTACCTATCTTGGCCAAGTAGATGCTAGCAACTCCAAGAGTTAGTATTTATGCTCTATAGTGGGTTCATCTATCTTAAGGAGAATCACCACTAGTGAACTATGGACCCCGGTCCTTTCTTTTACCATCAATCTACAACTGTTTACTATTTTCTCTTTACTTTCTGCAAGCTATTACTTTCTTCCACACAATACGTTTAATCCTTTGTTTTCAGCAAAACCGGTGAGATTGACAACCTCACTGTAAGTTGGGGGCAAAGTTCTGTGGTCAGGTTGTGCAGATTCCTGTTGGAAACAACACCTTGGAGGTGTTTCCTTGCTCCTACTGGTTCGATAACCTTGGTTTCATAACTGAGGGGAACTTACTATTGTGCTCATCATACCTTCCTCTTGGGGTTCCCCAATGAGCTCGATATCAACCACGAGCCAGCAGCGTCCGTAGAACTGTGTTAGCATGTCGGTGTACCACGGCGGGGTCGTGATGGGGCGATGGGGTTGGCTGGCTCGCGACACTGAGTGTGGGGCACGCGTGTGTGCATGTGAGGCTGGCGGTGGCGGGGTGTAGCATGTGTGTGGCGGTGGGGCAGGTGAGGCTTGGATGGTTTTTGTCTAGGGTTTGACTGCTGGGTAGTAGGTCGACTTCGGTTGGGCCTTTGGGCCTAGCCGGTTGTCTGCCTCCCCTAGCTTTTGTAAGAAAGTTTTATTTAATAGTTTTGTTTTATAAACCTTTTGTAAAATATTTTTAGACAAAACAAAATATCTGGAAGAGACCGGGGTTTTAATATGAAATAAAGGAGGAGGATAATTAGAAAACAAGAATAGGCTTTTGACGAAAATGTTTTAGAGGCAAAACTATGCAGGATGACATGACGATACTCAAATGCAATGTGGCATGATGACATGAGCATGACTTCATGATGATGAACAAACATCGAGCGATTTTCTAGTAGTGGTTTTACCGGGATGCTACAATTCGACACCACTAACAATGGATCTCGCCCTCGAGATCTGCCTCATGGTACGGGGAAGGAGGCCGATGGTCTGAATCTTTTCGCTTCGTGTAGATCCTTGCAACACCACTAACAAAGATTCTTCCTCCATCTTGAAATCAGCAACACCACCAACAAGGAGTCATTGTTCCCGTTTGTTAAAGGTCTCAAAAGGTATGGTCACCTTTAACTTCCATGGAAGGAATAAAATCGCATTGGTCCACCATTCAGCATACAAAAGCAAATGATAAGAGGAGTGCTATGGTAGCTACTCCATCCCGCACTCAAAGCATTACTCTATACATGAATAGAAGAATTATGCATCCAACTCTCGGAATCAGACTGAAGATCTTGACAACAACGTTTGGGAAAACAAAGGATTGATGCAGGCTCTTCATCAGATCTGTTGTAGATGATGTCATCGTGTCGGAAAACACCGAAGGATACAAAGAAGGAACAAAGAAAATGACAAAAGATGAAGGATTCCTCAGATAGCATGAAGACCGGAAGCAGAACATCGTTGCAAAAGGAGGGAATCGAAACCCTGAAGGTACGATGGAAACCCAACCACGAGAATTCCTGGACTTGAAGAGAAGATAAGAGAAGATTTAAAACACGCGAAGGTAAGAGGAGAATAGCATAGGGTAAGTGATATGTTGCGAACGTATCCATAATTTTTGATGTTCCATGCTTGCTTTTATCTACTTTCTTATGTTTTGTCCACACTTTGGAGTACTTTCTATACACTTTCTTGGACTAACCTATTAACAAGAGCCACAGTGCCACCGCTCTTTTTCTGCTATTTTGGTTCGTGAGTCAAAATGAATATTCTTGGAATTGACGACAAAGCCAAAGTCGGTTTTCACCGAGGGACACCCCTAGAATACGAGACGGAGAGGGGCGTGCGCCACACCACCGGATGCGACCCAGCCTGCCCACTAGGGGTGGTCTGGCCGCCCTAGGCACCCCCTCGGCCTCCCCTTTCGCCTATAAGATGCCTCCGATACAGATAACCCTAAGTACCCGATCAAAATTCCAAGAAAGAGTTTGTAGCCGCCGTCATCTCCATCCCTAGATCGGGAGGGATCTGAAGCTCTTCCGACACCTCAGCTGGAGAGGGAATTCACCACAGGCCTTCTTCATCACCATAAGCCTCCGGTGTGATCGTGAGTAGTTCATCTCCGAATACGGGTCCATGTAAGGAAGCTAGATGGCTGGTTCTCCCCTTTGTGCTATCATGTTTAGATCTTGTGAGTCTGCTCATGATCAAGATCATCTATTTGTAATCCTACATGTTGTGTTTGGGATCCGATGGATATTGAGATGCTATTTCAGATTGATTATTGATTCTATCATGTCTTTGTTATTTGTGATCTTCCATGCTTTCCGTTGTTAGTAGCTATCTTGGCCAAGTAGATCAAGCACAACACAACCACGTAATTTGCCCTAACTTATGGCGAGGTTGCAAATCTCACCGGTTTTGCTGAAAACAAAGGATTAAACGTATCGAATGGAAAGAAGTAGTAGTTTGCAGAAAGTAAACACAAAGCAGTAAACAGTTGATTGTAGATTGTATTTAAAAGAAAGGACCAGGGTCCATAGTTCACTAGAGATGGCTCTCCTTATGATAGATAACATGCTCAGTGAACAAATTACAGCGGGGCAATTGACAAACATTGAGAAAGCATACACGCATATACTAATCATCTTGACTCCTTTGAGACTCGATTGGGCATTACAACATTATACATAGACCGTCATCCAACTGCATCTATGACTAATAATCCACCTTCAGGTTATCATCCGAACCCCCACCAGTATTAAGTTGCAAGCAACAGATTATTGCATTACGAATTGCGTGTAAAGTAAACAATATGATTGTTCTATGAACAAAGGATTGTTGTTTTCTCCCTAGTAGCAACACCACATCTAGTACCTTAGAGATTTCTGTCATTTCCCTAGATTACTAGAGGCATGAACCCACTATCGAGCATAAATACTAACTCTTGGAGTTGCTAGCATCTCCTTTGCCAAGATAGCTACTAACAACGGAAAGCATGCAAGATCACAAATAACAAAGACATGATAGAATCAATAATCAATCTGAAATAGCATCTCAATATCCATCGGATCCCCGCAAACACAACATGCATAATTACAAATAGATGATCTTGATCATGAACGGAGCTCACAAGATCTAGACATGAAAGCACAAAGGAGGAGAACCAGCCATCTAGCTACTACATGGACCCGTAGTCCAGAGATGAACTACTCACGCATCACACCGGAGGCTTGCATGATGATAAAGAAGGCCTCCAGGGTGAATTCCCCTCTCCGGCAGGGTGCCAGGAAGAACTTCAAATCCCTCCCGATCTAGGGATGGAGATGATGACGGCTATAGACTCTTTCGTGAAAATTTGATCGGGTACTTAGTGTTTCCATATCAGAGGCAATATGTAGGCGGAAGGAGAGGTCGAGGGGTGCCCGGGCGGCTGACCACCCCTGATGCGGGTCAGCTTGGCCGCCTGGACGTGGTGTGGTCGGCCCCAGCCCCTCCGCCTCGTATTCTAGCCCTGTGTCCCCTATAAAATAATAACTTTGGCTTTTGTCCCATCCAATTCCGAGAATAATCATTTTCCGACTTTCCTGGACCAAAAACAGCAGAAAACAGGCAGCTGGCATTGTGGCTCTTGTTAATAGGTTAGTTCAAGAAATCATATGAAAAGTACTCCAAAGTGTGGACAAAACACAAGAAAGTAGATAAAACCAAGCATGGAACATCAAAAATTATAGATACATTTGCAATGTATCAACATCCCCAAGCTTAACTCATGCTCGTCCTCGAGTAGGTAAGTGATAAAAGAAAGAATAATTTTTGAGGTGACATGCACCATCATAAACTTGATCAAAGCATTTGTAAAACATTCAAAGCTGGGATCATAGTACTTCAATCATAACATGAAAGACAAAGTTCTAGCAATAAGACAAAGCAACTATGTTGCAACATGAAAAGGCACAAAGAAAAGATTCATGAATAACAATGCTTTGCAAGACGTTTGTTTGTTTCACATAAAGAAAACATAGCATAATAGCATTTAGCTTGTCCCTCATAGAGTAGCAAATATAAATGCATAGGACACCTTCAAAGTTCATAAGAGTGACTAGATACAAATAGTTTAAAACAAGCAATATCAAGGTATGCATCAATCAACAAGTCTTGGGACAATGCACATAGAACTAAGAATGGCCACTATGCTCTCAAAGTAGGCGCATAAAGGTAGAAGGTGGAGACTCAATATATAAGTGGAAGAAAGGCCTTCATAGAAGGAAGCAGAGATTCAAGTTTCATAAAGAGCTTCCAAAAATTATGGTACTTATAGCTTTTAGTTATAAACCGAAATCTCATGCCCCTTACTTATGAAGACCGAACCTCATGCTACTCAAATTTAGTCACAAGTAAGCTCTTGTCATTGTAAGTACATATGTATCATAAAGAACTGCCAACGGGGTACCCCTTGCACATGATACAGGAGCTATCCCATAATCAAAATGATAAGGCAAGCAGACAATGAGCATCTCAGCGATCTTTTTATTTGCTATTTGCATAGGTTTTTATTGAGGATGCTTCATAGAGTGCTCATTATGGTGATGCTGCAAGTTTCCACCATGATTAGGCATGGCCCAGGCGTTTCTCAAACACACATACAAACTCCATGATCTTACAAGTTCCACTTTTATTTCACACCGCCGGGATCCATAAGCAAACGAACATGATATCAACGGGGTACAAAGTACAAGTGCAATGTTGAAAGCGTTCCCCATGATACATGGTTCTGCTAACTTCAACTTATAAAGCGCAGGCATATACGCAACAAAGAAGGACCCAATGGTTCAAGTTTATTAAATGCAAGAAAGTAAAGTGTGTCATCAAGTTCGTGAGAGCTTTAATCACTAGTTTTCACATAACAAGTTTAATTTGGAAGATAGACAAAAACATGAATATACTTGGAATAGCATATGCTAGTAGCTAGGTATGGTGGACTCTTTGGAATAACTTGGTTTAAGTAGTTGGATGCATGAGTGGAACTCATACTTGGTTACGGAGGCTAGCAAAAGACTGGGAGCGACAAACTAAAAGAGCAATAATGGCCATAATCATGGAGAGCGACAAAACATCATTGATCAAAGCATAAAGTGATACTACAAGTTGAAAACTAAAGGATCATCAAGGCTATGGTGACTTGGGATAGTCATAACATGGTGTGAGCATGCGCCAAGTCAACCCAAATAAAGCATCAAAGGAGAATACCACTATACTATGCTTTAATATGCTAAAACAACGCATGATTCATCCAAGGCACATTAAGCAATCTCAATTGTTTATAACAAGTCATGCTACAACAAAGAATACTAAGCATAAAGCCAAAACAATATCAAGCATGGCATGACAATAGGCCACAGTCAAAAACAAACTCTCTTTACCACTTAAGAATGAGCTTTCCTACTCTTTTCCAAACCAAACCAAACTATTTGAAAACCAATGTATGAAAGAGGGGGTCCAACCAATTTATTCAGCAAACTAATCAAACCAAGCAAACTAAAAACAAAAACAAAAACGAAAAAGAAGACGCTCCAAGAACAACACAACTGTGCATGAAACAATAAAAATGAAGTGTTTGGAAGAAACCTAGGATTTTTATTGATGAAGAGGGGGATGCCTTGGGCATCCCCAAGCTTTGACGCTTGTACTTTTTGGATATTTCTTGGGGTGACACACGTGGCATCCCCAATCTTGATCTTTAGTCCATCCTTCATCTCATTACTCATTCCTTCCATACACCTGAAATTTTTCCTTCATACAAAACTTCACACAATCTTTATTAGCAACATTAGTGCACTCAAGATAATAAGTATTTGGGTTCAGTTCTAACACCAATAAAACTTCCATTAAAACACTAGCTACTGTAGCACTTCCCTTAAAAAGCTCAATTCCCCAAACAAACTCAAAAAGGAACCAACAAGAAGCAAATGCAGAAAAATGCTAGAAATCTGTCAAAACAGACCAGCAGGTAAAGACAAATTTTTTCGAAGACCTTCTGTTGCTCAAATCAAAAAGTGTTGAACTAACAAAAGTTCGATAACAACCTGGGTCAGAAGAACAAAAATTCACGCCTCAAAAGGACGTACAGTGATTGTACACGAATTTTTACGGTGAAGGACAGAAATCTGTTTCGGAACAACAACTTTCCCAATCATTACTTCTCTCTCATTAGAGGTTATTCTTGGCACAAAAAGTAAATAAAAAGGATAAGGAGCGGTTATTACTGAATTAATTACTTCCAAGACCCATCTAAAACTTTTGGCTTATCTCCCAATAAGTACTTTTCTTTAACGCCTTTAAGTTAGGCATAAGAAGCAAGAAAAAGAATCAAGTGTTCTCAAATGAAGAAGCATTAAAACCAAATTTCTTGCCCTTACCTCTCTTACTTTTATTCTTAACCTTGGGGAAAATATGATTGTTTGGTGGAGAAGAAAGGTGCATGGTCCCCTTTCCCACATCTATTATTGCTCCAAGGAGTTCTAATAGGGACCTTCCAAGTGTAATTTGTCCTTTTCCTGCGCATTCAATAACAAGATAATCAGTAGAAATCATTTTCCCAAGGATCTTTGTAAACACTCCTTCAGCTATACCAATAGGTAATATTGTAGCATTATTAGCAAGAGATATTTCTTTTCCTCCTTTAGTAAGCCCCCAAAGATTCAGAGATTCATAAATATCTTTGGGCATAAGGCTAAATTCAGACATGATATCACATCGGGCTTAAAAAGTTTCATTATTTATATCAATCTTTACCGTGGGGAGCCATTTTGATTGTTCAGAATTTATTGGGACATAATTATGATGCTCTCTAAGCGTGTTATAACAATCTTTTAAACTAGTAGTGCGGGTCTCAAGAGTGTTCAATCTAGCAAATATGTTTGTGAAAGAAATATCAGTTTTGCTAGGCAAGTTGTAAGTAAAGATTAATTTCTTTATAGCATTAACAACATCATCCTCATTGCATTGGAGGAAATCTCCTCCCACAACATCATCTAAAGCATATCTATAGCAAAGAGCAATTCCAAGGTAAAAACTGCTAAGGAACAAGCTTTGAGTCATTTTAGGCTCAGTTTTTTCATGTAGATCAGAGATTCTAGATCAAGCTTCCTTGAAGCTCTCCTCAATTGCTTGTTTACAAGTGAAAATCATTTCCTCAGGTGACATAGTGATTGGAGCAAGGCTAGACATAATGACAACTTAAGATATGAACTAATTTTTTTGTGTTTTCAATAAAGAAAGCAAACTAGTGAAACTATTTTTTGTGTGTTTTTGATAAAGAAACAAGCACACAAAGCAAAAGTAAACTAAGCAAAACAAAAATAAAAACGTAAAGATATTGGTTATGAGGGGCTCCCCTTGTGAAGATGTCCTTGACTCCCCGGCAACAGCGCCAGAAAAAGTTCTTGCTGGCGCGTGGTTGACGTGGGAGCTTCTTCTTGTGCTTCACTCCCCGGCAACGGTGCCAGAAAAAGTTGTTGATGGCCCAAAATATATCGAGCTCGTTGGGAAACCCCAAGAGGAAGGTATGATGAGCACAGCAGCAAGTGTTCCCTCAGTACGAAAGCAAGGTTATCAATCCAGTAGGAGCAAGGAAACACCCCAAAGGTGTTGCTAGCTGAGCCTTGACAGGGCGCACTACCGGTGCTAGTAGCAACGTGGAGACCTGCACAACACAACCATAGAACTTTGCCCCCAACTTGCGATGAGGTTGTCAATCTCACCGGTTTTGCTGAAAATAAAGGATTAAACGTATCGAATGGAAAAAAGTAATAGTTTGCAGAAAGTAAACACAAAGCAGTAAACAGTTGATTGTAGATTGTATGTAAAAGAAAGGACCAGGGTCCATAGTTCACTAGATGTGGCTCTCCTTAAGATAGATACCATGCTGGGTGAACAAATTACAGCGGGGCAATTGACAAACATCGAGAAAGCATAAAGCATATACTAATCATCTTGACTCCTTTGAGATTCGATTGGGCATTACAACATTATACATAGACCGTCATCCAACTGCATCTATGACTAATAATCCACCTTCAGGTTATCATCCGAACCCCCTCCAGTATTAAGTTGCAAGCAACAGATTATTGCATTACGAATTGCGTTTAAAGTAAACAATACGATTGTTCTATGAACAAAGGATTGTTGTTTTCTCCCTAGTAGCAACAACACATCTAGTACCTTAGAGATTTCTGTCACTTCCCCAGATTACCAGAGGCATGAACTCACTATCGAGCATAAATACTAACTCTTGGAGTTGCTAGCATCTACTTGGCCAAGATAGCTACTGACAATGGAAAGCACGCAAGATCACAAATAACAAAGACATGATAGAATCAATAATCAATCTAAAATAGCATCTCAATATCCATCGGATCCCCGCAAACACAAGATGCAGAATTACAAATAGATGATCTTGATCATGAATGGAGCTCACAAGATCTAGACATGAAAGCACAAAGGAGGAGAACCAACCATCTAGATACTACATGGATCAGTAGTCCAAGGATGAACTACTCACGCATCACACGGGAGGATTGCATGATGATGAAGAAGGCCTCCAGGGTGAATTCCCCTCTCTGGCAGGGTGCCATGAAGAGCTTCAGATCCCTCCCGACTAGGGATGGAGATGATGGCGTCTACAAACTCTTTCGTGGAATTTTGATCGGGTACTTAGGGTTTCCGTATCAGAGGCAATATATAGGCGGAAGGAGAGGCCGAGGGGGTGCCAAGGGCGGCCAGACCACCCCCTCGCGCGGGCCAGGCCTGGCTGCGCGGTCAGGTGGTGTGGCCGAGCCCGAGCCCCTCTCCGTCTCGTATTCTGGCTCCAGGTGTCCCCCGGTAAAATAATAACTTTGGCTTTTGTCCCGTCC
Source organism: Avena insularis (assembly GCA_023614405.1). Classification (NCBI taxonomy): domain Eukaryota; kingdom Viridiplantae; phylum Streptophyta; class Magnoliopsida; order Poales; family Poaceae; genus Avena; species Avena insularis. The sequence continues at coordinate 439,306,950 of CM042693.1, forward strand.
AATTCCGAGAATAATCATTTTCTGACTTTCCTAGAACCAAAAACAGCAGAAAACAGGCAACTGGCACTCTGGCTCTTGTTAATAGGTTAGTCCAAGAAATCATATGAAAATTACTCCAAAGTGTGGACAAAACACAAGAAAGTAGATAAAACCAAGCATGGAACATCAAAAATTATACATACATTTGCAATGTATCAGGCGGTGGTGTGGCTGCCTAGGGCACCCCCTCGGCCTCCCCTTTCGCCTATGAGATGTCTCCGATACAGAAACCATAAGTACCCGATCAAAATTCCACGAAAGAGTTTGTAGCCACCGTCATCTCCATCCGTAGATCAGGAGGGATCTGAAGCTCTTCCCAGCACCCTGCCGGAGGGGAGAATTCACCCTAGAGGCCTTCTTCATCACCATGCAATCCTATGGTGTGATGCGTGAGTAGTTCATCCTTGGACTACGGGTCCATGTAGTAGCTAGATGGTTGGTTCTTCTCCTTTGTGCTACCATGTTTAGATCTTGTGAGCTCCGTTCATGATCAAGATCATCTATTTGTAATAATACATGTTGTGTTTGCGGGGATCCGATGGATATTGATATGCTATTTGAGATTGATTATTGATTCTATCATGTCTTTGTTATTTGTGATCTTGCATGCTCTCCGTTGTTAGTAGATATCTTGGCCGAGTAGATGCTAGCAACTCCAAGAGGGAGTATTTATGCTCGATAGTGGGTTCATGCCTCTAGTAATCTGGGGAAGTGACAGAAATATCTAAGGTACTAGATGTGTTGTTCCAACTAGGGAGAAAACAACAATCTCTTGTTCATAGAACAATCGTATTGTTTACTTTACCCGCAATGCATAATGCAATTATCTATTGCTTGAAACTTAATACTGGAGGGTGTTCGGATTGATAACCTGAAGGTGGATTATTAGTCATAGATGAAGTTGGATTACGGTATATTTATAATGTTGTAATGCCTAATAAAATCTCATAGGAGTCAAGATGATTAGTATATGCATGTATGCTTTGTCGATGTTTGTCAATTGCCCCGTTGTAATTTGTTCACCCAACATGTCATCTATCTTAAGGAGAACCACCACTAGTGAACTATGGACCCTGGTCCTTTCTTTTACCATCAATCTACAACTGTTTACTGTTTTCTGTTTACTTTCTGCAAGCTTTTACTTTCTTCTACACAATACGTTTAATCCTTTGTTTTCGGCAAAACCGGTGAGATTGATAACCTCACTGTAAGTCGGGGGCAAAGTTCTATGGTTGTGTTGTGCAGGATTCCAAGTTGGAAACAACACCTTGGAGGTGTTTCCTTGCTCCTACTGGTTCGATAACCTTGGTTTCATAACTGAGGGAAAACTTGCTGCTGTGCTCATCATACCTTCTTCTTGGGGTTCCCCAACGAGCTCGACGTGTTGAGCCAATAATCAAGCTTTTTCTGGTGCCGTTGCCGGGGAGTCAAGGACATCTTGACAAAGGGAGTCCCTCATAACCAATCTCTTTACTTTGTTTTATTTGTTTTGCTTAGTTTATTTTTGCTTTGTTTGCTTGTTTCTTTATCAAAAACACAAAAAAAATTAGTTTTACTAGTTTGCTTTCTTTATTAAAAACATAAAAAATGACTACTCTTGAAAACACTAAGTTGTGTGACTTTACTAGCACCAATAACAATGATTTCATGTGCACACCTATTGCTCCACATGTTCCTGAAGCTACTTTCTTTGAAATTAAACCTGCTTTACTCAATCTTGTTATGAGGGAACAATTTTCTGGTATTCGTACTGAAGATGCTTCTACTCATCTAAATAACTTTGTTGAACTTTGTGAGATGCAAAAGCATAGGGATATAGATGGAGATATTATTAAGCTTAAATTGTTTCCTTTCTCTTTGAGAGGAAAAGCTAAAGAATGGTTGCAATCCCTAACTAGAAATAGTATTGATTCTTGGACTAAATGCAAAGATGCTTTCATTGGAAAATACTATCCTCCTGCTAAGATTATATCTATGAGAAGTGAAATAATGAAATTTAAAAAATCTGATAATGAACATGTGGCTCAATCTTGGGAAAGAATGAAATCTTTGGTAAAGAATTGTCCTACTCATGGACTAACTGCTTGGATGATTATCCAAACCCTTTATGTAGGATTGACCTATTCTTCAAGAAATCTACTGGATTCTGCTACTGGAGGTATGTTTATAACCATTACTTTGGGTGCTGCAACAAAGCTTCTGGATAATATGATGGTTTACTATTCTGAATAGCACACTGAAAGAGCTACACAAGGTAAGAAGGTAAATTCTGTTGAGGAAACCTCCTCCTTGAGTGATAAAATTGATGTTATTATTTCTATGCTTGTTAATGGGAAAGCTCATATTGATCCAAATCATGTTCCCTTAGCCTCTTTGGTTGCTCAAAAAAGAGCAAGTTGATGTGAACTTTATAGAAATAATAATTTTAGCAATAATGCCTACAAGAATAACTTTGGTAATAATAATTATACGCCATATCCTCCCAATAATGATAATGTTTATGGAAATTCCTACAACAATAATCGGAGAGCTCCCTCTGAACTCGAAGTTATGCTTAAAGATTTTATTAGTAAACAAACTGCTTTCAATAAAACTATTGAGGAAAAACTCTCTAATGCTGAAAGAAATATAGCATCATTGGATGAAGCACAATCTTCTTTGAATAAAATGGCTGCTAAACCTGAAACTATTGATAATCCCTTTGCTGCTACTAATGCCATACAAGTTAGAATTGATGAAAATGTTAGATTATTAGCTGAATTGCATGCTAAGTGGGAAAGAGAAGATGAAATTGCTAGAAATATTAGTGTTTCTACTATCACTACCACTAGTGTTGAAGCTTGTAATAGCTCTACTACTTTAGATGATAATTATGACTTTGCTCTTGATGGTTGCAATATCTCTAAAGTAATTAAGTTCCTACAAAAGCTTGCTAAAAGTCCTAATGCTAGTGCTATGAATATGGCCTTTACAAAACACATTACTGATGCTCTCATAAAAATTAAAGAAGAAACGATGAAACATAAAGCTTCTATTCCTATGAAACTAGAAGATGGTTGGGAACCCATCATTAATATGAAAGTGAATGATTTTGATTTCAAAGCTTTATGTGATCTTGATAGTAGTGTTTTATGAGATGCTTGATTTGCCACCATTGGAAGATTGTTATTTAAATGTCCCACTTGATGATAATGCTAAAAAGAAACTCATGGGGAGTATTAATGATGTTCTTGTTATGGTTAACAATGCCTATGTCCCCATTGATTTCTATGTTTTGGATGTTGAATACAATGCTTCTTGTCCTATTACTTTGGGAAGACCTTTTCTTAGAACTGTTGGTGCCATTATTGATATGAAATTAAATATCAATTCCCACTCAAGAAAGGTATAGAACACTTCCCTAAGAAGAGAGAGAAGATTCATTTTGCCTCTCCTATGAAAACAAAATTTGCTTTTAATGCTTCTTCATTTGAGAACACTTGATTTTTTTCTTGCTTCTTATGCCTAACTTAAAGGCGTTAAAGAAAATTACTTATTGGGAGATAACCCAAAAGTTTTAGATGAGTCTTGGAAGTTATTACCTCAGTAATAACCGCTCCTTATCCTTTTTATTTGCTTTTTGTGCCAAGAGTAACCTCTAATGAGAGAGAAGTAATGCTTGGGAAAGTTGCTGTCCCGAAACAGATTTTTGTGCTTCACTGTAAAAATTTGTGTAAAATCTCAGTACATTGTTTTGAAGCATGAATTTTTGTGCTTCTGCCCCAGGTTGTTATCTAACTTTCCTTAGTTAAACACTTTTCGATTTGAGCAACAAAAGGTCTTCGAAAAAATTGTTTTTACCTGCTGATCTGTTTTGACAGATCTCTGCCATTATTTGCATTTGCTTCTTGTTGGTTCCTTTTTGGGTTCTCTTTGGGGAATTGAGCTTTTCAAGGGAAGTGCTACAGTAGCTTGTTTTTTAGTTGAAGTTTTATTGGTGTTGAAACTGAACCTAAATACTTATTATCTTGAGTGCACTAATGTTGCTAATAAAGATTGTGTGAAGTTTTGTATGAAGGAAAAATTTCAGGTGTATGGAGAGAATGATGTAATGAGATGAAGAATGGACTAAACCTCAAGCTTGGGGATGCCACACGTGTCACCCCAAGAAATATCCAAGAAGTACAAGTGTCAAAGCTTGGGGATGCCCAAGGCATCCCCTTCTTCATCAATGAAAATCCCAGATTTCTTCCAAACGCTTCATTTTTATTGTTTCATGCACAGTTGTGTTGTTCTTGGAGTGTCTTTGTTTTCATTTTTGGTTTTCGTTTGCTTGGTTTTCTTAGTTTGCTTGAATAAATTGGTTGGACCCCTCTTTCATACATTATTTTTCAAATAGTTTGGTTTGGATTGGAAAAGAGTAGGAAAGTTCATGCTTAAGTGGTAAAGAGAGCTTGTTTTTGACTGTGGCCTATGCTTTGTCACGCCATGCTTGATATTGTTTTGGTTTTATGCTTAGTGATCTTTGTTGTAGCATGACATGTTATAAACAATTGAGATTGCTTAATGTGCCTTGAAAGAATCATGCGTTGTTTTAGCATATTAAAGCATAGTATTGTGGTATTCTCCTTTGATGCTTTATTTGGGTTGACTTGGCGCATGATCACACCATGTTAAGACTATACCAAGTCACCATAGACTCAATGACCATTTAGTTTTCGACTTGTAACATCAATTTATGCTTTAATAAATAATGTTTTGTCACTTTGCATGATTATGGCCATTATTGCTCTCCCAGTCTTTTGCTAGCCTCCACATGTACCAAGCATGAGTTCCACTGATGCATACAACTCCAAATAAAACCAAGTTATTCCAAAGAGTCCACCATACCTACCTATTAGCATTATTGCTACTCCAAGTATATTCATGTTTTTATCTACCTTCCGAATTAAACTTGTTATGAGAAAACTAGTGATTAAAGCTCTCACGAACTTGATGGCACACTTTACTTTTCTTGCCCCTTATAAACTTGAACCATTGTGTCGTCTATGTTGTATATGCTTGCACTTATATGTTGGGTATTAGCAGAACCATGCTGTCATGGGGCTTCAACATTGCACTTGTACTTTGTACCTAGTTCATATCATGCTCTTTTGTCTATGGATGCCGTCGGTGTGAAATGAAAGGGGAGCTTGTAAGTCCATGGAGTTATGTATGTGTGTTAGAGAATCGCCTGGGCCGCTGGTCTAATCCATGACTAATCATGGTGGAAACCTGTAGCGTAACCGTAATGAGCAATCTATGAAGCATTCTTCTTATAAAAAAAGAGAACGATATTGAAAAAAAGAGAAAAAGAAAAAAAAGACATCTGAGAAAAGAGGAAAGGGAGAAAAAAGCACCATTTTCCCATGGTAAATAAGAAGATTGTTGAGATGCTCGTTGTCTACTTGCCTTGTCATTTTAATATGGGGATTCTTCCATATCATCGGGCAAGGGGTAACCCGTTGGCGGTTCTCTATGATACACATGTACTTACTATGACAAGAACTTATCGGTAACTAAACTTGAGTAGAATGAGGAGCGTCCCTCATATTCAAGGGACATGAGATTTCCAACTTATAATTTGTCAAGCATATACTCCATAGTTTGTTCACTTTAACCTTAATCACTTCAAGATGCTTATGATAGGGGCAATGAGAGCTAAAAGCTAATAAGTACCATAATTTTTGGAAGCTCTTTATGAAACTTGAATCCCTGCTTCCTTCTATGAAGGCCTTTCTTTTACTTTTATGTTGAGTCTCTACCTTCTATCTTTATGCACCTATTGAGAGAGCATAGTGGCCATTCTTAGTTCTATGTGCATTGTCCCAAGACTAGTTGATTGATGCATAACTTGATATTGCTTGTTTTAAACTATTTGTATCTAGTCACTCTTATGAACTTTGAAGGTGTCCTATGCATTTATATTTGCTACTCTATGAGGGACAAGCTGAATACTATTATGCTATGTTTTCTTTATGTGAAACAAACAAACGTCTTGCAAAGCATTGTTATTCATGAATCTTTTGTTTGTGCCTTTTCATGTTACAACATAGTTGATATGTCTTATTGTTAGAACTTTATCTTTCATGCTATGTTGAAGTACTATGATCCTAGCTATCAATGTTTTACAAATACTTTGATCAAGTTTATGATGGTGCATGTCACCTCAAAAATTATTCTTTCTTTTTATCACTTACCTACTCGAGGACGAGCAGGAGTTAAGCTTGGGGATGCTGATACGTTGCAAACATATCTATAATTTTTGATGTTCCATGCTTGGTTTATATCTACTTTCTTATGTTTTGTCCACACTTTGGAGTACTTTTTAGAAACTTTCTTGTACTAACCTATTAACAAGATGCCACACTGCCAGCTGCCTGTTTTCTGCTGTTTTTGGTTCCAGGAAAGTCAGAAAATAAATATTCACGGAATTGGACGGGACAAAAGCCAAAGTCAGTATTTCACTAAAGGGGACATAGAGCCAGAATACGAGATGGTGAGTGGCGAGGGGCCGCCCACACCACCTAGTCGCGCGGCCAGGCCTGGCCCACGCCAAGGGGTGGTGTGGCTGCCTAGGGCACCCCCTCAGCCTCCCCTTTCGCCTATAAGATTCCTTCGATACAGAAACCCTAAGTACCCGATCAAAATTCCACGAAAGAGTCTGTATCCGCCGTCGTCCCCATCCCTAGATCGGGAGGGATCTAAAGCTCTTCTCGGCACCCTGCCGGAGAGGAGAATTCACCCTGGAGGCCTTCTTGATCACCATGCAAGCCTCCGGTGTGATGCGTGAGTAGTCCATCCTTCGACTACGGGTCCATGTAGTAGCTAGATGGTTGGTTCTTCTCCTTTGTGCTACCATGTTTAGATCTTGTGAGCTCCGTTCATAATCAAGATCATGTATTTGTAATCATACATGTTGTGTTTGCGAGGATCCGATGGATATTGAGATGCTATTTTAGATTGATTATTGATTCTATCATGTCTTTGTTATTTGTGATCTTGCATGCTCTCCGTTGTTAGTAGATATCTTGGCCGAGTAGATGCTAGCAACTCCAAGAGGGAGTATTTATGCTCGATAGTGGGTTCATGCCTCTAGTAATCTGGGGAAGTGACAGAAATCTCTAAGGTACTAGATGTGTTGTTGCTACTAGGGAGAAAACAACAATCCTTTTTTCATAGAACAATTGTATTGTTTACTTTACACGCAATGCGTAATGCAATTATCTGTTGCTTGCAACTTAATACTGGAGGTGGTTCGGATTGATAACCTGAAGGTGGATTATTATTCATAGATGTAGTTGGATTAAAGTCTATGTATAATGTTGTAATGCCCAATCAAATATCATAGGAGTCAAGATGATTAGTATATGCATGTATTCTCCCGCCGTAATTTGTTCACCCAACATGTCATCTATCTTAAGGAGAACCACCACTAGTGAACTATGGACCCCGGTCCTTTCTTTTACCATCAATCTACAATTGTTTACTGTTTTCTGTTTACTTTCTGCAAGCTTTTACTTTCTTCCACACAATACATTTAATCCTTTGTTTTTAGCAAAACTGGTGAGATTGACAACCTCACTATAAGTTGGGGGCAAAGTTTTGTGGTTATGTTGTGCAGGATTCCAAGTTGGAAACAACACCTTGGAGGTGTTTCCTTGCTCCTACTGGTTCGATAACCTTGGTTTCATAACTGAGAGAAAACTTCCTGTTGTGCTCATCATGCCTTCCTCTTGGGGTTCCCCAACGAGCTCGACGTGTTGAGCCAATAATCAATACGTCGTAAACGTATCTATAATTTTTTGATGTTCGATGCTTGTTTAGTATCTACTTTGTTATGTTTTGTTCACACTTTGATGCATTTCTATACATTTTCTGGAACTAACGTATTAACAAGATGCCACAGTGTCAGTTGCCTGTTTTCTACTGTTTTTGGTTTCAGAAAAGCTGGAAAAGAAATATTCTCGGAATTGGACCTGACAAAAGCCAAAGTCAATATTTTACCAGAAGACGAGACGGAGAGGGGCCATGAGGTGGCCACACCACCTGGTGGCGCGGGCCAGCCTAGGCTACGCCAGGGGGTGGTGTGGGACCCTTGGGCGCCCACATACCTCTTTGCATATAAAAGCCTCCCAGGACAAAAACCCTAGGCACCAGATCAGAATTCCACAAAAAGTTCCACAACATCGCCGCCACTGAAGAGGATATTCGGGGGACATAAGTCTCTATTCCAGCACCCTGCTAGGAGGGGGAAGTGCCCCCGGATCCATCTCCATCGACTCCACTGCCATCTCCATCGTTGTTGCTGACTCCCATGATGAGGAGGGAGTAGTTCTCTCTCGAGGCTAAGGGCTCTACCGGTAGCTATGTGTTCATCTTTCTCTCTATGTGTGATCTTATGAGATCATGAGCTTTGTAATCTATAGATCAATTCTGCTACTCAAGTGATTTAATGAATCTCTGCTTATCCCCATGTGTGTGAAGTTGACAGTGTGCAGATCGTGTGGCACTTTGGCTAAGATTACATAAATACTTTAATTTGAGTTGGATGTCTCTATGAGATTGTGGTGTTTGTTGGAACCATCTAGCGCTCAAGGTGACAATGAGGGGTTACCTAGATGGGGAATGCGAACTTTAAGGTGTGCTGTTATAGCCCTACATCGTCCAACCGGAGAGTAGTTCAGGGTAGCATTATAAAGAGAAGATATTTATATGAGAGTGTCCACTAGTGAAAGTATGATCCCTAGGACTTGTTTCTAAGCATTGAAATACCATTTACAATCAGTTCTGTTACATGTTTGCTTGCTGCCACTCTTATTTCAGATTGCAATTACCACTTATAATCATCCATATTACTTGTATTTGTTGGGTTCGCAGCATAGAAAACAAAAAATTTCCTACGATGGGAACTATACGCCAAGATCTATCTACTAGATACAAGCAACGGGTGGATATACATCCATGGAGAACTTACCCTCGAAGACAACAAAGCTTTGTTAACGAGTTGGAACTCCTGGATGATGTAGTTGTACACTTGCCGATCTCAAGATCGTGATGTAGTCCTTCAGGTCCAGCAGCTCCAGCACCATCAGGTCCAGCACCATCAAGTCCAGCACCGCAAAGTAGCGGTGCATCCGTGATCGCACACACGTTCGGTCCACCGAACAACCTCCGCCTCCTCGCTCCAGCGATGTAGCGGAAGCAGCAACTCCTTTCGAGATAAAGCCACCGGGAACATGTATCTCGCTAATCCGAGACCATGGGGAATAACGAGAGGGAGAAGAGAACCTTCATGAGGAGGTGGTGCAAGATGAGAGGAGGGAGCGGGGGGGCTTTTATAGGGAGAGGGGGCAGCCCCTCACCATGTCTGGCGGCCAAGGGAGGTGTCCCCACCTCTTCCACATTCATGTGGGTGGAGCTCCCACTAACATAATTAGCCACCCACTCAAAATTCCACTCACCTCCATTAAATTTCCACCAAATTTAATGCAAGTTCTCATTAAATAAAACACTTTTATTTATTTTATTCAGAATTTTGTCAATTACATTAATTAACAAACATTCACATAAAACCCTCTGCAACATTTCAATATCACATGCAAAACCAGTTTCTGCAATTTCACCCGAAACAATTCCGGTTTCCATCGAAATGATTCCAATGCTTTCTTAAATCTTTATCTGAAACATATTTGCTCCAAATGGTGTCGGTATCCCTTAAGTGTGTCACCCTACGGTTCGTGAATAATGTAGACATGATCGAGACCCCTCTCCGATCAATAATCAGTAGCAGGACCTGGAGATCCGTACTGACTCCCACATATTCAACGATGACTCTTCTGATCGTATGAACCTTTAACGTTGTAACTAAATCCATTTGTCTCGCGATATATTACATGTCCGAGATTCGATCATCGGTATCCAAATACCTAGTTTGATCTCGTTTCCGACATGCACTCTTTTCTCATTCCCGTGATATAACATTCTAGTGATCACATCACTTGCCTGCAAGCTATTTCAATGTGATATCACCGAGAGGGCCCAGAGTATATCTATCCGTCATCAGGATGGACAAATCCCACTCTTGATCCATGAGCCTCAAAATAACACCTTCGTAGCACTGAACCCACCTTTATAGTCACCCTGTTACGGTGTGACGTTTGGTGTTATCAAGATACTCTTCCGGTGTTAGCAATTAACATGATCTCATGGTCTAAGGACTAAGATTACTTCGTATGATGTTATAGCAATATAAACATAATGACTCTGATCGTAATGCTATACTTCGGATGAATGTTCATCACATCATTCCACCAATGTTGTGACCTCCTTATTAACGACATCCAATGTCCATGATCAGGAAACCTTGATCATCTTGTTAATCAACGAGCTAGTTTATAAGAGAGGCATAACTAGGAACTTTCCTTTTGTTTATTAAACACACATGTATTAACGTTTCCAAATTAATACAATTATAGCATGCAAAATAAACATTTATCATAAACAAGGAATAAGATAACAACCACTTCATTATTGCCTCTCGGGCATATTCCCTTCAGTCTCCCACTTGCACTAGAGTCAATAATCTAGTTTGAAAAACTTTGCGTATTGAACACCTATGGCTTTCTGGTGTTGCATATACGCGATTGCTAGTGGTTAACATAATCCCCAGCTCTGACAGTTTCAGTTCCGTGTGTATTTGCATGTCTTTGCGTCTCTACGCATCACTCATTCTCAAATGAGATGGCATTGTATAAATTTGGTCCTTTGGTAGACCTTTTGTTCGTTCGGGTTAAAATATGTTGATATTATTGTCATACAATATATCTTCATAGTATCAGCCCACTTTGAACCACACCTAGTTTGATAACAAACTTCTTAACACAAATGCCCTCCTTTGCTGCTACTATAGCAGCCATATACTTAGCCTTTTGTTGTAGTATCCGTCACAATGTTTCAACTTTGGAACTCATCCAAATCCATCATGGAACATCCTTTCCATTACATTGTGCCACCCATAGTCTTAATTGAGATAAATTTAATTTGTATCTTGTGACAAAACTAGTATCAATGTAACACTTTACAATGAACTACCTTTAACTATTTATCACTTTTACATTATATATTCTTAGTTCTTCCAAAGCTCATAAGAATATCTTTACTATTGTCCAATGATCATCTTATGAATCATTCTGGTATATGCTCATAACATTTAGAGCATAGGACATTCTGGATATATACATATCATGGTATAATCGATCAAAATCTTCATGTGATTTTACTCACCATGTGTTGAAACACTTGAATTTTGATACAATCCTTTCCATGCAGCAAGAACCTTTCTTGTTGTTTCCATATTGAACCCTTTCAATATCTCATATATGTATGTCTGGCACAACCATATTAGCGCCTTAATCTATCCATATGGATATTGATGCCTAATATTCTGGGTTTGCCCAAGTCTTTCATCGAAATCTTATTTTAATGAAATCCTTAACTTGTCTCAATTCAAGATACATCATTTCCAATCAACAATATGTCCTCTACATAATGTATTAGAAATATGTCTCAGCGCTCCCACTTAATTTCTTGCAAATGCAAGCATCTTCATCATCTCCGATGAATTTAAACTCTTTTAATAGTTTCATCATGGTGAAGATTCCAACTCCGCTATGCTTACTTCAACTATTGAAGTTTACATGCACTTTTTAGCATCCTTTGAATTAACAAAACCCTTCGGACCGTGTGATGTACACGTCCTAGGTAACCATTCTATTAAAAGAACCTTGTTTTGTTTATTCAACTACCATATACCAAATTATATGTAGTGGTTGCTACATTAATCCGTCAAGACTAAATATCGCTATGAAAGATCAAATCTTGTCATAGTCAACTCCTTGAACATTGCCGTAAACTTCTTTCCGACATGTCGACTATTTCATAGATGTTAAACATCCATGTCTATTTCTTTATAGATCCAAACACGACCGATAGGCTTCACGCCTTTCTGGAGGGTCTTTCAAGTTCAGAAACTTGATTTCTCGTGTATGGATACTATCACAGATTCTATGACTTCTAGTCATTTTATGGAGTCAGGGCCCATCATCACTTCTTTGCATGCAGTCGGTTCATCATTGTCAAAACAATAACGACTTCTATTTCAAATCTTACTATTTGATTCTTACCGACCCACATGGTTCAAATAAGAACTCTAATCTCCAAGATTACACCCTTTGTAATCATGGGAGCCATGAGCATTGTGGCTGCCACCGGGACACTTTCCGGCGCTGCGCTACTTAGCACATATAGCTAAGGTTCAACAACCTTATCAAAGTTCTATTGTCCTCCCACTTAACTTTTCACGAAAAATTCCTTCTCAAGAAACTTGACGTTCCAAGCGACAAACTCTTTTGTCCTCGGTGTTATGGAGGAATTCCCAACAAATTCTTTGGGATAACCTACAAAGACGTGCTTATCCGACTTTGGTTGTAAACATTCTACTTATGCATAGCATACCAAAATTTAAGAAAAGACAATTCGGGTTTTATCCCAAACCATAACTCATATGGTGTCATTTCAACGGATCACGATGGTGCTCTTTTCAGTGTAAAAGCGGCAATCTCTAAAGCTTTAATCTTTAAAACATAATGGCAGTTTTATAAATGACACCTTTGATCTTACCATGTCAAACAAGGTTTGATTTGATCTCTCGAACATACCATACTCCTGTGGTTTATCAGGAAATGCAAATTCATGGAACAATTCCTGAAATCTTAGGTGTTTTCCTAAACCTGTAACTCAAATATCTTCCTTTATGATCAAATCATAAACTCTTTTATTTTCTTGTTACAATGATTTTTCACTTCATCTTGAAAGTCTTTGAACAATTTTCAAATGTTTCATACTTCTTCCTTATTAAGTAAATATATAAATATATTCACTCAAATTTCTAGAGAAAGCATATGAAGCAAAAAGATCCATCGCATATGGCTACACATAATGGACTATATACATCAACATGCATAATATCCAATAAGTTAGTCATCCGTTCCTCTTTGGCCTATGGACAGAGTTCCCATTATCTTGAGGGAAGTTTCACAAGCATCAGTTGATCAAAATCAAAAGACTCCAAAAATCCATCAAGATGGAGTTTCTTCACATTATAATTCAAACAGCGATGTCACTTCATAAGTGATCTTCCAATCATTTGTCTTACGACATTTTAGCAATAATATTTATGGATGTGATTTCTCCAACTAGACTTGTAAAAGTTCATCCATCCTTTATGGAATACAGTAATTATTTGAACAACCATTGTTCTCATAATACCGGAACAAAATAACAATTATTAAAACAAATCTTGAAGGCTAGGTTTGACAACAACGAAAAACGTAATAACACTTTATTTGTTTTCGATGAACATCATCACTTATTCTTTTGCTAGTTACTTAGGTCGTTGCAGTTCATGAATTGTGTTGTTCTGTATGACACTTCACACCAACCAATTCGGTATCCAATACCGGTATCCAATACCTCAGAACCACATTGTTTAACAAGCAAGGAATACAACCATAACATGTACATCTTCTATATACCTAAGTTGGACATCTCCAACCTTTTCTTTTCTGCCAAATATTTTATAGATTCTCTTTCAACAATTCCTTTTCTTTTAAAAGAATCTATCAACATCAATAGTGGTGTCATTCACATGACACATAGTACAAAGCGTATATAGTCAAATACTAATACCTTTGGACTTGGACTTTGAAGTGGATCACCATCATCAAATGTTTGGTGTTCTTTCAAAAATCCATTCTTTAGTAATCTATTAGTGTAGTAAACATTTTACTTACATCTTCTATTCATCCTTATCATGACAACTTTCATGATCAAGCTATTATAGCCTATAAGGAAGAATCGTGAGTATAATGTTAGTTCCCAACACCTTTTTGGGAGATCCAGATGCCTAGCATCTCCATCCTTCACAAATTTTCATACAATATGAGAACATGTATTTTGCTAAATTATACTCTATCATAATGCAACCAAAAACATTGTTTCAGATATCACAAATCATCCACACATGATGGTTCCTGAAACAATTCTTTCAGCTCCTAGATAACCTTGATATTAAAACAATTTTTGAATATCAATAATCATGGAGGCAAACATGATACTTTAGATACTAACATTGGAATTCTTACTCTTTATTTAATACTACTTATTAAACTTCATGGAGTAAATAGAGTTTGCTGAAAGTTTGCAATAGGACTTCTAAACTTTAAATTGACATTCAAAACAATACGATACCAGCTCGTAAAGTAAATATCCAGAATTCTATAGTTCTATTATCTCAATTAAAACTAAGTATAAGGTAGTGAACAGATGCCAATGACTACAACAAATTATGCAAATTCACTTTGATTTAGTTTATGAAAAATTGAGTTCAACTAATCCAAATTAGAAATGAACTCCCACTCAAAAACGACATCCCTCGTCCCTTTTTGGTGATTACATGAACCAAATCCACTACACCAAGTCCGATCATCACGTGAGTCGGTGTAGCTTTAAAGGCGAGCATCAATATGGTCATCACATCAACTATATGACTCATGCTTAACCTTTCGGTCCATGTTCCGAGGCCATGTCTGTACATGCTAGGCTCGCCAAGTAAGAACCTTAGTATTCGCGTGTGTAAAACTGTCTTACACCCGTTGTATGAAAGCGTAGAGTTGAGTACACCTGATCATCACGTGATGTCTCGAAACACGATCCATAAAACGGTGCATACTTAAGGAAGAACACATTTTATCTTGATATTTAAATGAGGGATCATCTTATAATGCTACTAAAAGCGCCAAACTAGCAATATAAGATGCAAACATCTAATGTGTAAAGTGACATGATATGGTCCATGCATTTGATCTCTATCATTTGCATCGTGGTATGATCTCTATCATTCCTTTGTGTGTAAGGCCAAGGTCTATGGAACTTACACGTTAAGTGTGTTGTAAGAGTATCTATCATACATCTACTTACAACAATACCATATCAAGACACTAGCCCAGCAACAATCTAAACTAGACGCCTCTAATTTATCAATTGCAAGTTTTACGTGGCTTAGGGCTTTCGGAGATAGAACCGTTCTTACCTACGAACATGAACCACAACGAGGATAACTAAGTTATTAGCAACTCGTTGTAAATCAGATATTGACTATAGTAGGAGAGACAGACACCCGCCAGCCACTTATGCAAAACAAGTTGCATGTCAGTCGTGGAACTGGTCTCATGTACGATAACATGTAAGGTTGGTCCGGGCCGCTTCATCCCACTATGCCACCAATATCCAAAATACATAGAAGATGCAATAACATGATCATCATCGCCCACATATCAACATATGTGTACTACCCGTGCTAAGCACCTATGCATAGATCAGGCTCTGATACCACTGTTGGGTTTTCAGCATAGAAAACAAAAAAAATCCTACGATGGGAACTATACGCCAAGATCTATCTACTAGATACAAGCAACGAGTGGATATACATCCATGGAGAAATTACCCTCGAAGACAACAAAGCTTTGTTAACGAGTTGGAACTCGTGGATGATGTAGTCGTACACTTGCCGATCTCAAGATCGTGATTAAGTCCTTCAGTTCCAGCAGCTCCAGCACCATCTGGTCCAGCACCATCAAGTCCAGCACCGCAAAGTAGCGGTGCATCCGTGATCGCACACACGTTCGGTCCACCGAACAACCTCCGCCTCCTCGCTCCAGCGATGTAGCGGAAGCAGCAACTCCTTTCCAGATAAAGCCACCGGGAACATGTATCTCGCTAATCCGAGACCATGGGGAATAACTAGAGGGAGAAGAGAACCTTCACGAGGAGGTGGTGCAAGATGAGAGGAGGGAGTGGGGGGCCTTTTATAGGGAGAGGGGGCAGCCCCTCACCATGTCCGGCGGCCAAGGGAGGTGTCCCCACCTCTTCCACATTCATGTGGGTGGAGCTCCCACTCACATAATTAGCCACCCACTCAAAATTCCACTCACCTCCATTAAATTTCCACCAAATTTAATGCAAGTTCTCATTAAATAAAACACTTTTATTTATTTTATTCAGAATTTTGTCAATTACATTAATTAACAAACATTCACATAAAACCCTCTGCAACATTTCAATATCACATGCAAAACCAGTTTCTGCAATTTCACCCGAAACAATTCCGGTTTCCATCGAAATGATTCCAGCGCTTTCTTAAATCTTTATCTGAATCATATTTGCTCCAAATGGTGTCAGTATCCCTTAAGTGTGTCACCCTACGGTTCGTGAATAATGTAGACATGATCGAGACCCCTCTCCGATCAATAATCAGCAGCGGGACCTGGAGATCCGTACTGACTCCCACATATTCAACGATGACTCTTGTGATCGTGTGAACCTTTAACGTTGTAACTAAATCCCTTTGTCTCGCGATATATTACATGTCCGAGATTTGATCATCGGTATCCAAATACCTAGTTTGATCTCGTTTCCGACATGCACTCTTTTCTCGTTCCCGTGATATAACATTCTAGTGATCACATCACTTGCTTGCAAGCTATTTCAATGTGATATCACCGAGAAGGCCCAGAGTATATCTATCCGTCATCAGGATGGACAAATCCCACTCTTGATCCATGAGCCTCAACATAACACCTTCGTATGCTTGAACACACCTTTATAGTCACCCTGTTACGGTGTGACGTTTGATGTTATCAAGATACTCTTCCGGTGTTAGCAATTAACATGATCTCATGGTCTAAGGACTAAGATTACTTCGTATGATATAGCAATATAAACATAATGACTCTGATCGTAATGCTATACTTCGGATGAATGTTCATCACATCATTCCACCAATGTTGTGACCTCGTTATTAACGACATCCAATGTCCATGATCAGGAAACCTTGATCATCTTGTTAATCAACGAGCTAGTTTATAAGAGAGGCATAACTAGGAACTTTCCTTTTGTTTATTAAACACACATGTATTAACGTTTCCAAATTAATACAATTATAGCATGCAAAATAAACATTTATCATAAACAAGGAATAAGATAATAACCACTTTATTATTGCCTCTCGGGCATATTATCTTCAGTATTTCATTATCTCTTCGTCGAACTAGTGCACCTATACACCTGACAAGTGTATTGGGTGTGTTGGGGACACAAGAGACTTCTTGTATCTTGATTGCAGGGTTGCTTGAGAGGGATACCTTTGACCACTTCCTCCCTAAGTTCGATAAACCTTGGGTGATCCACTTAAGGGAAACTTGTTGCTGTTCTACAAACCTTTGCACTTGGAGGCCCAACACTGTCTACAAGAATAGAAGCGTGCATAGACATCAAGCTATTTTCTGGTGCCGTTGCCGGGGAGGTAAGGTAAAAGGTACTCACATCCTCTGGCTACTAAGCTATCTTCTAGTGCGGTTGCTGGTGTGTGAGTGCTCGAAGTTATTTCCTTTGGATTCTGCAATTATATCTTTTTGTTTCTTGTTTTTATTTTCACTAGTTAGCCTTAATGGAAAACAACAACAAAATTAGAGAGCTTTTTAGTATTTTTCCTAAGGTAGAACATAAATGGTTTGAAAAGAAAATTTAAAAACCCATGGAACTTTCTTTGCATGTTAATAGCAATGTTATTAGTATGAATATTTTGAACACCTTTGTTACTAATGCTATGGAAACATCTAAGATTGGGGAAGTTAGTTTTTATGAAAATGATCTTTTTAGTTCCCTAGATTTAGAGGAGAAAATTTGCTCTGATGATACTTTATCTCCTTTATGTGGTAATTCTGATGATACTTGCGATATTTTAAATCCATATACTGAAAGCGTCCCGTTTGAAATACCTATGGAAATTGTTGAACGTGTTATGAATAACTGTTATTTTGGAGATGGAACTATCCATCATGGTGATCATTTACTCTTTATACATGAATTATGCGAGTTGTTCAAGTATGTAGGTATTTCAATGAACCAAGTTAAGAGGAAGCTATTCTCTTTATCACTTAAGGGCAAAGCAAGGGAGTGGTATGAGCTACTCGACGATCCTCGCCATTTGGAGTGGAAGGAACTTGAATCTCTCTTTTACTCTAAATTTTATCCTCCTCGTGAAATTCATAAAGATAGGAATTACATTTATAATTTTCATCCACATGATGGAGAAAGTATTGCCCAAGCATGGGGGAGATTGAAGTCACTAATGCTCAAATGTCCCATTCATGAGCTCCCCAGTAATATTATTATTATTAATTTTTATGCAAGGTTATCAGGACATTACAAGGACTATCTAGATACCTGTTTAGAGGGATCCTTCACAAGTAAGGAGGTTAAAGATAAGTGGGATCTTCTTGAAACAATTCAAAGGAATACCGAAGATTGGGATAACGACAAAGGTAAAGAACCAGGTATAAACTATGAGTATAATTGCATTAATTCTTTCGCTGAAACTGCTGATTTTCAAGAGCTTAGTGCTATATATGGTCTTGATCCTCAAATTCTTGTTGATTGTTGTAGAGCCTTTTCTTCTCATATTAATGCTCCTAAAGAAAAATGGGACATGTATCATGAACCTTTTAAAGACACTTGCATGAAAAAAGGAAACTATTATTAATGATAGCAACAAACATACTCAAACCTCTGAAAGTACTATTTCTTATAAGAATGTAAATTTTTGTGGAATACATAGACCTTTTGAGAAGAATCAAGTTGAAGAATAATATTGTATCACCCACAGGAATGAAAAAACTAGAATGTGGTATAGGGCTCTAAATGATCTTGGTAAAAAGGTTTGTGCCCTCTATCCTTTTATTTGTGAACTTTGCTTTGAAGTGGGTCATTTCAATTTTCAATGCTCAGGCCATAATAATAGCCCTTCTAATCCAATGAGTACTACAAGTTTGTATTGTGATGACATGATCACTCCTAATCAGCATGATGAACTTACATTATTTTTGGGGTATGAAGACTTAATAAGAAAAACTTCTTTGGTAGATATGAGTGCTTTTGATATGAATAGCATCCTGCATGGTTTTCATCTATATTGTGTTGATAATTGCCACACAAATACTTACATACAAAATATTATAAAAGATGAGATTTTACCAAAATATGACAGGACTAATATGTGTTTTGATCTTATTAATGAAAAGAAGGAATCCTCCAAATTTTCTTCTATTGTCTCTAACAATAAACCAGGGTATATGGAGAAGCTTCCTTTCAAGTCTCTCCCTCCTAAAGAGGAGAAGAAAAAGAAGAAGATGAGGAGTAAAAGGAGAGAGGAAATGATATTTGCCCCTAAGCATGTTGCTCCTAATATAGTTTTTGATGAGTCTGAACTCGATGATATTCCTATGCCTGTTACCTATAGTAGTGATCATGATTGGGAAAAGCACACTACTTTTGATATTGAAAATATCTTCGGTACCAATTCTGAAAATGATGATGTTAATAATTGTTGCACTATTAGTACTATCCATGTTCCTTCCAATGATGATATGTTTACAAATGAACACACTTTGGAAGATAACTATTCTATTGCTTATGTTGATACTATACCTCCAATATATTATGATTACAATAATGAATATGATATTTTCATTCCACATACTTTTGAGGAGAAAATTAATTATGATTACAATATGCCTCCTATATTTGATGATTATGGTGATGAGAATAATAATGATAGCTATTTTGTTGAATTTGCTACCACTATAATTAATAAGAATGACTATGTTTATGTGGGGAGTATTAATTCTTTTATGCATGTGGCTCATGATAAGAATGTTTTATGTGATAGTTATATTGTTAATTTTATTCATGATGCTATTGAAAGTTATTATGAGAGAGGGAAACATGGTTTTATGTATCTCAACAATATTAAGTTTCCCCTCTTTATGTTGAAAATTTTGAAGTTGCACTTGTTTTGCTTTCATATGCTTGTTGCTTTGTGCTTTCATGACTTGTTTCTTTACAAGATTATTTTTCATAGGAAGCGGGTTAGACTTAAATTTGTTCCATATTTTCTTCTTGATGCTCTATTTTACTTCAATTCATATTTCTTATGAGAGCATCATCGAAACTATCATGCCTATCTTAATGGCTATAAAGAAAGAGCTTTTGGGAGACAACCCATTATATTTTTACCTTCAGTTTATTTTTGTTTTTGTTGAGGCTTGGATGTTATTGCCTCTGTAATAACCTCTCCTTATCCTTTTTGTTTGGTTTTTGTGCCAAGAATAACCTCTAATGAGAGAGAAGTAAGACTTGGGAAAGTTGTTGTCCCGAAACAGATTTTTGTGCTTCACTGTAAAAATTCGTGAAAAATCTCTGAACGTCGGATTGGGCTGTAACTTTTTGGGCTTATGCCCCGGGCTATTATATAACTTTCATTAGTTCAGCACTTTTCAATTTGAGCAACAGAAGGTCTTCGAAAGAAATTGGTTTTTAACTGCTGGTCTGTTTTAACAGATTTCTGCCATTATTTGCATTTGCCCCTTAATCTCTTTCTCTTTGAGTTCTCTTTGATCACTTGAGCTTTAGAAGGAATTGCTACAGTAGCTTGTATTTTGATGGAAGTTTTACTTGTGTTTAAACTGAACCTAAAGATTTTTTATCTTAAGTACACTAATGTAGCTAATGAAGATTGTGTGGAGTTTTGTATGAAGGAAATTTTTCAAGTGTAGGGAAGAATAATGTAATGAGATGAAGTATGAACAAAATCTCAAGCTTGGGTTTGCCACCCGTGTCACCCCAAGAAATATTCAAGAAGTACAAGCGTCAAAGCTTGGGGATGCCCAAGGCATCCCCTTCTTCATCAATAATCTCAGGTCTTCTTTCAAGACACTTTATTTTTATTACCTTATGCACTATGTGCTATTCTTGGAGCATCTTTGTTTCTAGTTTTATTTTGTTTGGTTTGCTTAAATAAGTTGGTTGGATCCCAACATACTTCTTTTGGAGAGAGACACACCCCGTTATTCATTGCGTAGAACACTCTAGTTTTCACTCTTATTGTTCTGTGAGTGTTCTCCTTTGCTAGCACTGCATTTAGCTTTAGTTTTCGATTGGTGTTGGAAAAGAGTAGGATGTTTCATGCTTATAGTGGTACAAAAGGAGTCTTGTTTTGACTGTGGCCTATACTTTATCATGTCATGTTTGATATTGCTATGACTTTATGCTTAGTAAATATTGATGTAGCATGACTTATTACAAACAATTGAGATTGCTTAATGTGCCTTGAAAGAATCATGCGTTGTTTTAGCATATAAAAGCATAATATTGTGGTATTCTCCTTTGATGCTTTATTTGGGTTGACTTGGTGCATTCTCACACCATGTTAAGACTATACCAAGTCACCATAGCCTCTATGACCATTTAGTTTTCGACTTGTAATATCACTTAATGCTTTAATAAATAATGTTTTGTCGCTTTGCATGATTATGGCCATTATTGCTCTCTTAACTGGTCGCTCCTAGTCTTTTGCTAGCCTCCACATGTACCAAGCATGAGTTCCACTCATGCATCCAACTCCAAATAAAACCAAGTTATTCCAAAGAGTCCACAATACCTACCTATTAGCATTATTTCTACTCCAAGTATATTCATGTTTTTATCTACCTTCCGAATTAAACTTGTTATGTGAAAATTGGTGATTAAAGCTCTCACAAACTTGATGGCACACTTTACTTTCTTGCATTTAATAAACTTGAACCATTATGCCCATCTATGTTGCGTATATGCTTGCGTTTTGTAAGTTGTGAATTAGCGGAACCATGTTACCATGGGGAACTCTTTCAACATTGCACTTTATTTAGTTAATATCATGTTCTTTTGCTTATGGATCCCGGCAGTGTGAAATGAAAGGGGAGCTTGTAAGGCTCATGGAGTTTGTATATGTGTTAGAGAAATGCCTGGGCGGCTAGTCTAAGCCATGCCTAATCATGGTGGAAACGTGCAGCATAACCATAGTGAGCAATCTATGAAGCATCCTAAAAAAGAGAAAAAAAAGGGAAACCCCTATGCAAATAGCATACAAAAAGATCGCCGAGATGCTCATTGTCTGCTTGCCTTGTCATTTTGATATGGGAAAGCTTATGTATCATCGGGCAAGGGGTACCCCATTGGCGGTTCTCTATGATACACATGTACTTACAATGACAAGGATTTACCTGTGACTAAAGTTGAGTAGCATGAGGTTCAGTACTCGTAAGTAAGGGGCATGAGATTTTCAGCTTATAACTTGTCAAGCATATCCTCATATTTGCTCACTTTAACCTTAATCACCTAAAGATGCTTATGATAGGGGAAACGAGAGCTGAAAGCTAATAAGTACCATAATTTTTGGAAGCACTTTATGAGACTTGAATCCCTTCTTCCTTCTATGAAGGGCCTTTATTTTACTTTTAAGTTGAGTCTCCATCTTCTATGTTTATGCACCTATTGAGAGAGCATAGTGGTCATTCTTAGTTTAATGTGCATTGTCCCAAAACTTGTTGATTGATTCATAACTTTGATATTGCTTGTTCTTAAACTATTTGTATCTAGTCACCCTTATGAACTTCAAAGGTGTCCTATGCATTTATGTTTTGCTACACCATGAGGGACAAGCTGAATACCATTCTCATTATGTTTTCTATATGTGAAACAAAGAAACGTCTTTCAAAGCATTATTATTCATGAATCTTTTGTTTGTACCTCTTCATGTTACAACATAGTTGCTATGTCTTATTGTTATAACTATATCTTTCATGCTATGTTAGAGTACTATGATCCCATCTATCAATGTTTTACAAATACCTTGATCAAGATTGTGATGGTGCATGTCACCTCAAAAATTATTCTTTTTATCACTTACCTACTCGAGGACGAGCAGGAGTTAAGCTTGGGGATGTTGATACGTCGTAAACGTATCTATAATTTTTGATGTTCCATGCTTGTTTAGTATCTACTTTCTTATGTTTTGTTCACACTTTGAGGTATTTTTATATATTTTCTGGAACTAACCTATTAACAAGATGCCACAGTGCCAGTTGCCTATTTTCTGTTGTTTTTAGTTTCAGAAAAGCTAGAAAAGAAATATTCTCGGAATTGGACCGGACAAAAGCCAAAGTCAATATTTTACCCGAAGACTCACGGAGCCAGAAGACGAGACGGAGAGGGGCCACGAGGTGGCCATACCACCTGGTGGTGCGGGCCAGCCCAGGCCGCGCCAGAGGTTGGTGTGGGCCCCTCGGGCGCCCACCGACCTTGCCTCTTTGCCTATAAAAGCCTCTCGGGACGAAAACCCTAGGCACCAGATCAGAATTCCACGAAAAGTTCCACAGTGCCGCCGCCACTGAAGAGGAGATTTGGGGGATAGAAGTCTCTGTTCTAGCACCCTGTCGGGATGGGGAAGTGCCCTGGATCCATCTCCATCGGCTCCACCGCCATCTCCATCGCGTTGCTGACTCCCATGATGAGGAGGGAGTAGTTCCCTCCCGAGGCTAAGGGCTCTACCGGTAGCTATGTGTTCATCTCTCTATGCGTGATCTTATGAGATCATGAGCTTTGTAATCTATAGATCTATTCTGCTACTCATGTGCTTTAATGAATCTCTGCTTATCCCCACGTGTGTGAAGTTGACAGTGTGCACACCATGTGGCACTTTGGCTAAGATTACATAAATACTTATCATGAGTATAATTTGAGTTGGATGTCTCTATGAGATTGTGGTGTCTATTAGAACCATCTAGTGCTCAAGGTGACAGTGAGGGGTTATCTAGATGGGGAATGCGAACTTTAAGGTGTGCTGTTATTGCCCTACATCGTCCAACCGGTGAGTAGTTCAGGGTAGTATCATAAAGAGAAGATATTTATATGAGAGTGTCCACTAGTGAAAGTATGATCCCTAGACCTTGTTGCTAAGCATTGAAACACCATTTGCAATCAGTTCGGTTACATGTTTTCTTGCTGCCACTCTTATTTCAGATTACAATTACCACTTATAATCATCCATATTACTTGTATTTCACTATCTCTTCGCCGAACTAGTGCACCTATACACCTGACAAGTGTATTGGGTGTGTTGGGGACACAAGAGATTTCTTGTATCTTGATTGCAAGGTTGCTTGAGAGGGATACCTTTGACCACTTCCTCCCTGAGTTCGATAAACCTTGGGTGATCCACTTAAGGGAAACTTGCTGCTGTTCTACAAACCTCTGCACTTGGAGGCCCAACAATGTCTACAAGAATAGAAGCGTGCGTAGACATCAGCGATTCCCGCCAAACGCACATAGAAACGATTCAAAGATGCCCACCAGGCACTTGCGTGCAGGTGGAAAACAAAGTAATACCATTACACAATAGTCCACGATGGAACCCATAGAAACATATATATACAACAATGACTCCATGGGTCAAGAATACAGATATACAATACAAAGATCCAAATCACCTTGAAAACGATACAACATTCGAGTATGGATAAGAAGCAAATTGGGCTAAGAGCTCTGTAGAATAACCAATGGTGTCCATAACCCTGCCCATGCCAAGCCAGAAGGGTAACCCTGCTAACAACGTCGAACTTATACCTGTGAAACAAAAGGGGTGCTGATAAAGGGCAAAGGAAAAAGGGAGCAATCAGTACTGAAGCCAGTACACGACGAGTCTAGAATTTGGTGGCTCTCGCCTACATAGGTATGGTGGACTGAAGCGGCAGCGAAGCATGCACTAAACAACCTATAGAGACTCGATACAATTGTCGGATATTAGAGAGGGGCAAGAAAACATATTGAGAAACCAACCTGATACTAACACCAAACATACCTATCCTAGTATTCCCCTTCAAGACCAAACGAAGAAGTCATACTGAGGTAACTCACACCGTTGGCAATTTTATTCATTCCATTATTGTTGCAGCACTTACTAGTTAGATATAGATAGCATGAGTCATCCTGATAGCATAAGTAGTGGGCAGTTTAGTTAACCCTTCCATTGTAGTTGCAATACTTACTAGGTAGGTATAACATGACATGATACACCCCAATCCCACCAGTTGTTGGCACTTTTATTATCCATTCCATTATAGTGAAGCTGATTACTAGTCATATGTTTAAGTCAAATTCACAACACGACTTTAGTTATAGTTGTCTATGATCGAGATACTGTGCTCCAAGTCATCCATAACCGTGGACACGGCTTTCAGAAAGATTTACCCTCCAGGGGTGCACAAATAGCAACACACGCACGATCAACCTCGGAAAAACCAAATAAAAACCCAACAAGGCTTTCACGACAAAGCAATCAGAAGATTCATAAAATATTTCAGGGGGCCACCCCATTAAGCTACCCGCAACAAAGTTGGCCGGCTCCGAGACGGACCCAAGGTTTGCGCCAATGGCTGTAAACGACTAGGAACCCGAAAGTGTGATTGGGCTTGTCGATACCGCAAAAACACTCCGCAATCCTAAACAGTACAGGTGCTCCGTGCACAATCATAAATAAAGCAGTAAAACATGACATAAGTACAGGATAGTAATAAAGCCCCAAACTAGTTTGTGGCCCCAAGAAATAAGAAATAAATCAAGCTCTGGCTAAGGGGATTCATGGTCCCACATGCGAATAGTGCGATAGTCAAGGAACAGGTATCAAGTACTTGGGGCCTACGGGACACAAGTGAGCGGTTAAAAACCAAATATTAGCTATTGCCCACCGGTGCCTCTACATTAGTTATATCTATTCCCAGCATTTTAATTGACAAGTTATATTGAAAGCCATGATCATCTCTGCCATTAAACATCTCCACCATTAAGCACGTGCCAACCTTCTATCAGCGGTGGAACGACAACGATGTGAAGCAGCACCTGAGCAAGCAACTACGACTCGCAAGGCCGACTGTCTATCAAACAACAAGCAATAGGATGTGTCCAAGGCGATATAGAGGCTGCAAGGAATATAAATGGTGCACGGAAACTGAAGTATCGTAACACGGATAGCAATACATCAATAGGAGGAAAATAAAGACTATAAAAGAAAAATAGGTAGAAAGGGGGAGATTGCTCGCCTGGGAAACACTGCCGAAGATACATATCCAAAGAACTTGTCGATACTCGCATCCACTCAATAGCCTAATCCGCGAAGAACCAAAGCACTAAAAGAAGCACCAGATGCACTATTTAATGCTACAACAGAAGATCGGGCATGATGCATGTATGTTGTATGACATGGCAAAGATGCGATGCAACTAGGAAATATTAAGCGGAATCAGGATCCCGACAATTAATTAGAAGGTTCATGTTATTTAGATACCCCGCAATTTAAATGTTGTATTAACAAGGCAAAACATGGCATCGGTTCACTACACAAATTTAAATGGAGCAATATAAGACTAGAAAAGCCCGCATAGTCTCCATATTTAATTTAGGTGAATCATCTAATACCCCCAAACAACCACAATATGTATGCAATCATGAAAAATCCATATGCAACAAGTATATATGCCATTTATAAAATAGGGATAGGTAGGGGTCACACATTAGGGGGTCGGATCCGGGATTCTCGAGGTTCGGCGGGATCGGTCTTCGGGATCGGGGCTTTGGACTCCGGGAGCAGGGTCTTCGGATCTATGTAATCGATCTTGTCGGTTCCACTTCGAAGGTCTTGGGGTTCCGTTTGGTCAATCTTCGAATCTGGGTCCGCGGAGAAGATCTTGGGGTTTCCGATTCCAACCGAGGAGGTGCAGAAATGAAGATGACAACTTAGCATGAGGCTGTGGAAGGCAACATCCCGGGTAACGCCACTATTCACACAATCACACGAGCACTCACCTGCATGGGCACACACAAGAAACTAAGCTAGGCTGTTGTAGGGTTAACACAGGGCGTGAACCGAGCATAGACCAAAGAGCCAACTGTGGCAGAGGACGCACAGCCCGCGACGGTGTTAGGGTTCGCAGCATAGAAAACAAAAAATTCCTACGATGAGAACTATACGCCAAGATCTATCTACTAGATACAGAGCAACGGGTGGATATACATCCATGGAAAACTTACCCTCGAAGACAACTAGTTTTGTTAACGCGTAGGAACTCGTGGATTATGTAGTCGTACGCTTGCCGATTTCAAGATCATGATGAAGTCCAACAGGTCCGGCTCCAGCACGTCCATCAGATCCAGCTCCAGCAAGTCCAGCACCACCAAGTCCAGCACCGCAAAGCAGCGGTGCATCCGTGATTGCACACACGTCCGGTACCCCGACAACCTCCGTCCCTCGCTCTAGCAAAGCAGCAGAAGCAGCAACTCCTTTCCAGATAAAGCCACCGGGGACATGTATCTCGCTAATCCGAGACCATGGGGAATAACTAGAGAGGGAGAGAGATCCTTCACGAGGAGGTGTGAGTATGAAGGTGTGAGAGGGGGCCTTTTATAGGAGGAGGGGAGAGTGTCCTTCACCTCCCCCATTCATGTGGTGGTAACCCCCTCCACATTACATGTCCGAGATTCGATCATCAGTATCCAAATACCTAGTTTGAACTCGTTATCGACATGCACTCTTTTCTCATTCGCGTGATATAACATTCTACTGATCTCATCACTTGCTTGCAAGCTATCTTAATGTGATATCACCGAGAGGGCCCAGAGTATATATATCCGTCATCGGGATTGACAAATTCCACTCTTGATCCATGAGCCTCAACATAACACCTTCGTAGTACTGAACCCACCTTTATAGTCACCCTGTTACGGTGTGACGTTTGGTGTTATCAAGATACTCTTCTGGTGTTAGCAATTAACATGATATCATGGTCTAAGGACTAAGATTACTTCGTATGATGTTATAGCAATATAAACATACTGAATTTGATCGTAATGCTATACTTAGGATGAATGTTCATCACATCATTCCACCAATGTTGTGACCTCGTTATTAACAACATCAAATGTCCATGATTAGGAAACCTTGATCATCTTGTTAATCAATGAGCTAGTTTATATGAGAGGCATTACTAGGAACTTTGTATTTTGTTTATTAAACACACATGTATTAACGTTTCCAATTAATACAATTATAGCATGCAAAATAAACATTTATCATAAACATGTAATAAGATAATAACCACTTTATTATTGCCTCACGGGCATATTCCCTTCAGTTTCCCACTTGCACTAGAGTCAATAATCTAGTTTGAAAAACTTTGTATATACAACACCTAGGTGTTGAATATACGCGTTTGCTAGTGGTTAACATAATCTCTGGATCTGGCACTTTCAGGTCCGTGTGTATTTGCATGTCTTTGCGTCTCTACGCATCACTCATTCTCAAATGAGATGGCATTGTATAAATTTGGTCCTTTGGTGAGACCTTTAGTTCGTTCGGGTTAAAATATGTTGATATTATTGTCACACAATATATCTTCATAGTATTAGCCCACTTTGAACCACACCTAGTTTGATAACAAACTACTTAACCCAAATGCCCTCCTTTGCTGCTATTGTAGCAGTTATATACTTAGCCTTTTGTTGTAGTATCCATCACAATGTCTCAACTTTGGAACTCATCAAAATCCATCATGGAATGTCCTTTCCATTACATTGTGCCACCCATAGTCTAAGTTGAGATAAATTTAATCTTGTGACAAAAATAGTATCAATGTAACACTTTACAATGAACTACCTTTAACTATTTGTCACTTATACATGATATATTCTTAGTTCTTCCAAAGCTCATAAGAATATCTTTACTATCGTCCAATGATCATCTTATGAATCATTCTGGTATGTGCTCATAACATTTAGAGCATAGGACATTTTGGATATATACATATCATGGTATAATCGATCAAAATCTTCATGTGATTTTACTCACCAAGTGTTGAAACACTTGAATCTTGATACAATTATTTCCATGCAGCAAGAACCTTTCTTGTTGTTTCCATATTGAACCCTTTCAATATCTCATATATGTATGTCTGGCACAACCATTTTAGCGCCTTAATCTATCCATATAGATATTGATGCCAAATATTCTGGGTTTGCCCAAGTCTTTCATCGAAATCTTATTTTAATGAAATTCTTAACTTGTGTCAATACAAGATACATCATTTCCAATCAACAATATGTCCTCTACATAATGTATTAGAAATATGTCTCGGTAGCTCCCACTTAATTTCTTGCAAATGCAAGCATCTTCATCATCTCTGATGAATTTAAACTCTTTTAACAGTTTCATCATGGTGAAGATTCCAACTCCGCTATGCTTACTTCAACTATTGAAGTTTGCATGCCCTTTTAGCACCCTTTGAATTAACAAAACCCTCCGGACCGTGTCTTGTACACGTCCTAGGTAACCATTCTATTAGAAGAACATTGTTTTGTTTGTTCAACTACCATACATCAAATTATATGTAGTGGTTGCTACATTAATCCATCAAGACTAAATATCGCTATGAAAGATCAAATCTTGTCATAGTCAACTCCTTGAACATTGTCGTAAACTTCTTCCCGACATGTCGACTATTTCATAGATGTTAAACATCCATGTCTATTTCTTTATAGATACAAACACGACCGATAGGCTTCACGCCTTTCCGGAGGGTCTTCCAAGTTCAGAAACTTGATTTCTCGTGTATGGATACTATCACGGATTCTATGACTTCTAGTCATTTTATGGAGTCAGGGCCCATCATCGCTTCTTTTCATGTAGTCGGTTCATCATTGTCAAAACAATAACGACTTGCTTATCAAATCACACTATTTGATTCTTACCGACCCACACGGTTCAATAGGAACTCTAATCTCCGAGATCACAACCTTTTTAATCATGGGAGCCATGAGCATTGTGGCCGCCACCAGGACACTTTCTGGCGCTGCGCTACTTAGCACATAAAGCTAAGGTTCAACAACCTTATCAAAGTTCTATTGTCCTCCCACTTAACTTTTCGCAAAAAATTCCTTCTCAAGGAACTTGACGTTCCAAGCGACAAACTCTTTTATCCTTGGTGTTATGGAGAAATTCCCAACAAATTCTTTGGGATAACCTACAAAGACGTGCTTATACGACTTTGGTTGTAAACATTTTACTTATGCATAGCATACCAGAATTTAAGAAAAGACAATTCGAGTTTTATCCCAAACCATAACTTATATGGTGTCATTTCAACGAATCACGATGGTGCTCTTTTCAGTGAAAAAGCGGTAGTCTCTAAAGCTTCAATCCTTAAAACATAATGGCAGTTTTATAAATGACACCTTTGATCTTAACTTGTCAAACATGGTTTCATTTCATCTCTCGAATATGCCATACTCCTATGGTTTACCGAAAAACACAAATCATGGAACAATTCCTCAAATCTTAAGTGTTTTGCTAAACATGTAACTCAAATATCTTCCTTTATGATCAAATCATAAACTCTTTTATTTTCTTGTTACAATGATTTTTCACTTCATCTTGAAAGTCTTTGAACAATTTTCAAATGTTTCATACTTCTTCCTTATTAAGTAAATATATAGATATATTCACTCAAATTTCTGGAGAAAGTATATGAAGAAAAAAAAGATCCATCGCATATGGCTACATATAATGGACTATATACATCAATATGTATAATATCCAATAAGTTAGTCATCTGTTCCTCTTTGGCCTATGGACGGAGTTTCAATTATCTCGAGGAAACTTTCACAAGCGTCAATTGATCAAAATCAAAGACTCCAAAATTCCATCAACATGGAGTTTCTTCATGTTTTCTTTCCAATATAATTTAAAACAGCGATGTCACTTCATAAGTGATATTTTAATCATTTGTCTTGCGACATTTTAGCAATAGTGTTTATGGATGTGATTACTCCCACTAGACTTGTAAAAGTTCATCCATCCATTATGGAATACGATAATTATTTGAACAACCATTGTTCTCGTAATACCGGAACAAAATAACAATTATTAAAACAAATCTTGAAGGCTAGGTTTGACGACAACAAAAAACACAATAACACTTTTATTTGTTTTTGATGAACATCATCACTTATTCTCTTGCCAGTTACTTAGGCCATTATAGTTCATGAATTGCATTGTCCTGTATGACACTTCATACCAACCAATTTGGTATCCAATACCGATATCCAATACCTCAGAACCACATTGTTTAACAAGCAAGGAATACAGCCATAACATGTATATCTTCTATATACCTAAGTTGGACATCTCCAACCTTTTCTTTTCTGCCAAATATTTTATAGATTCTCTTTCAACAATTCCTTTTCTTTTAAAAGAATCTATCAACATCAATAGTGGTGTCATTCACATGACACATAGTACAAAGTGTATATAGTCAAATACTAATACCTTTGAACTTGCACTTTGAAGTGAATCACCATCATCAAATGTTTGGTATTCTTTCAAAAATCCATTCTTTAGTAATCTATTAGTGTAGTAAACATTTTACTTACATCTTCTATTCATCCTTATCATGACAACTTTCATGATCAAGCTACTATAGCCTGTAAGGAAGAATCGCGAGTATAATGTTAGTTCCCGAAACCTTTTGAGAGATTCGGATGCCTAGCATCTCCATCCTTTACAAATTCTCATACAATATGAGAACATGTATTTTGCTAAATTATACTCTATCAAAATGCAACCAAAAACATTGTTTCATATATCACAATATCTTCCACACATGATGGTTTCTGAAACAATTTTTCAGCTCCTAGATAATCTTGATATTAAAACAACTTTTGAATATCAAAAATCAATGAGGCAAACATGATACTTTAGATACTAACATTGGAATTCTTACTCTTGATTTAATACTACTTATTAAACTTCATGGAGTAAATAGAGTTTGCTGAAAGTTTGCAATAAGACTTCTAAACTTTAAATTGACATTCAAAACAATACGATACCAGTTCGTAAAGTAAATATCCAGAATTCTATAGTTCTATTATCTCAATTAAAACTAAGCATAAGGTAGTAAACAGATGCCAATGACTACAACAAATTATGCAAATTCACTTTGATTTTGTTTATGACAAATATGGCTCGACTCATCCAAATTAGAAATGAACTCCCACTCAAAAACGACATCCCTCGTGCCTTTTTGGTGATTACATGAACCAAATCCACTACACCAAGTCCGATCATCACGTGAGTCGATGTAGCTTCAAAGGCGAGCATCTATATGTGCATCATATAAACTATATAACTCATGCTTAACCTTTTGGTCCGTGTTCCGAGGCCATGTCTGTACATGCTAGGCTCGCCAAGTAAGAACCTTAGTATTCGCATGTGTAAAACTGTCTTACACCCGTTATATGAAAGCGTAGAGTCGAGAACACCCGATCATCACGTGATGCCTCAAAACACGATCCACAAAACGGTGCATACTTAAGGAAGAACATATTTTATCTTGATATCTAAATGAGGGATCATCTTATAATGCTACCAATAGCGCCAAACTAGCAATATAAAATGCTAACATCTAATGTGTAAAGTGAGATGATATGGTCCATGCATTTGATCTCTATCATTTGCATCGTGGTATGATCTCTGTCATTCCTTTGTGTGTAAGGCCATGGTCTATGGAACTTACACGTTGAGTGTCTTGTAAGAGTATCTATCATACATCTATTTACAACAATACCATATCAAGACACTAGCCCAACAACGATCTAAACTAGACGCCTCTAATTTATCAATTGCAAGTTTTACGTGGCTTAGGGCTTTCAGAGATAGAACCGTTCTTACCTACGAACATGAACCACAACGAGGATAACCAAGTTATAAGCAACTCGTTGTAAATCAGATATTGACTATAGTAGGAGAGACAGACACCTGCCAGCCACTTATGCAAAACAAGTTGCATGTCTGTCGTGGAACTGGTCTCATGTACGATGACATGTATGGTTGGTATGGGCCGCTTCATCCCACTATGCCACCAATATCCAAAATACATAGAAGATGCAATAACATGATCATCATCGCCCACATATAAACATATGTGTACCACCCGTGCAAAGCACCTACGCATAGATCAGGCTCGATACCCTTTGTTGGGTTCCTGACATAGAAACAAAAAAATTCCTATGATGAGAACTATACGCCAAGATCTATCTACTAGATACAGAGCAACGGGTGGATATACATCCATGGAGAACTTACCCTCGAAGACAACGAGTTTTGTTAACGAGTAGGAACTCGTGGATGATGTAGTCGTATGCTTGCCGATCTCAAGATCATGATGAAGTCCAGCAGGTCCGTCTCCAGCACGTCCATCAGATCCAGCTCCAGCAACTCCAGCACCACCGAGTCCAGCACCGCAAAGCGGTGGTGCATCCGTGATTGCACACACGTCCGGTACACCAACAACCTCCATCCCTCGCTCTAGCAAAGTAGCGGAAGCAGCAAGTCCTTTCCAGATAAAGCCACCGGGAACATGTATCTCGCTAATCCGAGACCATGGGGAATAACTAGAGGGGGAGAGAGATCCTTCACGAGGAGGTGTGAGTATGAAGGTGTGAGAGGGGGGACTTTTATAGGAGGGGAGGGTGTCCCTTCACCTCCCCCATTCATGTGGTGGTAACCCCCTCCACATTAAAATGCCCCTTCACATTCTCTTTTAAAGTCTCCACTTTAAATGCATTAAATTTCTCCAAATTTAATGCTCTCTCATTTAATGAAACTCTTTTATTAATTTTATTCAGAATTTTGTTATTTACTTTAATTAACAATCATTCACATAAAACCCCCTACAACATTTCAATATTACATGCAGAACCAATTTCAGGAATTTCACCAGAAACAGTTTCAGTGTCTATTGAAATAATTCCAGCGCTTTCTTAAATCTTTATCTAAAACATATTTCTCCAAATGGTGTCGGTATCCCTTAAGTGTGTCACCCTACGGTTCGTGAATAATGCAGACATGATCGAGACCCCTCTCTGATCAATAATCAGCAGCGGGACTTGGAGATCCGTACTGACTCCCACATATTCAACGATGACTCTTGTGATCGTGTGAACCTTTAACGTCATAACTAAATCCCTTTGTCTCGCGATATATTACATGTCCGAGATTCGATCATCGGTATCCAAATACCTAGTTTGATCTCGTTACCGACATGCACTCTTTTCTCGTTCCCGTGATATAACATTCTAGTGATCTCATCACTTGCTTTCAAGCTATCTTAATGTGATATCACCGAGAGGGCCCAGAGTATATATATCCGTCATCGGGATTGACAAATTCCACTCTTGATCCATGAGCCTCAACATAACACCTTCGTAGTACTGAACCCACCTTTATAGTCACCCTGTTACGGTGTGACGTTTGGTGTTATCAAGATACTCTTCTTGTGTTAGCAATTAACATGATATCATGGTCTAAGGACTAAGATTACTCTGTATGATGTTATAGCAATATAAACATAATGACTTTGATCGTAATGCTATACTTCGTATGAATGTTCATCACATCATTCCACCAATGTTGTGACCTCGTTATTAACAACATCCAATGTCCATGATTAGGAAACCTTGATCATCTTGTTAATTAATGAGCTAGTTTATATGAGAGGCATTACTAGGAACTTTGTATTTTGTTTATTAAACACACATGTATTAACGTTTCCAATTAGCACAATTATGGCATGAAAAATAAATATTTATCATAAAAATGGAATAAGATAATAACCACTTTATTATTGCCTCTCGGGCATATTCCCTTCAGATGGTACCATGGTGCAGAGGAGGGTGGCCTTGGCGGATCAGAGCAGGGCGAGGCGAGTAAGGCAGGCGAAGGGGCAGCCGGCAGGCTCCGGCGAGGCGATGGCGATTGAGAGCGATCGAGGTCGGCGGTGCACAGAGGTGGTGGTTGTGCGGGGAGAGCTCGCGTCAGGGAGGATCCGTGACGGGTCGACGGTGGCCGGGGTGAGGAGAAGCCGAGCAGCGGCCTCTATAGAAGGTAGACGGCGAGCTCGGGCCTTAGTGGGGAGAGGCGGGGTCGGAGGCAGAGGTGGCGGAGCGACTGACACGTCTGGTGGCGGAGGAGGAGGTCAACAAGGGTGGGCAGCGCTGCAGAGAAGAGGTCGGGGCAACACGTGGCGTAGGGATGAACACTGGTCACAGGCGCCGGAGATTTTGGTGATGGCGACGCTGGCTCGAGAGGGAGGGGCGGCACTGGGAGACGAGGGCGGAGGAGCTCCAGGGGCGGGAGACTGTAGGAGAGAGAACGGCGGTGCCATGGCGGTCGAGCGATGAAGAAGGCCCAGAGGATGGGGCTCTGGCGGCAGAAATCATGGGCTCGCATGGTTGATGAGATTCGAGGGTGTTCGGGATGCGGGGATCGCATCGGGTTGACGTGGTCTCGCCTGGGTGGGGCCAAGGTGGGGATCGCGAGGTGGGCACGTAGCGTCCATAGCATTGTGTTAGCGTGTTGGTGTACCGCGGCGGGGTCGTGGTGGGTGATGGGGTGGGCCGGCTCGCGGCGCTGAGTGCGGGGCGCGCGCGTGTGCATGTGAGGCTGGCGGCGGCGGGGTGTAGTGTGTGTGTGGCAGTGGGGTAGGTGAGGTTTGGATGGTTTTTGTCTAGGGTTTGACTGTTGGGTAGTAGGTGGACTTCGGTTGGGCCTTTGGGCCTAGCCGGTTGTCTGCCTCCCCTAGCTTTTGTAAAAAAGTTTTATTTAATAGTTTTGTTTGAGAAGCCTTTTGTAAAATATTTTTAGACAAAACAAAATATCTGGAAGAGACCGGGTTTTAATTTGAAATAAAGGAGGAGGATAATTAGAAAACAAGAATAGGCTTTTGCCGAAAATGTTTTAGAGGCAAAACTATGCAGGATGACATGACAGTGCTCAAATGCAATGTGGCATGATGACATGAGCATGACGTCATGATGATGCACAAACATCGAGCGATTTTCTAGTAGTGGTTTTACCGGGATGCTATATATCATCCCTCCATCTACCAACAAGTAGTTCCCTCCATCTAGTCCTTAGTGAGGAAAATATTGAGTGGTGGGCTTCACCCAACATCAAGATGAAGGAAGTCTAACATAGACACATAATGAACAATATCACATAATAATCTTTATCTCAATTCAATCTCATGCTAGGGTTTCTCCATCTCCCCAAGAACAAAGGAAACTAACCACACATGAAGGCCATCAACATCATGGATAGAATATGGATGAAGTATGCTAATACAATTGAAGACAAGTGCAAATCCAAGATTCAATCTAGAATTACAACAAGTAACCAAAGGGGATCGGTGATGGAGACGTTGTTGATGAAGATTATGATGTAGATCGATGTGGATGCCTTCAAGATCCTAGCCCCTTCTCCTCTTGTGTGATGGTGATGGTGTAGATCTGATTGGAGGTGGCTATGGCGGTGGCACGGTGGCAGGGCTCCGCCGTGGTGGAGGATATGGCTTGGTTGCTCTCTCTTAGGTCCTCCCTCCTTTATATAGGCCTTGGGGGTGTCATAGGGTTCCCCCAATACCGTCATATGACTTAGGAAGGTTCTGGGGCTTCTCTGGGGCGAAATCCCGTTGTTTGCGACCTTTTTTGCAACTATACGGGCGCAACTATACGGCCGGAAAATGCTTCCGGTCGTATAGTTGCTCGTCAAACCTTCGGTGTTCTGCAGTGTTTTGGCCACCATTTCTTCATACAAACTCCGTTTTGGGTGTTATTGGGCTCGTTGAGTTCATATCGTAGAAGGCTACAACCCCATCATCTTGGCTATTTATTTTGAGAAGTTAGAAAATTTCACTTTTCCAACCTCTCAAATGGCTAAGTCTTGTCCCTGTAGCTCCTCCATACTATGCTCTCTTTGTTCCTTTTTATCCATAATCTTCACCAACACCTACAGACATGTCATAGACAAGGAAAGTGATAAAATGCTACCTAAACTACTAAATGTGCAAAGCTCATATAAAAGTAAATGAGAACTAGAAGTCATGCATATAAGGCATAGCTATAGCTGGAAGAAACATGATATGAGAGATAAATGGCACATTTTATATGGCTAAAAGAGGTGGTATTTCACAGCCATCAACTTCCCCAAGATAGATCTTGAAAGATATATGCCCTAGAGGCAAATAATAAATAGGTTTTTATTGTCATATCTCAATTAGTTTATAATAGTTTCATATTCTGCTATAATTGTGCCAAGTAGAAACATTGGTACAGGTGTGGTATGAAACAACAAAGTCCCTAGTAGCCTCTATTCATACTAGTTCGTTGGTCACGGAGATGATCTGGCTTTCAAGATCATGGGAATTTATGCCGACTGACAACGGGATCATATCATTGGAGAGTGATGTGATTGGACATTCCTCGAAGGATTGCAACACGATCAAGTCATATAGTTCATTGTTACAATAGCTATACCTAGACTCCTTCTCCTTAGACTGTGAGCTCATATTACTCACTGTTTCCAGAAATTTTGACTACATCAACCGTCATCTGGTAATACGGTGGCCATAAAGGTGTATGTTGGGTATTCCAAAGGAACAGTTGATGACATGTGACTGCAAGACCAGGATTTGTTCACCCACATGACGGGTGATGACCCACAAGTATAAGGGGTGTATCGCAGTATTTTCGAGGGAAGTGAAACCCAATTTATTGATTCGACACAAGGGGAGCCAAAGAATATTTATAAGCCTTAACAACTGAGTTGTCAATTCAGCTGCACCTAGAAACAATCTTGCTCACAGCAGTTTATCAGTAGCAACAGTTTTGTAGTAGGAATAGTAAAGTAATAGCAATAGTAAAGTAAAGACAGCAGTAACAATAGCAGTAAACAGTGGGATTCGAGTGCGGTAGGCATAGGGATGGATGGACGGGCGTTGCATGGACAAGACAATCCACATAGCAATCAGAACATAGGGAAATTGCAGATAAATAAGATAAAGCATCCAAGTACTAGACAATCCTAGGCATGTGTTCCATATATAGTCATACGTGCTCGCAATGAGAACTTGCACAACATCTTTTGTCCTGCCAGCCCGTTTACAGCGGGGCCTCTAGGGAACTACTGGCAATTAAGGTGCTCCTTTTAATAGAGCACTGGAGCAAAGCATTAACACTCCATGAACACATGTGATCCTCACATCAAGGCCATTCCCTTCCGGTTATCCCGATTTCTGTCACTTCGGGGCCATAGCTTCCGGACAACAACGTGTGTATACAACTTGCAGATAAGACCCAAAACAATACTATCATAATGAATCAATAACATGTTCAGATCTGAAATCATGGCGCTCGGGCCCTAGTGACAAGCATTAAGCACAACAAGTCGCAACAAAGTCATAAAGCACTAATAAAAGATACTAGGCACCATGCCCTAACAATCTGATGCCATTACATGAACAATCTCATCCAATCCCTACCATCCCCATAGCCTACAACGGGGGATTACTCACTCATAGATGGGGAAACATGGATGGTCGATGGAGAAGCGATGGTGATGATGATGGCGATGATCTCCTCCAATTCCCCGTCCGGTGGGTGCCAAAAGCAGTTTCTGGT
Organism: Avena insularis; assembly: GCA_023614405.1. Lineage (NCBI taxonomy): Eukaryota > Viridiplantae > Streptophyta > Magnoliopsida > Poales > Poaceae > Avena > Avena insularis. The sequence goes on from CM042693.1 coordinate 439,345,560, forward strand.
CTTTATTTAATGGAATCTGGTGGTGGCGGTGCGGAACTCATACGGAAAACATCGAACCCCCCAAAGTTTTTAGGTCAGAAGGCTCCTTATAGGCGAAGAGAGAGGCCGAGGGGGTTCCTGGGGGGCCCACACCACCCCCTGGCGTGGCCTGGCATGGCCCGCGCCACCAGGTGGTGTGGCCACCCCCTGGCTCTTCTCCGTCTCGTATACAGCTCTGAGTCTTCAGGTGAAATAGGATTTTTGGCATATTTTCCAGGATTTTTCCTGATAGTTGGTTTTCTGCACAAAAAGTAGACACCAAGGCAATTCTGCTGAAAACAGCGTTAGTCCACATTAGTTGTATCCAAATCACACAAGTATAGAGGAGAAACAATAGCAAAACTGTTCGGGAAAGTAGATATTTTTTGGACGTATCAACTCCCCCCAAGCTTAGCTTATTGCTTGTCCTCAAGCAATTCAGTTGAAAACTGAGTGCGATAAAAGAACTTTCACGAACACATTTGCTTCATATGATGTAAATATTCTCAGCAATGTGATCAACTACTTGGACAATTCATAATAAAGAGTATGCAACTGAGTCTACTTAATAGTCATTGCAAGCTATGAAGAGATTCCAACTCAAGAATAATAAGTAGCACGAAGCACAAACGTAAGCAACATTACAATGCTCATAAAAAGGTATGATAGAGTGGTATCTCGCTTGCCTTTGATTATGAATGCCAAGGCACCTCTGAAGTTCAAGTGATGACTAAAAGTAAAGATATCAAAGATACAAGCATCAAAGTCATAACACAAATAATCAAGTAATGGAACAAACACAAAGAATGACAACTATGCTCTCAAGAAGGTGCTCAAAGAATATGTGGAGACTCAACAAGTAGAAGAAAAGGTTTTGAATAATTTTGAAAGGCTTCCAAATGCTGAAAGTATGGTACTCGTTAGCTTTGAGCTCTCATTGCCCCTATCATAAGCATCTTTAATGTGGTTAAGGTGAAAGTGAGGTCCAATCTGAGTTCTATGCTTGACAGACTATAGACTGAAAATCTCAAGTCCCTTGAGTACGAGGGCCGCTCCTCATGCTACTCAACTTTAGTTACCGGTAAGTTCTTGTCATCGTAAGTATGTGCGTATCATTGAGAACATGTGAGGTACCCCTTGCCCGATGATACGGAAGAATCCCCATATCAAAATGACAAGGCAAGCAGACAATGAGTATCTCAGCAATCTTCTTATTTACCATGGGAAAATGGTGCTTTTTTCTCTCTTTCCTCTTTTCATAAATCTCTTTTTTTCTTTTTCTCAATAGCTATCTCTCTCTTTTTTTATAAGAAGAATGCTTCATAGATATCACTATGGTTACGCTGCAGGTTTCCACCATGTCAGCATGGATTAGACCAGTGGCCCAGGCGTTTCTCTAACACACATACATAACTCCATGGACTTACAAGCTCCCCTTTTATTTCACACCGACACCATCCGCAAACAAAAGAGCAAGGTATCAACTGGGTATATATTTACAAGTGTTGAAAGCGTTCCCCGTGACAGCACGGTTCTGCTAATCCCCGGCCTTTAATTTGCAAGCATATAACTTTCATGGAGAGTTCACAATGGTTCGGGTTTATTAAGTGCAAGGAAATAAAGTGTGCCATCAAGTTTGTGAGAGCTTTACTAACAAATTTTCTCATAACAAGCAAACATTTTATTCGGAAGAAAACAAGGCATAATGGATATGCACGGGAGTAGCAAATGATGCTAATAGGTAGGTATGGTGGACACTTTGGAAATATTTGGTTTAGGGAGTTGGAAACATGAGTAAAACACTCAGTGGAAGTGAAGGCTAGCAAAAGTAAGGGAGCGACAAACGAGAGAGCAATAGCTGTCGTTATCATGCTTGCAACAAAACAGGACTACTCATGGCATGGAAATGATTCAAGATCCTCAAGGCAAAATAATTCATCAAGGCTTAACTAATTATCACAGTCTTGTGCATGCGTGAGCATGTGCCAAGTCAATTCAAATGAAACATTCAGAGGAGGATACCACAGTGTTATACCGATTTATGAATAGAGTAATGCAAGCAAACATTCATGAGACATGCTACAAACTATTAGCAAGCTGGAGCTAATCATAAGAAAGCAAGAACTACTAAGCATCCAAAGATGACATACACCCTACTTGAACGGACTAAGCAAGCCCACAGTGATGAGTATATGTACAAAAATGAAAACAAATAGAGTTCATTACCAGCCACTTACCATGCCTCAAGTTGTCATTGATCCTCATTATTGCTCTTCACTTGTGTGGCTTGAATAATAATATGAAACCAATCCACTGAGGACTGCCGAACCCTGTAGCAAAATCGCAAAAACCAAAGAAGAACGACAAATATTTTTGGTGTTTTCGATTTTTAAACAAGAACCAAAAGGGAAAAACAAGCAAAGCAAAATCTTTTTGGGTTTTTCGAATAGTTCAAACAAAGCAAAAAGGGAAAAACAAACCAAGGCAAAAAGAAGAAGCAAACCAAAGAGAAACAACAAAAATATTTTTGGTCTTTTTGTGTTTTAGAAAGCAAAAGCAAAGAAGAACGAAAACTAAAAGGAGAACGAAAACATGAATATACAAAGTACCGACGCAACATGATATGGAGATGAGTGCGGTGTCGGCGTACCTCCCCCCAAGCTTAGGCGTTTGGCCTAAGTGGGTATCAATCCATGTACGAATAGGGGTTCCAAGTGGGCGGATCTTGGTAAGAATGGTCGTAGGTGGGCCCATGAGAAGAAGAAGAAGCTCCCCAATCATAAGCGGGCTGCTGGTATGAAGACTCTCCCTCATTCGAGGGCTAGACCGAATCATCCGTGACCTCCCTTCAAGTGTCCTGCTCCTGTTAGGAGAGCTCTCCCAAGTATGTGTCAAGCTCCTCCTCAGTGAGGGACCATCCTTCCTTGTTATCAAGGTTAAACAAAACAGGTGCAGGCAAACGAACAACACGCTCGGACTTGCTCTTTCTCCAACCAGCTTTGAGAAAGGTTATTTCATAAGATAACTCACTCAAACTAGCCCACGAGGAAACAAATTTATGCTGTATCATGGAATTAAGATCAAGCCTCTCCATGGGAAACTGTAGGTCTAGATGATGAGGCACTAAACCATGCAATGCTAGTAGACGAGAAGCAATAAGGCCTCCACAATTTCCACCTTTCTCACGGCTAGCAGAAAGACGGAAAGCTATCAAAGCACCCAAGTTGTAAGACCTATCTCGTCTAAGAGCAGCAGAGATAAATGCTAGATGAAACGAAGATAATTTATTGGCAGTTTTCCTAGCAAGAACACACTTGGCAATAAAGTAGGCTAAGTAGAGAATGGAGGGAAGATGAATGTTATGGATTTTTCCATTCTCCTTCGAGAAGCTACTCCCTTGACAAATTTCTGCATATAAATCCATGAGTGGTTCTGGTCTCTCATTAATCTTCCTGCATGATCCCCATTGAGGTACCTTAATAGCTGAACAAAAATCATCAAGAGAAAGGTTGACAGCAATATTGTAAATTTTGTAATGGACCATGGGGTTAGGCAAAGAGTGACTAAATTGGAAATCCTGCACCACAGACATGTTTAGCTTCACAAATTGACAAGGTTCATCTTCCAAAAAGTGCTCTAACCCTGCATTAGAAACCAAAGTGTGGAAATCTTGTAGAATTCCTGCAGCTCTCATGAACTCAGAGCATGGATAAATGGAAGGAAACACTTCCTCCTCCCGGTGGACCTTCATGACCTCAGGCACCCAAAGCTCATGTTGGTTTAGGTGGTGTTCACTCATCTTCTATTCTGAAATTTGAACACCTATTAAACAAGTGATTGCAAAGTAAATATAATGAAGGATTCTACTCATAGGGACTTGCAAACGGTCTAAACATGCATCAAAACTATATCTCTCAGCATCAAACAAGCTTACAAGCTCTCATAACCAGTCACCTACAGCAGCAAAATACTCAACATATAACCCACTAAACACAAATCTACTTGGACAAGGGGAGGAGTCACATACCAGGGAACAAATGCTCCAAATTTTAGCAAGAAAGATGGGCTGAGCAAGGAGATCAAAAAAAACGAGAGCAAGCACAGCAAGAACGCGATTTTGAGCTATGAACCGGAGCTTACTCGGGAGAGAGAAGAAAGTGGTAGGTGAGAGAGTTGGTGGGGGCCAGGGGTGGCCCACACCAGGGCATGGCGCCACCCAAGGCTGGCCACGCCACCATGTGGTGTGCCTGCCTGGTGGGCCCCCTGGTACCTACCAGGTACTCCTCTTCCCCTTTTTTCACGTAAAAATTTAATATGAATTTTCTGGAATTTTTCGAGACACTTTATTTTTGGGCATTTCTTAGAAATAGAAGAATGATTTTTCTGACAGACAGATTTTTTCTTTTGGAAACATGATGAAAGGACAAAACAAGGCTAGAACTACAGAAGTTCTAGCATGCAAAAAACTAACAACACAAAGGAAACTAAACGAAAGCAAAAACTAAAATGCAAAGGATGGAAATAAACGGAGATAATCATAATGAAAACATTGTTTTGTTCAATGGAATCCTTTTGTTAGCAAGGTTGATCAAGTCTTGCTACCAAAACAATTGCATATGAGACAAAACTTTGTACTTCACTAATGATTATGTTACCTTAACCTTGATAGCAATGGTCCCAATCATAATAGTTTCAAATTTTTCTCTTGGTATGGGACAATATATTTCTCCAACTTGAATGCCTTCAACATGTTCAATTGAATTCAAACCATAAGTCCTTTCAATCTTCTTGGGGAAATAGACAGTATGTTCCTTGTCATTAACATTGAAGGTCACCTTTCCTTGATTACAATTAATAACAGCTCCTGTAGTATTAAGAAAAGGTCTCCCAAGAATAATAGACATATTATCATCTTCAGGCATTTCAAGCACAACAAAATCAGTTAGTATCAAGCAATTGTGAGCCACCTGAATAGGTACATCCTCACATATACCCACAGGAATAGTGGTAGATTTATCAGCCATTTGCAAAGATATATCAGTTGGTATTAATTTTTCAAGTTGAAGCCTCTTATAGAGAGAGAAAGTCATAACACCAACTCCAGCTCCCAAATCACACAAAGCAGTTCTAACATAACTGTTCTTAATAGAGCAAGGGATAGTTGGAATCCCTGGGTCTCCAAGTTTCTTAGGAACCTTACCATTGAAGGAATAATTAGCAAGCAAAGTAGAAATTTCTTCATTAGGGATCTTCCTTTTATTCGAGACAATGTCCTTCATATACTTTGAGTAAGGAGGCAATTTAATAGCATCGGTCAAAGGAATTTGCAAGAATAAAGGCTTCATCCACTCACAAAACTTATTATAGTGTTCATCTTCCTTTGACTTGTGTTTCTTATCGGGGGAAGGCATAGGTTTTTGGACCCAATGTTCTATTTCACTACCATGTTTCTTAGCAATAAAATCTTCTTTGGTGTATTTAGTATTCTTAGTGTGGTTTTCAGGTTCTTCTTCAACTTTTTCTTCATTAGGAACAACATTTTCTTCATTACCACTTTCAGTTTCAGCATCAGAGATAGATATACTATTAGGATCTATAGCAGGTTCAGAGGGTTCTACAACAGTTTTATGTTTCTTTTTCCTTTTCTTATGAGTAGAACCACTATTTTCAGCTTGTTGAGAATCCTGCTCAATTCTTTTGGGATGCCCCTCAGGATATAGAGGACCTGGGTAGCAGCTCCACTTCTAGTTCTAATTTCATAAGCATGTTTTTCTTTAGCAGCATTAACTAGATATTCTTTTTGCACTTTAATGAGTTGATCTATTTGAGTTTGAACCATTTGAAAGTGTTTAACAATCATTTTAACATCATTAGAGGTTCTTTCCACAATATCTTTCAACTCAACAATAGCTCTAGTGTTTTCCATTAGATGATTTTGCACCCTTTTATTAAAGTTATCTTGCTTAACAATAAAGATATCAAATTCTTCTAAGCATTGATCAGGAGGTTTAGAGTAAGGGATATCACCTTCATCAAAGTGTTGGAGAGAGTGTACCTCAATAGTGGATGAGTAGGGAATAGGCTTACATAATTCTTCTATAGGAGGTAAATTCTTGACATCTGCAGCTTTAATTCCCTTCTCCTTAAGACATTTCTTAGCTTCCTTCATCACTTCATCATTTAATTCAATAACTCCCCTCTTCTTTGATGTTGGAATAGGCACAGGAATAGATGGTTCAGATACAATTACTTCAAGTATAGCTTGTTTAGGAGGAGTCCAATCTTCATAATTCTTACTTATTTTAGCCATTAATTCCTCAGCTTCCTTAGGAGTCCTATTCCTGAAAACACAATCAGCACAACTGTCTAGGTATGTCCTAGATTCCTCAGTTAGTCCATTATAAAATATATCAAGAAGATCATTCTTAGGTAATAGACTTCCAGCCTGTACATGAATCAAAGCACAAAACCTTGCCCAAGATTCGGGCAATACCTCTTTTTCTCCCTGTTTAAAATCAAAAAAGTTCTTGCAAAATAGCATGTCTAGCACTTGGAGGAAAATATTTCTGCAGGAAAGTACTAATCAAGCACTCAGGGCTATCAATAGATCTAGGAGGTAAATTACTAAACCAAGTTTTAGCTTCTCCTTTCAGTGAAAAGGGAAAAATCTTAGCAACAAAGTAAGTACGCATCTTAATATCATCAGAAAACAAGCCACTCATTGTAGAAAGTTCATTCATATGTGCTACCGCACTTTCATTCTTAGTCCCACAAAAAGGTTCTTTCTCGACAATAGCTATGTAAGATAGATCGAGAGAGAAATCATAATCTTCATCTATAATGTTTATAGGAGAAGCAGCAAACTTAGCATCAGGATATAATTTCGGTCTAATAGTACGCCTCTCAAGGAGACTCTTAGTAGCGCTCCTATCATGGGTGTTCTTACATTCTTTAATAAACTCATCGGTCATCTCAACATAACCATCTTCAATATCATAACTCTCACTAGACTCAGGTGAGCTAACAGGTGTGGTAGTGTCTTCATTAGGAGTTTCGGTATTTCCAGCTATAGTTCTAGCAATCGTAGCATCTAGGGAAGGACCTAATGAACCACTCTTATCAAGCACGATGAAAGCGACATCATAAGCATCGAAGTTTCAGATTCAGCATAGTAGCGATGTGTGTAGCATGCGTATGTGGTGGTGTAAGGAACTTACTCAAAGCAGACGGTGAATCAAGAGCAAGAGGTGTTGAACCGTACCTCTTCTTGTAGTGGATGGTAAAATAGGAACCTTGCCATCACGAGACTTACCCATGATGGATGGATAGCGTGAACAATAGAGAATCCAAGTGGACTTGATAAATAAAGCTATGCTCCCCAAACAGCCCGGAAAATAGTCTTGATGACCCACAAGTATAGGGGTGTATCGCGTATTTTCGAGGAAGTGAAACCCAATTTATTGATTCGACACAAGGGAGCCAAAGAATATTTATAAGCCTTAACAACTGAGTTGTCAATTCAGCTGCACTGAAACAATCTTGCTCACGGTTTATCGAGTAAATGATTTTGTAGTAGGAATAGTAAAGTAACAGCAATAGTAAAGTAAAAGACAGATAACAATAGCGATAAACAGTGGGATTCGTCACGGTAGGCATAGGGATGGATGGACGGGCGTTGCATGGACAAGACAATCCACATAGCAATCAGAACATAGGGCAATTGCAGATAAATAAGATAAAGCATCCAAGTACTAGACAATCCTAGGCATGTGTTACATATATAGTCATACGTGCTCGCAATGAGAACTTGCACAACATCTTTTGTCCTGCCAGCCCGTTTGCAGCGGGGCCTCTAGGGAACTACTGACAATTAAGGTGCTCCTTTTAATAGAGCACCGAAGCAAACCATTAACACTCCGTGAACACATGTGATCCTCACATCAAAGCCATTCCCTTCCGGTTATCCCGATTTCTGTCACTTCGAGGCCATAGGTTCCGAACAACAACGTGTGTATACAACTTGCAGATAAGACCAAGAACAATACTATCATAATGAATCAATAACATGTTCAGATCTGAAATCATGGCACTCGGGCCCTAGTGACAAGCATTAAGCACAACAAGTCGCAACAAAGTCATAAAGCACTAATAAAAGATACTACGCACCATGCCCTAACAATCTGATGCCATTACATGAACAATCTCATCCAATCCCTACCATCCCCATAGCCTACAGCAGGGGATTACTCACTCATAGATGGGGGAAACATGGATGGTCGATGGAGAAGCGATGGTGATGATGATGGCGATGATCTCCTCCAATTCCCCGTCCCGGCAGGGTGCCAGAACGGAGTTTTTGATGCTGTTTCGTGGAATCTGGTTGGTGGCGGCGGAGCGGAACTCCTTCTGGAAAAACGTCGAACCCCCCGAAGTTTTTAGGTCAGAAGGCTCCTTATAGGCGAAGAGAGAGGCCGAGGGTGCACACCACCCCCTAGCGTGGCCTGGCATGGCCCGCGCCACCAGGTGGTGTGGCCACCCCCTGGCTCTTCTCCGTCTCGTATTTTGGCTCCTGGAGTCTTCGGGTGAAATAGGATTTTTGGCATATTTTCCGAGATTTTTCCTGATAGTTGGTTTTCTGCACAAAAAGTAGACACCAAGGCAATTCTGCTGAAAACAGCGTTAGTCCGCATTAGTTGTATCCAAATCACACAACTATAGAGGAGAAACAATAGCAAAAGTGTTCGGGAAAGTGTTCGGGAAAGTAGATAATATGGCCGGCTTGGTGAGATTACATCCATAAATGTTGCAACATGTGACTAGGTCACGGGGATGTAATATCACGGTAACAAGAAAACAGAACTTGTTGTGAACGAGATTGAACAAGGTATGGGATACCAATGATCGGATCTCGGACAAGTTGTATCGAGAAACAAAAGGAAGAGGATGCGACATTTAGCGGTTCAAACGACATTGTCATCAGGAATGCATAGGGGTCACATGGACATCCCTGGTCCCTCTGTTGATCATTGATATAGATCATGTCTAGAGCATTCCCGAGCCATGAGAGGATACACTTAAGGGTACGATGAGAGTGATCATTCGTAAGACGGAATCACAGTAGAGAAAGAGAAAGCCGGAATCGTTCCGCAGAGATATCCGAAGTTGTTCGGAGAAAGAATAAAGGACCAGAATCATTTCGGGAAAGATCCGAAGTCGTTCGGAGGAAATCGAAAGGGAACAAAAAGGTGTTTCGGGTTGAATCAGGTTTTGTAATATGTATTTACATATTAATTAGTGTAATTAATATTAAATATAATGTTAAAATCTAATTTGAAGGGTTATTCTATTAATGGGCCAAACTTCCTAGTGAATAAAGGCCCATGAGGGGAAACCGGAGGAGGGAAGGGCCAAGGGCAAAGGCGCAGCCGCCACAAGGGGGGCTACCCGGCCAGCCTAGGTCTATGCGCGGGGTGGGGCCCACCCCTGGCTGGCTGGCCCATGAAGCCCTAAGGGCCCATGCGCCCCCGCCCCCCCTCTCTTCCTTGTTTAGTCCCACATGGGAAACCCAAAGGGGAGGGCACACCCCCTCCCCCTATATAAAGGGGTGCCCATGGGTGGGATGATACAACACAAATATTTGGAGAAGTCCTTTGGTTGACTTCCTCCTTCCCTCTCTCTCTATACCTTGTGACCATGGCCCCAAGTCTGGGTTGTGCGATCGAGGCACACCTGCAGTATGTCGTTGCGCTGCAGGGGTTCCTAGACGGATATGAAATTCTGCACTCCCGGTGGGATCGGGGAGCCGGAGGTCTCATCATGCACTGGATGTGTACGAAGACACGAGGCGCAACACTTGGGGCGCTTGAATGTCGTGAGCCGGAGCTGTTGCACGATGAAGATGATGAAGGAGCAAGGGGTGACCTGCGAGGAGCTTCGCGACCTTGAGGTCGGCTACGAGTACGACTACATCAACCACGTTCCCCGCGGAACGTTAACCGCATACGGTCTACAAGGGTATGTATCCTATACGCTCCGGCTGTCACCGCATTACTACATAGATAGATCCTAGGCAGTTTTTGGGGTTACATTGTAGGAAATTTTTTGTTTTCCGCACCGATCCCCAACAGTGGTATCAGAGCCGATCTATGCTAGGAGTGATGTACGGCTAGTACGCACAAGTTTTGTGCGGGCATTGATCCCTTAGTTGTTACCCTCTAACGTGTACTTGTTTATATCGTGGTATTATTTGATGAATCGGCCCAGACCAACCTTACGCGTATTCGTACATGAGACTGGTTCCACACTCAACATACGGCTTGTACCGTATAAGTGGCTAGCAGGTGTCTGTCTCTCATTCAATAGTTGATATAGCATTTACAACGGAAGGCCCCGAAAGGGGTGTAGTAGAGACAATTGTCGGGTCCATGTTGTGGTTGGAAAGTTCGTAGTTTAGAAACGGTTCTAGTGTGAAAGCCCTAACAACCACGTAAAACTTGCAATAGATAAAGTAGAGGCGTCTAACTTTATTTTACAAGGGGGCATGTGATTATGATATGGCATTGGTCGATACGAAGGTAAAGTAGTTTACTTTTCTGTTACTAAGTAGTATAGTAATAGTCATCGTTCCTATGGACGACCTGGTGGAGGCGTCGTGGACTTGGCGTCAAACCAAGGGCACGATGGAGATCATGCCAGAGCACTCGATGGAGATCAAGGCGCAAGAAAGACCATATCATATCACATTATACATATGATGTTGATACCAGTTTTTACATCTTATTGTGTGCTAGTATTTAGATACTCAACGGTAGCAAATAAGATAATCCCTATTGAATTCCAATGTTCTGTGTTCCCTTGTGTGTGCACCACCAAGAAAGTTCTTCGGTATGAGGCGATCCAGGGTACAGTCTTGGGTGTCAGACATATCTACGTTCGCATACAGTGGGTGTAAGCCATGTTGCACAACAAATACACACAAGTTAGATTTGGCGAGCCTAGCACGCCATAGAAGCGTGGCCTCAGAACACAAGAGATCGAAAGATCGAGCATGAGTCACATGGATGATGTGATTGGCATTAGTGAATATCTACCTTTGATAATGCACTGATGGCTGTGTAACACGGGGGAGGTGCAGAGGATAGGGATCATGCGATCACTGAAATCGTCCAGGGGATGACAATTTTAGTGGAGACCAATTATAAATTGATCTCTTATTATAAACTTAGTCTAGATGTCTATTTGCAAATATCTTAGTAGACCTTGGCCTATCCCATTGAGGTCCTTTGCGACCATGGGAATATATTGCTTAATGTGGAACTTAGCAAAAGGGTCCAACTTCATAGATTAATACCCACGCCTGAGGGATATCCTCGTAAAAGGTGATCTTCTCTTCTTGATACAATAACCATTAGAAGATAATTTGATGACTACGGAATGTTTGTGGTTTCCTCATAATCATCCAATAAGCCATTCTCCATTCGATGGAGAGTTGGGCTACATTTTGTATTCTACAGAATAAGGCACCTTGAGTATGAGCCGTTGGATGGGTTTTCCTCCATCATGGATGAAAAGAGATTGTTTGGAAAAACACTTAGTGATCTTGCATTAGAGTTAAGAACTCTTAGAAGGGCTTGATTGCAATGGAGGTCATTGATGAAAAGGTATATGTAAGATATACAAATTATAAATGTGGTTCTTGCAAAACTCGTTGTAGTTTGCAAAGTATTTGATACTTGTCCCGTTTTGTGAAAACAGGAGGATCTGCTTGAGAATTGCTGGTTTTGAGGCATCGTGACTTGATAACGGCAAGCAAAACAGTTGATGTCCAACATCACCTCTTTCCTCAAAGTTTATCATTTGGATTAGTGGACTTGAATATAATTTGTAATCCTTGTATGTGTGTCTTGCTTTAGGCGAGACGATTATTCATATGAACAAGTTACAAGCTAGTTTGTACTATTCTTATGAATAATACTTTTATGGTCACATTACGATTACAAACAAGTTATTCTTGTCACTATGTTAATGATAATAGTTTAAACATTTATAAAGGATTAGAATGCTAAAAGATATCCAAAGTTTAATAATGAAATGACACTATAGTTTAAGTCATTTTGGTTATTACATGTTCTTTATGAAGATCGGGGTCCTAGATGCTTAATCTAGAGACTTTGCAAAACCATGCCTCTTGGGCAGAATGACTAAAACTCCGCATTCTGGTAAAACGGTGATATGCGAAGAAATGTTGAATCTTATACATAGTGATGTATCACATTTTCAACAAATAGTGGAAATCATTAGTTAATTGTGGACTTAAGTGAATACGTGTATTTACTTAATGAAACATTGAGTTTGAAATGATTTGAATTGTTCAAATGAGTTCAACAACAAAGAGGATATTGAATTAACAAGTCTCTTCGATTTGATCGACATGACTAAAGTATTCAAGTTAAGTTTAGCATAAAAGGGACTTGTGAAAGATGTTTCAAAAATTATGATAATTGGATGAATTCAAACTTTCTTGAAATATCTAAACATCATAATCATTATGTATTAAGATACATATGGTATAATATTATCTCTTATAGGGGTTATAGTTATTGTTTAGAGTTAAAGATCGAAATAAGCAAACACTCATTTGAAATACAAAGGAACATCTAAATATTCATGGAAACAACACCATAAGTCTTATGGCAAGTTCGAGTTTCTGGAGATCTCGATAAGTCGAAGTCGTGGAGAATAAACAAGTCTTTGTAGAGCATTCTTAGGAAGCTATGAATGCATCTTCCACAAAAGGGGTAAACCTGTTGTTGTCCAAAGTCAACGTGTCTTGATGAAGATGCAGGTGGAAGAAAGTAAAAGATCAAAATAAGGTATTTGACCTAACCTCCGAATTGTTGAGTGGCGCAGCAGAATTTGTTTCGTGAAACCGACTCTACAAATAGAGGAGAAACCAATGATAATGATCATAAAGTTTCAGGAAATACTTTTACTAAAGAAAGTAGGATTCAACTATATATTCTACAGGTTTGTGGAATTATATTGTTGATTCACTTGTCATGTTTTGAACAATACATACCTACAAATTACAAAGAAGTGTGATGAACCTAAGTGCGAGAAATGACTAGGAGTCATAAAATCCTATATTAAGTTACATTTAAGATTGCAAAGTAACATGTTACTTGATCTTATTAAAGTAAATAAGTTTACTTGATATTTCTGAATGACTGCAAAGTCATAAGAAGGAAATGAAACTTAATGAATGACAAAAGCTCAATTTGTCACAAGTTTGGACAAATTCAAGGAGTTGACTACAACAGTAGTGATGCTTAAGTCTTTTGGATTTACACTAGAAATATATGGATATTGAAGTCTCGTAATTGGAATTCTCAAATTGATGATGATCAAAGAATTTTGGAATGTCCAAGATTATCGAGAGGACCTAGCTTTGAGTGGGAGCAAATCAGCTTGGCTAATTCATAATATGTAGCTAACATATTTTGAGTGGGAGCTAAGTGAAATCCCTGGATCTCAAACATGAATGTCATATTTGAGTGGGAGCGTGAAATCATTCTGGGATATGTGAATGCTGTAATTGGTGTTAATAATATTTAAGCTAGATAAATAAGGATGAAGTTGAAGTTATTAAACAATAAGATCTATCGAGATAGATTGGTGAGTTTAATAAACATTGAATGTCGAATGCTTCCTGGACTTGATTCGAAAAGATGTTCAGAATGTCCTAAGACAAGATTCTGAAGAAGCTCAGAATAGAACAAGGTAAGAAAGAAGTTCTTACTATATGAAGCACTGAGTTAGTATTGCAACTATGGTTGAAAGAAAGAGATGCATTGCATCTCCTATGCCTCAGTCATAGGTTCTTCCATATAACCATGTTGTATACTCGACGTAATGTGACTCGAGGTTTTGGTTGGTAAGACAAAGTCTTAACTGTAAGAACGTGTCTTTAAGTGATTCCTGAGTTGATCACTGAACCAGAATTAAGTTTGTACTTAAATGTCAAGAAGCAATGTAAGTGGCATAGTTGCAATTCATGCACTAGGATCTACATAGATGTAGAAGTATAAAAGCTCCATCTGATGTGATGTATGATACATTGCAAATGTATCTATAATTTTTTATGTTCCATGCTTGGTTTTATCTACTTTCTTATGTTTTGTCCACACTTTGGAGTACTTTTCATATGATTTCTTGGACTAACCTATTAACAAGAGCCACAGTGCCAGCTGCTTGTTTTCTGCTGTTTTTAGTTCCAGGAAAGTCAGAAAATGAATATTCTCGGAATTGGACGGGACAAAAGCCAAAGTGCCTATTTTTCTGGAAGTCATCAGATGCCAGAATACGAGACTGAGAAGGGCCAGAGGGCGGCCACACCACCTGGCCGCACAGCTAGGCTTGCCCCGTGCCAGGGGGTGGTGTGGCCAGCCCAGGCACCCCCTCGGCCTCTCCTTCCGCCTATAAGATGCCCTCAGGACGAAAACCCTAAGTACCCGATCAAAAATCCATGAAAGAGTCTGTAGTCGTCGTCATCTCCATCCCTAGATCGGGAGGGATCTGAAGCTCTTCCTGGCACCTGGAGAGGGAATTCACCACGAGGCCTTCTTCATCATCATGCAAGCCTCCGATGTGATGCGTGAGTAGTTCATCTCTGGACTACGGATCCATGTAGTAGCTAGATGGCTGGTTCTCCTCCTTTGTGCTTTCATGTCTAGATCTTGTGAGCTCCGTTCATGATCAAGATCATCTATTTGTAATTCTGCATGTTGTGTTTGCGGGGATCCGATGGATGTTGAGATGCTATTTCAGATTGATTATTGATTCTATCATGTCTTTGTTATTTGTGATCTTGCATGCTTTCCATTGTTAGTAGCAATCTTGGCCAAGTAGATGCTAGCAACTCCAAGAGTTAGTATTTATGCTCGATAGTGGGTTCATGCCTATGGTAATCTGGGGAAGTGACAGAAATCTCTAAGGTACTAGATGTGCTGTTGCTACTAGGGAGAAAACAACAATCCTTTGTTCATAGAACAATCGTATTGTTTACTTTACACACAGTTGGTAAAGCAATAATCTGTTGCTTGCAACTTAATACTGGAGGGGGTTCGGATGATAACCTGAGGGTGGATTACTAGTCATAGATGTAGTTGGATGGCGGTCTATGTATAATGTTGTAATGCCCAATCAAGTTCCAAAGGAGTCAAGATGATTAGTGTATGCATGTATTGCTTTCTCGATGTTTGTCAATTGCCCCGCTGTAATTTGTTCACCTAACATGTTATCTATCTTAAGGAGAGCCACCTCTAGTGAACTATGGATCCCGGTCCTTTCTTTTACATACAATCTATAAACTGTTTACTGCTTTGTGTTTACTTTCTGCAAACTATTACTTCCTTCCATTCGATACGTTTAATCCTTTGTTTTCAGCAAAACCTGTGAGATTGACAACCTCATCGCAAGTTGGGGACAGAGTTACGTAGTTACATGCAGGTCTCCACGTTGCTGCTGGCACCGGTAGTGCGTCCTGCCATCGTTCAGCTAGCTACACCTTTGTGGTGTTTCCTTGCTCCTACTGGATTGATAACCTTGGTTTTGTACTGAGGGAAAACTTGCTGTTGTACTCATCATACCTTCCTCTTGGGGTTCCCCAACGAGCTCGATATATTTTGGGCCATCAAGCATATTTTCTGGCGCCGTTGCTGGCGAGTCAAGGACATCTTCACAAGGGGAGTCCCTCGTAACCAATCTCTTTACTTTATTATTTTTGATTTGGTTAGTTTCTTTTTGCTTTGTTTGCTTGTTTCTTTATCAAAAACACACAAAAATTAGTTTTACTAGTTTTATTTCTTATTTAAAAAACACAAAAAAATGACTACTCTTGAAAACACTAAGTTGTGTGACTTCACTAGCACCAACAACAATGATTTTATGAGCACACCTATTGCTCCACATGTGCTTGAAGATACTTTCTTTGAGATAAAACCTGCTTTGCTCAATCTTGTTATGAGAGAACAATTTTCTGGTATTGGTAAAGAATATGCTGCTGCCCATCCAAATAACTTTGTTGAACTTTGTGAGATGCAAAAGCATAGGGATGTAGATGGTGATATTTGATACATTGCAAATGTATCTATAATTTTTGATGTTCCATGCTTGATTTTATCCACTTTCTTGTGTTTTGTCCACACTTTGGAGTACTTTTCATATGATTTCTTGGACTAACCTATTAAAAAGAGCCACAGTGCCAGCTGCCTATTTTCTGTTGTTTTTGGTTCCAGGAAAGTCAGAAAATGAATATTCTCGGAATTGGACGGGACAAAAGCCAAAGTGCCTATTTTTTCGGAAGTCATTAGATGCCAGAGTACGAGACGGAGAGGGGCCAGGGGCCACCACACCACCTGGCCAGACGGCCCAGCCTGGCCCGCGCCAGGGGGTGGTCTGGCCGCCTCCGGCACCCCCTCGGCCTCCCCTTCCGCCTATAAGATGCCCTCGGGACGAAAACCCTAAGTACTTGATCAAAAATCCACGAAAGAGTCTGTAGCCACCGTCATCTCCAACCCTAGATCGGGAGGGATCTGAAGCTCTTCCCGGCACCCTGCCGGAGAGGGAAATTCACCCTGGAGGCCTTCTTCATCACCATGCAAGCCTCCGGTGTGATGCGTGAGTAGTTCATCCTTGGACTACAGATCCATGTAGTAGCTAGATGGCTGGTTCTCCTCCTTTGTGCTTTCATGTCTAGATCTTGTGAGCTCCGGTCATGATCAAGATCATCTATTTGTAATTCTGCATGTTGTGTTTGCGGGGGTCCGATGGATATTGAGATGCTATTTCAGATTGATTATTTATTCTATCATGTCTTTGTTATTTGTGATCTTGCATGCTTTCCGTTGTTAGTAGCTATCTTGGCCAAGTAGATGCTAGCAACTCCAAGAGTTAGTATTTATGCTCGATAGTGGGTTCATGCCTCTGGTAATCTGGGGAAGTGACAGAAATCTCTAAGGTACTAGATGTGCTGTTGCTACTAGGGAGAAAACAACAATCCTTTGTTCATAGAACAATCGTATTGTTTACTTTACACGCAGTTGGTAAAGCAATTATCTATTGCTTGCAACTTAATACTGGAGGGGGTTCAGATGATAACCTGAAGGTGGATTATTAGTCATAGATGCAGTTGGATGGCGGTCTATGTATAATGTTGTAATGCCCAATCAAGTCTCAAAGGAGTCGAGATGATTAGTATATGCATGTATTGCTTTCTCAATGTTTGTCAATTGCCCCGCTGTAATTTGTTCACCCAGCATGTTATCTATCAAGGAGAGCCACCTCTAGTGAACTATGGATCCCAGTTCTTTTCTTTTACATACAATCTACAAACTGTTTACTGCTTTGTGTTTACTTTCTGCAAACTGTTACTTCTTTCCATTCGATACGTTTAATCCTTTGTTTTCAGCAAAACACAGTGAGATTGACAACCTCATCGCAAGTTGGGGACAAAGTTCTGTGGTTGTGTTGTGCAGGTCTCCACGTTGCTACTAGCACCGGTAGTGCGCCCTGCCAAGGCTCAGCTAGCAACACCTTTGGGGCGTTTCCTTGCTCCTACTGGTTCAATTAAACCTTGGTTTCATAACTGAGGGAAACTTGCTGCTAGGCTCATCATACCTTCCTCTTGGGGTTCCCAACGAGCTCTACATCAACACTGAGCCATCAAGCATTTTTCTGCGCCATGTCTTAGTCAAGGACATCTTCACAAGGGGAGTCCCTCATAACCAATCTCTTTACTTTGTTATTTTTGTTTTGCTTAGTTTCTTTTTGCTTTGTTTGCTTGTTTCTTTGTCAAAAACACACAAAAAATAGTTTTACTAGTTTGCTTTCTTTATTTGAAAACACAAAAAATGACTACTCTTGAAAACACTAAGTTGTTTGACTTCACTAGCACCAACAACAATGATTTTATGAGCACACCTATTGCTCCACCTATCCCAGAAGATACTTTCTTTGAGATAAAACCTGCTATACTCAATCTTGTTATGTGAGAACAATTTTCTAGTATTGGTAATGAAGATGTTGCTGCCCATCTAAATAACTTTGTTGAACTTTGTGAGATGCAAAAGCATAGGGATATAGAGGGTGATATTATTAAGCTGAAATTGTTTCCTTTCTCTTTGAGAGGAAAAGCTAAAGAATGGTTGAATTCCTTAACTAAGAATAGTATTGATTCTTGGACTAAGTGCAAAGATGCTTTCATTGGAAAATACTATCCACCTGCTAAGATTATATCTATGAGGAGTGAAATAATGAAGTTTAAACAATCTGATAATGAGCATGTTGCTCAAGCTTGGGAAAGAATGAAATCTTTGGTAAAGAATTGTCCCACTCATGGACTGACTGCTTGGATGATCATCCAAACTTTTTATGCAGGATTGAACTATTCTTCAAGGAACCTATTGGACTCTGCTGCTGGAGGTACCTTTATGACCATCACTTTGGGTGCTGCAACAAAGCTTCTGGACAATATGATGGTTAATTATTCTGAATGGCATACTGAGAGAGCTCCACAAGGTAGGAAGTCAAATTCTGTTGAGGAAACCTCCTCCTTTAGAGATAAGATTGATATTATTATGTCTATGATTGTCAATGGGAAAGCCCATATTGATCCAAATAATGTTCCTTTAGCCTCTTTGGTTGCTCAAGAAGAGCAAGTTGATCTGAACTTCATAAGAAACAGTAGTTTTGGCAATAATGCTTATAGGAATAATTTTGGTAACAACAATTATAAGCCATATCCTCCCAACAATGGTAATGCTTATGGAAGTTCCTACAACAATAATAGGAGTGCTCCCTCTAAACTTGAAGTTATGCTTAAAGACTTTATTAGTAAACAAACTGCTTTCAATAAAACTATTGAGGAAAAACTCTCTAATGCTGAAAGAAATATAGCATCTTTGGTTGAAGCTCAATCTTCTTTGAATGAAATGGCTGCTAAACCTGAAACTAATGATAATCCCTTTGCAGCTACTAATGCCATACAAGTAAGAATTGATGAAAATGTTAGACTATTAGCTGAATTACATGCTAATTGGGAAAGAGAAGATGAAATTGCTAGAAACATTAGTGTTTCTACTATCACCACCACTAGTGTTGATGCTAGTAATAGTTCTACTACACCAGATGATAAATTTGATTTTGATCTTGATGGTTGCAATATCTCTGAAGTTATTAAGTTCCTAAAAAAGCTTGCTAAAAGTCCTAATGCTAGTGCTATGAACATGGCCTTTACAAAACACATTACTGATGCTCTCATAAAGATTAAAGAAGAAAAGATGAAACATAAAGCTTCTATTCCTATAAAACAAGAAGATGGTTGGGAACCCATCATTAATATGAAAGTGAATGACTTTGATTTCAAAGCTTTATGTGACCTTGATAGTAGTGTTTCTATTATGCCTAGAAGGATTTATGATATGCTTGATTTGCCTCCACTTGAAGATTGTTATTTGAATGTCCCACTTGATGATAATGCTAAAAAGAAACTCATGGGGAGTCTTAATGATGTTCTTATTATGGTTAACAATGCTTGTCCCTATTGATTTCTATATTTTGGATGTTGAATGCAATGCTTCTTGTCCTATTACTTTGGGAAGACCTTTTCTTAGAACTGTTGGTGCCATTATTGATATGAAAGAAGGCACCATTAAATATCAACTCCCACTCAAGAAAGGTATAGAACACTTTCCTAAGAAGAGATAGAAGATTTATTTTGCTTCTTCTATGAAAACAAAATTTGGTCTTAATGCTTCTTCATTTGAGAACACTTGATTCTTTTTCTTGCTTCTTATGCCTAACTTAAAGGCGTTAAAGAAAAGTACTTATTGGGAGATAACCCAAAAGTTTTAGATGAGTCTTGGAAGTTATTACTTCAGTAATAACCGCTCCTTATCCTTTTTATTTGCTTTTTGTGCCAAGAGTAACCTCTAATGAGAGAGAAGTAATGATTGGGAAAGTTTCTATCCCGAAACAGATTTCTGTGCTTCACCGTAAAAATTCGTGTAAAATCTCTAAACGTCTTTTTGAGGCGTGAATTTTTGTGCTTCTGCCCCAGGTTGTTATCTAACTTTCAAGTGTATGGAAGGAATGATTAATGAGATGAAGGATGGACTAAAGCTCAAGCTTGGGGATGCCACGCGTGTCACCCCAAGAAATATCCAAGAAGTACAAGCATCAAAGCTTGGGGATGCCCAAGGCATCCCCTTCTTCATCAATAAAAATCCCAGGTTTCTTCCAAACGCTTCATTTTTATTGTTGCATGCACAATTGTGTTGTTCTTGGAGCGTCTTCTTTTTCATTTTTGTTTTGGTTTTTCGTTTGCTTGGTTTTCTTATTTTTCCGAATAAATTGTTTGGACCCCCTCTTTCATACATTGGTTTGCAAATACTTTGGTTTGGTTTGGAAAAGAGTAGGAAAGTTCATGCTTATGTGGTAAAAAGAGCTCGTTTTTGACTGTGGCCTATGCTATGTCATGCCATGCTTGATATTGTTTTGGCTTTATGCTTAGTATTCTTTGCTGTAGCATGACTTGTTATAAACAATTGAGATTGCTTAATGTGCCTTGGATGAATCATGCGTTGTTTTAGCCTATTAAAGCATAGTATTGTGGTATTCTCCTTTGATGCTTTATTTGGGTTGACTTGGCGCATGCTCACACCATGTTATGACTATCTCAAGTCACCATAGCCTTTATGATCCTTTAGTTTTCAACTTGTAGTATCACTTTATGCTTTTATCAATGATGTTTTGTCGCTCTCCATGATTATGGCCATTATTGCTCTCTTTGTCAGCCCCGCCTTTTTGCTAGCCTCCACAACCAAGTATGAGTTCCACTCATGCATCCAACCCCCTAAACCAAGTTATTCCAAAGAGTCCACCATACCTACCTACTAGCTTATGTTAATCCAAGTATATTCATGCTTTCGTTTACCTTCCAAATTAAACTTGTTATGAGAAAACTAGTGATTAAAGCTCTCACGAACTTGATGGCACACTTTACTTTTCTTGCCCTTAATAAACTTGAAACATTGTGTCGTCTATGTTGTATATGCTTGCACTTATTTGTTGGGAATTAGCAGAACCATGCTTTCATGGGGAACGCTTTCAACATTGCACTTGGTACATGTACCTAGTTGATATCATGCTCTTTTGTATATGGATGTTGTCGGTGTGAAATGAAAGGGGAGCTTGTAAGTCCATGGAGTTATGTATATGTGTTAGAGAAACTGGTCATTGGTTCAATCCATGCTGACATGGTGGAAACCTGCAGCGTAACCATAATGAGCTGTCTATGAAGCATTCTTCTTATATAAAAAAGAGTCCTATATTGAGAAAAAAAGAGAAAAAGAAAAAAAAGAGATTATGAAAAGAGGAAAGAGAGAAAAAGGCACCATATTCCCATGGTAAATAAGAAGATTGCTGAGATGCTCGTTGTCTGCTTGCCTTGTCATTTTGATATGGGGATTCTTCCGTATCATCGGGCAAGGGGTACCCTGTTGGCGGTTCTCTATGATACACATGTACTTACGATGACAAGAACTTACCAGTGACTAAACTTGAGTAGCATGAGGAGCGGCCCTCGTATACAAGGGACATGAGATTTCTGACTTATACTTCGTCAAGCATGTACACCATAGTTTGTTCACTTTAACCTTAATCACTTCAAGATGTTGATGATAGGGCAATGAGAGCTGAAAGCTATAAGTACCATAATTTTTGGAAGCTCTTTATGAGGCTTGAATCCCTACTTCCTTCTATGAAGGCCTTTCTTCCACCATTATATTGAGTCTCCACCTTCTATCTTTATGCACCTACTTTGAGAGCATAGTGGCCATTCTTAGTTCTATGTGCATTGTCCCAAGACTAGTTGATTGATGCATAACTTGATATTGCTTGTTTTAAAATATTTGTATATAGTCACTCTTATGAACTTTGAAGGTGTCCTATGCATTTATATTTGCTACTCTATGAGGGACAAGCTGAATGCTATTATGCTATGTTTTCTTTATGTGAAACAAACAAACGTCTTGCAAAGCATTGTTACTCATGAATCTTTTGTTTGTGCCTTTTCATGTTGCATCACAGTTTCTTTGTCTTATTGCTAGAACTTTATCTTTCATGTTATGATTGAAGTACTATGATCCCAGCTTTGAATGTTTTACATATACTTTGATCAAGTCTTTGATGGTGCATGTCACCTCAAAAATTATTCTTTCTTTTTATCACTTACTTGCTCGAGGACGAGCAAGAGTTAAGCTTGGGGATGTTGATACATTGCAAATGTATCTATAATTTTTGATGTTCCATGCTTGGTTTTATCCACTTTCTTGTGTTTTGTCCACACTTTGGAGTACTTTTCATATGATTTCTTGGACTAACCTATTAACAAGAGCCACAGTGCCTGCTTTTCTGCTGTTTTGGTTCCAGAAAGTCGAAATGAATATTCTCGAATTGACGGACAAAAGCCAAAGTGCCTATTTTTCCGGAAGTCATCGGATGCCGAATACGATACGGAGAAGGATGGGGCCGCCACCACCACCTGCGCTGCCAGGCCTGGCCCGTGCTGGGGTGGTCTGCCGACCAAGACCCTCGGCCTCTCCTTCCGCCTATAAGATGCCCTCGGGATGAAAACCCGAAGTACCCGATCAAAAATCCACGAAAGAGTCTGTAGTCGCCGTCATATCCATTCCTAGATCGGGAGGGATCTGAAGCTCTTCCTGGCACCTTGCCGGAGAGGGGAATTCACCCTGGAGGCCTTCTTCATCATCATGCAAGCCTCCGGTGTGATGCGTGAGTAGTTCATCCTTGGACTACGGATCCATGTAGTAGCTAGATGGTTGGTTCTCCTCATTTGTGCTTTCATGTCTAGATCTTGTGAGCTCCGTTCATGATCAAGATCATCTATTTGTAATTCTGCATGTTGTGTTTGCGTGGATCCGATGGATATTGAGATGCTATTTCAGATTGATTATTGATTCTATCATGTCTTTGTTATTTGTGATATTGCATGCTTTCTGTTGTTAGTAGCTATCTTGGCCAAGTAGATGTTAGTAACTCCAAGAGTTAGTATTTATGCTCGATAGTGGGTTCATGTCTCTGGTAATCTGTGGAAGTGACAGAAATCTCTAAGGTACTAGATGTGTTGTTGCTACTAGGGAGAAAACAACAATCCTTTGTTCATAGAACAATCGTATTGTTTACATTACACACAATTCGTAAAGCAATAATCTGTTGCAACTTAATCTTGGAGGGGTTCGATGATAACCTGAAGGTGGATTATTAGTCATAGATGCAGTTGGATGGCGGTCTATGTATAATGTTGTAATGCCCAATCAAGTTTCAAAGGAGTCAAGATGATTAGTATATGCATGTATTGCTTTCTCGATGTTTATCAATTGCCCCGCTGTAATTTGTTCACCCAGCATGTTATCTATCTTAAGGAGAGCCACCTCTAGTGAACTATGGATCCCGGTCCTTTCTTTTACATACAATCTATAAACTATTTACTGCTTTGTGTTTACTTTCTGCAAACTATTACTTCCTTCCATTCGATACGTTTAATCCTTTGTTTTCAGCAAAACCGGTGAGATTGACAACCTCATCGCAAGTTGGGGACAGAGTTCTGTGGTTGTGTTGTGTAGGTCTCCATGTTGCTGCTGGCACCGGTAGTGCGCCCTGCCATCGTTCAGCTAGCTACAGCTTTGGGGTGTTTCCTTGCTCCTACTGGATTGATAACCTTGGTTTCATACTGAGGGAAAACTTGTTGTTGTGCTCATCATACCTTCCTCTTGGGGTTCCCCAATGAGCTCGATATATTTTGGGCCATCACCTCCCTAATCCTTATCGTTACAACATAGGATCCTATTATAAACCTCCTCTTGGTCCATCACCTCTTAAACCTAAGAAGGTGCGTCAAGATGAGATTCATGATAAGATCTATGAGTTAAGGCATGCGTTGAAACAATTGGAGAAGGGATTGACTCCTACTGGATAATGAGCAAAGACCTTGAGAAGAAGGTCAATGACATCGATGGTAGAGTTGGTTTCTTGACTAAAACTGTCTTTGAGTTGACAGATGAGAAGAAATTCCTAAAGAAGAAAATGTTGAAGCTCCAATATGACACGGTCGAGCTCAGCATTCGTTTTGCAAGCATAGTTAAAGATGGCAACATAAAAGAAGAGGGTGACACTCTTTCTACCTAGGAGGAGGAATAGGTACCAATAAGGAGTTAATTGATCCCGCCTGGCTTGATTCCAAGCTTGGGGAGATTTTCAAAGTCCTTGTAATCTATCTTATAAGTTTTATATTACTATTTTTGCATTAGTTCAAACTAGAAATAAAGTTTGCATCATTAGAATTCCCTTTAGGAATAGTCGATCCCTTTAATGAAATTCCAAGTTTATTATTATATATGGAGCAATATTGAGTTTGTGTTTATTTTATTGGATATATGAATGGCTTGAGTATAATTTTACTTGCACTTGATGATAGCAATAGGAGTTTGCCACACCATTGGTATTAATAGAACAAATAAAGATAATTTGCTCAATATGTTGTAAGTCTATAGTTTGATTTACAAACAAAAATTATCCATACAATTGAAGAAGAAGAAACCTTGAACAAAGGAAAAGGAAAGTGCTATCAAAATAGAGTGAGAACAAGTCGAGGTAGAATTTCCAAGTCATAAGAATGCTTCATATACAATTGGGATTTGATAATTGAGATCGTTAAACTTTGAATTCCTACATGAAGTGGAGTGTACGGCTAGCTCCTTTGCATAGCACTTAAACAAAAGTGTGAGCATATATACAAAAGAGAAGAAAACAAATAAGAAAAGAGCGAGTGTGCAAAGAGCAAATAGGCATATACCACTATACTGTAGTATGACAAAGAGACAATTTTGAGATTTTGAATCCCAAGTGGATATGTTAATCCTAAAACACTTGGGACTACCTCGCTAACTCATTCGGTTGAACTGGATACTTTTACATTATGTTGAGATTCATCTTTTATGAACTATTGATCACTAAGGTGTGGAAGCCTGCTAATACTATTCAGATGGTTTGAGTAAGGTACTATTCATGAACTTATTCCTATATATCATATAAACACATGCTGCAACTGCCTCATTTATTTAATCGACTCAGCTTCATGAAGATGAGGATCACATCCATTGAGCTAAACTTGCTCGGGACGAGCAAGAGTCCACGCTTGGGGAAGTTGATGAGTGCATATTTGCATCATGTTTTACATTATTATTTTGCATTGTAGATGTAGTATGTTGGTCTTTTACGGTGCTTGCATGCACATTTTATGTCTGTTTTCACCAGGATCAGGACAGATGATGAATCCAATGGATACAATTCTTGGAGCAGTTGTACTAAGGAGAAAAGGAGTCAAAACAACGTAAATTGCTTATTTGGGAAATATTAATAATACCAGAAGAAAACCAGAAGTGAACAAAGGAGACAGAGGGTTCAACGACCAACTATACGATCGGAATAAAATTTCCGACCATATAGTTCCGGCCGTATAGTTGGCGCCGCCTTCACCTCCTCAAATAGTTTCACCCCGTGCAACTGGATCGGAGGGATGACATACAGAACACATATAAATCGCCAAAACCTCACCTCCGGAAGGCATCTGGAGGGGGAACTCATCCGCCAGGGATCCATCTTCAACCTATGCAGATCCGGGAGGCTAAGGCATCGATCTTCATCATCCACCGCTGCATCACCACCATCTCCATCCATCCCATCTACGTCTTGTCTAGATCTTGTTGTAATTCCTGTACTTGTTATGGATTTATACAAGTACTATTCATCTATGATTGTTTCCATTACCATTGCTATGATATTGATTGCCTCCATGTATGAGTATATCTCTAGTTCTTGGGGAGATGGAGAAACCCTAGCATATGATTGAGATGAGATAGAGATTATTATGTTATACATCATTATGTGTATGTGTTAATTGTCTTCATATTGATGTTGGGAGTTGTGCACCTCCTTAATATTGCCTCCTATGGGGACTCAATGAAGGGGATTACTTGTTGGTAGACGGAGGGATGATAGCACTTACTGTGACTATAAAGCTGTTGTCAATCCTTACGTGCTAACTTGGGGAATCAAGGCGAACTCATTAAGCAATATCCATGCCACGGGAGAAATCCCTTAGTAGCGGGATAATACGATTGATGTCGTTTATTCGTCAGCTGTGGTTATGAAGGATGATGTGAGCAGCGGTTGCTGCCTATTTGTCCATATATGGAGCTCCTCCCACATACATACATATTATGAGAATATTCGTTATAATAATCTTGATTGCTTAGTCTAAATTGCTAGCGGTGTATCCACCACTCCCCGAGAACGCCTTTTTCCCTATTGCAATTCCAAAGTTCTATTACACACGCGATTCTTACTTTTAGTAGTAAGTTTTGCTTTACTTTAAATTATCTTGTTCAACCAAAAAACCCAAAACAACTCTACTTTTCTTGCATCTTAAAGTTATTTCTTAAGTACTTCGTTTATTTGTAGTTAAAAGCATTTTAGTCTTTCGCCTACTGCTTCCTATGGGATCGATATCTTTATTTCGAAACTAGCTACAAACGATCTATGCACTTGCAGTCATCACTTGACATCCCTGCAGGTGAAGGGTCGACGGCACTGGGAGAAGTCATGCATGGTATTATTCTATGGAAAAAGGAAAACATTTTGTTTCTAGACTCGACGCCAAGGCCACTGACTCCTCCGAGTTGCGATCCACCTCTATCTCCACCCCTCCTTGACAGGGACCCCAGCGCGAGTCCATCTCGATCTCCAGTGTGTCAGCCAACTCCACCCACTAAGTCCCAACATGTGCAAAAGCGGAAGACCACTGCTCTGTCAACTAGTACTACTAAAAAGAAAGCAGGTACAACAAAGAAAGCCAAGGAGGCTCCTGCCATGTTAGCTTATGAAATGACTGATGAGGAAACCAGAGTGGCCATGGATGCTGAAGTGCAAAGTCACTTTGCACCGGTAAAGCCCCAACTAAAGGAGAAAATACCTACGGAAACCGTTCAACACTCTGTGGACATGCTTGAGTGACCATCATCACATCAGGATAAAATGGCATTAGACTATGAAGTTGTATTACAAAGTCATATAACGAACAAATGCAGTAGAGATAAGTAGTGCAAGCAGGAAAAAAGTTCCCCACCTTGGAGAACAGGAAAAACAACCGATCCCCCTGCTCAAGGTATTTCCCAATGATAAGGACATTGTTAGCAACATAGGTATTAGTGTTGCTCAATTGAGAGGCGACACAGATATCCCATGGCTGATATAGCATGGAAATTTGTCCCTGGGCTGCCTCTAGTCAGACCTGAGTAGGTCCAGTATCTACCAACACAAATGTGAATATTGCATAAGTGGTACATGCAAGCCACAAAGGAAGGGTGAAACATGCTCATGGTGGTAGTTAGGAAAGCGCATTACTATCGTGATGACCATATATGCATTATGTTTGAAGAACTTTTTCAGTTATACAATCAAGTGTTGGAAATATGCCCTAGAGACAAAAAGTAATAAGGATTATTATCATATTTCATATAGTTTATGATTAAGTTTTATATCATGATATAACTGTATTGAAAGGAAACATCAATACACGTGTGCTATACAAACAACCAGGGGTTCCCGGTGAAACTCTAGTCACTGGTTCATTGGTCAATAGATGATCAAGGTTTCCTGATCATGTGGCATTTACGCCAGTTGGAAATGGAGTCATCTCATTTTAATAATGAGATGATGAACTAATACCCAACCTAAACATTATGACCGGATCATGTCACGAAGTTCAAGTTACGATGATTAGAGTAGACCTAGTAGACTATTCCTTAGACCGTGAGGCTATATCAATCACTGTCTCCCTAGGGTACTTTGATAACATCAAACGTCATTTGGTAATACAGTGATTATAAAAGTGTGTTCAGGTATTCGTAGGAACAGTTGAGGCATTATACGTCAAGAGCGGGATTTGTCCATCCGCATGACAGAAATATACTCAAGGGCCCACTCAGAGAAGTTATATCCAATAGCTGCGCAGCGTGTGATTTGATCAGACGGATATCACTTGTCGGAACGAGTCAAGTAGCATTTGTCGGTAACGAGATTGAACCTGACATGGTGATGTCATTGATCAGATCTTGGGAAATGCAAGTATTGAGAGACAAAAGGAATAAGACACGACAGTCACGGTTCAAACAACGAAAGATTTCGTGGAATGCACAGGGGTCACATGGCCATCCAGGTCCCTCTGTTGATCATTGGTCTAGGAGTGTCCCGACCATGTCTGGAGTGTTCCTGAACCGTGGGGTATCATGCTTAAGGGCTTGGTGATGCTTAGAGAGTGTTTACAGGATCGGTAGAATTACCGAAGAATAGGAAGAAAGAAAACCGGAAGGGTTTCGGTAAGTCCGAAGGATGTCTAGGATGGAGGTGGAAGGTGTTCCATAGCCACGGAGATTGAATAATATGTGAATGAATGTTAAATATTTATTTAATCATTTATTCATAATTATTTAATAGAGAGAAAATCGATTAAAAGGTCAAAAGCCTTAATGAGCCAAATTCCGGAGGGAGAAGGGCCCATGAGGGGAAGGCAAGAGGAGAAAGGAGGAGAGGGATGGACGGCTGGACCTTGGCCACCCGTGTGGGGCCCACTTGGGTCGGCCGGCGGCTGCCCTCCTCTCCCCTCCTTGTTTAGTCCCACCCCGGGACTTTGAGGGAGGGAGTACCTCCCCTTCCCCTATATATAGTGGGGGTATTTTGACTAGAAAATACAACCAATATTCAATAAAGGTTTCCTCACTTTTGGGGAGACCTCCAATTGATATTTCTCTCTCTCCCGTGACCGTGGTCCAAGTTCGGACTGCGCGAACGAGAGACATCTTCATGGCGGAGCGCCATCGCGCTGTGGAATTTGGATCCAGGAGCTCTACTTGCGCAATTGCTGCTGGTTCAGGGAAGCGGGAGTCATCGCCAGGCACCTGATGCATGTAACTCCCTACGAGGTGTCACATTTGAGGCACTGCAAGTCGTTGGAGCCATAGGAGCGCAAGGACTTCATCACGACCTTGAGGTCGGCTTCGGCTCGTCTACATCAACCACACTCTCCCGAGCGTTGATAACTCTTTTCGGTCTTCAAGAGTAAGTTCGCGAAAAGTCCCTCCCGTTACTACATTACTAATAGACAGGTCCTGGCAACAAAGGGCAGGGGCGTACGGTAAAAATTTATTATTTTCATACGCGAACCCCTACATCAAGACGCCCTCGACAAATCTATTGTCAGTTGCTATTATCTGTAAGTGGTTTATTTTTGTAATTTAAGTCTCTAACTCAGCTAGTTCATTGCCTATAATTATCCTTACTATATTATTTTGTACGCTATTATACAGAATGAAAATTATCAAATGCAAAAGGACACAAATCTATGACATTGGGTTCATTGACCCATATACCGTTAATTTTTTACGATATGAGACCACATCAAGGACAGGGAGGCTAACTTGGTAATATTTTGAAAGGAACAAAATTCCAGAATAGAAATACTATTTTCTTACAACTTCAAGTGAGTGTTACTGTCTTGTACATATTCTATTTTGCTTACTCGATGTTAAGTGTAATTGATGAGTTATGCATGCATACGTATATAAATGTGTGCAGCTTCTACTGGATTCTGATAACCATTCGAGTTAACGCTGGAAAAGTTGATGTCATGGACTCATTAAATAAAGCCCCTGAGGAATACAACAACATGGTCAGAGGTAATTTCAATCATTATTGTACTATACATATCAGCCTCTTTCATTTATTTTCTGATATCAAGTAATAAATAACTCTTTATTTATTTTGTTTGTCGGATAGGTGTTGGAAACATTTCATCAAACAGGTTCCCTGTGAATGGGAAAATGAGCTGTGTTTTCAACGACAACCGGTAAGTTGTACTATCTAGGTCCGCGCATCTCTTTAATTCTAGTTTTAATATTATTTTCATGCTTGATTATTATTTGATTGAGTTCTATTCTCGTAAAGTGCTTGAGGCAGGAATAGGAGACTAATGTATGTGCACACTATGTTTGGAGTTTATTCAAATGACGACTAATGAGCGGTGAAGAGATGTAAGACAACTCAAAGTACATAAACACTATTCACAAGTTTTTTATTAGCATCAATTGTGTTGAGTTTTATTCACCATTTTTATGATGATTTGATATATATACACACAAATCATATATTCATATTGATCTCCTTCTTTAAAGATCAAAGATATGTAGGAGAAGCTCGTACCAAAAAACTGCCTACTAGCAATTTAAGATGAATTAGTAGGATTTTTTTATTAATAAGGTCATATCTGAAACCGTATAATACCATTGCCGCTAATGCCTCCATGTAATTTAACGATCTCCATGTAATTAAATATATATATCAAATTGTATATATATGTATATATGCTCATAAGAGAGAAATTATATTATATATGCATCATCGTGTACAACAGGTAGTAGTGATGTATATGAAAACTTGTTTGAAATAAAAAAGAATTGAATGGAAAACAAAAAATGAAATGGAAAACACAAAATGAAAAAGAAAAACCTAAACCCTTAAACCTAACCCTTAAACCCTAAAACATGAAATCTTTGTCCCGCCTGGTGTTACAAACCGGGGCTAAAGGGCCTCTAGCCCAGCGCTCGACCGCTGCCGCGTGGAGGCTGTTAGTTGATGGCTCTAACAAAAGCCATATTTTCCTGCGTTTAAACATTGTTTTTAGTCAAGCAATTGACAATAAACTCTCTAGCATTGCCACTAGTGACTAATTATTGTAAAGATATGCAAACCATTGCTTTGATTTGTGTTGTGCAGAAAATTACGCTTTTTAATGCGAAATCAAGAGTCATAATGAATATTTCGAGGAAGTCCACACGACCAAGTAATCTTGTAGCAATTACCAGACGACAACAGCCGTAACGACCACACCACTGGTATGGGCAGGTCCCGCACGTTGCCCCACCCGTATCATGTGGCGATGGCTTTGTGTCGTTAAACCCTACAACTTTTATGAAGACGCATATATATTTCGAGGCCTCAACTGCCGCACAAAAGGCCTCCAGCATGACCAAAGGAGATCCACACCATAGTTTATCCCTTCCATCTTCCATTCGCTCCATTATCCATAGCCATTGCTTTGTACTTGAGATCTTCTTGTGATTCGGCGACCAATGTAAAAATATTTGATTTTAATCTAAGTATTTTGCATAATGTTTTCTATCATTGATCTTATTGTTATGAGTAAGTAGTCCTCACGAGCTGTAGGTTGGAGAGAAACCTCGCAACGATTATGTGCATCTAATCTATGGGAGTATTGTGTATTGTTTAAAATATGGATGTGTATCTTTTGTTTCTTTTTCTCTTGCCCCGATCTTTGGACTTGTAGGTATCCAAGATCCCCAAGATCGATAAAGGTTTGAGGTGAGATACCTGGCTAGTGGCGATCTCATAGGAAACCCAGTGACATAAAGGACGGTACAGTCTTTGTTTAGCGACCCATTCATGATCAACAAGAACATCACCTCTTATGGTTTTGATCTATGTTTTACACTTAATAACCATTTGTAGCCTGGTGTATTCGGTTGGATCAAAATACTATTGCTATGCCTGCTAGTGGTAGGGGCTCTATATATTAGGATATGTTGCCCACAAGAGGTTATCTTTATTAAAAAATTACATATGACTGTACTTATTATTATCTTTTATCCCATATGATGTGCAGCTGTAGGTGAATCTTCAACCCTGTCCTATCTCCATCCATTGAATCAACCCACGATATAAAGTAAACTAGATTGGTCCCGTAAATAAAGGTAAAACAAAGAAACAAAATCTTGTAGAAGTGTCCTTTTTATTTCCTTTTAGCGTTGTTTTCCAAGGTTCGATTAAACCTAGATCTACTAGGGAAAATACTGTTATACTACATCCATGAATTCGGATCGAAGGTATCAACCCTTTTTCGGATGCTGTTGCCGGGAAGCAATTTCAATATCCTGGTGAGATCAGTAGAGACCTTGTTTTTAGTTTTATTATTTGTTTGTAGTTTATTTCTTGTTATTAGTTTACTTTCTTGTTATCTATTTAAAATTCAAAAAAATAGTTACTTGTTACTTTTTTTTTTACTTTAAAATACCGAAAATATAAGAGTCATTGCTCAAAAGAGACTTGGGGAGTATGCTACTCCCCCTGAAGAAACTTCGTGCTATCAAAATAATGTCTTCATCAAATCGATTACTAGACACAACCAATTAAGACCAAATCTTAAATTTGCATCATGAAAGATAAGACATTGTACTTCTCTTGTGTTGTCGTCCCACTTGCCGATGACACTGCTACAAGTCAAGAATCACCAAACAAATTTCTCGTCTACCATTGCTAGACATCATATCTTAGCCTCCATGATATTCTCCACCTCTGACTTTACCATGAAAGCAAAAATACATCTAGATACAAGTGTATAAAAAATATGACAAGTAATTCAGGGTAGAGGAAGTATAAGAAAATAATTTGGAACCTTTCACCCAACCACACGCTAATTTTCTTCTTAAGTGAGAGAATTGACATCTTAATTCCTACTTATGTAGTACCAAATAACTTCATCCGTTTCCATCCCATCGTATTTCAAAGGAAAAATTAATTTGTGACAATGTCTTTGGTATAATCAATTTCATCTTTCTTTTTCTTTGACCAAAGCAAAATAATAAGAAATTAAAAAACAGTAGTACTCGGTTCCTTTCCTTCCTTTTTTGATTGAAAGTGTACCCGGTTTCCTTCCTTGGTTGCGAAGGAAGCAAGAGAAGTCTTCCAGTCTTCCTCTTCCATCTATCTCTTCCCTCCCAACCCCAAATTGGTCAGGAAAGCAAGCGGAAACCCTAGGACTCCGATCTCCGATGGCCCCGTCCCCACCACCGCCGGCAGCGAGCGGCGGGCACTACGCGCAGCAGTTCCTCAACACGGCTCTCTCCCAGCGTGGCCCCTCGGCGCTGCCCTACGCGGAGGACGTCAAGTGGCTGATCCGCAACCACCTCGTCGCCCTCGCCGACGCCTTCCCCTCCCTCCGCCCCAGGGCGGCCCTCTTCACCCACAACGACGGCCGCGCCGCGCACCTGCTCCAGGCCGACGGCACCATCCCCATCACCCACGGGGGCGCCGTCTACAACCTCCCCGCCGTCATCTGGCTCCCCGAGCCTTACCCGCGCGCCCCGCCCCTCGTCTTCCTCTCCCCGACCCGCGACATGCTCATCAAGCCCAACCACCCGCTCGTCGACCGCTCCGGCCTCGTCGCCGGCGCGCCCTACCTCCGCTCCTGGGTCTTCCCGTCATCCAACCTCCTCGACCTTGCCAGGTCCCTCTCCCACCTATTCGGCCTCGACCCGCCCCTCTTCACCAGATCCACTCCCAATCCTCCTCCTCCTGCTGCCTCCTCCATGCCCCCCTCCCCCTCTCCTCGCCCACCCTCAGAGGCAGCCGCCGTCTATGCCCCTCGCCCATACAGGTTCCCGGCCTCGCCCCAGCTTGCCTCGCGCCCACCACCGTCCGAGGACCCCGCCGAGGTCTTCACGCGCAACGCCATCGCCAAGCTCGTCGACACCGCCTACGCCGACGCGGCTGCCCTGCGCAGCACGCGGGAGGCCGAGGTCGAGGCCCTCTTTGCTGTGCAGGCTGAGCTGCGTGGCCGGGGGGTGCTGGTCAACGACGGCGTGCGCAAGATCACGGAGGAGAAGGAGGCGCTTGAGCGCCGTCTCCAGGACGTGATGATGGCCACCGATGTCATCGAGGCATGGGTCGCCGAGAACCGCAAGGGAACCGATGCTGAAGCGGAGGAGGCGATTCAGCCTGCCGACGCGCTGTCCAGGCAAATGCTCGATTGCACCGCTAACGATATGGCGCTCGAGGACGCCATCTACGCGCTTGACAAGGCCGTTCAAGAAGGGGCTGTTCCCTTCGACGGCTACCTCAGGAGCGTGCGCGCTCTGGCACGGGAGCAGTTCTTCCAGCGTGTCCTCTGCACCAAGGTCAATCAAGCGCAGCAGCAGGCACAGGTTGCTAGGATGGCGGCACGGGCACCGCCACAGTATGCGTCCTAGCGACCACGGGGGATAGGTCAGTATACATGCTGTTTTTCAATCGATTCTATTAGTTGTAAGAGTCACTCAGAGTGTAAAGTTTGTAACCAGTGTCGGTATGCGCTTAGCAGCATTGTGTTTTTGGTGAGGATGATCACTAAATATGAACAGATGGATGGATGTTAGTGCGTATCACAGTAAGTAATTACTTGGTAGTTTGGAGTGTTGTATCATGGTGTTGTATTGGGTTCTTGAACTTTCCGTACATATCTCAGTTTTTTTCCTTCACGCTCATCTGATGTTTCCTGTCATAAACAAACATTCAGATCCTGGTTATCTTGTTATACTACAGTTGGAAATTAAGATATCAAAAGTATATGGAGTTTACAATGCCTTGGGGATGCTATTTTTTCTTTGTATAGTGTCACCAGGAACCATGAACTTATTCTACTCTTATTAAGCTTGAAAATGGAAAATGTCTACTAGTTGTGAATTCTGTCTTATGCAAATGTTGGTGAAAGAAGGGGCATCAGCGTATTGTTTATATTGTAACTGAAGTTCTGTGGATGATTTGGTGTCATCTGAGATTCAAGTTCGTATATGAGTTGGCTGACCATTTAATCGAAAATATACCAGTCTTGGGTTTAGCTTTAGTTCTGTGGATATAATTTTCTGATAGATGTTTCTTGAATTACCACGTGCATTTTAAGGAGTTTTCATGCTTTTTAAGGAATAGCTTAAACTGGAGTAGACAACGATGGTGGTAGTATTTTTGGTGAGTATGATTACTAAATATGAACAGATGGATGGATATTAATGTGTCACAATAAGTAATTACTTTGTAGTTATGAGTGAAGTTCATGGTGTTGTATTGGGTGTTTGAACTTGCAGTACATATCTCAGTTTTGTATTTCACACTCATCTGATGTTTCCTATCATTGACAAACATTCAGAGCCTGATTATCTTGTTATACTACAGTTGGAATTAAGATATCAGAAGTATGTGGAGTTTAAACTGCCTTGGGGATGCTATTTTTTCTTTGTACAGTGGCACCATGAACCATGAGCTTATTCTACTCTTAAGCTTGAAACTGGAAAATATCTACTAGTTGTGAAATTAATATATCAAAAGTATATGGAGTTTACAATGCCTTGGGGATGCTATTTTTTCTTTGTATAGTGGCACCATGAACCATGAACTTATAATACTCTTTAAGTTTGAAACTGGAAATGTCTACTAGTTGTGAATTCTGTCTTCAAATGTTTTGAATGAAGTGACATAACTTCATTGTAAACTGAAGTTTTGTGAATGCTTTGGTGTCATCTGAGATTCAAGTTTGTATATAAGTTGGCTGACCATTTTATCAGAAATATACAGTCTTGGGTTTAACTTCAGTTCTGCGAATATGATTTTCTGATAAATGTTTCTTGAATTCTAGACGATATTCTTTAATTGCCACGTGCATTGTAAAGGCGTTTTCCTGCTGTTTTCTACGAAAAAGGAATAGCTTGAAATTGGAGTAGACAATGATGGTGGTAATGGCCTATAGGAACTGCTTATATTTAACCTAGGCTGTATATATATTATACAAAGTTGGAGTTTGTGCTGGCATATAAGTGATTATTTTTATGGTCCCTTGCAATTTTTTTGCCTAGATTCGGGGCAACTATATACTCCCTCCATCCCAAAAAGGATGTCTCAAATTTGTTTCAATTTGGATGTATTCTTCTATATACTAAATAGTGTCTAGATACATTCGAATTTAGACAAATCTGCGACATCTTTTTTAGAACGGAGGGAGTATATTAACTTAGGACGCTGTAATTCTGCAATGTTACTATGTTAAGACCAGGAGCCCAGGAAATATTAATTCTAAGATTGTCAGGATAGCAAATGTATGAAAGGGTAGTCTGTTCCTGGAACGGAGGGGCGGCCAACTCTCCTTTCGTTGGTTCTAGTACTTCACATATTGATGTCTTGCGTAATGCCCAGCTCACTACTCGTATACCGATTGTAGGGGATTGGAATGATAGGACGGTGGTGATTTTGCAGAAGGGGGATTGGAATGAGAGGACGGTGGTGATTTTGCAGGAGGCACTCGCTGAGTCGTTTCCCATGAGATTGCTGTGTTAATTTGGGAGAAGTTATCCCTCTCAACTTCTGTCCATTGCCAAGGTGGTCCTGACCCATTGGCTGTGTAATTGGTCTTGCGAGTTTATCGCCTTACATTGTCAAGGTGGTCTCACCCACTGGCTGTGTAATTGATCTTGCGAGTTCATCACCTTAAAACTCTTGTTTTGCTTGTAAATATTCTGCCCCTCTGTTAATGAATGTGCAGTGTCCTTGCTGTTTTTACCATAAAAAGGTCAGGTTGTGCTGAGGGTTCAACACAATTGTTTGGTCTATTGTAAAGAATTCTAGGAGTAGTGTTTGGTGTAGTAAATTTCTCGGCAAACCTACCAGATTAGATAAAGTGTGCATCCCAAAACAAACTTATCCAAGTGAGCTGCCTAATCTAGGTCTACAGGAAATGAATTGGAATGGACGAATTCACAAGGAACTGGCATTGAGGGTACGAGGCCCATCCATGATATAATTACATGGAATCAACAGAAAAATGAACAAAATTTTACAGCACCGGACACAGGAAAGTCGATTTTTTTTCTCTGTACGCGCAAAGTTGAAACAACAACCATCACTCTCCCCATTGCCAACCTTAATTTTTTGGCTCTTGGTAGTCTTGATTCTTCAACTGCCTTGGTTTTGTTCAATCTTGAGTTGCCGCTCCCAGCTCACCCTCTTAACACCTGCGCTAGCTCTAAACTGGCTATCTTGCAGAGTTGGAATTATGCAAATGGCTGCACCTGGAACTACAATAGTTAAAGACCACTCCGCAAAATAATGACGATGCAAAAGAAAATCAATATACCCCACACATGCATAATATCATGAGTAGGTTTTACCAAATTCATTACCATATAAAAAAATACGTGAGCTCCTTGTTGAGAGGATTAGTTGAAGCTGCTATACTAATGTTAGTTTTGTTGCCCATGCTTTGTCAATTTTGCATATCCTACAGGGTATGTATGCATTGCTGTCTGTTCCTTGTCAGCTAGAGCTTTGAGGTCAGTTGATACAATACAAGACACCCAACAGTTCATGGTGGATAGCATCTTGTCAGCTCCTTACAGTTTGCAGTGAATCAAAAGTCACATTACCTCATGTCTAGTAAATTAAAAACAATGTCCAGGTAAACATAATTCGACACAGGATACAGAGCGTCTCTACATGCAACGTTACATACAAGACACCAGGTACAGGTAGTAGTTAACAAACCTCGGGTTTCGATTCCTCCTTATGCAAAAATGACCAAGGTCCTGATTTCCACATCAACCTGAAATTTTGCCAATGATCGCACTAAGATGAGAACATAGAAGAGTATCAGGAAACAGCGGTGTGCTCCATATTAAAAGAAACATCACCACCAAGGTGGATAATTTTCCAGGTACCACATACTGCCAAGTGCCATGTGATATCTAAGGAATGCATCGGACTATATTCTGTTACCTGTAGTATCATATTTACATGTATGCTTTGCACAGGTGTAACAGAACAACAAACAAGAATCATAATCACCTTACAATGCCTGCAACCATGCGCAGTCCCATAAGTGTTGTCAAACCAGCCCAAACTCCGGCCAGGCC
This sequence comes from Avena insularis, assembly GCA_023614405.1. Classification (NCBI taxonomy): domain Eukaryota; kingdom Viridiplantae; phylum Streptophyta; class Magnoliopsida; order Poales; family Poaceae; genus Avena; species Avena insularis. The sequence continues at coordinate 439,383,497 of CM042693.1, forward strand.
AAAGACAGATGGAGCATATAACAAGACTAGCGATGACATAATGCCAACCACAATCTGCGCAATCCAAACAAAATCAAGGAATTTGATGGCCAATAGAAAGAAAGAACAGTCTACAAGCTATTGACGACTGGTTCCCATACCGTAGCTTGAGCGACGTAGTCAAAATCTGAGACGCCATAATGGAGACCATCAAAGATGAATGCCAAGGCATTGATTGGTTGACTGGCACAAACAAACTGAAACAGAGAGTTTTAGGATAAGACCAGATAAAATTTATGTAACAATCAAATGGTGAGGTAGGAAGGTGTACCAATGCACAGGAGTTTACAACCATTAGGACCTCAGGGTCATTGGTAAATAGCCTTGCTATATTGTCAAATGAGATATACAGGCCAGCCGCTAAAGCTAATCCGCTAACTGCTCCTGTCTGCAAGGGACAATAATTGTTGTTTACATCAAAAGAGACATTGATTGCATCTCTAAAAATACAACAACAGCTAAATGTGTCCGTGTACGTAAACTGAACATTACAATACAAAGAAAATGAAGTATGTATCACCTTCAAAGCAAACATTGCTGCCTTCTGAACCCTTTTGTAATCCAATATGGCATACGAGCTTGCTATTAGAGCCTAAGAAACACAAGCAGAGTTATCCTAGACTTATGGAACAGTAAATCATGACGAGATCATTTAGTTGGAGAGACGATATTTGTAATTAATACTTCCTCTGTTCCCAAATATACGTTTTGGCAAGTCAATTTGGCTTGCCAAAACATCTTATATTTAGAAACGGAGGGAATAGTTCTTTATTACAATATGATGTATTTAGTACTATGTCCTAGATGTTGGTAGTATGCCCTATAATGCTCTGTATAAATTATAATAAGACACAAAGACAAGTGTGAAAGGAAGCTGATTTAGAAGTAGGGGTGACTTCTATAACAAAAAATACATACCTGTGCAGAAACAGCTAAAGCGTCTGCAAGCAAAGATACAGCAAGCCATACTTGCAAACAAATCTGATGAGCAGCCATAGCTGTTGGGCCTTGTCGAGCAGCCATTGATGTACCAATGGTCATAGTTAATAAGATTGAGAGGGTTCTTCCCAACAGCATGCCACCTTAGCATTTGAAGACACAGACGATGAAATTAAAGCTGCGGGTGAAAAGAGAAAAAAAGGAAAAAAAAAGAAAACATGGAGAAAAATAGAACAAGTTTAATGCAAGCAAGATGGCACGAGATCTCCAAAGACTATCAAGGTAACAAGAGGGAAAAAGGATCTTTTGTTGCCTATTGGCCAGCAGACATATAATGTATCATGAGAAGGTAGTGTAAGAGCTTTGTCAATGACAAGTTGGCCTTCTTATCTGAAAAATATACCAAATAAATGGATACATCTCTTTTGAACTGTCAGGAATGTATTGTATGCCATCATTAGCTACTTGTGTAGGATGTTTTCAATTTTTCTTGCTCTTGTACATGTCATTATCGGGCCATGAAATAGACTGTCGGTTGAAGCACTGAAGTGTCCATTCCAACATGAATGTACTAAACAGAATGTTTGGCAGGACAAGCTTCTACAGAAGGACAAAACTAGCCTGCAAGTTTTGCCTAAAAATACTAGTCCCAGAAAAGAATCCAGATTCCAGTAAACTGCAGTCTGAATGAACAAAATCCATACTCTGGAGTCCAAGAAAAGCATATATGAAGAACTTCGGTTCACCATGCACCACAAGTCCAGCACTGACTAATGAATGAGTAGGACAGTAGGATAAGAGACTCACCAGATTTTAAATATCCACTGAACTCTAACTGGTCCATCCTTGGAGGAAGCAGAACAGCTCTTTTACTCAGAGACCAGATAAGCAAAATTGCAATAATGTACCTACATCATGAATAGAAACTAAGTTAGAACATGTGGAAGAGACAAGCTCACAGTGTAACTACAAAAAGACATGAGGCTCCCAACAGTCCAAAATTATGACTACTACACTTCATCTTTTGAAAGTAAATCTGACATGGATAATCATATAGCTAATAAACTGCATGGCACATAACTCTAGGTCTGCTAACAACCAGTACATCCCATAGTACCACCAAGACCCGCACTGCATATTTTTACCGCAATTTGAATGTAGCCAAATAAGGGAAAAGGAAAGTTACAAGTTCCATAGCAAGTGCTGTTTCCTTTGATTATTCACAAGAAATAATAATTGATATGGGAAGCAGACTGAAAGAAACACTTGCTGGTGTATGTCTCATTGCCTCCCAAAATTCCCGCTGTACTCAGATTACACTTACCTAGGTACTACAAGAGAAAACTTACTGGGATGCAACTGTAGAAATTGCGGCTCCTGTTATACCAAGCTGAAAACCATATATAAGTAAAGGAAGAAGGACTACAGCTGAAAGATTCCCCAAACCTACAGATGTTTTAAAGAAGCATCAAAGTTTGAGAGAAGGGAGATTTCTTACATCAGATAACTTGTATGGAACATTCCAATGCAAATGATACTTGCTTACAAACATCATTAAAATGCAAATAAGTGAATGATTTCATGGGCCTTGACATGGGAGATGGAACATAAACAAGGCAGACTAGTGTGTAACTGCAAAAAAAAGTGCTAGGAGGAAAATATCATAAAAATTTGGGGACGCTACACCATTATATGCATCAAAGTACTTTTCACACTCACAACTTGTGAAAAATCAATGCCAATTAGCAAAAAGATGAGCATTTCTTGGTAGTTACCTATATAAAGTACAGGAGTCTTGGTATCCTTGAAGCCACGAAAGATACCCTGCACTGCTAACATAATCACATTTGCAGGTGCTCCTAAAGCTCTCAGTGAAAGAAAGATTCGTGCAGATTCATACATTGGAGAGGCCTGTGTAAGAACTAAAGTTAGACTTCACAAGTGAAAATTCAATGTTTTGAATCCAGTTAAGGATCCATTGTCCATAATGCGCATAAAAGAGGGAAAGGAAAAAACAGTACTCCCTAAAATGAAAAAAAAAATGTCAAAGATGATATAACAGGCATCATCGTAATATAAACATACATGTGACACACCCATTAGTTTAAGAAACAATCCTGATCCTAGGAACAATGCCAATGCTTCAATTATACCAATACCAGCAGCTAAAATCAAAGCTGACGATACAGATGGAAGCTCCAATTTGCCTGCAACGCAGAAGTTCCATTGCCTGAATAAGTAATTTGTACACAAACTTGAATTTTATTTATGAGATGATCCTGTTACCTGAACTAGAATGCTTACTAGCATTCTTGGAAATATCCTCCGCCACAAATGAGGTTGCTATGCTCAATAATGGAATATTAAAAATCTTGGACAGAATATTGAAAATAGCCACACCAATACCAGCCGATGCTAGCTCCAGTGCACCTTCAGAACAAATGCCAAGTTTGAGCCAGGAAATAAATAACAGATTGCTTTTATGCAGCGCAGATGTCTACGAGACACCTTAAGATGCTGAATGTGTGTTGTAACATGCCTAAGGCTCCCCATATGAGGTAATGTCAATTTGCATGTTGTAGTATTTCACAAAATAGAACAGCCCCATGCTAATAACTAAAGAGTTAACCACTTTCTCTTAAATTAACATGATAATTTGACGTGCAACTGTGAATTCGATCTTTCAGAAGAATTTTCTGTTCAAGTACAGGATTACTTATGTTAATCTGGTAGGACATAGACAAGTTCAAGCAATTGAGTACAAGGCACTTTACGGCATACAGGAAACACGAGCGATATTGATAAAAGAGCATGAGAGTACATAATGGCATGGTTACATTTTCTAGAATATTATTCCCTCAAAAAGCACAACAGCCACTCCCCAACAAGAAAAGTTACTGATAAATAAGGGCGTGGGAAGGGTTATATCCCGCAAAGTTGAGAAATGAAGAGAAAACTTTTTAGGAGGTACAGGATATAGCAGCACAAAGTAAAGTAGGTACCTAATCTACCAATATACGCGGTCTCCATGAGCTGCGCCATCGGGTCGATGGCTTGGCCTAGAACTGCTGGCAGAGCCAGCAGAATGAGCTCGATGCCGACACTCCCAGGATGAAGCCCGCTGTCAGATTGTTAATTATGAGAAGGCGGAAACATATCGTGCAGGAATGCAGAGATTATTAGAACGAATGTATAGAAGTACAATAATACTACTACTAGAAAGGCAACTGGACAGAAGTCTGAGTGTAAGCAAAAAAATTCAGTTCCTAGGATATATAGCTGGTGCGATCAATCAATAGTATGGTGTTTCAGTTGGTAAGAGATGTACATAAATACATGTCCAAGATGGTAAACATCTGACAGACAGGAATTGTATGCTGGAATCCCACTTGAAACAAGATCATAATGTCCACACACGCGGGGTCATGAATGGATAAAATCCTAGTAGCATTGAGAAGTAGAGAGGAAACAGAATCTTACAATGGAGCGTCATTCGTCTTGGCAGCAAGAGAGGAGGCCGTGTCGTCGCCGTCAGCAGCAGCAGCATCCTGAGGCTGAGATAGCGCGCGAAGGGGAGGAGGAACTGTGGTGCGCCGCCTCGCGAAATCCCTGGGAACCGGGATGATGGCGGCTGGTTTGGTTGTTTCTAGGGATAGGGATGGCCTCCTCCTAGCAGTAAGGGAAGAAGAAGAGGGACAAGAAGCGGCGGCGGCGGCGCGTGGTGTGGTCCTACGCCCTGGGCATAGCAGCGCGGGCTGGCCGGAGACGAGCGCCTTCATCCCCATCTATCAAAAGCTCGGTAGAGGCGGAATTTCTCCACCGAAACAGCAACAGCAACTTGAGCGAGCGCAATCTCTTCAATGGCGGGGAAGGAAGATGACAAGATAGCACCAGCAGCAGAGGAGTCCCGAAGGAAGAAGAGGAATGGCAAAGGCACACAGAAAGAGGGAGGATGAGGACAGGATATGACGAAACGACGGGCTGGCCTCTCTGTCTCTCTTCGGTGGTGGGCCGGCCATGTACCACGATGAGTTTCGGAAAACCCAAGGAACCTGTGGGCACGACATTCACTTTCTGTTGGAAAGTTATTTTGTCAACTAGTTTGCCCTGCTGCAACCCATATTCTCTCTCAACTTTTTTGTTTTTCCGAGTTCTCAAAAATTGTGAAATAATTCATGGATGTAATGGCTGTACAAGAGCATCTCCGGTCGTCGTCCCCCAAACGACGTCCGGCGAAAGCGCAAAATTGGTCGTTTGGGGCAATGCCGCCGAGCCATGCTGCGTTTGGTGCATGTTCATTTCCAGTTGCGTGCCATAAACAACGTCCCAAAAAAATATTTTCTATTTAAATTTATTTTGCAAAGCTTGGTACATGGAAGAAATAGAAATACAAGTAGAAACAACAACCAACTGAAACCTAAACTAGAGACTTCTCGTCAACGGTGTCGCTCCCGTCGTTGGTGGCGATGTCGTCGTTGTCCATGTGGTAGTGCCTACAACAAGTGATGCCTTTGAACACCTTCACGGCGAGCACGTCGTCGCCTTCATATGTGAAGGTCAGGACATAGCCAAGCTACATATCGTGCGTGCAGGTGAACTGCTCCCAGCCGTTATGGAGGTACATGCGACCTTGCCCGTCGAATATCACCTACACACGCCAAAGGGGAGCACTGCGGCATTCCCGTAGCTTCACTTTGGCGGGTCCTGCTGACATAGGTATGACCTACGAGTACCTACTATTGGCCTATCTGGTCCGGCCCAATGGGAGGCCCGCGTGACGATCCGCTGCTGACGGTGAAGCCCATGACGATTCAGGTAAGGCCAAGCCCATGAAGGATTCGACTCCTTGGCGAATACGACAAGACTAGATAGGAAACTTTAGGGTTCCGCCCTCAAATCTATAACTGACTCGGACGTCTCCTGGGACCTGGCCTCCTCATATAAAGGCTAGGAGGGAACTGTGAGGAGGATCATCAAAACTCTCGCGCACACACCCGCCGGATTCAATATGCGTACCATTGCCATCTTGGTGCCCCTGTAACCTTCGGTTCCTCAATCAATCAAGAACAGACAAGCATGAGTAGGGTTTTCCCTCCGAGAGCCTGAACCTGGGTAAACCTCGTGTCCCCTTTGTGTCTGTCTGTTATCCAACAAAGTCTCCAATGCGCCGCTCTTACATAAAACCAACTCAATCAAGTATGGGCATTGATGTGATCACCCCGCGTAAATTGGCACCATCTATGGGAAGCCCGCGCGCTGATTTCGCGACTTCGGCGGCCTCATCTTCGGCTATCTACGATTCATCGGCATCGGAGGGACGGGTATGCTTCTCCTCCTTCTACTTACCATCCAATCGTCGGTCACGCGCCTATCCTTCGACTCCCTCGGCAACAGAGCCGATATGTCGATCGGTGATCTGAACTTCCAGGTTGGCAAGATCGGCACCCTTGGCCTCCTAGACCAGATCCGTTTGGTCCTAGATTACACCTGTCTCATGGATCCAATCACCACTTCGCACCCCTAGCGAGCTCACCGCCTCTTCCTCGACCTACGAATTGGATACCAACAAAAGTTGTGACTCCGATCTGAGCAACTCGCTCGGAGGAGATAATGATGTCGGATCTGACCCGAAAAGCTGCGGGGGCAACGTCTACATTAACCACTATCATTGTACCGTCATCAACGCCAACACCGGTGATTGCACCTGCACCGAACCCTAAACCTAGAACGGTGTCGACCGTGATGAACCCAATGAGCGTCTCTGTATCCACCTCTTGAGCAGCGAGATGGAGAGGTTCAAGCTAGCCCTATATGGCACTCCCCTTCTAGAAGACGCGTACCGCGAGATGCTGATGGCCTATCACTGGCACCTGCAGAAGGAGTTCTAGCGCCAACAAGCGATGTAAGCCTAGCTCGAGGAACACAAGTGGCTGGCTGACGCTTCAAGTGACCGGCGGGTGGAGCCCTCCTCCATTGGAGGCTCCTCCTCCAAGGGGAACCACCATGTTGGGGTGAACAAGAGGCGCTCCCGAACACACCTGATGGACGAGGACACAAGGTGCGAGGCTAGTCAAAGCCTCAACTTCTCATTCATGCCAGTGGACTCGCATGGAAACTTGATGCCCAAAACTCCACAAGTTGTCTTCATAGAGGCCACCACGTACTTGTTGTCCAACCAACCTCCAGTGGGGGATCCATGATCCACCGTCCATAGATCTGCCATCGCCGGGATTAGCCTGCTAGAAGCTGCACTCGTAGGAGAACCTGCCAAGGAGCCGACAAAAGCACCTGTGGTGCATAAGAACAAACACTCGCCACCACGATGTGATGACCCTCCATAGTGACGCCGTAGCCTGCGGTGAAGGATCGTGACTATGATGATCGTGATGATATCATGCAGCGGAAAGTCGACAAATCGCGTGCAAAATGTGCCTACTCCACCAAGTCCGATGATGAATACACTGAACTTTGCGGTGCTAGATGCTTTAGCCGCACCATACGGCAAACTCGGATGCTGAAGGGCTTCAAACTTCCCTTAGACAATCCAAAATTTGATGGCCTACAAGAACCAAAGACCTAGCTGGCTGACCACCTGCAGTCCATCATGTGCCATGCCGAAACCACAAACATAGCAATGCAATGCCTATAGCTACAGCTGAAAGGTGTTGCACGTGCCTAGCTCAACATCCTTCTTAAAGGGTAATTGTCCCTATGTGTCGTTTTGGTCATTAATGGCAATCCCTATGGACTAAGTTTTCATTGATTTTTGTATGAAGGAATATTCCATATGTCATGCTTGTAGTCCATGTGTTGGATTCAAGTATGGATGCCATGAAGATAAATATATACCTTGAGTATTGGCATCAAGATCGTCGAGTTGAAGAGAAGAATATGATATGATCAAGATCTTGAGAGTGTGATATCAATAGAAGAATTCAAGATATGGCTCTAAGTCGGTGTCATGATAGCCTCATTAGTTGAGCTATGGTTGACTAATATTTAGAGCATGTAATCAAATGAAGAGTTCTTTATGTACCTCAAGATATTGAGATGTAGCATGATAAGATACATGGTTGACCAATACAAAGAGTGAAGAGTAATTTCAAGTTGGTTAACACATGAAGCATAAACAATGTATCACATGGATCTTGTGGTCTGGTAAGCCTTATCAATTATGCATCATGAACTAACCCATTATATATGTGCCTTTGAATTTTCTATATGCGATAGGTCTCTTTCCATGGGCATGCTTCAAAAGTGAAGATTTCATATAGCTCATGAGAGTATGAAATCAAGTAGTGATCATCATCGAGATTGAGAAGTGCAAGTTCAATATAAGCATCTCAAGGAGATCATATGGTTAAATCTTGCTATCCATATTGGTGATAATGGACATGTGAAGATGTGCCTTAATGAAGCTATCCCATAGTGGTGTATGGGGAGCAAATTATGAGTCTTCACGAAGCAACAATGATCAAGTGAAGCATTCCATCTTGGATGGAGCTTGAAGCGTTGTCATCAAGATCAAACGGGATGCGCAAGGCAAAGGTATGGACTTTCTAGGTTTTCCTTTTACTGGTCTCAAGGTGGTTGTTAGGATACTAGGTTATAGGATAGATAGCCGCACTATCAAGAGGGGCTTTTGGTTGGGTAACTTGACATCGTCTTAGGGACCTCAATACTTTCCATACTTTGCATCTTCCTTTTTTGTTCCTTCTTGGTGTTTCTCCATGTGAGGTTCTTGAGCTTGTTGCTAGCTCTTCAACAAGCCCAAGTTCATCAAAAACAGAATTCGTATGCATCTTCTATGGCGTTTTCGAGTTTGAAAGTTTTACCGGTTCTTCTTATAGGGAGGCTTCATACCTTTCTTCATTTGGTTCTATCGTCCTTTGTTGGGCTATGATGTTTCTCTACACCATCTTGTAGAGCTTGTTGTCCTCGTCAAAACAAGCCCAAGATCATCGAAATCGGAGTCTGTCCAGATGCAAAAGTTATTGTGTTTTTTGTGAAGTCTCCTGCATCCCGGTTGTGGATCCGGTCCGACCGACTTTCAGACTGGGTCCTCGTAGGATTTCTCCCAACGGCCATATTTACTTTCCCCTATATAAGGTGGTTCTTCCCCATATTTTTTTGGGGTGTTCTTGACCACCATTGTTGAACCTCTTGAACTTGCTTCCTCCCTCTTCCCTCCTATGATTCTTGCATCTTTTTTAGGGCTTTGTAAGAGGAGATCTAGATCTACAGTCCCCACCAATCAATTCCTCCTCTAAGTGAGAGGAACCCATTGGATCTAGATCTTGAAGTCATTTGTTGATTTCCACCATTGTTCTTCCTCTCTAATTCCTCTCTAGCACTTGTTGCTTTGGTGGGATTTGAGAGTGAAGGATTTGAGCACCCTTTGTGTTCTTGCTTTGCATTCTTGCATAAGTGTTGAGCTCTCCATTACGATTTGTTTGAGTGAGAGACCGTGAGCTTGTTACTCTTGGAGGGTGACCTCCTAGTTGGCTTGGCGGTTGGTACCACGGTGTCCTCTTCGTGGAAGATTATGAAGAGACCCGGGCTTCTCCTTCGTGGAGCTTGTGAAGTGGTTGTGGATCTTGCCATCTCTAGAGTGGAGGAAAAGCTAGCCATAAGGAAAGGGCCTATTCCTTCTTGGGATAGACTCGGAGAAGAAGGTGAGCGTTTGTGGCGCTGGGAAATCCTTCATGGAATCCCACACCTCCCCAACGTGATGTACCTTACTTGTAAGGGAACACGGGATTACATCTTCATATCCGCGTGCCTCGGTTATCTCTATACCCGAGCTTACTTTCCTTGTGATAACCATCGAGATTGATGTACTTATATCTTGCTTATCGCTTGTGGTATATTTATCTTGTGCTATCTTGCTCAGCTTAACTTGTTGCTGGTGCACTTAGTTGAGCCTAGTGTATTTAGGTTTTGTGCTTGTAAAATAAACGTTAGTTTAGTTCCGCATTCTATCAAGGAAAAACCGTAATAGTTTTGAAATTTCCTATTCACCCCCTCTAGGTGACATATCTATCCTTCCAATCGGTATCAGAGCAAGGTCTATCCTTGTTTAGGCTTCACCACCTAGAGTGTAAAGATGTCGGCTAGTAGTATAATGCACAATGACACAATTATCTTTGATGGCACAAATTATTCTTTGGGAAGAAATTGCTTGCTTTGTAATCTTCGGACCTTATGTCCAAACATTGAGAAATTGCTAGATGTAGATTTTTCTCATCCGATGGATCCTAAAAATCTATCTTTAGAGGACGAGAAAAAATTGCATCTCGAAGCTTAAGTATCTAGTGAGCTTATTTTCTCCTTGAGCCCCACAGCTAATTTGTTCTTGACTATTGTAAAGTGCAAGTCATCTCATGAGATGTGGACCAAGCTTAAAAAAAATTTGGTGGGCTTATTTCTCATAGGGTCGATGGTATCTCCAAGAAGATCTCTTCTCCTTCACATCATGAAGAGCTCCAAGTTGCTTCCACCTCTGGTCGCGATGAGATTCCAATTCTTTCCACTTCACTTACATGTGACAAGTCACGAGGTAGTGGCATGGTGAGTGGAAAAATCATATGTGATGATGGTAGTGTTTATCTTTACACCAATGATTCTTGTTCTATAAATGATAATGGCGTAGAGAATTTGGACTTAAACACTTCTTGCAACAATAATTCTATATACCCTTGTGTTGCTAGTCCTTGCATATCATCTATAAACTATTTGAGTACTAATGTAGATGATATGCTTGATTTGCCTTGTTCCATTGAGCAAAATGCTTATATTTCCTCTAGTTTTGTATCTAACAATGTAAAGGAAATCAAACATTCTATGGAGAAAGCCACAATCATGAATGGAGATTCAAGAATATCCTCATCTTCATCCTCCCATGCTCACATGTGCCTTATGACAAGAGGATCAAAGGTATCTCCTACTTTGGGTCCCAACATATCTTCTAAAGATAATAGAAATGATAATGATGATAGTCATGATGACATTTATGAGGATACTAGTGCTCTCGTGCTTGAGTTGACTATTTTGTGTACCTCTCTTCGTGGTAATAATAAGGCTGTTGCTTGTCTCAAACACGTTATGGACACCATAACTAAACAAACGGGAACCATAGAGGAGTTGGATTTCCAACTTGATGATGGGAGTTAGAGATTCAATCTCCTTAAGCAAGAGCTTGCCAAGGAGAAGCGCACTAATTGTCTCCTCACACAAAAAAATTGAATCTTATAAGCTTGAAAAAGAAAATTCCACTAATGATGCTTGTGCTACTAACTCTACTTCTTGTGAAGCATCTACCCTAAAGTAGAATGTTGAGCTAAGGGCTCAATTTGAGTTGCTAATAGAAAGTATAGAAAATTGAAGAAAGTCATGAAAAGCTGTTGGGATCTCATAATGATCTTCTAATCTCCCATGATGGGCTAAAGTTAGCTCGTGAGGCAAGTATTACTAAGGTAACATCTTTTGAGCCTCTTTTGGACATTAGAACAACTTCTACTCAAAATGTTATTTTGCCATGTGCTAGTCCTAGTGATCCTTCTAGTCATACTAGTGATAAACTTTGTGTTGGATTACTTGCTTTGCCTTGTTGCTCTAACAATGAAGCTTCTACTTCCTCTAGTACCTCTATTTCTACTAACCATTTAGAGGAAATCAAAGAGCTCAAGGCCCAAGTCACTTCTTTGAAGAAAGACTTGGAAAAGAGTCATGAAGGGAAATCCACACTCGATAATATTTTGAGTGTGCAAAAATACCCTAATGATAAAAGTGTACTTGGATTCAACTCCAATAACAAGAACAAGTCCAAGATCAAGAAGAAGAAGGGCCAATACCAAGTCAAGAATTCAGCCAAGATTATTTGCTTCAAGTGCAAGGTTGTAGAACATCATGTAATATCTTGTCCATTAAATAAAAAGCACTTGAGTGAGAAGCAACAAGGGAATCATCCACAAGTTCAAGGTCAATCCCAATCTCAACCTAAAGTTGAATCTACGCCACTTCCCAAGAAGAATCAAGATAAGGCTCCCCAAGCCAAGAAATTAATGAAGAATAGAAAGGGGAGCACTTGTTGCTATATATGTCGTGAGAAGGGGCACTTTGCCTCTTCATGTTCAAATGGTACCTTATCTAACCCTATCATTGTTGATGATGATTATTCTCTTGGAAAGGATAAGGATGGCAATGTGTTTGCCAAGTTTGTTGGAACTCAAAGTGGTGTCAAGAAAAGAACCATTTGGGTTGCCAAGCCTATTGTGACTAACCTCTTAGGATCCAACTTGGTCGGGGACCAACAAGCTCAAACTTGATCAATAGGTGTTTGTGGAGGGCATTGGAGACTTGGCTAACTCACGAAGAATTAAGGGACCTTCATATATTATATTTGATCAAGCCAAGTTATAAGGATTATCATCTCCCTACCATATACCCAATGCGCCTCTTTGCGGTAACTCAAAATTAACTCTTTTATGTTGTAAGTTACTTGCCCCTTTACATGTCTTGGTTTTGTACCAAGTATGTTTTTGTATTTTTTGTGCCTCATGCTTGATTATTTTATGTATTCGAGTATGTCTAGGTGTTTGACACATCATTTACTTGTGTGTTTTATTTTGAGCCTCTAATGCATCTTGATGATATCTTATTTGGCTCTTTTCGAGTGGTTAATGGAACATCCCATTTTGAGGGAGTGATATGCCTCGTGCATCTCTCAAATCTTAAAATGTGTGTACATGAGTACTACCACTTAGTATTGATATTGCAAGCTTATCTAGTCACTATGTGGTATGTCATACTCATGATAAATTCAAATTCTAAATGTCCACTAGTTGAGGTTATTTTGCCTCTTATTAAGAAAAATTGAATATCACATTATGGGGGAGTAATATGCTTATTTTTCGTATCATAATCCTAGGAAATGTGAAAATATGAGGTAGTACCACTTAGAGTTGATATTGTTGATTATCTTGTTTCTAGCTGGCATGTTAGCTTAAACAAGGTCCTTTTTTGTTAGAAGATTTTATTGCTCGTATTTTCGGTCTTTGTTTGAGTAAGAAATTCTTGGTGTGGCCTTCCTCAAATATATATCTCTATATCTTATTTGGGAGACCATTTGCTTCAAGTTATTCTAATCATTGCTTTGCATGATTGTGTGACTAGTTGAAGCTATCAAGAATCTCTATCTTTGCATAGTGCTTAATCTTTTTATTCCCATCCTATGATTTTTATTGTTTAATATCCATGCAATATACCACCAGAAATCAATTCCAATACACTCATTGTCTTCGACAATTGATATACTAGTGTGTGGTAGAATTTGTGGATCATCTTCACCTTGGATTTCACCTCTTATTACCTTATTTTCTTTCCAAAAATTTGTTGTGGCTCCCATTGTATTCCTTGGCTTTTTAACATATCTTTGATGATGTTTTTGATTATTATCAAATGTGTTTTAGTGAAAGAGAAACATTTTTCTTCTCAAAACCTTGTGTCATTGTGAAAAGTGTTAAGGGTTTGGTTTATTTGTTGAAACCTTGCTCTTTTGGGAGTTTGTTATCTCATTCTTTGTTCTCTATTTTATTTGCTTGAATGAGATAAATCTTTGAGCATTTGTGTTTTTATTTTATCTTTTATGCTCAAGAGTTTTTGCTTTGTTCATTTGTTGAACTTTGTTGAACAAATCTTGTGTTGATTTGATTCTTTGATATAGTTTGGACAACAAATGTGTTTTGTCACACCTTGTATGCCTTCTTGAATATTTTGGTGTTTTGTCCAAATTATATCTTTGTTGGATCTTGAAAGTCTTGTGCATGCATGTTTACTAAATGTATATCTTATATCATGTTTTGCTTTCTTTGATCCAATATATAGGGTATAGTCCATCAAATCCTTAAATGGCTAAGATGTGCATTAAATTCAAATTTTATCTCTAAATATCCACATATTTTTATGGAGTGTGTCCTATGTGTTGTGGTTAGTCTAACCACTTTGGAACCAATAAGTTTGGGGACCAATACTTGAATGTTGTTTTAGGTACATTGGATATGCAATGTATGCTTGTCTCATTTATAAGGAACGTGTTGTCACCATATGATAATTGGATCCAAGCTAGATGATCGAAGAATTCTTATCTACTACATCATACCCTTTCTAACTCGGTAACAAGTATCATATTCATGCATACTATTATTCCATCTAATCTCTTGTAGGTTGCATCTTGGCATGAATTTATTTATTTTGTAAATGTTCCGGTGCTTGCAAGGATCTTTGAGAGACTTCTTTATCCTTATTGCTTATGTGAGTAATTTGAGATGATGCATATAAAATCATGTTCATGATTCACCAATCCCAAATATGCCTTCTAGAAATTTATTGCATATTAATTCCTCAAGGTACTCTTATGTGCAATATTGTTGAAATTGCATTGGATCCCTCCTTTTTATACTTGTTACCTTTATCAAAATATCCCAACTAGCATTAGTTCCCTTAGTGTTAGTTGTGATGTTTTTGAGGTTTTTCTTTTTTCTGTGGTGAAGTTCATTGATATATCATAAGAGAAAATAGATCCATGGGCTATATATGCACTTAAGCAAAAAAATACCCTGTTTGGTATATCTTATGACTTCCTCTTGGATATCATGTTTTCATATTTTTATTAACCTCTTATGTGTGGATGTTTCTTTGTGGATTATTCTCATGTTTTGTTCACTTAGAAACTTATATACACGAGAGTGTTAAGCTCTCTCCTTGATATCCCCGCTCTTTGCCGATCATCTCTCTTATCCTCTTGGTTGTTAATGGTATTGGCAAGGTCTTGATTTATGAGTGTTTGGTTTACTTTTATTGCATCTTCACGCACTCATATATCATATTTGGTTTCTTTTGGACTTAATCTTGTCTTGACAAATGTATTGATTTATATCTATACTCCTTATATCTTGGTTGTGTTCTAAATGATATAGAGGGAGTGAGGATTTCATGTTTGTGCATATTGCATTCAAATGAAACAACTAATTTATGCACAAACCTTGGGGAGCTTCCTTATTTCATTTAGATCACTATTTGTCCATTTGATTATTTGGATCTTTCGATTGCTTTGTTCGTCCGTTGAAGTTTCTTCACCTTGTTATCATTTTAGCAATCTTTGACCCTCAATATAGTTTGATTTCCTCCAAGTATTCATCATTGGATATGTGCATGTGGTTTCACTCATATTACGAGTAATGCACACCTTGGGTAGGAACTCATACTATATTGTCCTTCTAACCTTGTCATCCATTTGGCACTTGTTTTCAATGGGGGAGAAGTTTAGAGGGTTGAAGGTAAATGGTTTTATACATAAGATTGGTTTGTTATTAAGTGTTTGCTTTTCATGCATTTCATCTTTTTATGTTGTGCATGGTTGGATATATAGAGTAAACTCCCCTGAAGGTTATGCTTGACAATGTATGCAATGAAATTCAAGTCGTTCATCACACATGCATATATTGTGGGGAAGTTTTCTCTATATATGTTGGTTCTAATCACATCTCCTACATTACTTGTAGTTTGTGTGAGTAGAATCGGTTTGGATATGGGCTAGTATCTTTGTGTTAGTTAACCATATCAAATAAAACCTCTTGTATACAACTTATTCTCAGATAAATTATGTACTTGTTTCTAATATTCATTATATAAACTCTCTTGTTGTGATTGTCATCAATTACCAAAATGAGGGAGATTGAAAGGGTAATTGCCCCTATGTGTGGTTTTGGTTATTAATTATAATCCCTATGGACTGATGTTTTATTGAGTTTTAAAAGAAGAATATTCCATAGGTTATGCTTGTAGTCTATGTGTTGGATTCAAGTATGGATGCCATGAATATAAAGATATACCTTGAGTATTGGCATCAAGATCGTCGAGTTAAAGATAAGAATATGAAATGATCAAGATCTTGAGAGTGTGTTATCAATAGAATAATTCAAGATATGGCTCTAAGTCGGTGTCATGATAGCCTCATTAGTTGAGCTATGGTTAACTAATATTTAGATCATGTAATAAAATGAAGAGTTCTTTATGTACCTCAAGATATTGAGATGGATCTTGATAAGATACATGGTTGACCAATACAAAGAGTGAAGAGTGATTTCAAGTTGGTCAACACATGAAGCATAAACAATGTATCACATGGATCTTGTGGTATGGTAAGCTTTGTCAATTATGCATCATGAACTAACTCATTATATATGTGCCTTTGTGTTTTCTATATGGGATAGGTATCTTTCCATGTGCATGGTTCAAAAGTGAAGATTTCATATAGCTCATGAGAGGATGACATCAAGTAGTGATTGTCATCAAGGTTGAGAATTGCAAGTTCAATATAAGCATCTCAAGGAGATCATATTGTTGAAGCTTGTTGTCCATATTGGTGATAATGGACATGTTAAGATGTGCCTTAATTAAGCTATCCCATAGTGGTGTATGGGGGAGCAAATTATGAGTCTTCATGAAGCAACAATAATCAAGTGAAGCATTCTAGTTTGGATGGAGCTTGAAGCATTGTCATCAAGATCAAATGGGATGCGCAAGGCAAAGGTATGGCCTTTCTAGGTTTTCCTTCTACCGGTATCAAGGTGGTTGTTGGTAGACCGATTTATAGGATAGATAGCCACAATATCAAGAGGGGCTTTCAGTTGGGTAACTTGATCACATCGTCTTAGGGAGCTCAATACTTTCCATCTTACTTTTTTATTTCTTCTTGGTGTTTGTCCATGTGAGGTTCTTGATCTTTTTGGTAGCTCTTCAACAATCCCAAGTTCCTCGAAACCGGAATTCGTATGCATATTCTATGGTGTTTTCGAGTTTGAAGGTTTTACCGGTTCTTCTTATAGGGAGGCTTCGTACCTTTCTTCATTTGGTTCTATCCTCCTTTGTTGTGCTATGATGTTTCTGTGCACCATCTTGTATATCTTGTTGTCCTCGTCAAAACAAGCCCAAGATCATTGAAATCAGAGTCCGGATGCAAACGTTATTCCTTTTTTTGTGAAGTCTGCTACATCCTGGTTGTGCATCCGGTCCGACTGGTTCCCACACCAGATGGTCCAGTGCCAGCGCCGGTAGACCAACCCGTAGACCGGATTTCCCATGATCGAGTCTAATTCGAGATGGTAAACAAAGACTTTCCGGTATGTAGGCCGGTCCACCGTCCTGGGGACTGAGTTTCTTGGTCATGTGGCCGGTCTGACCGACTTTTAGACCGGGTCCTCGCAGGATTTCTCCCAATGGCCATATTTTCTTTCCCCTATATAAGGGGGTTCTTCCCCATAGTTTTTTGGGGTGTTCTTGACCACAAAATTGACCACCATTGTTGAACCTCTTGAGCTTGCTTCCTCCCCCTTCCCTCCTATGATTCTTGCATCTTTTTAAGGGTTTTGGAAGAGGAGATCTAGATCTACAATCCCCACCAATCAACTCCTCCTCTAAGTGAGAGGAACCCATTGGATCTATATCTTGGAGTCATTTGTTGATTTCCACCATTGTTCTTCCTCTCTAATTCCTCCCTAGAACTTGTTGCTTTGGTGGGATTTGAGAGTGAAGGATTTGAGCACCCTTGTGTTCTTGCTTTGCATTCTTGCATAAGTGTTGAGCTCTCCATTACGATTTGTTCGAGTGAGAGACCGTGAGCTTGTTACTCTTGGAGGGTGACCTCCTAGTTGGCTTGGCGGTTGTTACCCCGGTGTCCTATTCATGGAAAATTGTGAAGAAACCCGGGCTTCTCCTTCATGGAGCTTGTGAAGTGGAGCTCCACGAGTGGAGGAAAATATATCCATAAGGAAAGGGACTATTCCTTCGTGGGATAGACTCAGAGAAGAAGGTGAGCCTTCATGGTGTTGGGAAATCCTTCATGGAATCCCACACCTCTCCAACGTGGCGTACCTTACTTGTAAGGGAACACGGGAATACATCTTCGTCTCTGTGTGCCTTGGTTATCTCTATACCCGAGCTTACTTTCCTTGTGATAGCCATCGAGCTTGAAGTAATTATATTTTTCTTATCACTTGTGGTATATTTATCTTGTGCTATATTGCTTAGCTTAACTTGTTGTTAGTGCACTTAGTTGAGCCTATTGTATTTAGGTTTTGTGCTTGTAAAATAAATGTTAGTTTAATTTCTCATTCTATTAAGCAAAAACCGTAATAGTTTTGAAATTTCCTATTCACCCCCTCTAGGCGACATCTCTATCCTTTCACCTTCCCTCAAGATCGATCCATAGCTGGGAATAACCGGTGTACATCTTTGTTCGTAACTTTAAGGGAACGTATAAATGCCTGCGTCCATCGAAGAGCTTCGGACATGCACCCAACAATCTGGCGAGTCCCTTTGCTCGTACATGCAGTGCTGGTCCATCATTAAGAACTCCGCGGAAGATATTTCTTAAGAGCGGGTGATTGATGCATTCAACAGCGGTGTCCGCCGACGCGAACTCAAGGAGGAGCTAGGACAGACCAATCCAAGAACCATTGATCGCCTGATGGACATCGCCAACTGCTGGGCGGATGGTGAAGATGCCATCCATAATAGTCGCGCACGCTCGAATGACAAAAATGCGACCAGGGTTGTAGACGCGATCATCGAGGAAAGCATAGAATGTGTAGCTACGAGGACCATGATGGAGTCAACATGGTCGCGACTGGCTACATCGACAAGCGCTTTGACGGCAACCGCGACAGCAGCTACCGCAGCAGTGGTTACTGCTATGATAGGAACACCGGCAAGACGACCCAAGTGTGGCAATGGCACACCTACGATGATTCACCATCCGCGATACAACGGTTGTTAGGACCTTGCAACGTCCACTTCTACATCGATAGCAAGGACGACAAGATAAAATCCAGCCATCTCCTCAAGGACTGTCGTGAGTTCCAAAAGCTTCAAGATGCTTACTCCTAGTTGCAGCGTGAAGCAACTAATCAAGGCTACATAACATTACCAGGAGTTGTAGCATATGGAGCACCACCACCACCCCCTCTTCCAGCTAATCCACCACCACCACCTGTGGTTGCAACATCTCAAAATAATGGGGCAGAACAGTACCCGCGATCGCTCAGAAACATGGGCATGATTCAGAAGGGACGCTGACATGGGTATAACTTACTATGTTCCTATAATTGGTATACCTGGTTCATACTTAGACTACGTCCCAAGGCCCACAAAGAAATAAAGAGTACTGGAAGCATCCGAAGCCTACAAACTAGACGCGTTAATCAAGGTAGAGATACAAACCGGCATAGTCGGGTAGCTGTAATCAAACTTGTAACCGATACGTATTGGACTCTGATACCCAACCTCTCATATAAGGGCTGGGAGGAGCCAAAGGAGAGGACACCATAGCTTGGAGTCCAACCCGTCATGAGTTACATCACATCTAGCGAATCAACGACTTTGTAAGCATCTCATTTACAATAAAGCTCAAACATGATTGACTCCCTTGATTGTCTAGTAGGCCGACAAAATCATCAGTGCTCTCGTTTCCATCAAACCCAAGTCCATAACTATGGACATTGTCGAGGTTACCCTTCGACAATTGGCGTCGCCTGTAGGAACTTTGAGTGCTAGAGTCATGAATTCAGTGGCTTCAACTTCACAAAGCAACAACCCGATGATTGAGGTCATCGAGATCCATCACGACCCTATTGATCTCGATTCCCGCCCACCCACCCATCTGCTAGAAAATTTCGATGAGGAGACATATATCATAATCGGAAACCTTCACTTTCGCATCGGAGCAGAAGAAGTTCTTTGTCTATCGGATCCAATCTTTGTGGGTCCATTGGCTCCAATCATAGAACCTAAAGCAACACCAACATCTTCTATCAGCTCCACTGAAAGGACCACCTCGTATCCAACAAGCGTCGAACACAATAGCGGCTACGCCGCAAATCTGGGGGACTTGACCGATCTCTATGACGAGCTCTCCTTTGGATCTGACTATGAAACCCCATTACCTGTCACGGCGGACCCGACAAACGGTGAATCTGAGAAAAGCTTTGACTCTGGAATTAAATAGTAGATTAATACCTAGAGCAAAACCTACAGGATCTCACTCATCCTCAGGACGGCGTCTCCTCCAGCTCTGACAATCGCACCAGCAAATCATACATAGGTCGCCACCAGGTGTGCGTGATCATAGGAGCAACAGGAGTAGAGGAAGGAACCTCCACACCACACGACAAAAATGGTAACCCGATTATCCAACCTAACGATATTATTTCAGAAAACGAGGCAACTCCACGTAGGAACGGATCAGAACCACCACAAGAAAACCGCGTCATCCAAGGAGGAGGTGAACCATGCGATGGTGAATGCATAGCTATTCGGCTACCACCAACCTCCTGGGAGAAGGAGGCAATTGATCAAAATTCAAAGGGATCTAGAAGAGCAAAAAAGAAGAGGCGATGAATCAAGCATGCGACGGGCGCAACTTAGCTCCACCCGCAACCTCGGAAGCGTTGTAGGAAGACCACAACTAGGGAGGGACGATTCTCGATTAAATAATATGAAGATGACAGACGCGACATCACCTGATATCTGACCTTATCATTCATGTCCGTAGATTTAGTAGGCCATATCAGGGCCAAAAAGGTGCAATACGGCCTTGTCATAGCTCAAACATACCTCTTACAACTCAACCGACAGCTGACGATCCGTGGGAAGCTATTCATTGCTCTGCCCTGATGAACCTCGGCATGGTCGGGGCAACACTCGCAAAAGGGGACCATGAGATTGTATCACGATCCAATAGATCACCATGCCGCCGCAGCAGCCCTCGGCAGGTGGCAAACACCCGAAGATCTAGGTCACCATACCACACACGCTTTCCACACACCCACGATGCAAGGGACGACACCATGCAAAGCAAAATCAATAAATATCAGGAAAGGCATAGAAGATACTCAGACAAGGAAAGCGAGGATGACCTAGAAGCATGTGGCGCGAGTTTCTTTACCCATCGATTTGTAAGATGCCAGTACCCAAGGATTTCAAGTTGCTACACGGTCGCCAAAAGTACGATGGCCTCTAGGAGCCAAAAGCATGGCTAGCCAATTATTTGCAAGCAGTGAAACTTCGGGGGGATCAAAAGCTACGGCTATGCAAAGTTTGGAACTACACTTAACCAGAGTCGCATGTCCTGGATACGAGAATTACCCGAAGAATCAATTAGCAGTTGGGGTGACCTGGAAGAAAATTTTATCCAAAACTTTAACTCCACATTTAAGTGGCCTGCATCCATTGAGGAGCTGCGAGCGTGCAAGCAAAGATTGGGAGAATCAATACGCTCATTCATGCAGCGCTAGAACAACATCAATAACGCAACTGAGAACATCTCTGATGATAGGGTGATCGATGCTTTTAACGATGGTCTGCGCCAAAAGAATTCATAGAGGAGATGGGTTGGGTCAAGCCGAAAACAATTCCCAGTTGATGGACATGGCGAATCAATGGGCTGACAGCGGGGATGCAGTAAACAACAAGCAGGGATGCTCACCCGAGGAAGAACGTGATAGGCAAAAAAATTACAACATGAGATGGTGCAACTATGATAGCTACAAAGGGCCAAGCCACGTTGTGGCTGGCTACATCAGCGAGGAAAACCGCAGAAGTGATAACCGCAAAAGAGTATACCGAGGCAACAGAGAGGAAGCTAGACCAAGCGGAACAGCACAACAATACTGACCGAGTCAGCCGAGGGAAACCCCAATACCAGCTATGCAGATGTTAGATGGACCATGCCACATGCACTACTATGTTGACTCAGAAGGAAGGAGGCGATCAAATCACCTCATGAGGGACCACTACACTTTCTTGGGGCCCAACTGAGTGTTCAGTAGAAAGGTGGCCAAGGCAACAAATCAAGGATACAACCCTGTACCTGGCACCCTGGCAATCAACGCACCACCACCACCAGGAACACCTCCGGCGGCTGTGGAAATCCAGCAGCAACTTGAGGAAAATAGAGGACATAACTATGAGTACTCAAGATCCAAAGGAACAATGAATATGATCCAGAAAGGGCGACCATCCAATAGAATGAAAAAACTTATCACCCGACAAGTCAACATAGCAGTAAGGACACCATCGCCAACACCCGAGTACCTCCACTGGTCTGAGCATGACATTACCTTCAACAAAGCTGATCACCCCCTTTGGGTTCCCCGACCGAGTCATTCGACATTGATAGTTTAATCACAAATCGGTGGGTTTGACATGAGCAAGGTCTTCATGGACGCAGGTAGCAGTATCAAACTCATCTATGCCAAAACACTACGCGCAATGAATTTCTCTCCCACCAATCTAGCTCCAACCGACACCTCCTTCCACAACATAGTCCCCGTCAAAGCCAAGGTTCCTCTAGGCAAGATCTACCTTGATGTTTTCTTTGGAACCTGAGAAATTTCGTACGCGAAAAAATCGAGTTCGAGGTTATGGACTGACCATCACAGTACCACGCAATCCTGGCACGCCCAGCATTTGCAAGATTTATGGTGGTACCACACTACGCATACCTCATAATGAAGATGCCAGCACCCAATGGAATCGAACTGTCCCCTCGAGATATCACGTATGAGAAGATAAAAACAACAAAATCTCAAGTTCTCCCTGACTTAATCACAGAGTGGATGGAATTCCAAAGCGCAGGTCCATCAGATTTTTGAGTGCTTGGACAATGTATTTCGACTAATCCAAAAGAACTGAAAAAGAAGGAGCTGGCGTTATAATGGTATCACCCCAAGGAGACAAAATGCGCTGCATACTTTACATGAGTTTCCCGAACACATCAAACAACAAAGCAGAATACGAGGCCCTGTTGCACGGCATGCGGATGGCACAAGCCTGCGGCACAACTCGTCTCAAAATCTTCGGTGATTCAAACCTCATCGCACAACAAGTAATGAACAAATGCGATGCCATCAGCAACAACATGCTTGCTTATCGCAACATGTACATAATCATGGAGGGTTATTTTGACGGGTGTGAGGTCTCCCATATCAGTAGAGCAAGCAATGAGGAAGTTGATAACCTTGCAAACATCGGGTCCCTCTGCCTACCCATAACACCCAGGGTTTTGGGGAAAAGATCAGTGAGTGCTCCATCAAAGTCAAAAAAAGCCATTGAAGCCGCAGAACTTAAGGCACGAAAGGGCAAAGGCACAGATTAACTTGGGGGATGTACCATCACATAAAACCACACTTGCTCCCAAAGATGAGGAAGAACCCGATTATGTTACGATGATAGAAACCACATAGATGCAGCCGTATTTGGCATATATGATAAATGGGGAACTTCCAGAAGACACAGTTGAAGCACGATGCATCACCCGCTGGTCTAGAGTCTTCCAGGAATAAAGGGAGAACTCTACAAAAGAAGCATATTGGGTGTGCTCCAGCAATGCGTAACACCCGAATAAGGGAAGCTTATCCTCAAAGACATCCATGAAGGAATATGCGGCCATCACGCCAGCAGCCGGTCAATAGTAGTAAAGGCTTTCCCTGCAGGATTTTACTGGCTGACCATGGTCTAGGACGCAAAGGATATAGTGCGAACATGTGAAGCTTGCCAGATATTTGCTACAAAACCCAACACACCCGTGGCAGAGCTGGCCCAAATACCTCTAGCATGGCCATTTACCCAATGGGGACTTGACATGGTGGGCAAATTCCACAAATCATCACCTGGAGGACACATCTTTCTGCTCGTCGCAGTCGACAAATTAACCAAGTGGATCGAAGCAATGCATGTCACCAGCCAAGATGCAACTTCGACTATTAAATTCATCAAGTAAATAGTTTTCTATTTTAGGGTGCCTCATAGCATCATCACCGACAATGGGTCAAACTTTACTTCGGGAGAATTCAAGGAGTACTGTAAGGAGATGGGCATACAAGTGAGCTACGCATCGGTCGTCCACCCACAAACCAATGGCCAGGTGGAAAAGGCCAATGGCCTCGTGACTAACGGGATAAAGGAAAGGCTATTAACGCCACTCGAAAGAGCAAAAGTCGCCTGGGTCGATGAGTTACCCTCCGTCCTATGGAGTTTACGCACAACCCCAAATAAAGCTACACAAGAGACTCCTTTATTCCTAGTCCACGGAGCCAACATTGTGCTTCTAGTAGAAGTAACTCATGACACTCCGTGAGTTATCACATACAACGAAGAAACCTCCATAGAAGCACTTGAACATGACATGTATGCACTCGATGAAGATTGAGACGTCGCCCTTGCAAGAGCAACCGTGTACCAACAAAACCTGTGGAACTATCATAGCCGTCAGTTGCGGCCCAGGTCCTTCGCTGTGGGAGATCTGGTTCTTCGCCTCAAGAAAGATGGTCATCGCAAACTCGAGTCTCCATGGGAAGGACCCTACATCGTCACAGAAGTAATACCTGGTGGATCATATCGCCTCCAAGACAAGAAGACCAGAGTCAAGTACTCCAACCCGTGGAACATTGTACATATGCGGTGCTTTTATGCCTAAGACATTTATTTCCCGCAATAAGGCCAACGACCAGGATATTTGGCTGAAAAAACTACGTCTCCAGGCAATAAGGCCAATGGCCAGGCGATTACGCCAAAAACAGGTGCCTTCATACTCAATAATAATAATGTTAAGTTCTGACCTCTCAGTCTCAATTTCTTTACTTCATTTGCTGCCACACCCGATACTTGGGGGCTCAGTTGAAGCAATCTATATTCTTCGGTTCCGCCACAAAATGCGCTTTGACCCGAGCAGCTGATTCAGTCCAATGGGCACCAGTCTAACGAAAGGTCTCGCAAAGGATACAACCACATCATCCATTGACAAAAAATATCAAGATCCATATTCCATCACCACTGAAACATCCCATCGGGAGCACTAAAACGTGAATAAGGCACGCCATCATTGTCGACAATGACGTCATTAAAAGCAAGGGAGTCAATGCTCCGAGAATCCAAGAAAACAAATATAAAAACCTGAGTCAAATTTTTTTCTCAGATAAAGACTTGAGCCTATGCTCAAACGCAAGCATTCGAACATAGCCTCGGGGGCTACTTCCATCGGGAGCGCTAACCGTGCATCTGATGAAAAAATATGGATGGAACCTATAAAACGCACTCATGCCAATACAAACAAGACCCGAGTCAAGTACCTCCTCAGCTGAAGATGCTTTTAGCCTACACTCGAATACAAATATTTGACTCTAGCCTCAGGGGCTACTCCCATCGGGAGCGCTGGCCGCACACCCGATGGAATACAAACAAAATCCTCCAATGGAGATGACGCCTATGAGAATTACACAAATGTATTCTCAGAAGGTTACTCCCATCGGGAGTGATAAACAAAAATTAAACAAACAAGCCGACAACTTTAGCAATTCCAACAGCCAAACAAAGCAGTCGATAAATTCTCAAAATTTCTCAGACCGCGTCCGCCACGATAATATGTCTGAATGTCGTGTCTCTCGACATGAAGGTAAGACCCATGATCCATCATGCGAGGCCTAGTAAATCCACTGGAATGTGCTCTGCTAGTAATTATCCGTATCCACGATACGATAAAAAATCTGACGGACGCATTGGGTACCCATAAAATATGAGCCTGGAATTCGATACTCGATAATACCTTCATGGCCCTAGCTGAATTATGCCAATATATACTGAATTCGAGTCCGGGGACTTGAGTTTGAAGTAGGTTCACGATGTTTTTTCCCAAGAGAAATTAATTGGTTCCTGATCAGACGGATGCACTAGACTTGTGTTACCGAAATCCCCATGACATGAATCTCTATAAATAAATCTTCGGGTCGATACACCGAAAATGTCTTTGAGACTCAACCCAAATCTACAATTGGATAGAGTCTCAGGGGCTACTGACATGGGTATGACTTATCGGGTTCCTATAATTGTATACCTGGTACATACTTAGACTACTGCGGTGACCTAGCATACCACTGCATGATGTAGTACACTATAGTCATTGACATAACACCAATGAAACACCGTTCACTAGTATTACATCCCTCAGAGTGGTACACCAGAAACACAGCAGGTCCAAGACATGCCTATAGATTACAACTCGACTCTTTACAAAAGATCTAGAGAACACTCTAGGTTAAAGAGAGAGAAAGAACTTCTTACAAGGAAGAACCAAAAATAATAACTCTGAACTATCTGGCACAAAAGACTAATATCTGAACCATAAGGCTTGCAATTGCTACTAATGCAATACTCTACAGAAGTAGGTTTTATGGCTAGAGTATCTACTCTTATCTAAACAGAGACTTTGTCTTCTCTTCAGCCGATGTATATGTTAACTTCATTGACTTTATTGAAGAGCTTGAGTTGTCGATGATGGTTTCTTGAGCAGAAATTGATGTTGACGTTGTCTTCAACGGCTTAGAACCTAGCAAGGGTTAAGAAGGTATGGTTGACTATACTCAGCAAGTTCACTAGAAAGGAGTGTATGATGCACGATCTCTATAGCCATAGACCAAAGGTCATAGGCAATGCAGGTTTTTGTAAACATTTCTTCAAAGGTTGCTTTTATTCTGAAAACTATGTCCGATAGCCTTCACAGGTTAACCAGAACCTTCGTTGGGTTCCTTTCCTGCCGCGTTCGTAGCTCCTTCCAGGAACAGGGAGTAACATGTCACAATTCTTACACTCTGCAAAGGTGCATCACTTTTCCCACAAGAGACCTTAAGCTTTGTTGCACAACCGGGAGTATGTCCCTATTCAAACTTCCATGGTTTGAGGCCCAACTTAAGATCCAAGCCAATCGCTGCCCCTCTTCACGACCCCGCATGAAGACACGATCCCCCAAGACAACTACCACGGTTACTCTTTGGGTAGCCTCTCGGAGACTCCGTACGTAGCTCTGTCTAGCGGTCACCATCAGCTATGGTGAACTCAGACCCAGTCAGAGATGCACAGATAATCTAGACACCAAGGTCGCGGGGAACTAAGGGGTCCCACCCATGTGCTGGATTCTCTAGAACTCCACGAGAAATCAATAGCCTCACGATAAGGTCATCCGTCCATGCGAAAGGAAGAAGATCCAGCTGACTTCTCCGTCCCATTCCAAATCTCATGGTTGACGCGTAATATACGGCACTAGAATCACTAGCGACATTGGTTGTTAAGTCCTAGATATTATGTTCCTTTACTGTATCAGTAGATTATTACCATCTGGTAAATAATCCATAATCATATTATTATGAAAATACTGTTTTCTGACCTTTTTGGAATGTAGGTGATGACAACATTTGAGTTACAAGCATTTGATAGAAAATAATCAAAGGACATGAGCAAGTTGTGAACTTGCCTTTTGTGATTGCAAGATTATGCACTCACGGTCTTCGAGATAATAGAAGATCCAAATTCTGTAAATAGCATAACTGGTCTAGTAAGGACTAATGTTTAAAGAAGAAAGATGCAATGATGCATAAGTAATGTAATGCAGTTTGATAAACGCGAATCCCCGGAATAGTCGTATCTGATCTAGGGTTTGGAATTTGTGATGAGTTCTTAGGAATGTGTTGTACTTTTATATTAGATTCACACTTGTGCTTCTTATTAAGGCTTGTGAGAGTGTGTGAAACAATATGTAGATACAACAAGTAATATGCAATATTAAAGTACTTAAATGAATCATGGTATCTAGAATATTTCTTAAACAAGATTAAGAATCAATTAGAACTTTTAAAGAAGTCTTCAAGGATTACTTTGAATGTTTCTTAAAAGAATAACTTTTGAGGAAAATATTACCTTACAAAGTAAAAAGCATTTAAACTTAAATCTAACACTTTAAGGTTTTTTATTAGTGAAGATTATTAAAGAGGAAGACATTACTACATTAAACAATCATAACATAAGTGGTGAAGAATTACATGTTTTGAATAAGGCATCTTATTATAGGCGTCTCACTTTTTAATGATTCCTAAAGTTAGAATGTAAGTAACATTGCTTTATGGAATGCGTGTTTTCTTAAGGTTATGCTTTAACAAGTACATAATAGACACTACTCTAACTACTTAAGAACCTGATTTAAATTTAGGTAGCTTCTTAGACTAGTAAAGGGATTAGTAAATATGAGCTTGATGGTTTTATAAGGTTTTAGAATTCATTTGATAAATGATAGATTATTCTTGTTGATTTTATAATTGATAAAATACTTTTGGAGAGTAAAATGTACTTAATTTTAAATGATAGCTTTAGTGAGTATAAGTTGAATTGGTTAGACATATCTTAACTTCATTTAAACATAACTTGCATTTTTATTACACTTTTAGACTTTAAAAAAATAGTGGTAAAAACAATAGTAAAGATTAATATATTTTTTAGTGAATTAAAATAAAAGAAAAGGGTTTAAACAAGATTTATTAGACCTTTACCTTTTATTTTACTTCAAAAGTGGGAGTTGATACTTGTAGTGTGTAGATTTAATTTTTGTGATCATTTTGGTGTATTATAAGTATTTTTGTGATTTTTAAATAATAAGATATGATTTTTATAATTTTACCACTTTATAAACACTTAATAAATAATAAATATTAGTTAAGTGATATAATATTTTAAGTTTATAGTTTTACACTTTAGTTCTTATTTTTCCAAGTATTTTAGTATATTATTTATATTTTTCTCATTTACCAATATTAAAATGTGAATTTTCAAAGTATTATTAATTATAAAATCTTTATTAAATAATAATTATGTAAATAGTTAACACCATAATGTTTGTTAATAAAGTTAAACTATAGATTTTATTTTTCTGAGTATTTTGATATATTATATACATTTTTCTGAATTATAGAACAAAAGATATTCAATTTATAAGATTTAATCATTTTCTAGAATTATAAATAAATATTAAATGTTTTATTGCGTCAGTGCTGATGTCATCATGACACATACACACTGTGCAGAGTTTTTATACCTAGCCTAATCTACCCAAGCCACTGACTGGTGGGACACATGCCACATCATATTCAGCAATAATAAAACAAATAAAAAAATGGATTATGACATCAGCATGATGTCATGCTGACATTGCTCATGGGTGTTCTTCCCAGGTTGCGGATCGATCTCTCGATCGAGAGCATGCGAGCCAACGGGAGTGGGTGCGTTGGACAGAGGATATCAGGGGAGTCGAACGGTGGCAGCGCCGCCCTCGAATGGTCACCGGAGTTTCGCCAGCGATGACAAACGGCGGCGGTGCTCACAGGTGGTCGTGGAGAGGATGATGGAGAGCGAGAGGAAGAAAACGAAGAGGTGCCTGAGCACCACAGGCTCACTGTGATGCTGTTGGTGGGGTCGATTTGGCCAAAGGAGGTCAGAGGCGACGATGATGTTGCGGTGGAGCTCTGTCGGTCTTCGGGAAGAAGCAATCGATTGGAAAGATTAAGGGCTCCCCGGCTTGCGCTGACTAGGGAAACAGAACGAGGACTCCACGACAGTCACTCCGGTGTGCTCAAATCAGCGAGAGGTGGCCGGAGACGGTGAGGACGATGATCCCCGATGAGCTAGGGTTTCGGTTCCTTGGTGTGCGAGTGTCACAGAGTAAGAGAGAGAGGAAGAAATGGGATGAGGATGAGCAGGGCATCCGATGGTGTCCTTATCCTCTCTGAGGGTGGCGGCACGAATCTCCACGCTCGTCGGCGATGAGGAAGCGGCCACCGAGCTGCTTGCGACATCGGAAGGTCAAGGCCGAACAAGGAAGACGACACGAAGCGTTATCTGGGCCTAGGCCAGTGCTGGGCTGAGACGAAGTGAGCGAAATGTTACTGGGTGTGCTCGTAGCGACAGTTAAGCGAGAGAACAACTAGGCCATGGGCTGCGCGGCTGGCCGACTCTTTTTTCTTTTCCATTTCTATTTTCTGTTTTCTGTTTTTTACAAACTATTTCAAATATGAATTCCATAAGAGTTTAAAATGTGTAGAAACTTTGTAAGTCATGAATATTATTGTTTGTATAATTTATAATCATCTCCTCTTCATTTCTTATTGGGCAACAAAAATATTCAACATTGTATAAAAAATCCTTTTCATTAAGAAATATTATTAAGGATTAGGGTTTTAGGAATTGTTTCTTATAATAAGATTTCACAAAGATGATTCTGTTACCACCAAATAATTATAATGGTAAAGATTTAAAATGGTGAATAATATATATAGAATCCTATTAATGCTTAACTTCCTGAAAGAATTATAAATATTCATTGTATGGTATTAGACCTTGTGGTTCTTAATATGGTGATTTGATTTTTATGGTTCTCCCTAATTGGTGATTTCACCAAATCCTATTCTACTTGTTTTGTAGAGTTTAGAATTACCATAGAACACTTTTGGTTAGGTAATGATGAATCAATAATAAACATTGGTGGAGGAATGCCAATGTTTACTGAAATATACATATGGATTAATATTAAGGCTTAGACATATTGTGTAGGGGTTCGTAGCATGGAAAACAAAAAATTTCTATCGCATACAAACAAACAAGCCAAGATCTATCTACTAGATTGCAGCAACGAGTCGATGGAATAACTCACCCTCAAAGATTCCAAAGTGTTTAACGAGATTCTCGTGGGTGATGTAGTCGTGCTCTTTCCGATCTCAAGATCGCGTAGACGATCCTTCCAAAGCGCCACGTTCCAGCAGCGCTCCCATCGGTCACATCGCTCGGTACTCGACGAAGACCTTCCTCTCCCTTGTTCCAAAGCAGCGGAGGTTGTAGCACTCTCCTCGCGATTCCTACAAAGACAACGGCGTGGTACCAGTAGAGGGAGATCCTGAGGCTTCGCCTTAAGCCGGTGCGAGTATGGTGGAGCTTATGAGAGAGGCTATTAGTGGTCTAGTAATTAGACACACCAATTAGAAGGCTCTAAACCAATTAGAAGGCTCTAAACCGAAATAGCTCTAAACCGGGGTTTAGGTCTAGGGTTTAGTTTAGAGGATAGGAACTTGTGTGTGTAAGGAGGGGAGCCCTGCCCCTCCTTATATAGGTGGGAGGGGGCTGGCGCGCCAGGGGGAGGGAGTGGAGTCCCTCCCCAACTCGGCATTGGAGTTGGCCGCCGGTTGGAGGAGGTCTCCCTCTCCAACTCGGTTTCCCTCTTCTCCTCCTCTTTCCACTTTCCAAAACTTGTCGTTTGACTTTCAAACTAGCCGTTTGACTTTTCAATTTAGGATTTAAATAAACCCTTTATTTTGGACAGCGAGAACACTTAGTACATGATGCAATCATTCCAATTTGCAATGACACATTCATGTACCCCTTCCCCCTCCGGAGTGCCGGACATTCCGAACATTCTAGAACATTCGATGAAAACACCTAACCATTCCCCAACTCGAAATAGGACTTTCCTTATATGAATCTTATTCTCCGGACCATTCCGGATCTCCTCTTGATATCCCGGATCCCATCCGAGACTCCGAACAACATTCGGTCTCTTTCTCATAATACCATAACTACTCAAACAACGTCGAATCCTTAAGTGTGTCTCCCTACGGTTCGTGAATTATGCGGACATGATCGAGACACTTCTCCGAACAATAACCAATAGAGGAATCTGGAAATTCATATGGCTCCCACATATTTCTACGATTACTTTGCGATCGAATGAACCACTTACATACGATACCAATTTCCCTTTGTCTCACGATATGTTACTTATCCGAGGTTATGATCGTCGGTATCTCTGCATACCTAGTTCAACCTCGTTACTGATAAGTACTCTTTTCTCGTTCCCGTGGTATGTGATCCCTTGTGAGCCAGTCACATGCTTGCAAGCTAATTGGATGACATTCCACCGAGAGGGCCCAGAGTATATCTATCCGTCATATGGATGGACAAATCCCACTCTTGATCCATGTGTTTCAACCAACACTTTCCGAACACTCAATGCCACCTTTATAGCCACCCTGTTACGGTGTGGTGTTTGATGACATCAAAGCATCCATCCGGTAAAGGTGATATGCATGATCTCATGGTCGAAGGAATTAGGTTACTATGTATCAGAAAGCATATAGCAATTGAACTATTGAAATGACTTGATCTTTATGCTACGCTTGTCTATAGGAGTATGTCCACCATATCATTCTCCTAACGATATGATCTTGTTGTTGATAACATCTCAATGTTCATGATAGGGAAACCACAATCATCAATCAACCAACAAGCTAGTGAAGTATAGAGGCTATACTAGGGACTTCAAATTAAGCTTACAATTCACACAAGTATTAATGTTTCCGGTTAATACAATTATAGCATGAATGTAAACATTTATCATAAGTATGAAGATATGATAATAACCTACTTTATTATTGCCTCTTGGGTATATCTCCAACAGTCTCCCACTTGCACTAGAGTCAATAATCTAGTTTCAAACCTTTGTGTTTTCAACACCTATGGCTTTCTGGTGTTGTATGTACATGATTGCTAGTGGTCAACTGATCTCCGGATCTGACACTTCCAGGTCCGTGTATAATTGCATGTCTTTGCGTCTCTACGCATCACTCATTCTCTAATGAGATGGCTTTGTATAAAATTGGTCTTTCGGTGTGACCTTTAGTTCTTTGGGGTTAAAACATGTTGATAATATTGTCGCACAATATATCTTCATAGTATTATCCCGCTGTGAACTACACCTAGTTTGATAACAAACTACTTGACACAAATGCCCTCTTTTGCTGCTATAATAGCAGTCATATACTTAGCCTTTTGTTGAAGGATCTGTCACAATGTCTTAACTTTGGAACTCATCCAAATCCATTATGGAACTCACTTTCCATTATATTGTGCCACCCTTAGTTTAGATTGAGATAAACTTAATTTGTACTCTGTGACAAAACTAGTATCAATGTAGTACTTTTACAATGAACTAATCATCTATTTGTCACTTCTACAAATAATATACTCTTAGTTCTTCCAAAAGATCATAAGAATATCCTTCCTATCGTCCAATGATCATCTTATGAATCATTCTGGTATATGCTCATAATATTTATAGCATAGGACATATCTGGATTTGTACATATCACAGTATGATTGATATAAATACTCTTTGTGATTTCATACATCAAGTATCAATCTATACTTGAATCTTTGTTTCACTTACCAAGTGCCAATACACTTGAATATATCATCAACATTGAACTCTTTCAATCCTTTACTCGCAACAAGAACCTTTCTTGTAGTTTCTATATTGAATTCATTCAATATCTCGTCTATGTATACGGCACAACCATATTAGCATCTATTGATGCCAAATATTTGGTTTTGCCTAAGTCTTTCATCGGGATGAAATTCTTAATATGTGTTAATAAAAGATACATTATTTCCAATCAACAATATGTCTTCCACATAATGTATTAGAAACATGTCTTAGCGCTCCCACTTAATTTCTTGCAAATGCAAGCATCTTCATTGTCTCCGATGAAATTAAACTCTTTTAACAGTTTCATCATAGTGAAGATTCCAACTCCGCTATGCTTACTTCAACCATTGAAGTTTGCATATGCTTTTAGCATCCTTTGAATTAACAAAACCCTTTGGACCGTGTCATGCACACGTCCTAGGTAACGATTCTATTAGAAGAACTTGTTTTGTTTATTCAACTATCATATAACAAAATTATATGTAGTGGTTGCTACATTAATCCATCTAGACTAAATATCACTATGAAAGATCAAATCTTGTCATAGTCAACCTTTGAACATTGTTGTGAACTCTTTCCCAACATGTCGACTATTTCATAGATGTGAAACATCCATGTCTACTTCTTTATAGATCCAAACACAACTGTAAGGTCTTACACCTTTCTTGAGGGTCCTTCAAGTTCAAAACTTGATTTCTCGTGTATGGAACTATCACGGATTTTATGGCTTCAAACCATTTGACGGAGTCAGGGCCCATCATCGCTTCTTTGCATGTAGTCTGTTCATTATTCTCAAATAATGATTCAACCCTCAAATCTTGGTATTTGATTGTTTACTCGACTTACTTGGTTCAATAGAAACTTAGACCTCCGTGACCACAACCTTTGAGGCACGTGAGCCATGAGCATTGTTGCTGCCTCCTAACACTTTTCGGTCTTCGCTCTGCACATATAGCTAAGGTTCCTTTAACCTTATCAAAGTTCTATTGTCCTCCCACTTAACTTTTCACGAAAAATTCCTTCTCAAAGAAACTTGACGTTCTAAGCGACAAACACTTTTGTCTCCGGTGTTTATGGAGGAATACTTATGATAATACAAAGAGGTTTATCCGACTTTGGTTGCAAACATCTTTCTTATGCATAGCATACCAATGTTTAAGAAAGGACTACTTGGGTTTTATCCCAAACCATAACCTTATATGGTGTCATTTCAGCGGATTATGATGGAGCTCTTTTAGTGGAAAACGGTAGTCTCTAAAGCTTTTAATCTTTAAAATATAATAGCAGTTTTATGAATTATACCTTCGATCTTACCATGTCAAACAAGGTTCAATTACATATCTAACGCTCCATACTCTTATGGTGTTTCGGAAATGCAAATCCACTACCGATTCCTTAAATCTTAGGTATTATGCTAAACTTGTAACTTAAATATCTTCCTTTATGATCTTATCATAAACTATTTATATTCTTGTTACAATGATTTTGCACTTCATCTTGAAAATCTTTCGAACTTTTCAAATATTTCACACTTCATCCTTATTAAGTAAATATTCACATATTCACTCAAATTTTCGGAGAAAGCATATGAAGTTGAAATCCATCGCTCTTGACTACACATAATGGAGTCCGTACAACAATATGCACAAGTTCCAATAAGCTAGTCTTTCGTTCCCTTTTGGCCTATGAACGAAGTTTTAATTATCTCTAGGAAAGTTTCACAAACGTCATTTGATCAAAAATCAAAAGACTCCAAAATTCCATCCACATGGAGTTTCTTCATGTTTTCTTTCCAATATAATTTAAACGGCGATGTCACTTCCTAAGTGATCTTTCAATCAATTTGTCTTTCGACAATTTTAGCACTAGTTTTATGGATGTGATTTATCCAACGAGATTTGTGAATCATCCATCTTTTATGGATTACGGCAATTATTTGAACAACCCTTTGTTCTCATAATACCGATAAAACAAATCCTGAAGGCAAGCTTTGATGTTTAACGAGCAACACAATAACCCTTTATTTGTTCTTGATAAACATCATCACATATTCTTTTGCTAGTTACTTAGGCCATTGTAGTTCATGAATTGTGTTGTTTCGTATGACGATTCATACCAACAAATTCAGTATCAAATACTTAAGAACCACATTGTTTAATAAGCAAAGAATATAGCCATAACATGTATATCATCTATATACTTAAACTGAACAATTCTAGTCTTTTCTTTTCTGCCATATACTTATGAGATTCTCTTCAAGATTTCCTTCGCTTGAAAGAATCTATCAACATCAATAGTGGAGTCATACTTATGACACATAGTCCAAAGCGTGTATAGTTAAATACCAACGTCTTTGAACTTGCACTTTGAAGTAGATCACCATTATCAAATATTTGGTGTTCTTTCAAATTCCTTTCTTTAGTAATCTCTTGGTGTAGTAAACATTTTACCTACATCAAATATTCACCCTCATCATGGACTTATCCATGATTTAGCTACTTTTAGCTTGTTACGGTGAATCGCGAGTATAATGTTGCTCTCCAAAACCTTTTGGAAGATTAGGACAACTAGTGTCTCCAACCTTTTGCAAATTCTCATCCAAATATGAGAACATGAACTTTGCCATATTATACTCTATCATGTTGTAACCAAAACTTCGTTTCAGATATCACAATATCTTCCACACATCATGGTTTCTGAAACAACTCTTTCAGATCCTAGATAACCTTGATATTAAGAGAATCTTTTGAATATCAAGAATCATGGAGACAAACATGATACTCAAACACTAACATTTGGAATTGTCACTCTTGTTTTAATACTAATTATTAAACTTTATGGAGTAACCGGAACTTACTGAAAGTTTGCAATAGGACTTTTAAACTTTAGATTAACACTTCAAAACAATACGATACCAGTTCGTAAAGTAACTAACCAGAATTCTATAGTTCTATCATCTCAATTATAACTAAGCGCAAGGTGGTAAACGGATGCCAATGACTACAACAACTATGCAAATTCACTTTGATTTAGTTTATGATAAATTGAGTTCTAATTAATAATTAAATTAATCTAGGTGAACTCCCACTCAAAACAACATCCCTCACATTGTTTTAGTGATCACACGAACCAAATCCACCACATCAAAACCGATCATCACGAGAGTTGATGTAGCTTCAATGGCGAACAATCAACATGTTCATCATATCTACTATATGACTCATGCTCTACCTTTCGGCAATCCGTGTTCCTGAGGCCATGTCTGTACATGCTAGGCTCGTCAAGATCAAACCTTAGCTACCGTGATAAGCAAATCTGGCTTGCTTACGTTGTATTCACCATGGAATCAAAGACACCCGATCATCACGTGGTGCTTCAAGCAGCAAGCTTTGGCAACGGTGCATACTAAGGGTGAACACTTTAGGACTTGAAATTTATGTGCATGAGGGATCATCTTATAATGCTACCGCCTACTAAGCAATACAAGATGCATAAAGGATTAACATCACATGCAATTCATAATATGTGATATGATATGGCCTTTCTTCTTTGTGCTTCCGATCTCCATCTTCAAGCACGAACATGATCTCCATCATCACCGGCATAGCATCAAGGTCAATGACGCTTCTTCATGGTCGTCCACCAGCTTCAACTATTACAACTATTTTGAATAGACACGCAGGTCTTAACAGAAATTAAAGACAACCATATGGCTCGCCGGTTGCCAACTTACAATAAGGAACATTGCATACATCAAATATAATCACAATCATGGCCATATCACATCACGGACACCGCAAAACAAAGTTAGACGCTTCTACTTTCTTTGCATATTTTACGTGGTTTGGGGCTTTCAATAAGTGTCGTTCTAACTTACGAACAAGAACCACAACATTGATACTAGCATTGTTGATTACCCGTTGTAAATTGGATCTTTACTATGCTAGGAGAAACAGGCACCATAAAGCCACTTATGCAATACTAGTTGCATGTCAAGCGTGGAGCAAGTCTCATGAACGATGTCATGTAAGGTTAGCCCGGGCCGCTTCATCCCAACATACCGCAAGATGCAAAGTACACAAAAAGCAATCTACAATAAAAGCATCAACGCCCACAATGACCATTGTGTTCTACTCGTCAACAGATCTACATATAGACACGGCTCGATACCCTTTGGGGTTCGTAGCATGGAAAACAAAAATTTTCTATCGCATACAAACAAACAAGCCAAGATCTATCTACTAGATTGCAGCAACGAGTCGATGGAATAACTCACCCTCGAAGATTCCAAAGTGTTTAACGAGAGCAGATTCTCGTGGGTGATGTAGTCGTACTCTTCCGATCTCAAGATCGTGACGATCCTTCCAGCGCCACGTTCGGCAGCGCTCCGCAATCGGTCACACGTTCGGTACTCGGCGAAGACCTTCCTCTCCTTGTTCCAAAGAAAATGGAGGTTGTAGCACTCTCCTCGCGATTCCGGCAAGACAACGGCGTGGTACCAAGTAGAGGGAGATCCCGAGGCTTCGCCTTAAGCCGGTGCAGTATGGTGGAGCTTATGAGAGAGGCTATTAGTGGTCTAGTAATTAGACACACCAATTAGAAGGCTCTAAACCAATTAGAAGGCTCTAAACCAAATAGCTCTAAACCGGGTTTAGGTCTAGGGTTTAGTTTAGAGGATAGGAACTTGTGTGTCTAAGGAGGGAGCCCCGCCTCCTTATATAGGTGGGAGGGGCTGGCCAGGGAGGGAGTGGAGTCCCTCCCCAACTCGGCATTGGAGTTGGCCGCCGGTTGGAGGAGGTCTCCTTCCAACTCGGTTTCCCTCTTCTCCTCTTTCCACTTTCCAAAACTTGCGTTTGACTTTCAAACTAGCCGCTTGACTTTTCAATTTAGGATTTAAATAAACCCTTTATTTTGGACAGCGAGAACACTTAGTACATGATGCAATCATTCCAATTTGCAATGACACATTCATGTACCCTTCCCCTCCGGAGTCGGACATTCCGAACATTCTAGAACATTCCGATGAAAACACCGAACCATTCCCCAACTCCAATGGGACTTTCCTTATATGAATCTTATTCTCCGGACCATTCCGGACCTCCTCGTGATATCCGGATCCCATCCGAGACTCGAACAACATTCGGTCTCTTTCTCATAATACCATAACTACTCAAACAACGTCAATCCTTAAGTGTGTCTCCCTACGGTTCGTGAATTATGCGGACATGATCGAGACACTTCCGAACAATAACCAATAGAGGAATCTGAAATTCATATGGTTCTACATATTTCTACGATTACTTTACGATCGAATGAACCACTTACATACGATACCAATTTCCCTTTGTCTCACGATATGTTACTTATCCGAGGTTATGATCGGTATCTCTGCATACCTAGTTCAACCTCAAGCATCGATAAGTACTCTTTTCTCGTTCCCGTGGTATGTGATCCCTTGTGAGCCAGTCACATGCTTGCAAGCTAATTGGATGACATTCCACCGAGAGGGCCCAGAGTATATCTATCCGTCATATGGATGGACAAATCCCACTCTTGATCCATGTGTTTCAACCAACACTTTCCGAACACTCAATGCCACCTTTATAGCCACCCTGTTACGGTGTGGTGTTTGATGACATCAAAGCATCCATCCGGTAAAGGTGATATGCATGATCTCATGGTCGAAGGAATTAGGTTACTATGTATCAGAAAGCATATAGCAATTGAACTATTGAAATGACTTGATCTTTATGCTACGCTTGTCTATAGGAGTATGTCCACCATATCATTCTCCTAACGATATGATCTTGTTGTTGATAACATCTCAATGTTCATGATAGGGAAACCACAATCATCAATCAACCAACAAGCTAGTGAAGTATAGAGGCTATACTAGGGACTTCAAATTAAGCTTACAATTCACACAAGTATTAATGTTTCCGTTTAATACAATTATAGCATGAATGTAAACATTTATCATAAGTATGAAGATATGATAATAACCTACTTTATTATTGCCTCTTGGGTATATCTCCAACATATTGCCACCATGTTTTGTAACCCTAAATAACATCTCAACTTAAAGTGAGTTACTGGGATTGCTTTCATAATGTACTCTTAATGATTCTATGAGACTAGGTTCTTCATTAGGGTTTAAGATAATAAAGCAGACAAGGTTTTCATACATAAACACTCATCTGAAATTCTACTTATCTCTTAGACATTTCATTTGACTAAGAGATACTATCCATTGACTGCCTAAAAATAGGAATTGGTTACTACCCTCTTTATTCTAGGATGTTAAATAAAGAGGTAGACATGGTTCTGTTCATGGCTTGACATGATCTTGGTTAAGGCTTCTAAAGAGTCCTTACCTTAATACCTCACTAAGCTTATCTTCAGATAAGGAATTCCTTTCCTAAACATACTCTATATCTCTCTCTTATCTTATTCACAAAGATCACACCTTCCTGAATAACACAATCATCTGACTCCACCATATCCATCATCATATGATGACATGGTCATGCACTTCAACATTACTCCTTCATTCTTCTCCTAGTATATAACTCCTCTGGATTAACTACCATTGATGCACCTATCAATGTAGCTACTACTAACTCCATCTATTAACTTCCTTAAATCCATCTTGCAACTACTCCCAAGGCTTGCAAGATTATAGTCCTCTCTATATCACATGTGATATCAATCCTCTAGAATAGGTATGTAACTACTCTCCACAATACAAGTTTGTTCTTGTATTGCCTTGGTTAAACTATTATACTTCCATATACTCATGTTATATACTTCATCATACTCTAGCTTGACTTTTCTTGATCAAGCTAGATGATTCATCTTACTAGGGCTTTACCTAATTTAGTATACACACTAGTCTTCTTCAACACCTAGTCATATATTCTCAAGTGACTTGGGAATAATGACCACCATCATATAATCATACTAATCTTAGGCTTCTAGTTGTTTGATCAACACCTATCATCAACTAAGTAGTCGACTTGTACTAGTCTTTATATAAGACTTATATTGTTAAGGAAACTTACTTTAAGTTTATACCTACTTGGCTTAACAAGATTATCATTGGATATTCTAATACTACTAGCTTCCTTATAGCTCATTGATCACTAGTTTACTTCTTCTTACTAATTTACTTAAGGTCATTGGAAGGTTTATATAATAGGTCAAAGCTAAAGGTTAACAAGTGCTAGGTCAAGAATTGGTCACTCAATAGTGATGATCCATTGACACTAGGACTTGGTTAAATAGGAATGTCACCTCTTAACATCATATTAAGGGTATGCGTTGAATGGTCTTGACTTGACTTCCTTTACTACTTTATTTGTAATAAGTGTTAATGTTTAAGAACTATCATGGTACCTGTGATAAGAATAACTATGTCAAGCAAGTGTTTCAAGATTTGGTTATGGAGTTACTTTACTTAAGTTATATACTTGACTTGGGATTCAGGGTTTGTGGTAGATAAAACCTTGATATCAGCTTTAGAATATTAAGTATTCATCCTTGCGTTGTTGTATGGAATACCATGTAATGATCTCTAGAAGATCAAGTACTCTTTATTAAGTAGTGTGTTGTGACTTAGTTTTATTACATTTGATCTACCCTTAGATCAAATTATATTACCCAAAGATAAAGTTTTAGCAAAGATCATATTGAAACTTATCGCAGTCAACTTGATGATCTACTTCAGTTCCACCAAGTTAAGAGAAGCTTCAATCACTTTGACAAGTTTTATTTAAAAGCGCGAAAATTATCTGGATTTTCTATGCATGAATGCAATGCACACACCTGTGTTCAGCTTATTTCTAAGCTCTAATGTTGGGGTGTTACAACTACGACCCAAGGCCTTGATGTCTGCGCACTTCTATTCTTGTAGACAGTTGTTGGGCCTCCAAGTGCAGAGGTTTGTAGAACAGCAGCAAGTTTCCCTTAAGTGGATTACCCAAGGTTTATCAAACTCAGGGAGGAAGTGGTCAAAGGTATCCCTTTCAAGCAACCCTGCAATCAAGATACAAGAAGTCTCTTGTGTCCCCAACACACCCAATACACTTGTCAAGTGTATAGGTGCACTAGTTCGGCGAAGAGATAGTGAAGTACAAGTGGTATGGATATAAGACAATGGTGCCAGAAAAGAGCTTGATAGGAGGAAAAGACTAAAGGCAAAAAGATGGAAGCAAGCAAACATGTAACAGAACTAGTTGAAAATGGTGTTTCAATGTTTAGAAACAAGGCCTAGGGATCATATGTTCGCTAGTGAACACTCATATAAATATCTTCTCTTCATGATACTACTCTGAACTACTCTCCGGTTGGACACTCTAATCCATGGTAGGGCTATAACAACACTCCTCAAAGTCCGCATTCCCCATCTAGATAACCCCACACTGTCACCTTGAGCGCTAGATGGTTCCAACAAACACCACAATTTCATAGAGACATCCAACTCCAAATATAACTCATAACAAGTATTTATGTAACCTTAGCCAAAGTGCCACACGGTGTGCACATTGTCAACTTCACACACGTGGGGATAAGCAGAGATTCATTAAAGCACTTGAGTAGCAGAATAGATCTATAGACTACAAAGCTCATGATCTCAATAAGATCATGCATAGAGAGAGAGAGAGAGATGAACACATAGCAACCGGTAGAGCCCTTAGCCTCGATAGAGAACTACTCCCTCATAATCATGGGAATCAGCAACGATGATGGAGATGGTGGTGGAGATCGATGGAGATGGCTCCGGGGGCACTTCCCCGTCCTGGCAGGGTGCCAGAACAGAGACTTTCTGTCCCCTGAATCTCCCCTTCGGTGGCAGCGGTGATGATGGGGATATGCCGAATGGGGTATGCCTAGCAGGCCATTCCGATTGGGCCAAAGGTTTCACGAGTGGGCCTGCAGGACGGCGACTAGAATGCGACTGCCTGGCGACTGGAGACTAGAGGCCCAGAAGCATACTCGAAGCCCAGTCGGATTAGGTCAAAGCCTCCAAATCCATATCCTGTTCGGTTGTAAACTATAAACCCTAGCGAGGTGCCTCATATATAAACCTCCCTAGGGTATCCTGAGGACTTACGTTCCATCATACACCCCTTCAAGCGACCCGCTGCTTAGACACCGAGCTCGCCACCGTTGTAACTCGCCCACTGTCAATCCAATCTAGAAGGAGTAGGTCTTTACCCTCCGGGGGGCGAACCTGGATAAATCCATGTGCATCCGCCCCCATCTCGCACTACAGATGGTCGCCAGCTCTCGCCCCCGATTCAATCAATCGCTGCCTACTACAGCGACTGCCGTGGCCATTTCCACGACAGTGACGCCCACCGTGGGGCCTAGCCGGACTGACTTGAGTTCTGCGGCGAGACCCTACTCGCCGATCGATCGGCCGATCGCCATTGGCGGGATCTTGCAGATCCTGCCCAGCAGCTACGTCCCGGCGTCGCGCCCGATCACCCATAGCGCGATAATGCTAGTCGGCTCCATCAACCTCTTCGTCGGCTTCACCGACACGGTCGACCCAGCGGCGATGGTGATCATTGGTGGATCGCCGCCGCACCGCGATCTGCTCTCGGAGGAGCAGATCCTCTCCATCAGGAGCCTCCTCACCGAGTATGACTCAGCCGCCCGCAACACGGCCGAGACCAACACCGCCACGGACGACACGACCCTAAATGACGATGCCGATTCCGTGACCCCTGCCTTGGTCGACGGATCTATCACCGCGGCATCACGGGAGGACTCCATCACGCGGGTCTCCAACCCTGAGGACTTTGAGGACTCCTCCATCCTCGGGATCTTTGATTCCGATTCCGGCTCGGAGTCCCCCGAGGACTTCCGCGCCAGATCCAATCGCTTCAACGCGATCTACATGGCGGGCAGCACGGCCACCCCACCAGATCCATTCTCCACACCGATCTTGCTAACCGGCACAGCCATGGAGGTGGAGGAAGCCCGCCAGCGACTGGAGGAGGCGATAGGCAAGGAGATAGCCGAGCGCAAGAAATTCCGCCTCGAGCGGGCGACGGCGCAGGAGATGTCGCTCTACCACCAGCGCCGCATCAGGACCCGCCTGAACTCCAACGTCCAAGGCCGCATCCTAAACTTCAACGACGAGCGACCAGCGACGCTGGCGCCGAATATCGCGAGAACGCACCACCAGGCGGCAGCAATCGACCACCACCCGGTGCACCGACGACTGGGGCCTCGCCACCACCCATCGGTCGCGCACCCCCGCCGGACCAACCGCGAACCATAATCTCGCCACAGGCCCGCAACGCCAACGGACTCCCACTATACTCCACCATGATGGACAACATCGTCGCGGCCGACACCGCAGTCGCCAACCTCAACGTCCAGGGAGAGGGCACGCTGCAGATCCAATACACCAAAGCCCTACTCGCCAGGGCCATCGAGCAGCAAGCCGTGGGAGTTGACCCGCGGGGACGGATGTATTCCCGCTCCTCGGCAAGCAGGGCGGCCTCAACAGGTCACCCCACCGTCGCCAACACCATGACCTACCCACCACCATAGCCCCTGGCGACCCAGCCATGGGCCGCCAACCCCGCGCTCTCCACCAACGAGCCGCGACCGGTGAACAACACGGTCGCCGCCAACGGGCAGCCTATCGACGCCCGAACACACATCGTCAAGAATCAGGCTTGGCAGGCGCGCCAGCCCAACGACTTGAGGCACACCCTCAGTAACCGCGGCGACCCCGAACCCAGGGGCTCGCTCAGCCGAGTCGGCCCCCAATGCTTCAGACCTATGATCCGAGGAGAAAAGTACCCCACCAACTTCAAAGCGCCCAAGAAGTTCGAAAAGTACGACCTGATGTACGATCCAATAGTCTGGTTGGACACATACCTCATGGCGATGGGAATCGCCGGCCACACCAACCTGCTAGACGCTCTCTACCTCCCCCTGATGATGGAGGGTGCGACCCTGCAATGGATTAACACCCTCCCCGCCGACAACATCGACTCCTGGGAGGAAAGAGGGGGTGCCTTCGTCAGGCACTTCGAGGGTTCCTACACCCGTGCCACCACCATCGAGGACCTGGAGTGATGCATCCAGGGACAACGCGAGTCGACCCACCATTGGATTCAAAGGTGGCAGGAACTGTGGATCAATGCCTCCGGCATCCACCTGGACACGGCGATACATTGCTTCAAGAATGTGTGCCGGTACGAACCCCTGGTCGCTAAGATCAAGAGGGT
Source organism: Avena insularis (assembly GCA_023614405.1). Classification (NCBI taxonomy): domain Eukaryota; kingdom Viridiplantae; phylum Streptophyta; class Magnoliopsida; order Poales; family Poaceae; genus Avena; species Avena insularis. Next base: position 439,427,912 of record CM042693.1, read on the forward strand.
CTATCGGACGCTCGACAACATCCCCGACCTCCTCGAGATTGCCAAGCACTATGCGGAGGAGGACCCCAACTAGGACTCCGACGACGAGTCGGGAGGAAGACGCCGCACCAACGGCCATGACAGCAGGTGACAGCGCGACATGCGCTACAGCGACACTCGCATCACCAGCAAGCGCTGCACGGATGGACGAGTCGACTTCATCACCAACGCTGGATATGGCCAACACGACCCAAGAACTACCACTGCGACGGAGGAAGCTACCGCGACAGCGGAAATTACCACGCCAACAACGCGGCGAGGCCGAAATTTGACCCTGCCGCCCTACTCAACCAGCCCTGCATCTACTATAGCAGGGAGGGAAAACCCGCCACCCACACCACCACCGATTGCCACTCCCTCGAGGAGATCTAAAAGGCAAGGTGAGCAAGGGAGGACCCCAACAACAACCCGCCTCAGGATAACGGAAACGCCGGTGGCTTCGGCAATGCCGTCGGCTCGCTACACACCTTCATCGGGCTCGGTACCAAACGCGAGAAGAAGGTCCTCGCCCGCGCAGTAGCCGTCAATGCGGTGACCCAAGTTGACATCCCTCGCTTCCTCAACTGGTCCGAACAGAGCATCACCTGTAGTCGCCAGGACCACACACAGAGGATTGAATACCCAGGGCGAGTCGCCCTGGTGGTCAGGCCCAAGGTGGCTGATTACTAGCTGCCCAAGACACTGATGGACGGTGGGAGCTCCATCAACATCATGTACCTGGACACGTTCAAGAGGTTACAGCTCCTAGAAGAAGCAATCGAGCCGACCCTAACACCCAATCGGAAGGTGTATCCGATTGGAAAAGTGACTCTGCCAGTCACCTTCGGCACACCGGCAAATTACTGCACGGAGAGGATCGTGTTCGAGCTGGTGAACTTCCGCAGCCCCTACCACTGCGTCCTGGGACGCCAAACGTTCGCCAAATTCATGGCGACCCCCCCACTACGCATACAACATGATGAAGTTTCTAGGGCCGAGCGGCATCATTACCGTCCAGGGCGACCCCGATATGGTTGTGGAATGCGAGGACAAAGGCGCTGAGCTCGCTGACGCCATCATCGCCGCGGAGACTGACCACGTAGAGGAGCTCGCGAAATACGCGGGCAACATCAACAAGGACGACCCCACCATCCTAAAGAAGCCAATCGCCGTGAACTCCACATTCAAGGCGACCACACACACCCGCACCGTCGAGCTTGTCTCGGGCGACTCCAGCCAGACGGTCACCATTGGGGCGCACATGAGCCCCGCATAGGATATCATGCTCATCGGGTTCCTCCGTGAGAACCGCGACATCTTCGCATGGAAACCATCTGACATGCCAGGTGTCCCGAGGGAACTCGCTGAGCACAAACTAAACGCCGACCCCAAAGTGCGACCAGTAAAGCAGTCGCTACGACCCTTCAATGAAGAGCGCCGTCGAGAAATCGCCGAAGAAGTACAACGCCTGCTAGCCGCAGGCTTCATTCAGCCAATAAAATACTCCAAGTGGCTGGCAAACCCAGTCCTAGTTCTGAAAAAGAACAACACGTGGATAATGTGTATCGACTACACCAACCTCAACAGCGCCTGTCCGAAGGAGGAGTTCGTCCTATCGCGCATCGACCAGATCATCGACTCGACCGCGGGATCGGATTCACTGTGCTTCCTTGACGCGTACTCTGGTTACAACCAGATCAAAATGGTGGTCGAGGATGAGGAGAAGATGACGTTCAGCATGCCATTCGGCGCCTTCTGCTACACAGCCATGACGTTCGGCCTCAAGAACGCCGGCGCCACATACCAAAGGTGCATGCAAGAGTGCCTCGCGAGCCAAATTGGCTGCAACATTCACGTCTACATCGACGACGTGGTGGTAAAATCCACCCGCCAGGACGACCTGCTCGCCGACCTGGCCGAAACCTTCACAAACCTGCGGAGGTACAACATCAAGCTGAACCCAGAAAAATGCACCTTCGGCGTCCCCACCAGACAGCTCCTGGGATATGTAGTCTCCAAGCGAGGCATCAAAGCCAACCCCACCAAGATCGACACCATCGCGCGACTCGAGAAACCCGAGTGCCTGCGCGACATCCAGAAGTTGGCCGGGCGAGTTGCGGCTCTCAACCGCTTCATTCCCCGACTAGGCGAGAAGGCAATGCCCCTCTACCGCTTGATGCGCAAGAACCCAACGTTCCAATGGGACATGGAGGCGGACGATGCACCCAAAGCGCTCAAAGAAGTGCTCCTCGCAGCCCCACTACTCGCCGCTCTAGTCGACAAAGAGCCAATGCTCGTCTATGTGGTGGCCTCCACTCGAGTCATCAGCGTCGTGATGGTCGTCGAACGACCATAGGAGGGCAAGGAGCACCCCGTACAGCGCCCCGTCTACTACATCAGTGAAGTCTTGACGGACTCATGTCAGCGCTATCTGCAGTACCAGAAACTGGTATACGCGGTATTCCGAGCTCAACGGCGACTCCCCCATTACTTCCAGGAGCACCCAATCACGGTGGTATCTTCTGCACCACTGCAGGACATAATACGCAATCACGAGGCAACTGGGTGAGTCGCCAAGTGGGCCGTCGAAATCGGCATCCACAACATCAAATACGAGCCCCACAAAGCGATCAAGTCACAAGCCCTGGCTGATTTCCTCGCAGATTGGGAAGAAGCACAACAGCCGGAGAAGCTACCATACCTCCATTACTGGTCGCTCCATTTTGACGGCTCCAAGAACACCGACGGCGCAGGGGCAGGGGTCATATTGACCTCCCCTAAAGGAGACAAGCTCCGCTATGTGCTCCACCTCAACTTCAAGCCTTGCACCAACAACATGGCAGAATACGAGGCCCTCCTCCACGGCATGCGGGCCGCCAAGGAGATGAACATCAACCGCCTATGGTGCTATGGCGACTCCGATCTAGTCGTCGGCCAAGTCACCGGAACCTGCGACGCCGTCTCCCCAACAATGATAGCGTACCGCCAAGCGATAGACCAGCTGGGAGGACACTTCGACGGCTACTCCCTCGAGTGGATCGATAGGCGAAAGAACGAGGAGGCAGATGCCCTTTCCCGCATCGGGTCGGCTCAGCAAATGCCACCTGTACGCGTCTTCCTCAACATCATCCATAAACCTTCGGTCTGCCCACCGAAGGAGATCGACATTGGGATACCACTATAACCCGAGCCGGCCCTAGTCGCCATGATTGTGGAGCCCAGCGACTGGACAGCACCATACGTCGCCTTCCTCGAGCACAAGATCCTCCCAAGCAACAAGATGGAAGCGCGAATGATTGTGCGCCGTTGCAAATCCTCCGTCATCATCAACGGCGAGCTCCACAAACGCAGCATGACTGGCGTGTTCTAGCGCTGCGTACAGTCAGAAGAAGGCCGCAAGATCCTCCAGGACATCCACGCCGGCGACTGCGGCCATCACACCGGCACCAAGTCGCTGGTCGCCAAGGCCATGCGTCACGGTTTCTACTGGCTCACCGCGCATGCCGACGCCACCGACATCGTGCAATGATGCGTCGGGTGCCAGAAGTACGCCAACCAGACACACCTCCATGGTTTGGCACTGAAGACCATCCCTATCACATGGCCATTCGCTGTATGGGGCATGGACATGGTCGGCCCGTTCAAGAAGGCCCCATACGGCTTCACCCACCTCCTGGTCGCAGTCGACAAGTTCACCAAGTGGGTCGAGGCCAAGCCGATCAAAAAGTGTGACGGCAAGACGGCCACCAAGTTCTTATGCAACCTTATCTACCAGTATGGCTACGCGCACAGCATCATAACAGACAACGGTACCAACTTCGCCAAGGGTGCCATGGCAGAATTCTGCGAAGAACACGGCATACAACTCGACCTCGCCTCAGTCGCCCACCCGGAGTCGAACAGCCAAGCAGAACACGCCAATCAGAGCGTCCTCCACGGGCTCAAGCCAAGACTCCAAGTACCCCTCGAGCGCACCCCAGGATGCTGGGTCGAAGAGATCCCTTCTGTAATATGGGGAATCCGCACCTCCATCAACCGCTCCACGGGGTTTACACCCTTCTTCATGGTGTACGGCGCCGAAGCCGTGATGTCAGCCGACCTAGAGCACAACTTAACATGAACGAATGGTTACCACGGGTTCGTCGGGTAGGTCGACAGCGACTTTGACAGCGCCAACCAGAAGGGCTGCTCCGACTTCAGATCACGATGCTCCGGCTCGGGGTCACCTGGAGCCACCATCGTCTCCTGGTACGGCAGAAGGTCCCCCATCGCCAACACCCGATCAGCGAAGGGGGCGGCCTTGGCGGTCAGCTTCATACCTCCGATATCTCCACCGTACCAGTCGCTGAAGGGTAGCTGCTGGTGATATCGTCGAGGTCAAAGTCATTGGGAAAGTGAGAAAGCCCCAACTCAACGTCGTGGTGGCCCCGTGCTTGAAAGCCGAGCGCGCCATCCACTCCACAACGCTGGGTACCTCCTCTAGATAGCGCCACACCTCAGTCAGTCCCCCAGGAATAACCTCGGTGGGGGACATTCCTTGAAGAATTGCCTGGACGCACAACGCTGAGGCAGTGGCCGCGTTCACCACCGCAGTCACACACTGTGAGGCGTTGAAGGTCTGCACCACCGGGTCGCTTTGACCTATCACCGCTGCAACTTCAGATGTCAGTGCCACTACGGATTCCCCCACCCGGGGACTCACCGCACACATTGAACAAAAGAGCAACGACTCATCAAGGAGCTTCCGGCAGTTCTCGGTGACGTGCTTCTTTAGGGCAGCATGATCGCTTTGCAGCCCAAGGATGACCGAGTCCGCGGCCTTCCACTCCTCTTCAGCTGCAGCGACTACAGCCTTCGCCCTATCCTCAGAAGAGATCGAGGTCGCCTTCACCTCCTCCAACTCCTTCACCAGCGAGTCGATACGCCCATTCGCCACGTCTAGCTCGGCAATTGGGACATACCCTTCTCGAGCCTTGGCAATCGCAGCAAGAAGATCATCTGAACAGAAAAGAAATGATTGTCAGCGCTCCGGAACACCAACAATTTGTAGCCGAAAAATGAATCAAGTACTCACCAACAGTCTCCTGGAGTCGTCGGTTTGCCTCCTGCGCCACGCGCAGATCATGCTCCAGACGCTCCTTTGCGGCTTATCGATCTGTCGACTCCCTTTGCAAGCCCTGTAAGCAGAACAAAAAAGTCAGCAATTACAAAAACACAAAATAAGTGTCCAGCCGCTGAAATTCAGCGACTAGACACTCGGGGACTGGCGACTAGAAGAAATTCAGTTCCTAGCCGCTGAAATTCTAGGAACTCGGGGACTGGAGACTAGAAGAAACTCAGTGCCTAGCCACTGAAATTTAGCGACTAGACACTCGGGGACTGGATGTACCTGAATGGCGGCGCCAAGTATGTTGTGAAGTTCTCTGGCGTCCGTCGAAGGGACCATGAAGGAGGTATGCCCGCGATGAGACCCGACGTCCTCGTCAATGATCTCCGGGCTCTGCGGAGACTGGTTGTCCGCCACGCCCGAAAACCCCTTCGTCATGAAGAGCGGAAACGTCGCTGAAGCTCTAGCCGGGGACTAGTCGTCGGAGCCGATGGTTTCGTCGTCGGAGCTCCCGTGGCTGGCTCCGATCGGGTAACCACCACCTCCTCGGTTCCCGCAGCAGGATCACTCCCCTTGGTGCTATCTCCTGCCACAACATCGTCGGCACCGCCCTTCCGCGCTTCCGCAGCGCAGATCTTCAAAGATGCTTCCTCTTCTTGGGGATATCGCCTTCCCCTGCGGCAACGACTAACGGAATTTTTGCCATCGAAGGGCGACCAATCTTCTTGGTGCCGGACCTGCCAAACCTCCAAAGTCAGTTTAGAAGTCACAGAAAAAAGAGGATCTAGAATCGGAAGGGAGAACCCGAGTCTTACTTGGCGACCGGAAGAAAACGCAACCCCGTGCTGATATGGGCAGGTTTATCCAATTTCGGGCCTAGCTTGCACGTCAGACCTCTTTCGAAGACATCCAAAGCCCACGACACTGCGGGCCTCTTCGATGATGAGGCCGCAGTCGCAGGAACCTCCGGTTCAGAAGATGCCGCCATTCCCGAAGGTCGTGGCGACTTTGACGCGGCGGCCTCAGCCGCTTCTTGCTCTGGTGACGTCGAAGCTGGTGGTGCGATCACTGCAAGAGGAACCTCCACCGCCGTTTCGGCACCTTCAGCCTCTGATCCCGTCATCAGAACCGTGCCTTCTGGGATCTTACGCGAGGTCTCAGCCGTGTCGTCCTCGGACTCGTCATCTGACTCGAACACCACCGCCGACCTGGATGGCGACGCTGCCTTCTTTGCTGGTGACTTTGGCTTGCGCGAGGGTTTCGCCGGCGTGGCTGTTCGCCGAGAAGTGTGCTCTTGTAAGATTTCATATACTTCTTCGTGTTCTTCGAGACTACAGCTTGCCTCGAGCTCGCATTGCTTCTGCATGCGAATCTTGCAAGCCGCAGGCGCTGGGGGAGGAGCTCCTACCTCCTCCTCTTCCTCCTCAGAAGATTCTCCTGAGGCACCCTCCTCGAACTCGTGGGGAACCTCTTCATCGAGTGGGGGGAGCTAGCCCTCCAAAACCTGAAACAACTGAGAGTGGACATGAATAAATTTCATACAATGCGGTTGCGAATCGCACCACGAGAATTATGACTGAAGTTAAATTCAGAGAGAAGAACTTACTATGGGGGCTTCATTCTTCAGGGGCACGTACGGAGCGAGCCCGGCTGACGTGGTTGTGAATTCCGCGTCAGTGATCTTCTTCAGGGCGGCCTTGTAATCTTCGGCGTCCCATGATTCCTTGCTGGCCCGGGAAGGATCATTCTTCCTGCTGTACTCGTACATCCAGTGCGGTCGAGCCGCCAATGGGACCAATCGCCGCCCGAGCCAGCAGTTGTACAGGTTAATCGAGGACAAACCTTGGTCCTTCAGCTTCTGGATCTGGTCCATCATCTCCGCGACAGCCATCCTCTGATCATCGGGGAGCCTATCCATCGCTAGCCGGTGGGGTTCGCTTCTCTCCGCGAGGAACTCCGGGAATGCTACCTCGCCGGAGGGAGTGGACTCCTTCACGTAGAACCAGCTCCTCTTCCACTCTCTCGTGTCCTTCTTTGGCAGCATGAGCTTGATGAAGTTGGCCTTCGGCTTTAGCTGAAAGGTGACGCCTTCGGCCGCCAAGATCGGGCCGCCGGACCCTTCACGTCCGATGCGGCCATGGAAAAGCTCCAGCCACAACGGGAAGTATGGCCTGCAGCCAAGATAGCACTCATAGAAGGCGACGAAGATCGCTAGTTGCTTGATGATGTGCGGGCCGAGATCTGACGGCTTGATCGCATAGTATGCGCAGAATCACTAGAAGAATAGCGAGGTAGGAAATCTCAAGCCCCTCTCTAGATGGCTTGGGAAGCAGATGAATTCGTCGGCGCGTGGCTTCGGCTCGATCTCGGAAGACACGGGGATCCGCCAATTCCCCTTGCGGAGGACCCCGGCGTCCTCGAAGGACCTGAGTTGCGCCACGGTGCACTTTGACTTCCCCCACGAGCCTTTCGGAGGTGCCATCGAGAAGGAAGACGGAGTCGCTTGGTCTGGAAAGGTGTGGATCGAGGGAAGACAGGAGAAATGGATGCGCGAGAATGAAAACTACGGAGAAGGATCTGCAGGACTAGTCTGTCACTCCCCTTATAAGGGGATGCTACCCGCCAATCTCGGGTAGCCGTTACCCGCGGTAATTGTGCCGAAGTTACCGTTGGAATATCCAACAGATAGTTTGACCAAATTGACAGTCCAACTCCTCCATTCGACTCGCTTGCAACTGAGCCCCGTCCACTCGCTGAAACAGCGAGTTGACGGCGGTTGCATTCGCCAAAGCAGCGACTGAGAACCTGGGGAAAAATTCCTTGGTCTCGGTGGAGTCCACCGCCAATTCGACTGGGCATCCAAATTGGACTCGCCTACTCCGACTGCCAAATGAACACCTGCGTCTGAATCAACGATGGCCTCGGGGACTACTGATGAGGATATGCCGAATGGGGTATGCCCAACAGGATGTTCTGATTGGGCCAAAGGTTTCATGAGTGGGCCTGCAGGACGGCGACTAGAATGCGACTAAGGAGAAGGCCTGGCGACTGGATACTGGAGGCCCAGAAGCGTACTCGAAGCCTAGTCAGATTAGGTCAAAGCCTCCGAATCCATATCCTGTTCGGTTGTAAACTGTAAACCCTAGCGAGGTGCCTCATATATAAACCTCCCTAGGGTATCCTGAGGACTTACGTTCCATCATACACCCCTTCAAGCGACTCGCTGCTTAGACGTCGAGCTCTCCACTGTTGTAACTCGCCCACTGTCAATCCAATCTAGCAGGAGTAGGTCTTTACCCTCTGGGGGGCCGAACCTGGATAAATCCATGTGCATCCGCCCCCATCTCGCACCGCAGATGGCCGCCATCTCTCGCCCCCGATTCAATCAATCGCTGCCTACTATAGCGACTGTCGTGGCCATTTCCACGACAGGCGCTGCAGAACTTTTCGTGGCTGGAGGCTGGACTCTTTAGGGTTTCTGCATCGGAGGCTTCTTATAGGCAAAGGGGCGATGTCAGAGGGTGGACCAGGGGCCCACACCACCTGGTGGCGCGGCCAGGGGGACCCGCGCCACCACATGGTGTGGCCAGCCCCTGGCCCCTCTCCGTCTCGTCTTCTGGCTCCGTGAGTCTTCCGGTAAACTATCGACTTTGGATTTTATCCGGTCCAATTCCGACAATATTCATTTTCTGCCTTTTCTGGAACCAAAAACAGAAGAAAACAGGCAACTAGCACTGTGGCATCTTGTTAATAGGTTAGTTCCAGTAAATGTGTAAAAATACTCCAAAGTGTGGACAAAACATAAGAAAGTAGATATAAAACAAGCATGGAACATCAAAAATTATAGATACATTTCCAACATATCAGGCCCACAAAGAAATAAAGAGTCGTAGAAGCATCTGAAGCCCAGGAACCAGACGCGTTAATCAAGATAGACATACAAACCGACATAGTTGAGTAGTTGTAATCAAACCTGTAACCGATCCGTAATGGACTCTGAGACCCGGTCTCTCATATAAGGGCTAGGAGGAGCCAACGGAGAGGACACTGTAGCTTGGAGTAGACACAAACTACCGTAACTTAGATCACATCTAGCGAATCAACAACTTTGTAATCATCTCATTTGCAATAAAGCTCAAACAGGATTCGACTCCCTTGTTTGTCTGACGGGCCGACGAAATCACCAGCGCTCTCATTTCCATCAAACCCAAGTCCATATCTATGGACATTGTCGAGGTTACCCCTTGATAGACGCCCCTCCAACAGGGTCTAGAAAACGATCTCCCGACAAGTGAGCATGGTCGTATCCTCACCTGCTACCATTCGCGAGTACCTCAGTGGATCCGAGTCCTGCATCACCTATGACCGATTTGACCACCTACGTCAGGTCGCATGACTAGCCCACACAGCCCTAGTGCTCAAGGCACAAACCGGTGGCTACAAGATGAGCATGGTCTTCATGGAATGTGGCAGTGGCATCAACCTCATCTTTGCCAGCACCCTATGCGCCATGAACATTAACTTGACAATCATCGAGCCATCCGAAACAACTTTTCACACCAGGGAAGTCCATCCTATCCCTGGGCAAAATCTACATGGACGTAATCTTCGGCAAGCCCGATAACTTCAGGCACGAGAGACTCGACTTCGAAGTCGTCGACCGGCCATCACAGTACCACGCCATACTTGGGCGGGTCGCATTCGCTAGGTTCACTTCGGTACCACACTACGCCTACCTCATGCTGAATATGCAAGGACCCCACGGTGTCATCACCATCCGTGGAAGCTTCACACAATCCGACAACTACGATGGGGAGTTTAACAGAATCTCCCAATCTTTTGGAATGCAAGAAGAACTTGTGAAGCTCAAGGAGTTGACAGACCATAGTCTTCCTCCCGTGAGCCAACGGAACACACCCAAGCAATCCTTCGACTCCATGGTCGACACAAAGGAGGTCCAGGTCCACCTGACAGACCCCACAAAGACGACCCTTGTTGCAAGCAACCTGAGTTCCGCATAGGAACTCACGCTCGTTGAATTTATCCATGAGAGTTGGGAAATCTTCGCCTGGTGTCCCGCGAACATGCTAGGAGTTCCTAGGGAATTCTCCGAGTACGCACTCAACGTGTACATGGACGCCAGACCGGTCAAGCAATCGATACACCACCTCCCCGAGCCGAAGGCCAAAGATGTTGGCATGGAGGTCAACGGACTTCTAGACGCCAACTTCATCCGCGAGATTAAGGAGTGCACTTGGGTGTTAATCCCGTACTAGTCCCTAAGAAGGGCATAGACATACTCCGCATGTGTATGGACTACACATCCCTGAATAAGCACTGTCCGAAGGACCACTTTCCCCTGCCGTGGATCGACCAAATTGTCGACTCCACCGCGGTTGCAAATGCCTCTCGTTTCGCGATGCCTACTTAGGCTATAATCAAATTCGTATGAAAGCGGAGGACCAGGAGAAAACTGTCTTCATCACACCCTTCAGAATATACTGATACAACACCATGCCCTTCGAGCTGAAGAACGTAGGTGCCACCTATCAAAGGTGCATGCATGCCTGCCTCAAGGACCAAATCGGCAGAAATGTCCAAGTATACATGGACGATGTGGTCGTCAAAACCAAGGAAAGCACATCACTCATCGACGATCTCCGCTAGACGTTCGACAACCTCGACCGGTACAAGATCAAGATGAAACCGCTCAATTGCGCGTTCGGCGTTCCATCCGGGCAACTACTCGGATACCTCATCTCCGCAAGGGGAATCGAAGCAAATCCGGAGAAAATAAAAGCCATACTAGCGATGTAGAAGCCGGAGGAGAACATCAAGGACATCCAGCAGCTAGCTGGACGTATTGTGGCAATAAGCCAATTCATTAGTCTGATGGGCAAAAAAACGCTGCCTTTCTATCAACTGCTCCGCAAAACGGACAAATTCGAATGGACCACTAAAGCACAAGTGGCTTTCGAAGACCTCAAGCACTTACTTTCAACCTCTACACTCCTGGTGACCCGTAAGGAGAAGGAGCCAATGCTGATTACATCGCCGCCACCAATCAGTTAGTCAGTACCGTGCTCGTCGTTGAGCGCGAGAAAGACAGCAAGATCCATGGGATACAACGACCCGTATACTACCTCAACGACACCAACAAAGCAACGGTATCCGTACTACCAGAAGCTGGCGCATGGTGTCTTGATGACAACGCGACGGCTGCACCATAGCCGGGCTTCATAGGATCTTGGGAAATAGGAAGTTCTGCTCCTCCACCGATGATCTGAAACAGATCATCTGATCTCTTTGAATTGCTCCCGCTTCCCACTCTGTTCACCACGGAACATCGTGTAGCATTGTAGGAGCGTGTCCCCATTCGAATCACTGGGCGAGGCCATCGCGTGTGAAATGAGGTGCTCCTTCTCCGATGATATCTCGGCGTCATCGTCAGGAGGTCGCATTGCGCCCAAAGTTGGCCGAGAGTCATTTCAAAAAAATGGTTCAGTTTTTGTTACAAGTCTGTCTTGTACTATCGATCCGACTTGATCAAAACCTCCAGTTTTCCAGCTTGGCACGATCATCCGCAGACAACTGAATTGTCATCCAAGAAACAGTAGTCTTTTTTCCAACCATGGTTGCCTTTCCAGTTCGCATAGACCTTTTGACAGAAAGACAGGCAGACGGCGTGTCGATGTCCATCCATGTTTATTCGACGTGGTGCTATTAGCTCACACCAGAATGCAACCCAGAATTTTTGTTTTAGTACTAACTTCATTTAGGGAACTAGCAGACGACAGCAAGAAGAGACAGGCATGTGGTGTGCATCCACGTACAACTACATACAAAGCCGCACACAATAACTCGAAAGAAAATATGGAGTTGACAGGCAACACTGCTTAAGCAACCACGCCTGATTGGCCACACCTCAGAGAACAAACGGTATCGATATCTTACACTCACTAACCCTCAGCACCCGATGTGCTGCGTCCACCCAGTACCCACGGCTGGACACCACCATCATCATCATATATAGTTAAATAAACGGCTGGAGAATCTCTCCATCGATTTGCATGTTGGAAAGTTTTACAGCAAGAGAAAAACACAGCTACCGCAGAGCCGTCTTAGCGCACTTATTTCCATGGCCAAGACGCGAAAGAATGGACAAGACATAACTCAACCTGATTTCTAAGAATAAATGGAGAGGAACCCCAATTATTTTGCTTCCTCTCGTATAATAAGCCAGCCGCGGCATGCTTCCTTCTCATGCTCTAAGCCACGGCCGCCTGCTTGCACACCGGGCATGCGTTCTTCACCTGCAGCCACTTCTTGATGCAGCCAGAGTGGAAGTCGTGCCCGCACTTCAGTATCCCCAGGAGATCGTTGTCTTTGTATCCCTCCTGCACATGATTCGCCGGTCATATATTAGACTTTTATTCAGGGGGGAAATGGTTCAAGGCATTTTGCTGTGACAAACTGTTCAACATGGAACTGGGAATGAGACACGAGAGCACTGGGAGAGAACTTTACCAGGCAGACTAAACACCTCCCATCCTCCTCATCCTCTTCGTCTTCTGCCTCATCAGAACTGCAGCAAACCACTTCTTTCACACAGCCTGCAATCTTTTCATCGGCAAGGCCCGTGTTGACACTGCCGATGGATTCCTCTAAAGCCAGCAGCTCCTACACAAAGAATACAGAAAAGGTTAATTAAAATATCCTCAAGTTCTGCGAGCAAATTGCTGAAGAAGTAAAACAGCAGCTCTACCTCATAACTCATCTCATCAATGTTCAGTCTCAAGTCCCTGTGGGGGTCAGCAACTGCTTGCCTTGTTTGTTGATAGAGAGCCAAGTGAGATTCCAGCATCATAAGCCGCTTCACAAACAACAGATTGATCAGTTCAAAATTCAAAACTACATGGATATACCAACTAAATTCAGGAAACAAGAAGTCTACCTGTGCCTCAACCATCAGAGGACTGATACCATAGAATGAGCTCCTCGCCATTCTGTTCCTTGCACTGTTAGCATGAGTCGTAGACACATGCCTTGCTTGTCTAGAAGATGCAGCAGCGCCGATAGGAGATGGCTGATTGATCCGTATGGATGTAGAGGTAGCAGGTGGATAGCTAGGAATAGCTGCATCATGGGGTATTGCTCTGTAGCTAGAGGAAGCTGCAGATGATGGATGCGCGTAGCTAGGAGCGGCTTCACCCTGAACAGCTCTATGAACAGCATAGCCACCATTGGCAAATATTGCAGTGTCCAAAGAACCAGGGACAGTTGAGGCAGCAGCAACACTTGAGCTGCTGCTCTGCATAGCAGGATGGTGTGGCCTTCCCAAAGAAACCCTGCCAGTGATCCCAGTGGCCCCTAAACACAATCAAAGCACATGTACTGTAAGCCTGAACAACAGTAATAAACAGTAAGAAATGGAAAACACATATTCTATATCATATAGAAGATTATTAAGGACGCTAATAAATCCACATTTTTGCATATTCTATATCATATAGAAGATTATTAAGGACACTAATAAATCCACATTTTTCTGGTATAATTGTAGCGCTGGACTGAAAACAGAAGCACGTAACTACTAGAATCAATTCACAAAAATCCAGCCCATACCAAAATTAAGATGGCTTATGTTTGGTTGCAGAATTTCTTATACTAACCAAAGACTTCATGAGATGCCAATTGTTAAGTGAAAAACTGGAGCAAGTACGTTAGGAAGACAATAAAAACAAATCTAGCACGTTGTCTTTTTTGCGGGTAACAAACCTGAAGGTAATGTTCTTGTTTGCTGAGAAAAAGGTGCTTGGTTCCTTTCTGCTGATGTACTTACGAAAGCACTTGCAGCTGAATGGAATAGCGGCAGGTGATTATTGCTTGATGCAGAAGTCGAACCTGGTCTAGGTTCCACAGAAATATTGCGTGCTCTGACATTCCTCTGAGACCCTTCTTGATTAACCAAGCGTTGGTCATTCCAGTTGCTTGGACCAATGCTTAAAGTCATTTGTGGAAGTAGAGGCCCAGGAAGTGCAGCAGGATTTGGCTGCACAGTATTAGAGAACCGACTACTGGAAGAGCTTCCCACATAATAGTCACCAGCATTTATTCCATCCACAGGGTTTTTTCGCTTCACCGCAACCCTTCTGCTGTCCATATGGGAACTCATTGGAGCAAACAAATCCTCAGATCCATCTGGGTAACTTGGAGCACGATATGGAACAAAGGAAACATGTGAGGTTCCTTGGTTCCCAACTCTAAGACCTTGATACTGCATAGCACGGCTTGAAGATGGAACGTCATTTGATCTACTTGGCATACTCCCGAAGCCTGGAGGACCAAGTCTAAGGGGTGCATCGCTTCCCATATGCTCAAAAAGCTTCTGATCTGAGATTGAAACAAAAGAGTGTTGCTATTTTATCATAACTGAGATGTAAAGCAGAGTATAGCACAGGTGAAGTCCAGCTACCTAAAGGCGAAGGTTCATTGTGTGGCCCATCCCTGGGTTGAAAACGATCCATCTCTGGCAACTTGGGAGATGGTTCTGATGATGTCTAGCTAAGAAACAGTCTGGTTTGGTTGCCCTTAACCTGGAATCACAAATTGAATGAACGTCAATAATCCAGCATCAGACAAAATTGCAAATTTGATAGAAATGATGTGTTAGCATAGTTCAACATGGATTGTGGATATTGAATGAACATCAATAATCCAGCATCAGACAAACATTGCAATTCCATTGGAATGATGTGTTGGCACAATTTAACATGGATTATGGATATTTGAGCAAGCAATTGACATGAACTAAGGCATCAAAACATGGAAATGGCTATATCTACTCCTAAAACTACAAAGGTAGACTGCTTAGTTAATCCACCCATTACTTTAGTAAAAGTTCCTCTGGCCTTACCCTGTTGAATGGTAAATCCACCTCGTTTCGTCACCAACAATTAACCTACAGGACAATTAGAGACAGGCTCCTCTTTGTCAGAAGATGACAGATTGGGTAACCCGCCAATGAGAGGTTATCCCCCTGACATCCAGTCCTGCATTACTGATCAGCTTTCCCTTAATTGGTAAAATTTTAATCGTCTAAAGAATAGCAGTATCTTAGCATTTAGCACAGCCACAGAAGGCCAAGGCGGGGTATCAGGAGCTATGTCTGAGGGATACATAACAATTGTAGTATATTAGAAGAAAAGGTCGCTATTGATTGTACATTCTCAATAGGCCAACAGTAGTAACCAAGATAAATCAGCTAGACTGAAGCAACAAAACTTGCGGGGGTTATTAGCTAGCCTGGAGATTGATTCACAGAGAGAAATGGTAAAATGTATGTAAACCACTCCCAAATCAGTCCCATTTCAGAAGTTACAAGCAATAGCCAATAGCATCCCCCAGAAATTAGAAATCAGATTACGTAGATTAGAACTCATCTCACTGCTTTGAACAAGCATACAACGGTTGAAGCCAAAATCCCTGCCCCATAACTGAAAAGAACAGGTCTTTGTGCCATATTAAACAGCAAAAATTAGCACCTGAAGGTGAGAGGACATGGTGATTGCTTACTGGTGTCAAGGCTTTAGCAAATGTGAAGAGATACCATAACAGGAGGGAGCATTGCCGTCTTAAATGGTGTGCATAAACTGGGCTCCAGCAACAAGGTGTGGTCTGGTCTGTGGTTGCATAATTTGAACTCGGCCCCAGATATGGCAGGTGATGAAACCAACAGGGCGTGCTTATCATGAGCATAGAGACGCACGAGTAAAACATGTTAGTAGATTTTTTTTTTCCTGGGGTGACTAACGAGAGCGACAGAAATGGTTGCTGGCAGCAGCAGCAGCTTGCCGCACGCCTCGTGCTTACAGAGGCCGTCTGCGGAGAGGAGACGGCAGCTAGCTAGGGTGATTAAAGAAACCCGGCCGGGCGCAATCCATGGCAATCTAGCACGCGCGCGTGGTCGAAGTCTGTTGTACCGTCAGGCTCATCTTACTTTTCTACCGGAGCGTAATCCCCGTAATCCCGGCCCCGCCCACGCGCCGACGGGGAGATCGGCGGAGGGCGGATCAGTCCACCCGCCGACCGCGTCGGGGACGAGGAGGGGAGGGGTCCAAGTCCAACCAATCGCAACCGGAACTCAACCGAAAACAGAGGAACAGGGCAGAGCCGTGCGGAAAGGAACGGGGAAATCGAAGGGGGGCCGGTACGGTGATACCTCCGGGGGGAAGGGGGCGGCCGATCCGGTGCGCGATCCGGCCGGATCGGCGGTCGCGGCGGGGTGTATCTCCGGTGGCGGCGCGGTGGGAGGAGGAGGAGGGGCCGCTGCCTGTGGCTGGTCTGAAGACGAAACAAATTGGTCCGCGTGGGGGGAGGGTGGGGTGGGGGGAGGAGGGAGGGAGAGCGGTATTTATAACGGAAGGGGAGGGTGAGCGTTGGGGAAGGCGGAGAAGGAGAAGGAAGGAGTAGCGGGGCCCCTGGAGTGGGGCCCGCCCGCCTCCGCCCGCGGCCAGACTTGTCTTGTCACTTTACTCCCTACCAAAAAACAAATAGGAGCGAGCGAGCGATCTGTGGCCTCCTATATTTTCAAAATTCGAAAACGGAGACCCGGGCGGGGCCCGCGCGCCAGCGAGACACCGCGCAGCTGGGGCTCCTCTGGAATCTGGACGGACAGGCGCAAAGCCACGAGGCACGGACGCGCGGGCAGACAGGTGTAGGCGTAGCGTCCTGTAGATACGGCCCGTATACGTATCCTGTACGTGGCCGTTGATCGCTCTGAGGAAGGAAGATACGGTGGATAAATGAGGGTAGGGCAGGACGTGACGTCTGGGCGGTGGGCCCCGCGTGGCAGGGTTTGACTCGCGCGTTTCTTCCATTTCCCGGGGCTTTTTCATTCCCTTTATTTTCTGGGTACGAACGTACTAACCTTTTCTTCCTTGAACGAACGAGGGCAACCCTTTTGGAAGAAGCTTTTGGGTTTTGGCACTGCCTTTTCCGAGCACGTTACGAAACGGACACCAAACTGGGTTTTTGGCTGCCCTTTCGTGGTCATTGCTGCGTTCGTCCACGGATTATGCTAAACATATTTGGCGTGTAAAGTTCATAGCCATGACAATGATGATTCAGACATTGATATGCAGCCGCTGCAGGCTGCAGCGTATATATATATATCTCCAACAATTAACCCAGCGGCAAGATCGGTATGGTAAATGAAGGTTCATGATACCATCGAGGTCTATCTTCCAAGATCTTGCGAATTTTTGTTTGGATTTATTTATTTATTGCATCATTCAAGATCTTTCTATCCATAGGATATTTTTCTAAATATATATATGCATAGGAAATGTACATAAAAAAGGCAACATGTGTCGGTACCAAATTTCAACTTCTTCTTCAGTTTTACACATATCTTGCTGACCAAATACAAAAATTGGCGGTTTGTTCGGATGCTAGGTTAGACAAAGTTGAATGTATAGCATTTATATGAACTATTAATCTCCTTTTTCCCCTCCCCATTGGATATGTACGAAATGAAATCCACAACATGGAGATCACCAAAAAAAGATGATAAATGTTGAGAGTGTTTCTGGAAAACATAGGGGAAGTAAATTAAGCATATAATCTTTAGATAAATTTAAAAATCCTCTTAATGCTAATGTCGCTACTGGCTCACCTCAAAAAGATGGTTTCACACAATCTTGGGTCCGATGCACAAGTCCCTTAGAGATTAGCAGAGCAGGGACACCACATTTGTCCATCTATTGTATATGCATAGTCATGGTTGGAGCATAAATTCATTAACTGTCAAGAACCTGGCAAAACCCCAAGGACCGTGAGCATGTTCGCGAGAAACCATTGACAACTAACCTCGCTGTCTCCGACGGTGTTCATGGGCACACTGTGTCCTTAACCTTCACCATCGATGTCCGCAGTTGTAATCTAAGACCAGAATTTCAAGCCAATCGGCAAGAATTTGTCTTCTCGGAGATTATACCAAACAATTTCATGTTGTGAACGTTCAGGATTAGTAACATAGTTGCAGTTTATAAATACCAACAATTCAAGAAGAACATGAGGCTAAATTGGATTTGATGAAGACATATGATCGGATGGAGTGGGTCTGTTTCTATGTAATTATGCTATATGTACATTCAATTAAAATGCTAGATGATTTTTCTATGATGAAATGTATTAAATCCTTCCACCGACTTCATTGCAGTTTAGGATAGAGGGGTTACAATTTCCAACCAACTACAACTGTAACTAGAGGAACACAACATAACCAACTGGAAATAGAAGGGGTCAGTAGGGTGGTACCTCTGAAAAAGTAGGTGGTGGCCGATCCATGGCACGGTCCACCAAATTAGCGCGGCGGGTGGAGGGGGTATCTCGCGGGCGGTGCTTGGGGAGGGTGGCGGAGGGGGCCGATTTTGCTGGCATAAAGACAAAACAAATTTGTCCTCGCGAAGAGGGGAGAGGTGGGATGGGAAGTAGGGTTGTGGTATTTATAATGGAGGAGGGTGAGCATTTCGGAGGCGGAGACGGAGTAGTTGTTGGAAATATGTCCTAGAGACAAATAATAATATGGATTATTATCATATTTCACAAAGTTTATAATTAGGTTTTATATCGTGCTATAACTGTATTGAAAGGAAATGTCAATACACGTGTAATATGTAAACAATCAGGAGTTCCCGGTGAATCTGTAGTCACCGGTTCATTAGTCAACGGATGATTGAGGTTTCCTGATCATGTGGCATTTATGCCAGTTAACAATGGATTAACCTCATTGGGAGAATGAGATGATGAGCATACCTAATATAAGCATCGTAACACGGTCATGTCACAAAGTTCAAGTTGCGATAATTAGGAAACATGGTAACTTGTTTCTCATACCATGATACCATATTTAATCACTGTCACCTGAGAGTGCCTTGTTCACATCAAACGTCACTCGGTAAAATGTTGTTCATAAAGGTGTGTTCAGATACATAAAAGGGGCATGTAGATGCGTATGTGTCAAGAGCGGGATTTGTCCATCCGTGTGACGGAAAGATACTCTGGGCCCACTCGAAGAAGTTATATCCATAAGCTGCATAGCATGTGACTAGGTCATGGGGATATTATTTGTTGGAACGAGTTAAGTAGCATCTCTCGGTAACGAAATTGAACCCGACATGGTGATGTTGTTGATCAGATCTCGGACAATGCAAGTATCGCATAGGCAAAAGGAATAGGACACATCATTGATGGTTTAATGAAAAAGATTTTGTGGAATGCACAGGGGTCATTATGGGCATCCAGGTCCCGCTGATGATCATTGGTCCGAGAGGGGTCTCGACCATGTATGGAGTGTTCCCGAACCGTAGGGTAATACACTTAAGGGTTCGATGATGCTCGAAGATCATTTTGGTATCAACAGAATCACCAAAGAAAAGAGAGGAAGAAATCGGAACGGTTCCGAGAAGGTCTGGAGGATGTCCGAACACTACAAGGATTCGGGTCTATTGCAACAACAAGATTCGTGGCAATAAGTGCCGAATTGTGGTAATAGGTACCTATTGCCACGACATGACTTTCGTTGCCAAGCGTTACGACAGGACGCATGGTAATATGTTATTGCCACGAAAACCAAATTGTAGCAAGAAAGCACGCTATTACAACAACCATGTGACAGGTTGCCACATTTTTTCTCATGGCAGCACACGCTTAATGCTACAATTTGGTTTGTGGGAATAGCTTAATGCAACAGCCATCGAAACCGTGGTGATTGACTATTCGTGGCGATAGGCATTCGTGGCGATAGCCTATTCCAACATCGCTTGTTTCGTGGCGCATGCCCTTCCGTGGCAATATTCAATTGTTGCAATAAACTCAAACTCTATAGCAACAACTCTTATTTTCGTGGGTACACCTCTTTCGCCACCAACCTTATGTTTGTGGCATTAATTTATGGCAACAACTCTCAAAACGTGGTAACAAAAAATTACAATATACTAGTTTTGGTGGTGTATTTACTAGTGACACATCTAAGGTGCACCACTTATACTTCAAATATTAGTGGGACACCATTTAGGTGTGCTACTTATAACATACTAGTAGGGAAGCGCCACTAGTAGCAAAACTGGTGCCCCACTCGTAATGTATATGGGAAAAAAAATACTCCAAATTTACAGAATACAACCTAAAAAGAAAAATAATTTAAAAACAAGAAATGAAATGAAATCATACTTTTTATTACAGTAAGAATATTACGATGTCTTTACAAGTATCCAATAAAAGAAAAATTGCAAGAAAATAAAAGAAAAGCCTAAAACTACTCTTCTAATAATCGTATCTTCTTTTTCTTCACTTTATCCCTACAAAATGGAACAAAAATAAAAAAACAAAGAAACATGATCAGATCCTAGCTATAATAGAGATATATTCTTCTATAACAGATAGAATATCAATTTCCAAAAGACCAGTAGCTAGAATCCATCAATAAGTAGCATAGCTGGTGAAATAAATCATCAGGGAGTAGCACACATAAGAACTAAATCATATCCAAGTTAGATGTACAATCAAATTATGCTAGCCCATGATCAGATCCACCATACTGTAAGCTATCACTAGTAGCACAATACTGTGGCTAGTAACTATAGAGCAAGCACACCACGGACGCCAGGTGACCCAAAAAACAATAACCTAAAAAATATGGAAACAAGCAAGCTCACATAGATGTGTACTTCAAACCTACGGCCAAATGTTGCATGAAAAGCTACAGGTTTAAATTCCTACATTCCTATCATTAAGCAAACATAGAAATGTGTTTCAAACCTACAGGACAGAAAATGAATATTTAAACAGAAGTGCTACTGGGCCAAGTAGCTTTCATCTTTTCCTTGATCATAAGAAGTTCAAACAAAAGTCAACATCGAGCACAAAGTTCCTACCATTTCAAACAAGCATAATATGTTCTCGGCACACAAAGTAAGTTCTCCGACACAACAGGGACAGCGGGTTAGATGGCACCAGCCAGCCAAGAAAATATCATTTCTCGCCAATAAGAGATTGGGCAATGATATAAGAACCAAACACTAAAAAATTAAGCAACACATGGAAGTAGATCTGATAAGGGCATTAAGCAACCTAAAAGTTCCAAAAAATTCTAGTCGTTCGACTCGTAATCATTGAATCAGCATAGTACATGCAGAGTCAATGCAGACCAGTTGATGATATGAGACTTATCTCTAGCTAATATACAAGACTACAGTCCACTCAGCAATAACTTGGAGTTTTTTTTCTGGCGGTGGGCAATAATAGCAAGTTAAGAATCCACATTTCAGTTTGTCAAAATAGTTTACATGAATCACTGCTGCAGATTAAACTATAACATATAATAAGATATCACACATGCAGTGAGTTGATTGGTTGTGTAGGAAACTATACCTCTTCATTCAGCAATTCGAATCCTACAAGAACATGATACATTTCTTGCCACTGAGGGATAATCTGAGTTCTTGTACTGGTGGTATTCTCTGTCCTTGCACTACAATTTCTCAAAGCTTCCTTAATCCTAACATAAGGAAAAATTAAAATAGGAAGTTACATGAAAAGAAAGAATATGATGAGCTCAAATAGGAGGCATAGATAACTAGGAAAAACTGATGGGATTACTAGATGGTAAGAAAATAGAAAATTCAAGTAAACAAGTAGTAAAAAATTAACCTTCAGACTGAACTAACAAATAAACTAGTAAAAGGCTCTTCCTAGTAGAATTTTATTGTCAATAGTCTGAAATATCAAGTCTAGGAAGATTCAGATTTCGTAAGCATACTGAAGATAAGCATGACCATTCTTCAATATATAGGAGAAAACTCGAATGGATATCATTCATGGTATATATTTGGAGACAGGTAGAAAAATATAGCTATGAACCATACCTTTGATAGCTGATAAGAGCAAAGGATATTACAAATCTCTATATTGCAATTGGTATAACACGTGACAAGTAACTGAGTCCATACCTAAAAATGGAACCCATCAGATCTATATACACACGTTAGCTCCCAACGATTAAAAAAGTGGTTAGCATGAGTGTGGAATGGCACATGGCAGTACATGGACATAAAAGAGTCTCTAATATGTTTTCGCAATTCAAATGTCACAAAACTGCACAGTACAAAATTAAGTTATATATAGAAGGGGGAAGAAAGATAGCTCTCAAGATAAGGAACATAACACACGTGAGGCGGATTGTCAAACTAATTTACAGAACTGTTGCACAAATTAAAGTAGCTGGCGATGGAAGAATGGCGGTTGTTTATATCCGATGAGCTCAAAACGTGTTGAATTTGACTCCCTTGTCTCCAAGATCCCTCCAAAAACGAGGGTGTGGTATGCTCACAGTACAGATGTGTTTTTTATTTCTTCTTGAGAATGAAATTTGTAGGTTGGGCAGGAAATAAGCTACGGGAAAAAAGACACACTTATGAGCCACAAATGCATACGAAAGTTGAATTGCACTACACATCAAAAATCAGAATAAGAAATAGACACGGGTTAGTAAATGTAGGGATAGAACTTGGCATACCTAGTTGCTTTTACTACCACATACCCAGCTGCTTTTTATGGCAATGATAGCAAGTTCAGACAATTAGAAAACCGAGAAGAAATAACTTCAGTCCTCTAACATGAGTTTTTGACTGACCCCATTATGTCCAATATGCTCGTCCAAACCTTTGCTAACTCAATCGATTTGATACTCAGATTGGGATGCGCATGTGTTGATGCAAGTCAAACCACAATCAAGAGATAGAAAAGGTATGTACCAGATTCGGATGGACCGTCCCCGGTAATGGCATAAATAATATTGCACAAATCGTAACACGAAGTACCAACGTAGCTTGAACTCAGCCTATTAATTCATTCTGCTACGATTCTCAGCCTAGATGAATCTATACATTTGAAGAAGCATTTACTTCCATGATACTCAGTTATACAGGACCCTTCATTAGACTGAAGGCTAAAAATCGACCGAGTAATGGAGGCCTAGTGCTAAAGAACGAAACAGAAAAATCGACCTTTTGATGTTGCCGCGGTGTTCCTTGGTGTGAGGCGCCAACCGACCATCAGATCCTGCACGACCACGACGTCCTGCGAAGACGTCAGCCGTCGAGGAGGAGGGGATCCGTCCGGCGGAAGAGGAGGTAGGGCACCGACCAGGTCAACAGGACGAGGGGGTGGGGGAGGAGCACCAGAACAACGCGCCGGCCGGTGTTGGAGGCCTGGATACTGGCGAGGGGAAGCAATGTGTGTGGTGCTCCATTGATCTAGATCGGGTCAGGCGCATGGGAGAAAACCTGTGAGGAGAGATGGGGGTTGAAGGAGAGGGTAGGGTCCGTGGGTGGGTAAAAGGTTGCGGAAGGGAGGAGGGTCGCCGGAGGCTTGGGGTGGCGGGCGAGCACCGGGGAAGCAGGAGATGGGGATGGGTGGAGGCGGCGCTCGAGGAATGGTGAGAGAAGAGACGAGGGAGTCTAAGGGAGGGTGGGACTAGGGATGTAAATGGTACGGATAATTTCCGTTTCAAATCCGTATCCGCGTCCTTTTTTGAGGATATGGTATGTATTTTTAGATATCCGGCGGATATAGATGCGGATGGATATGGTATGCATTTTTAGATATTCGGCGGATATGAATGCGGATGCGGATATTTATCGAGCAGATATCCGACGGATATGATAGTGGATATGGTATTGATGATATCCGATGGATAAGGATAATCCGACATTTCATGCGGATTATCCGAGGTACTTAAATAGGATAATCCGATAAATTAAACGCAACCCTAATATCTAGACAATCTAGTTAATGTATTGGCTAGCTTTGCATGCTACGTATGCATGTTATACTATGCTATTACCAATCTTGCACTTTTATACTACTATTATCTAGTGTTGCACACTTTCTTGTCATTTATTTTGCATATACTAAATAAATTTTTATTTTTCTACGTGTATTTGTTCGATTATCCTCTTCTGATCCGAGTCCGCTCCGAATCTGCTCCATATCCGCAATCCGATATAATCCGCATTCGAATCCGCATCCGGCTATTATCCGCTTCGATCCGAATCCGTCAAAAAAATATGGTAAAGGATATGGTAATAACAATATCCAATCCGATCCGTTTACATCCCTAGATGGGAGTGGGACTGTGTGAGCGTTTTTTCTTTGATGACAGAGGAGAGGACGGCGTGAGCGTTGGGATGTGGGGTGGTCTCCTCGCGCACAATTTCGCAATTCGATCGAATTTTTCTGTCTCCACGCGCGCACACAGTTCGTGATTTGCACGCCAGGTCATCGATCTGCGACCTCTTCCGTGGTCGTCATCTTTGGTCGTCTAATTGGCCACATCCCAGGGCTGCCTTCAAAATTCGCCGTAGGTCTTTTAAATGACTACGACAAATCTGCGAGGTTTGCCGTAGGTCAACGGAATGCACCGTGAGTTACGAACGTCTTGAACATGTGGCCGTCTATTTGTTGTGAATTTTTCATTTCCCGTGAGTTTTCCTAGCGATTCGCCATGAGTTTTATTTGCCATGAGTTTATTTGTAATTTGCCGTGTGTTTTATATTTGTCATGCGTATTTGTGCTAGCCTGCGGTTAGAGCGTCAAGCGGGGCGGGTTGCGGCACAACTTTTTCACTAATCCTTCTCTAAATTTACTAACTTTTGAGACCCCTTTTTTGCCTATATTTTGCTTCGCGGGTTGTTATGCGAGTGCCGCTTGCCACCCTACCTGCGGTACATTTTGATTGCTGTGTGCCTCGATTAATTGCTCACGGCAAACCTTCAAACCTTTGACAAATTGCAGAATTCCTGTAGTGACGACAGAAAATTGGTGGGTCCACAGAAATATATAGGTTTCTGGTAGTGGTCGATCTCAGATGGAGCAGAAACGCCATGGAGAAAAACCATTGTGTGGCTAGTCCTAGCATTACATAAGTGGTTATTGTTGTATGTAATTATTATGCCAAGTTTAAATTACTTTTACATGCATAAATATTTATTTATTCCGGTCTTCATAGGTAAAATATATTACTTTATATATTAGAATACTAGTCAGTGAACTAGTGGTCCGACCAGTAAAAACCTGAACCGACAGCCTTACCGGTTCGATCACCGGTCCGATATTTTAAACTATGGGCTCAGGTGGTCCACGTCAATTAACAGTATAGAATATCGTTGCAATAGCTTGCTCTTTATTTCTACAGTAGTGGGTTGTTGTAATATCCTCTACATATTGTCACATATGCACAACTTGTCATAGTAAATAATATTTATTGCGACACGGGGAAATTGAAGCAAATATACTCTTTTACGACAAATACATATTTTGTTGCAATAGAAGGACATTTTTTGCAACAATATTGGTACATATCGCAATGTGATACAGTTGCCGCAATATCTTTCTGAATATTATCACGGATAACTCTTTTGTTGCGATATCTAATCCCTATTGCATCAAAATGACTAATTCTCGCAACGGAATTTGGTTATCACAATATCGGAGCCATATTGCAACGACCATGCAGATTGTTGCAATACGGAGCCTCTATTGCAACAAAAAGAGTATTTATTGCGGCAAAACTCGTTCATGGCAGTATGAGCGTCCTAATACCACAAATGGGGAATTCGTGGCAATATTGCATTTTATTACAACGAAATATGGTTGTAGCAATAAATATTGTTGCAATAGACCGAATTTCTTGTAGTGGAAGTGGGATGGAAGGAGTTCTATAGCCATGGGAATTAAATAATATGTGAATACATGTTAAATATTGATTTAATCATTTACTCATAATTATTTAATAAAAGAAAAAAAATTAAATGGTTAAATTCCCTATTGGACCAATTTCCTAAGGGGAAGGGCCCATGAGGGGAAAAACTAAAAGGGAGGAGGAAGGGGAGGTGGCCGGCTGGGCCCTAGGGAACCCGCATAGGGCCCATAGGATCTTATCCGGTCGGACAAGCCTCTCCCCCTCCTCTTATTAGCTTAGTTCCACATGGCTAGGCCAAAGGGTTTGGGGGTCCCCTTCTCCCTATATAATAAGAGGCATATGGAGGCAATTAAATGATCAAAAAATAATAAAAATCTTCCTAGCTTTGAGGAAAGCTTCCATCTGCGTCCCTCTCTCTCCCGAGACCATGGTCCCAAGTCTGGACTGCGTGAATGGGGGACTACTTCACCGCGAAGCGCCGTTGTGTTGTGGGGTTCGGGTTCCAGAAGATCTACTCCCGCAATCTCTGCTGGATCGGAGGAGCGGGAGTCATCATCAAGCACCGGATGTGTGCGACTCCCTCGGATGTGCTACACTTGTGGCACTAGGAGTTGTCGAGGAGCCGCCAGAGCCATCGGAGTTCAGAATGACCCTGAGGTCAGCGTTGGTACGACTACATCATCAACACTCTCCCGAGTGACAAAGCTTTTTGTAATGGTAAATTTTCGAAAATTCCCTCCTGTTACTGCATTACTAATAGATAGATCTTGACATTAGGATTCTTGGCGTAGGAAAAATTATTGTTTTTAGGCGTGCAACCCCAACAGTGGTATCAGAGCTAGATCTATGCATAATATTGCTAGTACGTGTAGAACACATGAGTTGTAGTGTGCGAGCGTTGATTTTATAATTGTTACCCTCTCACGTGTACTTGCGCATACCATAATAATGCTTGATGAAGCGTCTCCCAACCGATCTTACGCGTTAATTCGCGAGACTGGTCCACCAGTGTAAGTGGCTTTGGGGTGTATGTCTCTCTCGCATTAGTTGGTCCGCCATTTACAACGGAGGGCCCCGACAGGGGTGTAATAGGAATTGTTTAATCAACATTGTGGTTGAAGTTCGTAGGTAAGAACGATTCTTTCACGAAATCCCTAACAACCACGTAAGACATCCAAAGATGAAGTAGAAGTGTCTAACTTTATTTTGCATGAGAGTTGTGATGTGATGTGGTCATAGTCAAGGTAAAATAGTTTATTTCTTTTTGCTAAGTAGTAGTAACGGTCATCATGATGGTAAACTACAAGACGGAGGCGCCGGTACCCTAGTGCCCATGGCATCGGAACCCTAGCGCCGGCCCCGGGGGCGCAGGATGGAGATCGTGGCACGAAGGACCATATTGCATTGAATTTACATTTGATCTTTATTATTTATGCATCTTGTTGTGTGCTAGTATTAGATACTCGACGGTAGCATAATAAGATGAGCCCTAAAACATAATACCAACAAAAGTGTTCTCCCTTAGTGTGCACCACCAATAAAGTTCTCCGTTATGAGGCACGCTGTGATGATCGGGTGTCAGACATATCTGCGTTCGCATATAGTGAGTGTAAGACTTGTTGCACAGCTATACACGTAATGTTGAGTTGGTGAGCCTAGCATGTATAGACATGGCCTCAGAACACGAGATGATCGAAATATCAAGCACGAGTCGTATGAATGATGTGATCGACGTTTTGACGTCCATCTTTGCAACTGTATCGCTGGCCCTGACGATCGAGGATGGAGTAGTGAATGGGATCGTGTAATCACTAAAACCTTTTGGGGGATAATAGTTTTAGTGGAGTTCTTTTATAAACAAAATTAAAATTGAACTCACATAATTATAAACTTAGTCTAAATCCTTTTGCAATTGTAAATATAGAAAATGGTTCGCCGTGAAGCTTCTTTTGAGATTGCTGAGTGGGTAGCTAGTGAGAAGCTCAAACTAAATGGATTCAACTTCCTAGAGTGGCTTGTGCGTCTGAATGTCCTCCTTACTAAGAACAACGTGGTAGATTACATATGTTACACGATAGATTTGGAGCAGCCATCTTACTATGAGACCCCACGGTAGAGGGATGACCACTATTACCGTCGTGAGATGTCCTCCTTCATTCAAGTGATAATGCGCTATGGGATGGTGGACGAACTGCATCCGCTCATGGGTGATATTGACCCATATGCGATGGTGGATTAGCTGAGAGCAGAGTTCAAGTATGAAATGCGCATCTGGAAGCATGAGCTTCTTGGAGATTTCCTTTCCATCAAGATGAAGGAACACACTTTCCCGGAGAGTCACTTGGAGCGCATGCATGATGTGCACATAAGACTGGTTCATTTCGTGGACTACTGGATAACTGATTCCTTTGCAATAGACGTATTGCTATGGTCGCTACCTCCCAGTTAGCAAGGGCACATCCGGACCTACGTAATGAGAGGTGATGGGGAAACACAGGATTTCCATGAGTTCACATCACATTTCAGACATGTGATGGTTGAACCCATTGCCGGAGGGGTCATCGATGATGAAGGTATATATGATATACAATTTTATAAATATTATAATCTTGCAAACACTTGTTGTAGTATTGAAGTATCCGATACTTGTTCTGTTTTATGAAAACATGTCCTTCTGCATAAAAGTTGCTTGCTGGAGAGGAGGTGATGTTGCATGTTGATGGCGAGCATAATGATGATTATCGACGATACTCTTCCTCGACATTTAACATTTACTTTATCAGTTTTGGATAATTATTGTAATCCATGGATTATGAACTTTATTAGTGTGTCTTGAACTTCGTGAGACGATTATTCATATGAGTTTGTAGTAAAATAGTTATTCTACTTTTATGAATGTTTTCTATTCATGTTCATATGTTTTCGATTATGTATGAATTATTCATTATGTAAAATTAATTGATAATGCATGAACATTTGTAAAATATTGAAATGCCTTGGAAATACCCATCTTAATGATATATTCATTTTGAATGAAACCATTGTTTGAAATTCAAAAGTTATGTTGATAATAAGTGAAATTTGTAGATATTTGATCTCTTGTCACATACAAATCATGCCCATGTTCGACAAGATAGCTAAAACACCGCGTATTGTAAAATACAAAGTGTTTGATGAATTGTTGAAAGAAAATACATATTCGATGTACCGTATTTGAACAAAGTGGTGATTATCATTTTGTAATTGTTAATTTAAGTAAAAGAGTTTACCAAATGAAACATGAGCGTGAAACTATTTTATGTGATCAAAGAATTTCAGCATCAAAGGGTATTGAAAAAAAAAGAATTAAATTACCACGATTTGATCAATAGTAATGAAATTTTACGTTATAATATTGGCATGAGAACTTGTGAAATGCGTTTCACAAAATTGTGATGCATTTAGCTTTTCAAAACGTTGAATTGCAAAATCATCATAATGTAACATTTGATATTAAGTGAGCAATAGGTGGCGCCAGCTAAATCAATTTAGTGTTAGTATAAAGATCATTAGTTGGAAATAGCAAACACTCATTTAGAATAAAGTGAACCATATGAAATTCGTGGAATCGGTACCATATTTTGTATGGATTATCATGGAAGTTTTGGAGTTATTTGATATCACCGAAATAATAGCTAACAAATCTTTGTAGTGTATTAATTGAATACAAAATACATAACTAAAACCAAAAGAAGGCAAAACCAGCATTTCTAAAAGTTTGGTGTGTTCTCAAGAAAGTGTGTTCTAGAGAATATGGTTAATGGAAGAAAGTTAGAGCATGATAAAGGTATAGGACCTCGCATTAGAGTGTTAAGAAGCGCAACAGAATGTGTTCCAGAACGCAACTCTTCATATAAAAGAAAGAGATCAATGATAATGATCATTATGTTTTCAATTATGATTTTACTGATAAAGTAGGATTCGCGGATATGTCCTACACATTGTGTGAAATTATTCATGATCAAATTGTCAAGTTAATAAACAAGACATACCTACAAACTACAGAGGAATTGATGGAAAAACTAAAATTACGAGAAAACCTATAAGTGAATTTCACTTAAGGTTATAAAGTAAAGTATTACTGAATCTTTTCAAGCAAAGGTGTTACTTGATATTTCTGAAGGACCACAAGGTCATACGAAAAAGGTGTAGGACAAAGCACAATTCACCGCAAATAATGTCTTGGACGAATTCAAATGAATTTGATTCAGAAGTGCTAAAGTCTAGTGGATTAAAAAATAGCAAGGTACTAAAGTCTTGTAAAAGTAATTCTCATTTTGATAATTGATCAAGGTATTTTGAAGTCATTCAAACTATTGAGAAGATATGCATTTTGCATAAAATGCAGTGGGATCTAGAGAGTCTTCCTTAATTAATATGTGAATGACATATTTTTGAGTGGGATCAATGTAAGTTTCAAACTTAAATATGTAGGTGACATATTTTGAGTGGGGTTTGACTTAATTCATATGTGTATATGACACATTAAGAATAAGGACAGAAGTACCAATAAATGTTGATTTATAAGGGTAAAGTTAAAAGAGAATGTCATATAACATTATGTTGGAATGTATTTCGGAAAGAGATTCTGAAGAAGTTTCGGAATAGAAATTGATTAAGGAATGGTCCTTGATCATTCGAAATAGGAATATCATTAAGTTCTACATCGATGGTTGAAAGAAAGAAAAGGATGTTCGGCATCCACTATGTTTTGACATAGGTTCTGTCTTATAAACCATGATAAGAACTCAACATAATATGATGAAAGTTCTTGTAAAGAAGAACAAGTTTAGGAATGATTAAGTGTAAATTACTAAACAATGAGCTAAGATTGTCCATAGTGTCTAATGAAAACTATAGACATGTTTCCAGATCCATGAAGGACGACATGCCTAAAGCATAAAGTGTTATGCTATAAGGACATATGTTAACCTTAAAAGATTGGAAATCTCTGCATCGAAATACTTCCTTGAGTGTGGTGATAAACATAAAAAATTGCACATGGTGCACTATTGATTTGATGTCTACATTTAAAGTATAAGTATATGAATACTACTTGGTGTTATGTATAATGTTGCGGCTGTGGAAGTTCATCTTCTCACATAGTGTGTTCCAGTGCATAGTGCCCATGAGAAAGTTTGCATTGACTGATCTAACGTCACTGCTGGCTCCTGGAAACGAAGACCTCACTCTGTTACCATAACTACTATACATACACAAGATGTTATCATAGGATTATAAAGTATTAATGTCAATTAAGGTGACATTAGTAATTTGCAAAGGATGTGAGGGGCTGTAAAGTCCAGACCCTAGACTCAATCTCTTCCATGAGAAAGCATGATCAGAAGTGCTAAGTTTTATGGTGCCGATGATTGGTAAAAAATGCAGCTAGTTTATTTGTACTCTAGTGCAAGTGGGAGACTAGTGGAAATATGCCATAGAGATAAATAATAATATGTATTATTATCATATTTCACAAATTTTATAATTAGGTTTTATATCATGCTATAATTGTATTAAAAGGAAACGTCAATGCACGTGTGATATGTAAACAACTAGGAGTTCCTCGTGAATCTCTAGCCACTGATTCATTGGTCAACAGATGATCGAGGTTTCCTGATCATGTGGCATTTATGCCAGTTGACAATGGATTCACCTCATTAGGAGAATGATATGATGAGCATACCAATCTACGCATCATAAAATGATCATTGCACAAAGTTCAAGTTGCAATTTAGGAAATGTGGTGACTTGTTCCTCAAACCGTGAGACCGTATTTAATCACTGTCACCCAAGAGTGCCTTGTTCACATCAAACGTCACTCAGTAAAACGGTGATCATAAATGTGTGTTCATATACATCAAAGGGGCATGTAGAGGCATATGTGTCAAGAGCGGAATTTGTCCATCCGTTTGACAGAAAAATACTCTGGGCCCACTCGGAGAAGTTATATCCATAAGCTAAGCATCGTGTGACTAGGTCACGAGGATATCACAGAATGAGTTAAGTAGCATTTGTTGGTAACGAGATTGAACCCGACATGGTGATGTCATTGATTAGATCTCGGACAATGCAAGTATCGCATAGGCAAAAGTAATAGGCACAATGTTGATGGTTCAACGACAAAGATTTCATGGAATGCACGGGGGTCATTGTGGGCATTCAGGTCCCGCTAATGATCATTGGTCCAAGAGGGGTATCGACCATGCCTAGAGTGTTCCCGAACCGTAGGGTAACGCACTTAAGGGTTTGATGATTCTCAGAGATTGTTTTGGTATGAATGGAATCACCAAAGAAAAGGGAGGGAGAAATTGGAAGGGTTCGGAGAAGGTCTGGAGTGGGATGGAAGGAGTTTCATAGCCACGAGAATTAAATAAATATGTGAATATATGTTAAATATTGATTTAATCATGTATTCATAATTATTTAATAAAATAAAAGGAATTAAAATGGTTAAATTCCCTAAGGGGAGGGCCCATGAGGGGAAAAACCAAAAGGGAGGAGGAAGGGGAGGTGGCCGGCTGAGCCCTAGGGCACCTGCGCAGGGCCCATAGGAGCTCCCCCACTCATCTCCTTTGTTTAGTCCCACATGGCTAGGTGATGACTGCAAGTGCACAGATCATTTGTAGCTAGTTTTGAAATAAAGATATCGATCCCACAGGGAGCAGGAGTCTGAAGTCTAATGATTCTTGAAATAAATATATTACAATAGAAATGCTAGATAAAGTTCTAAGTGACAAGATAAAATGCGAGTATTGTGTAAAAAGGTGTTTTGGGTTTTAGGTATAAGAGCAATAATAAAGTAAAGTAAAACAATTGAATACAGAAAATAAGTATCACGTATGTAAGAGAGATTGGAACTGTAGTAGGGGAAAAGCGTTCTCAGAGAGTAGCGGATACACCACTAGTATTATAAGGAGCTAAGATAAATATTATCATCATGAACATTCTCAACTATGTATGCGTGGGAGGAACTCTGTATTTGGACAAATAGGCAGCAGCCGCTGCTCACATCATCCTCATAACCACAGTAGTGAACAATCGACATCAATCGAATTACCGTGCTATTAAGGGACGTAATCTCATAGGACATATCCCATGGCATGGATAGTGTTCCGTGAGTTTCCTCGGTTTCCCAAGTTGATACGTAAGGGATGCCAACAGCTTTATAGTCACTATAAGTGCTAGCACACCTCCGTCTACTAACAAGTAGTTTCCTCCATCAAGTTCTCATAAGAGGCAAATATTGAGAGGTCGACTTCTCTCAACATCAAGATGTAGAAAATTTAACACATGGTCACAACGATAAATATCATAATAGACTTTATCTTATTCAATCTCATACTAGGGTTTCTCCATCTCCCAAGAACTAATGATCTACTCAGACATGGAGGCAATTAACATCATGGCAATAACAATGGAATCTATCATACATGAACAGTACTTGTATAAATCCACAATGAGTACAAAAATTACAACAAGATCTAAACAAGATGTAGATGTGATGGATGGAGATGGTGGCGATGCAACGATGGATGATGAAGATCGATGCCTTAGCCTCCCGGATCTGCGCAGGGCGAAGATGGATCCTTGGTGGATGAGTTCCCCCTCCAGATGCCTTCCAAAGATGAGGTTTCTGTGATTTCTAGGTGTTCTGTATGTCGTCTCCTTGAACCAGTTGCACGGGGTGAAACTATTTGAGGAGGCGGAGGCAGCGCCAACTATACGGCCAGAGCTATACGACCGGAAAATTTGCTACGGTCGTATAGTTGGTCGTTGAACTCTCTGCATCCTTTGTTCGCTTCTGGTTTTCTTCTGGTAATATTTCCCAAATAAGCGAATTACGCTGTTTTTGACTCCTTTTCTCCACAGTACAACTGCTCCAAGAATTGTATCCATTAGATCCATCATCTGTCCTGATCCTGGTGAAAACAGACATAAAATGTGCGCACGAGCGCCGTAAAATACCAAGATCCTACATCTACAATGCAAAATAATAGTGTGAAACATGATGCAAATATGCACTCATCAACTTCCCCAAGCTTGGAGTCTTGCTCGTCCCGAGCAAGTTTTAGCTTAATGGATGTGATCCTCATATTCATGAAGCTGAGTCGATAAAATAAATGAGGCAGTTGCAGCATGTGTTTATCATATACGATACATAG
The DNA here is from genome assembly GCA_023614405.1 of Avena insularis. Classification (NCBI taxonomy): domain Eukaryota; kingdom Viridiplantae; phylum Streptophyta; class Magnoliopsida; order Poales; family Poaceae; genus Avena; species Avena insularis. Next base: position 439,462,005 of record CM042693.1, read on the forward strand.
GAATAAGTTCATGAATAGTACCTTACTCAAACCATCTGAATAGTATAAGCAGGCTTCCACACCTTGTGATCAACAGTTCATAAAAGATGAATCTCAACATAATGTAAAAGTGTTCGGTTCAACCGAATGAGTTAGCGAGGTAGTCCCAAGTGTTTTAGGATCGACGTATTCACTTGGGATTCAAAATCTGAAAAGTGTCTCTTTTTTATACTACAATGCAGAGGTATATGCCTACTTGCTCTTTGCACACTCGCCCTTTTTCTTCTTTATTTTTCTTTTCTTTCGTATATATGCTCACACTTTTATGTAAGTGTTGTGCAAAGGAGCTAGCAATACATTCCACTTCATGTAGGAATTCAAAGTTTAACGATATCAATTATCAAATTCCAATTGTATATAAAGCATTCTTATGACTTGGAGATTCTACCTCGACTTGTTCTCACTCTATTTTGATAGCACTTTCATTTTCCTTTGTTCAAGGTTTCTCTTTTTTCAACTTAGCTGTATAGATAACTTTCTTTGTAAATCAAACCATAGACTTATAGCATATTGACCAAATTATCTTTAGGTGTTCCATTAATACCAATGGTGTGGAAGACTCCTATTGCTAGCATCAAGTGCAAGTAAAATCATACTCAAGCCATTCATATATCAATAAAGCAAACACAAACTCAATATTGCTCCATATAATAATAAACTCGGAATTTCATAAAAAGGATCGACTATTCCCGAAGGGGATCTAATGATGCAAACTTTATTGCTAGTTTGAACTAATGCAAAATAGTAATAATAAGAACTTATAGGATAGATTACAAGATCTTAAAGATCTCCCCAAGCTTGGATAGATTACAAGGTCGTGGATCACTGTGGCGCCATGGCGTGTAACACCGCGGTGCGTAGCTTCTTGTTGGTCTCCTCCAAAGTAGTTATGAAACTATAGCACCTGCGAAGATCAGATTGTAGAGTGTCCACTCTATCTACGAGCCCAGTCACCAATATAAGGAGGTCTTGCTTCTTCTCCATCTCATTGATACGGTGACGGACTTCAACGCGATGGAGTAGCTCCTGCTTCTGATATATATCCAGTGCCTGCATGCGATCCTTGGTCCTGGGACAGCTTCTTCTTCCTCATCCATAATTGATTAACCGGGGAAGTGGAAACCGTACCTCCACTCTTCTTGAGGCTTAACCTTCATACGAGCACCAATGGTTGGCTTCGAGAGTGGTACCTTCGCTCCCTTGCTAGCACCTACACCAATATTAGATAATTCCTTACGCTTGTGTGGCCTTGGGTCCGTAGTGATGAACTTGACCGTCTCCACACGTCCTTTTCCATGTGGCTTGCGATCCTCTCTCTCTTGTTGAGCTTTCTTCATCGCCACCCAATCGATCTCCGGTGGATCATAGACGTCACGACGGATGTAGATGTCAACCACATCATCATTGGAATCATTGTTGAAGTAGCTTGGCTCGATGTACTCCTTGTACCTCGGGCTAAACCTCTCCACCTCCTCATCATCGTCCTCCATGGACGGGCTGATAGAGCGATCCTTGGAAGGAGTAATGAGCCCCATGAGTTTTCCACGGCCTGGGATGGGATAGCTAGATTGGTTCCTGTAGATTATGATTAGAGAGAGACAATGGCAGTATATAAGGGGGGTCAGAGGTCGGCAAAACTTGCGAGAAACACCAAATTTTTGTCTAAGATAAGAATCTTAACAAAACAGGGAAAGAAATCACGGATTTGGAAGTGTCCTGCCACGTAACGACCAACTATATGGGCGCGACTCGTATAGTTCCGCTCGTATAGTTGGTTCCGGGCAGATATTTCCAAATATCTCGAGTCCAGGTCGATTAAATCATGACTCGGAACCGACAATAACGTTTTTTCATAAACGAAAAGTGTCTAAGAGTTTAACGACCAACTATACGGCCGGAATTTTGGCTCCGGTCTTATAGTTGTGACCGTATAGATAATAACACCGAAAATCAAAAGTGTTTGAGAGTTTAACGACCAACTATACGACCAGAATTTTGGCTTCGGTCATATAGTTGCGACCGTATAGATACAGACACCCAAAAGCAAAACTATCAGAGAGTTTAACGACCAACTATACGGCTGGAAATTTGGCTCCGGTCGTATAGTTGCAACCGTATTGGCTCAGATATCGAAAACAATTTCACGAAGATGACACAGAGAGTTTAACGACCAACTATACAGCGGGAGCTTCCTCTCCGGTCGTATAGTTTCGCCCGTATAGTTGGTAAAAACCCTCTAAAACTTCAGAAAAACACAAGGAATTCAAAGGCAGATTTTTTAAAAGTAAAAAATGTGAAAACAAATCACTTATTTGGGTAAGAACACTTACCTTGCACTTACCATTTGTTTATTCGGGAATGAAAAGTTCCTCCAACAACAAAGATTTCTTCTCTCTTGGAGGAATTGACCTTAGTTCATTGAATAATTCTCGTAAATGAAAATCACTAGGACTAAAGTTCCTCTCAACAAGATTTGTGTCTTGCTGGGCAAACATGGATACTACATCTAACATCTTTATTTCCTGCCTCTGCATGATCTGCAACTCAAATTCTTGAAGTGAAAGAATCCAATGGAACAATCTTGGCTTATGGTCTTTCCTCTCAAGGAGTTCTTTTAAGCCATCACTATTTGTGTGAACTCTTACCTTTGCATCAACTAAATAGGAACGAAATTTATCATAAGAGAAAAATACAGCAAAAAGTTCCCTTTCTTTTTAGGGTAATTCTTTTGAGCACCATTAAGAGTTCTACTAGCATGATGTATAATATTAAATCTACAACCAATATGTTGTCCTAGAGTTACTCCTACAACATCATCACTAGCTTCACATATTAAGTCAAAGGTTGTATCCTAGATAGGTGGTTTAATAATAGGGGCATGGGATAAAGCATTTTTGAGTTTATCAAAGGCTTCAAGACACTTATCATCAAAATTAAATCTTACTCCCTTTTGCAGGAGGTTAGTCAAAGGTGTAGATATTCTAGAGAAATTTCTAATGAACCTTCTATAAAAATCCACATGTCCAAGGAAACTTATTATACCTTTAATATCCCTAGGTTGTGGCATTCTCTCTATTGCCTCAATCTTATCTCTATCAACTTCAATTCCCTTACCTGATACCTTGTGTCCAAGGACTATACCTTCTTTGACCATAAAATGGCATTTCTCCCAGTTTAGAACAAGATTAGTTTCTTCACAACGTGATACGTCGTAAACGTATCTATAATTTTTGATGTTCCATGCTTGTTTTATACCTACTTTCTTATGTTTTGTCCATACTTTGGAGTATTTTTACACATTTTCTGGAACTAACCTATTAACAAGATGCCACAGTGCCAGTTGCCTATTTTCTGCTATTTTTGGTTTCAGAAAAGCTAGTAAGGAAATATTCTCGGAATTGGACCGGACAAAAGCCAAAGTCAATATTTTACCCGAAGCAACACGGAGTTCGGAGGGGAGACGAAGTGGCGCACCAGGGCGACCACACCTGGTGGCGGTGCAGCCTGAGGGGCGCCACCAGGGGTGTGGGCCCCCTGGTGCTCCACCGACCTTGCCCCTTCGCCTATAAAAGCCTCCCGGGACGAAAACCCTAAGTAACCGATCAAAATTCCACGAAAGAGTCTGTAGCCGCAGTCATCTCCATCCCTAGATCGGGAGGGATCTAAAGCTCTTCTTAGCACCCTGCCAGAGGGGAGAGATCACCCTGGAGGCCTTCTTCATCACCATGCTTGCCTCCGGTGTGATGCGTGAGTAGTTCATCCCTGGACTACAGGTCCATGTAGTAGCTAGATGGTTGGTTCTCCTCCTTTGTGCTACCATGTTTAGATCTTGTGAGCTCCGTTCATGATCAACATCATCTATTTGTAATCTTACATGTTGTGTTTGCGGGGATCCGATGGATATTGAGATGCTATTTCAGATTGATTATTGATTCTATCATGTCTATGTTATTTGTGATCTTGCATGCTTTCTGTTGTTAGTAGCTATCTTGGCCAAGTAGATGCTAGCAACTCCAAGAGGGAGTATTTATGCTCGATAGTGGGTTCATGCCTCTAGTAATCTGGGGAAGTGACAGAAATCTCTAAGGTACTAGATGTGTTGTTGCTACTAGGGAGAAAACAACAATCCTTTATCCATGGGGCAATCGTATTGTTTACTTTACACACTTTGCTTAATGCAATTATCTGTTGCTTGCAACTTAATACTGGAGGGGGTTCGGATGATAACCTAAAGGTGGATTATTAGTCATAGATGCAGTTGGATTACGGTCTATGTATAATGTTGTAATACCCAATCAAATCTCATAGGAGTCAAGATGATTAGTATATGCATGTATGCTTTCTCGGCATATGTCAATTTCCCCGCTGTAATTTGTTCACCCAACATGTCATCTATCTTAAGGAGAATCACCTCTAGTGAACTATGGACCCTGGTCCATTCTTTTACCATCAATCTACAATCTAATATTTACTGTTTACTGTTTACTTTCTGCAAGCAATTACTATCTTCCACACAATACGTTTAATCCTTTGTTTTCAGCAAAACCGGTGAGATTGACAACCTCACTGTAAGTTGGGGGCAAAGTTCTGTGGTTGTGTTGTGCAGGATTCCAAGTTGGAAACAACACCTTGGAGGTGTTTCCTTGCTCCTACTGGTTCAATAACCTTGGTTTCATAGCTGAGGGAAAACTTGCTACTGTGCTCATCATACCTTCCTCTTGGGGTTCCCCAACAAGCTCGATATATTTTGAGCCATCAGAACACTGCAAAACTCTTTTGAGATTATCCAAGCAACTAGTAAACGAAGGTCCATAGACAGAAAAGTCATCCATAAATACTTCCATTATAAGTTCTATAAAATCCGCAAAAATAGCAGTCATGCATCTTTGAAAAGTAGTTGGAGCATTACATAAACCAAAAGGCATGCGTTGGTAAGCATGTAAACCATAAGGACTAATGAAAGTTGTTTTAAGTTGGTCATCAGGATGAACAGCTATTTGAGAAAAACCAGAGTATCCATCCAAGTAGCAAAAATGAGTATGGTTTGCTAACCTTTCTAAAGTTTGATCTATGAACAGTAAAGGATAGTGATCTTTCCTAGTCTCTTTATTCAATTTTCTGATGTCTATGCACATCCTATGCCCAACAATAGTTCTAGTAGGTATCAATTCACTGTTTTCATTAGGAACAACAGTAAAACCGCTCTTCTTAGGGACACAATGAATAGGACTTACCCATTCACTTTCTTTAACAAGATAGATTATACTTGCGTCTAGTAGGCGTACACTTTCTTTTCTTACCACTTCTTTCATTTCAGGCTTCAATCTTCTATTAAATTCTGCGACTGGTTTAGCACATTCTTCCATGAATATTCGATGGACGGCTATCATGGGACTGATGCCCTTCAAGTCATCCATTGAGTACCCAAAGGCCTTGCGATGCTCCTTAAGTATCTTCATGAGTTCTTCTTCTTCTCCTGAAATTTTAGCACTAATAATAACGGGAAATTTATTCGTATCATCTAAAAACCTGTATTTAAGATTTTCTGGTAGAGTCTTCAACTCTGGGGGTGATAGTTCCTCGTCCCCTCTCTTTTCTGGCTCTTCAAAAGCCTCATCGGTTGGAGGTCCCATAATGGGAAGTGAATCGAATTCATCTTCTAGTTCTTCCAGGGACTTGTCCTCCATAACTATTTCTTCATAATTTGGATCTTCATTTATTTCTTCTTCTTGATTACTAAAGAAAAGAGCCGCCATTTCCTCAATAGTTCTCTCTTCCTCTTCTTCTCGTATTTGTGGAGGCCTGTCTTTAAATTTGGAAAAGTGGAATTTATTTTCCGTTTCCCCAAGCTTAAGAGACACAATCTCCTTCTTGAAATTAACATAGGCACCTATATCACCCAAAAAGTTCCTTCCAAACATAATTAGGGAAAGAGTGTCAGCTGGCATATCAACAACTACAAAATCGATAGGAAAGTTTTTATTGCCAATTGTGACAGTTGCATTTTCAACTAATCCCATTGGAATTCTAAGATTTTTATTGGCTAACATAATTGTCATATCAGTATTTTCAATTGTAGCCGGTTCTATTTCTTCTTTTATTTCTAAGTAGAAATCATAAGATATAACATTAACTTCGGTTCCAAGATCACATAAACCTTAATGCGAGGTTTCTTTGAATATGCATGAAAGAATAGGCTTACCCACATCTTTTACCTTTGTTTTACCTTCAACCAATACGGAAGTCTCTTCATCAAGTTCAACTATGTTACAATATGAGTACATAGCCATAATTGCTTCCTTGGTTACCTCTTAATCTTTGGTTTCTTCCAGATGTTCCATGACTTCTGGCATGCTTTCCTCTTCCTTCTTCTCCTATATTGCTTTGACCTGTTCATATTCAAGAATATGCTTTTGTGCAGTGTTAGGGAAAGGCATTTCATATATTGGTTCTAGGGAGGCCAGTGTTGCTTTATCTTCTATTTTCTTTTCAGGTTTGGGTGGTGGATCATACTTGACCGGACCCTCCTTTGGAGCTTTTATATATCCTGTAAAAGCTTTAACAACTTGCAACACAAGATATGAATCCAAGTAAAGTTCTTTAGATAATTATTTAACATGGCCTTTTTTATTGTAGTCATGAATACAATCATGTTCTGTTTCTACGCCCCCTTCACTTCCTAGACCAAAATTCCATGAAACTCTATGATCATGAATTCTATTAAGTAGAGCCCAAGCTTTAGGTATAGGAAGATTCACAAAGGCTCATTCTGCGAAAGAGTCTAGTTCAATTTTATTAGGTTCAATTAAACCGCCATAAAAGATATGTAGTAAATACCATTCAGGCAAATCATGATGAGACATAGACGTAGTAAATCTTTAAATCTAATATAAGCTCTTACTAGTACTTCATTAGAACGATTCTTCCAAGTCATTATAAGACGCCTGATTCAAAAAGATTTTGATAATGGATAATATTTTGCTAGAAATTCACAGGCTAGATTATCCCAAGTAGTAGTGGCTTCAGGTGGTAGAGATCTATACCATGAGAGAGTTGTACTTGTCAAAGTCTGACTAAAAAGTTTAATCCTTACCTCATCAGCAGTATATCCCGTCAATAGAAAAGTGCCACATATATCTTTGAAACATGCGATTATGCTCATATGGATCATGATCTTCTTCATCTCTAGTAAATTGCTTCTTATGTAGAATACCAAGTAGTAGAGGATTTATTTCAAACCCCCTTATCTTCTTATTGGAGTTGTCTCTTTTATAAATATCATAGGGCTTTCCAAAGTCGTTGAGTGGGCTAGCACTAGTCATATGCTCAAACTCCATCATGTTGGTGGAAACCTATAACTCAAAACAAAATTAAGAAAGACAAAAATAAATAAGCAAAAACTAAAAGACCTACATCACTTAGCTCCCCGGCAACGGCGCCAGAAAATAGCTTGATGACTGCAAGTGCACAGATCGTTTGTAGCTAGTTTTGAAATAAAGATATCGACCCCACAGGGAGCAGGAGTTTGAAGTCTAATGATTCTTGAAATAAATATTACAATAGAAATGCTAGATAAAGTTAGTGACAAGATAAAATGCGACTATTGTGTAAAAAGGTGTTTTTGCATTTTAGGTATAAGAGCAATAATAAAGTAAAGTAAAACAACTGAATATAGAAAATAAGTATCACATATGTAAGAGAGGTTGGAACTGTAGTTGGGGAAAAACGTTCTCAGGGAGTAGCGGATACACCACAAGTATTATAAGGAGCTAAGATAAAGATAATCATCATGAACATTCTCAACTATGTATGTGTGGGAGGAACTCCGTATTTGCACAAATAAGCAGCAACCACTGCTCACATCATCCACATAACCATAGCAGTCAGCAATCGACATCAATCGAATTACTGTGCTATTAAGGGATGTAATCCCATAGGACGTATACCATGGCATGGATAGTGTTCCGTGAATTTCCTCGGTTTCCGAAGTTGATACGTAAGGGGTGCCAACAACTTTATAGTCACTCTAAGTGCTATCACACCTCCGTCTACCACAAGTAGTTTCCTCCATCAAGTCCACATGAGAGGCAAATATTGAGAGGTCGATTTCTCTCAACGTCAATATGTAGAAAATCTAACACATGGTCACAGTGATGAATATCATAATAGACTTTATCTTATTTCAATCTCATACTAGGGTTTCTCCATCTCCCCAAGAACTAATGATCTACTCAGACATGGAGGCAATCAACATCATGGCAATTACAATGGAATCTATCATAAATGAATAGTACTTGTATAAATCCACAACGAGTACGAAAATTACAACAAGATCTAAACAAGATGTAGATGGGATGGATGGAGATGGTGGTGGTGTAGTGGTGGATGATGAAGATCGATGCCTTAGCCTCCCGGATCTGCGCGGGGCGAAGATGGATCCTTGGTGGATGAGTTCCCCCTCCGGATGCCTTCCGGAGGTGAGGTTTCTGCGATTTCTGGGTGTTCTGTATGTCATCTCCTCGAACCAGTTGCACGGGGTGAAACTATTTAAGGAGGCGGAGGCGGCGCCAACTATACGGCTAGAGCTATATGGCCTGAAAATTTGCTCCGATCGTATAGTTGGTCATTGAACTCTCAGCCTCCTTTGTTCGCTTCTGGTTTTCTTCTAGTATTATTAATATTTCCCAAATAAGTGTTTTACGTTGTTTTTGACTCCTTTTCTCCACAGTACAACTGTTCCAAGAATTGTATCCATTAGATCCATCATCTGTCCTGATCCTGGTGAAAACAGACATAAAATGTGTGCGCGAGCACCATAAAATACCAAGATCCTACATCTATAATGCAAAATAATAGTGTAAAACATGATGCAAATATGCACTCATCACTAGGCCAAAGGGTTTTGGGGTCCCCTTCCCCCTATATAATAAGAGGCATATGTAGGAAATTAAATGACTAGAAAATAATAAAAAGCTTCCTAGCTTTGAGGAAAGCTTCCAGTCGCCTCCCTCTCTCCCCTCTCTCTCTCCCGAGACCATGGTCCGAAGTCTGGACTGCACGAATAGGGGATTTCTTCACCGTGGAGCACTAGTGTCGTCACGCTGCAGGGTTAGGGATCCAGAAGATCTACTTCCGCAATCTCTATTGGATCTGAGGATCAGGAGTCATCGTCAAGCATCGAATGTGTGCGACTCCCTCGGAGGTGCTGCAATTGCAGTGCTAGGAGTTATCGGATCTGCCGGAGCCACCGAAGTTCAGAACGACCCTAGGGTCAGCATCAGTACGACTACATCATCAATACTCTCCCGAGTGACAAAGTTTTCGTAACAGTAAGTTTTTGAAAAGCCCCTCCCGTTACTGCATTACTAATAGATAGATCCTGGTATTAGGGTTCTTGGCATAGGAAAAAATATTTTTTTCAGGCGTGCAACTCCCATAGTAGTGCACTCAGGCTTCGGAGGAAGGTACACATCCTTGAGAATTTCACTTCACCTACAAAAATAATCATACCTCTGGATGTTTTCAAAATTCGAACGTGACCCAGATGATGCCCATGTGCCGTTGAGAGCCGAGCGGCCATAGCGAGCAGTTGGGTTCGTCTAGACAGAAAAGTAGAAACCAACGAGGTTGTGGATGTGTACTTGTTCTACCCAAAGATACATTTAGGGTGTGTTTGGTAGGTTGACTCTACCAAGAATTTCTCACCTCAGCTCGATTTTGGTTGTTTGGTAGGTCGGGTTCACTGACTGGGCACTGCCCACCCGATACAGAAAACAGCTCTCGGCACTGCCCGGTTGCAAACCTCAGGACGAGCTTCGCACCTCAGCCCTGCCACGTCTGTGCCGAAAAATCATCCCCGCGCATCCAGTTTTTCTCTCCATCTGCCCGCCCCGTATTGCTAGAACCACCTAGACCCTGGTCCGACCCCGAGTGCCCCCGTTTCCCTGCTTCTCCCTCCTCGCTCACACCCCCGAACCACTGCCACCATCTCTCCTGCCCCTAGATCCCCCTTCCGGTGAGGCTCCCCGCCCCTGTCTCTCTCTACTGAAATAACTCCTAGTCCTCATCCCCTTGCCGCTGCCCTCCCATGGTTTGATGAGAGCATCCATTCGCCGGCATGGAGATCGCCGGGGCCAGAGCCGGATGTGGACGCGCGGCCGCCCATCTATAGCTAGCGCCGTTGAGCCGGACGAGGAATTCAACCACCGGCCAGCTGTAGTACTTCTCCACCCTGTTTCCCAGCTGCTGTAGTACTACTCCGCCCCCATCTGACATGTGCGCTTCCGACCGATAGTGACTGCAAGCGGTGTTATATGTTGTACTTTTATTATGGACCGTAAATTTGCTACTCCCTCCAACCCATATTAGTTGACTCAAAATTTTCTAGATTTGGATGTATCTAGCACTAAAACTTGGCTAGATGCATTCATATCTATATGAATCTATGTCAACTAATATGGGTCTACTTAATCTTATATTGAGCACTTGTGCCTGTTGTTTTGGTGCTGCAAGTTGGTGCTTATATACTTGTTGAATTTGGTGCTGCAATTTGCTACTCCCTCCTACCCATATTAGTCTAGATACATCTGAATCTATACAAATTCGAGTCAATTAATATGAGTCGGAGGGAGTACTTAATTTGCCCACTTACGGATATACCCCAGTGTGCTACAAAATTTGTTAGTATGTGCGGAAATTATTATATACTTGTTGAAGTTTACAGTTGTTGAAATATTATTGGTCTCACACAGAACAGTCTACCAAACATAGTCTGAGCTCAGCATGCCTAAACAAACATGATCACCAAACAACATCTCAGCTCAACATATCTTGATGGACACAGGCTACCAAACAAATGACAGAATCTCATCACAACTTGGCTTGGGTCAACATGTATGAGGAAAGAAAGGCATTCTGGGTTCAGCCGACCTACCAAACACACCCTTAGTGTAGCACAATGTCTATGTCAAGATACATATCATACTTTGGGTTGTGCACATGAAGATACAAAGGATATAGGAAGGTAAGATATGAGTGAGCGGTGTGCACCGTGTGTAAGGGTTTTACTCATGGATTCTTCCCTTTTGTGTGTGTGTGTCTGCTTTTTCTTACTTTTTGGGGGATTTTCTTTTCTTTTCTAAACATAGCCGTTTCTTCCTTGAACAAAGGAAAACCTTTGGGACGAAGCTTTTGGCCCATCAATGCCTCTTGACCATGGTCATCTTTGATGGGCTTTGTTGGTGCTCATGCTCATAGAAGTATTTTTAAGTCAGCCAAACGGTTGGGTACCACGAAGGCTACACCGTACAAGCATGAGAACCACTGACATGTGGGGCTAGCGGAGGACTGAGCACCACCAGCTTTGTTGATCTTGAGCAGAGCGTCTTCTCTTTGACGCAATAGTGTTAGAGCATCTCCCTTATCTCGCGGGTGAAACGTGGCTAAGGGCGTGTACAATGTTAGAGAAGGCATGTCTTCTCTTAGCCCTCCACGTAATCTAGAAAAGGTAATAAAAATAAGTTGTACAATGGGTCATCTCTTATTATCATCTCTAAGAATAAATGTGAATTGACTAATTATAGTTAGAAATTGTGTTGATAAGAGAAGGCACAAGGTACAATGTATAAAATATTCTTCTCTTATTTTTAAGGGATCATCCCTTAGCTAAGGGAAGGCAACCTTCTCTTTCTTCATTCTCTCTCCTCCAACTAAGTGAAAATCCAATGTGGAAACCGTAAGGGAAGGCTGGCGTCACCGCATTGTACATGCCCTAAAGGCTTCTCTTTTAATGTTTGCATATGCGGGGTCTGTTTGATAATAGTCAGCGTGAACCCACAAAGCTAAAACACAAAATAGAGAAATTTGATAGTTTCGTCAGTTTTAGCGTAGATCCAATAGTTTAAACATCCAACCACGGCAATTAAGCAAGTTTTAACATAGTTTCTCGCAAGCACGTCACACATGACCAACCAAAATGCAACACAACACCATGAAACAAAGACGAGCATTAAGCATCAATGCCATGCAAGATGGAGTCATCAACACCGCCACCACCACTACCACTAGAAGGATCATCATACCTAGGTCGAGCATGGCCGCCTCTCCTTGCCGCTTTCCTCCATCTCTCCATGATATCACTCCTTGCATCATCATGCTACTCTAGAGTGAGGTTGTCCATGATGCTTTGGTCCATCGTCATGATCTTGTTTTCCTCAACAAGGAGCTTGGTCATGGACTTGGTTTCTTTGGCAACTGATTTCCTTTCCTTAGTGGCTGCCTTGCGCAACCCATATTCTTCCTAGAGTGCTTGCCACCTTGCTTGCTTCTCTTGAGTTTTCTTATCAGCCAAGATCATCTTTGCTTCCAATGTCTTGGTCACCATCAACTCATTTGAGTGCAATATGTGATCAATCTTCTCCCGAAAACTTGAATTCTCAATTTTTCATTAGCTTCTCCTTGGCCATATTATTGCCATCGGCCTTGCCCTTGTTTCTTCCTCCCGGTGAACCATCATCCAATTGGATGAACGCGCCTATCTTGGCTGGAGCTTCTTGCTCCCTCAACTTCCATTTATCGCTTTTTGAGTAAATTCTAACAATGTTCAAGGTTGAATACCTTGACCTTGGAAGATGCCATGTATTTGTACTGTGCTCCTGCAATTCTTTCCTACAAGATGCTACACCGTGTCAAAATGCAACACTGCCTCAAAAAATGCACACATACGTAAAAAGATACTCACATGATCACTTTCATGTGTAACACTTGGTGGTGCACCATGCACTTGCTCCAAGCATCCCTCCAATGACTACAACTCAATTTGATCACATCCCAATGACCTTGGAGTGATTGATAGGTGCATGGAGCCATGGTAGGAAGAAGAGGCATGAATTGAAAGAATTTTTGCTCGATCCTTTGCCAATAGCGCTTCCCAGTTTGGTCATTGCCAATCATGGCATCGAGAGACACACTCTCCCACGCTTTGACCAAAGTGACCTCTTCCAATTACGTGTGATACCTTCGATCTGGATTCATGGATGTAGTATAATAGCTTTTTCCCTAGAAGACCTAGCTTTAATCGAACCTCATAAAGCAATGCTAAAAGGAAATAAAAAGGACACGTCTATAAGACTTTGTTTCTTTGTTTTACCTTTGTTTATTGGACCAATCTAGTTTACTTTTATAGGAGGTTGAATTAATGGATGGAGATAGGACAAGGTTGAAGATCCACCTGCAGCTGCACATCATATGGGATAAAAGATAATAATAAGCACAATCACGTGTAAAGTTTTAATAGTGATAATCTCTTGTGGGCAACACATCCTAATATACTAGAGCCCCCATGATGCAGCAGGCATAGCAGAAGTCTTTTAATCCAAATGAGGGAACCACGAAGCAATGGGCTACAAATGATTATAAAGTGTGAAACACAGATCAAAGCATTAAGTGGAGATATTGTTATGATCCCGAATGGGTCGCGAAACGAAGACCGTACTACCCTTTATGTCACTAGGGTTCCTATGAGATCGCCGCTAGCCAAGTATCTCACCTCAAGCCTTTATCAATCTACGGGATCTTGGGTACCTAAAAGTCCACAGATCGAGACAAGAGACAAAGAAAGAAAAGATAGAAATCGCTATTTCAAACAATACACAATTCTCCCATTTATTAGATGCACATAATCGCTGTGAGGTTTCTCCCCAATCCACAGCCCGTGAGGACTACTCACTCATAACAATAAGATCAAGGATAGAAAACATTATGCAAAATACTTAGATTGAAATCAAATATTCTTACAATGGTTGCCAAATCATAAGGAGATCTAAAGTACAAAGCAATGGCTATGGCTAATGGAGGGGATGGATGATGGATGGATGAACAATGGATGAAAAATGGCGTGGATCTCCTTTCGTGGTGTTGTATGCAATCTGAGAATGGTGACCCTCTGGCCGGCGGCTGGAGCCTTAAAATATATAGGTTTCTTCACGAAAATTGTAGGGTTTGACGATATGAAGCCGTCGCCACATGGTACAGGCGGATGGTACGGCGGGCCCTACCCGTACCAGTGGTCGTTACGGCGTCTGACGCATGGAATTGACTCCATAATTACTTGGTCATGTAGACTTCCTCAAACACGTTCATTATGACTCATGATTTTGCATTAAAAAGCGTGATTTCCTACACAATGTTTAAACGTAGTGGAAGATAGCATTAGTGGCAAGGATTGAGAGTTTCTTGTCAATTGCTTAACCGAAAACAATGTTTAAACACAGTGGAAGATGGCTATTTTTAGAGCCATAAACCTCCCCAAAGCTCAAACCTTGATCACCCTCGAGCAAGAAGAAACAAAAGAACTATAAGGAATTCAATGTTTAAACTTGAAATAACGAGAACAAGAATTCACTTACGGTTCGTAGTCATATGCACTCGGTACTCCGTCCATCTGAGAGGCTTATCAAAGTTAGAGAGATGATAAGAGTACTATACAAGCTTCGGTAAGTCAAGACAATCAAAGTAAAGTTTAATATAAGTATAAATAGCTAGAAGTGTAGCAATCAATCCAATTCTTCTAGTCAACTCTTAGCTTGCCAAGGAACACTAGGATGTTTTTAATATCATAATTGAGTAAGAGAGTTTATGTCCTAAGTAGCATAATAGTGAAGTGTCTTATTTACGCCCACATCAATAGATTAAGTCTACCAAAAACACTTCTAATCCAATTATTGTCTTTAAAGAAAATTCATAAAGTAGTAACGAGACCATGCCAAGGACTTGTTATGTGGATCTTCTTACATATCTTTTTTTCTTTTTCTTCTCTTTTTTCTTCCTCTTTCAAGGATCATTGGCTGTTTCTTTTACAAGTGCTTGCACAACCTTTGAGAGTACCAATACTTTTGCCCATATATTGACACATATGCCACTCATGTCATCAACTCATAGCCGAAATCTGGGGTTATACCATAGATTGTTCAAAAGGTAGCAGAGTTATTGGCGTCCCAAAGGTGTGCATGAGAAACATAGAACTTTTTCTTTTCTCCTCATCATATTTTATTCTAGAGCCACGGTTTGATCCACAAGGTTAGCTTTGGCATGCATCACAATTACCACTAGACTTCATTTCAATCAAACAACTCCTTTCAAGAGTGTCGTCAAGACTATCAAAACATCTATGGGGTTAAGTATCTTGAAGGGTATACTCTCAAGACAATCATTCATTAAACAAGTTGTAAGTTTAAGACTTTTACTTATTGTACTTGTTTGGCAATATTATTTCCAAGGCAAGATTCGGTTAGCTAAAAGAACTAGAGCAAAACTTTCCACAACTAATCATCGTACCAATAAAAAGCTCTACTCTAACTATATAAAATTACTCCCACTAGCATGGCATCTTAGCAAATCAACCAACTAAGATAAACAACTCAAACTTCAAAAGTGGGAGACATTGGACACACCTTTCATAAGTGACTTCATAATCCTTTTCCTTATAGGGATGTGTTCCTTAAAAACTCAAACGCGATTACTCCCATAATAAAATCAAAGCAAAGAGGCAAAATACAAATCCACATTTACGAAAAAAGGAAAAACAGAAAAATCTTTTTATATTTTTGTGGATAGGGATTTAAAGAATAGAAAAGAACTTGTGACCAAGAAAGGAACTAAGAGAATAATGTAGGGGTTCGCGTATGAAAACAATAAAATTTTACCCTACGCCCCTGAACACCTGATGTTGCCAAGACTTATCTATTAGTAAGGCAGTAACGGGAGGGGATTTTGGCGAACTTACCCTTGAAGACCGAAAAGCATTGTCAATGCTCATGAGAGCGTGGTAGATGTAGACGAGCCGAAGCCGACCTCAAGGTCGTGATGAAGTCCTTGCACTCCTGTGGATCCAACGACTTTAGTGCCTCAAATGTGACACCTCGCAGGGAGTTACATGCATCCGGTGCCTGGCGATGACTCCTGCTTCCCTGATCTAGCAGCAGTTGCGGAAGTAGAGCTCCTGGATCCGAATCCCGCAGCACGATGGCGCTCCGCGGTGAAGATATCTCTCGTTCATGCAGTCCGGACTTGGGACCATGGTAACGGGAGGGAGAGAGAGATTTATCAATTGGAGGTCTCCCTAAAAGTGAGAAAACCTTTATTGAATATTGTGTGTATTTTCTGGTCAAAATACCCCCACTATATATAGGGGGAGGGGTAGGTACTACCTCCCTCAAAGTCCCGGGGTGGGACTAATGGAGGAGGAGGTGGGCGGAGGCGCCGCCGGCCAGCTCCCACCATGGGCCCCATGTGGGGTAGGCCCACTAGGGCCGCTGGCCACTCCCCTTGGCCCCTCCTAGGGGTTCGGCCCCTCTTGGGCCCTTTCCTCTCCAGGATTTAGCCCATTAAGCCTTTTGACCTTTAATTGATTTCTTTTATTAAATAATTATGAATAAATGATTAAATCAATATTTAACATTCATTCACATATTATTCAATCTCCGTGACTATGGAACACCTTACACCTTCACTCCGAACATCCTCCAGACTTACCGAAACCCTTCCGGTTTTCTCTCTTTCTATTCTTTGGTGATTCTACCGATCCTATAAACACTCTCTAAGCATCATCAAGCCCTTAAGCGTGATACCCCACGGTTCGGGAACACTCCAGACATGGTCAGGACACTATCGGACCAATGATCAACAAAGGGACCTGGATGGCCATGTGACCCGTGTGCATTCCACGAAGATCTTTTGTCGTTTGAACTGGGACTGTCGCGTCTTATTCCTTTTGTCTCTCAATACTTGGATTGCCCGAGATATGATCAATGAAATCATCATGTCAGGTTCAATCTCGTTTCCGAACAATGCTACTTGACTCATTCCGACAAGTGATATCCCTATGATCAAATCACACGCTGCGCAGCTATTAGATATAACTTCTCTGAGTGGGCCCTCGAGTATCTTTCCGTCACGCGGATGGACAAATCCTGCTCTTGACATATATTGCCTCTACTGTTCCTCCAAATACCTCAACACACCTTTATGATCACTGTATTACCAAGTGACGTTTGACGCTATCTAAGCACTCTCGAGAGATAGTGATTGATATAGCCTCACGGTCTAAGGAATAGTCTACTAGGTTTATTCTAATCATCATAACTTGAACTTTGTGACATGATCGGGTCAAGATGTTTAGGTTGGGTATTAGTTCACCATCTCATTCTCAGAATGAGGTGACTCCATTTCCAACTAGCATAAATGCCACATGATCAGGAAACCTTGATCATCTGTTGACCAATGAACTAGTGACTAGAGTTTCACTGGGAACCCCTGGTTGTTTATATATCACACGTGTATTGGAGTTTCCTTTCAATACAGTTATAGCATGATATAAGACTTATTATTATATGAAATATCATAATAATCCTTATTATTATTTGTCTCTAGGGCATATTTCCAACAGTCTCCCACTTGTACTAGAGTACAAATAAACTAGGTGCATTTGTTCTTAATCATTGGCACCATATATTCCGGTACCTTGAACATGCTTGCTCATGGAAGAGGTTGAGTCTTGGGCCTGTACTTTACAGTCTGAAATCCTTTGCAACTTACTAATGTCACCTAGATTGAAATTAATACTTTATCATAACATGATAACATCTTTGTGTATGCATCGTCGGTATGACAACAGAACGGCCGGTTTCTAGGAGCCTACAGTGACTTTAGATCAACCTCGAGGGCTTTCTCATGGGCACTGTGCCCTGGGACACATCATTCTACGTTAAAAGCGAACTAGCCCCGCCATAACATTATACATCACTATCGATGGTAGCCTTATCTTTTATTATAAATATAATTATCGAAACACTAGTGTATCCTGTGCAACTTTCGATATTTTGTTCACCTCGCTTCCTAATTGACTTTAGTCAGTATTATCGATATAGGAGTTTCCAACATATTCCCTTACAACATAACCCTTTATGCTTAAGATATGTCATCCTTCATGGATTTGGAATTATGTCTACAGTTCTCTATTAGACACTATGGACTAACTTAGCTCAACATTCTGTGATTCAATCTTAATCACTATTCAAACGTTTCTTCTTGGATCATATATTATGTTAAGTTATCATGGTTTTCTAAGATAGAACCTATGTCTCAACATAGTGTATGATGATCATCCTTCTCTTTCTTTCAACCATTGATGTTAAACTTAATGTTATTCCTAATTTGAGTTATCAAGGACCAGTTCCTTAATTAACTTTTATTCTGAAACCCTTGTCAGAATCTCTTTAGGAATACTACATAATATCGTAATATACTTATTATCAACTTCTAATTTCTATAAATCTTTATTTATCGGTACTTGTGCTTTTATTCTTAATGTGTCGTATACATACTTATGAATCAATCCTTGAGCTCCCACTCAAAATATATTCCCAACATATTTGAGTATGAGTCATTACTCCTACTCAAAATATGTTCCTACATATTTGAATTTGAGACTTACATTGCTCCCACTCAAAAATATGTCATTCATATATTGTTTTAGGAAGACTTTCATAACTCCCACTCAATTTTATGCAAATTGCATATCCACTCACTATTTTGAACAACTTCAAAATCCTCTGATCATTTATCAAACTGAGAGATTTACTATGAGATACTAGTACCTTACTAGGTTTAAATCCACTAAACTTTCAGCACACTTGAATCAAATTCATTTGAATTTGTCCAATACTTTATTCATGACAAATTTTGCCTTCATCATTCACCTTTTCCTTCATGACTTTGCAGTCATTTGGAAAACTCAAGTAACCCTTTACTTGTTAAGATTCAGCAACAAATTGCTTTCTAATCTTGAGTGAATTTTGTCTTTAGGACTTCTCATAACTCTAGTTTACCATTATTTCCTTAGTAGTTCGTAGGTATGTCATATTCTAGTAATATGGCAAATGATTCACAAATGTCTCCATACAAGATGTGGAGTACATTTTGAATCCTACTTTTTGTAGTGAAAACACCAGTCGGAAAAACATAATGATCATTATCATTGATTCTTTCCTTTATGAAGAGAATCATTCAGGAACACTTTCCGTAGCGCTTCTCAACACTCTGATGCAAGGTTTTGAATCCTCATCATGTTTTTCACTATCTTCCAAAAGCTTCATATTCGAGAACATAAACTTTCTCGAAAAGCACCAAAATTCAAGCAACACTAGTTTTGCCTTTCTTTTGGTTTAGCCATGGATTTTGTATTCAAAGTTTCCAATGAATACTCTACAAGGACTTATTCGCTATTGTTTTGGTTATATCAAATAACACCAAAACTTTCACGATGATCCATACAATATATGGCGCCAATCTCACGAATTTATATGGTTTACTATATATTCTAATTGATTTCTAACTATTTCTAACTAATGGTCTTTACATCTACACTACAACAAATTATTTGGCGGCATCTATTCACCCACTTGATATCGAATATCACATTGTGATGCTTCGCATTTTGACATTTCAAACGCATTGCATTCCACAATTTCTTTATGCCATTCTTATAAAGTCAAATTTCATTGCTATTGATCAAATCGTAGTAATTTGATTCTCATTTATCTTTAATACCCTTTGTTGATGAAATAATTTGATCATATCAAATAGTTTCATACTCATGTTTATTTTGCTAAACCTCTTTACACATTGCAAACAATCATATAATGATAATCACCATTTTGTTAAAACACAATACATCGAATATGTATTCTCTTTTAACACTTCATTAAAACAATTCGTATTCATGCAATACACGGTGTTTAAGTTATTTTACCGAACTTAGGCATGATTTATATGTGACAAGCAATCAAATGACTTTCACACATTAACAACATAACTTTGAATTTAAACAAAGGTTTCATTCAAAATGAATATATCATTAAGTTAGGTATTTTCAAGGCATTTTATTATTTTACAAATGTTCATGCGTTATCAATTAGTTTCAAAACCAGGATAATTCACACATGATCAAATAAGATATGAACATGAATAGAAATCATTCATAAAAGTAGAACAACTATTTGTTACAAACTCATATGAATAACCATCTCACAAAGTGTGAGACACACTAAAGAAGTTCACCATCTTTCGATTACAATAATTATCCCTAAACCATAAACTAAATGATAAATATTGAGGGAGAGTGTCGTTGGCCATCATCATCATGCTCGCCATCAACACGCAACGTCACATCTTCTCTAGTAAGCAACTCTCATGCAGAAGGACCTATTTTCAGCAAATCATAACAAGTATCAACTATACTTAACACTGCAATATGTGTTTGCAAGATTTATAACATTTATAAAATTGTATATCAAATATATACCTTTGTCATCGATGACCTCACCCGCAATGGGTTCAACCATCACATCCCTGAAATGTGATATGAACTCGAGGAAATCCTGTGTTTCCGTGTTGCCTCTCTTAATGCAAACCATGGCATGTGCTTGGTATCTTGGTGGTAGCGACCGCAGCAACACGCCTATTGCAAAAGATCTTGCGAACCAGTTGTCCAGGAAGTAAGCAAGACTCATGTATGCATCATATATGCGTAACAAGTGATCATCAAGTGAAGAGTTCTCCTCCATCTTAATGGAGAGGAAATCTCCCATGAGCTCATGCTCCCATATGCACACTTGTTCCACGAAATGTGCTCTAAGCTGTGCCATAACCGTTCGGGGATTAAGGCTTCCCACAATTGGCCATAGCCCAGCATCCATTCCGAATGGCATCGTTACTGATATGAATGTGGCCATCACACAACGACAGCAACGCTGATCCCGCTGCTCCTGGGTCTCAAGAAAATAGTGCTGCTCCAAATACATCTCGCAGATCATGTAGTCGGCCACGTTGTTCTCGCTAAGGAGATCATGGAGACGCATAACCCATATAGGGAAGTTTGATCCATCTAGCCCGAGCTTCTCTCCATCTAACCAATCGTCAACAGGGAAGGTAGCATCAAGGAGAACCATTTTCTACATTTATAATTGCAAAAGGAATTTAAAATTAAATGAGTTAATATAAAAATTCCACTAAAAACACCTATCCCCTAAAGGGTTCTAGTGATTACACGACCCCTTTTCCCCACATCTCCCCCGATCGTTACATCCATCAATGTGGGTGCTAGGGTGGTTGCCTAAATGTCGGTCACATCATTCATACGACTCATGCTCGATCTTTCGACCATCCGTGTTCCGAGGCCATGTCTACACATGCTAGGCTCACCAACTCAACCTTAGTGTATTCGCTGTGCAACATGGCTTACACCCACTGACGAGGGTTTAACTCATCAATGCCCATTGTTATGGACTTGGGTTTTGGAGAAGGAGGGAGCGCTGGAAGCATCAATCGGCTAGCAAACAAGAACACAGGGGACTCAAAGATTTACCCAGGTTCAGACCTCATAGAGGTCCCTACTCCTGCTTGTCTACTCGTGGAATTATCAGAGGAATCGAAGATTACAATGGTGCACAGATGCAATCTGGCAAGGGTTGTGGAAACTAGGGTTGCGTGTGTCCTCCTCGCCGCCCCCTCCTAGCCTTTATATAGATAAGCTAGGTCTTAGGTAGCAGGTCGAGTCGGTTACAGGTTAGGGTTTTCCCTTTAAACTTTTATTCTTTAGCTTCTTCTTGTTCTGTAAGTAATCGAGAGTCTGTAGGTTACTCGAGTTCTACATTTGGGCCTTGACGATGCTGTGGGCTTCCGTTGTATTCAGGCCGTATATACCAAACTCGAGTACTTGTAGGGTATACCCATGTCAGTATCCCCCGAGTGTCCAGCGGAATTGCAGATTGGACTAGGGACTTTATGAAGCCTTTCGAGTGCATGAGTGGGTATTTTTTCGACTGCTCTGTTTGTGTCATAGGGATTGTTGATGTGCGTGCCTGATTTAACCGATGTATCGATATCAGTTAACTACCTTAGGGTAAAACAACACAATCTACTCGAACTCGAGTCCCCGGACTCGAATTCGGAAAAGTGCTGGCATAATTCGACTCAAGCCGCGGAGGTCTTACATGAGTCGAATTCTAGTATATGGGCATGAGCACTCGACGCGTCCATCAAGGCATGTTCATCGTACCTGTAGGCACGGATATATTTCTGGTAGTGCGCAGCAAATGCGTTGCCCGGCCTTATTCAGGTCTTATCTTCACGCTGCAAGCGCGGCATCTGAATTTTGTCATCACGGAGATGATTCGGGTGACCCAGGAGACGCAGTCTCTTTGTAGGTAAAAATATATGAGGCGGTGTCGCCATAAGCTTTGAGTGTGGATGTTATCGACATACAGTACGATGTACAAATAATCATAGGGTGCGCGACCAGCGCTCCCTATGGGAGTAGCCCCCGAGTGCCTGGTTGAGTCGAAGACTCTTGCAAGGACTAAAGAACTTTCATTGCATCGCGTCTTTTGTTTGCTTGTTTCAGTCAAATTTGTTTCCAGTGCTCCCTATGGGAGTAACCCATGTCCATAATTGAATCATGGATTCGAGTGATTGGGTATGCTTTAAATGTCCATGTTCCTATAGAAGAGAAAAAGAAAAATCGTAGGGTGCGCGACCAACGCTCCCTATGAGAGTAGCCCCCGAGTGCTTGGTGGAGTCGAAGACTCGAGCAAGGACTAAAGTAGTCAAAGTCTTTTGCTGTTCAATTTTGGATGACATCAATGCTGACGATGTGATGACCTCAGTTGCCCGCGTG
Source organism: Avena insularis (assembly GCA_023614405.1). Taxonomy (NCBI): domain Eukaryota; kingdom Viridiplantae; phylum Streptophyta; class Magnoliopsida; order Poales; family Poaceae; genus Avena; species Avena insularis. The sequence goes on from CM042693.1 coordinate 439,484,776, forward strand.
AGAGGGTTTGACGGGACGTGACGACCGGTGGGTCCCATTTTCTGACTCTGACTTGACCGGGCGTGCGTAATCTTTGTTTTAACTGTGCCTCCTTGATTTCCGCATGTAATGGGGGGTAGTGGGGGACGGTTCGTGCTTCGGGTCTTCCACATGTCGATCACGATGGACGCCACGTGTCTAATAGGGTTTTTGCTGGCTGTTGGATTACATCTTCCAAGGGGTTAAGTATTAGTGCTGCAACGGTAATTTTTCCCATCTGCTCTTTTCTCTGCCTTTGCTTCCGTCGCCATTGCTGCTTCTCCTCTGCTTCCTAGAGTTCATATTTCTTGCTTGGCTTGTGATAGGGCACATCGAGTGGTCCTTCGAGTGAAACTCGGAATATACCATCCCCTGATGATACTTTAATGCAGTCGCGCTCAAGGGTGGATGAGCTGTCTCTGCTCTCGTGACTCTGTGACCACGTTAAGCAGTTGGAGCGCGAAATGCCCGTGCTCCGTGGTAATGCAGATGTATGGAAGTCGAGGGCGGAAAAGGCCGCTGCCCGAGAGCAATATCTGCTAGGGGAGGTGATGCAGCTGGGCGACCAATTCAAGTGTTAGCTTTCTGCTTCCTTGTCTCTTCTTGTAGCCACTCGTGGTAGTTCATTGCCTTCACACTTTGGCCTTTTGCTTGATGTAGTTGTCAGTGTATGCCATCCGCAAGACGAGAAGGACAGGATTGCCATTCATATGAATGATCTGACTCAAGAGCAGCTTCAGGCGAGTGGCTATTTCTGGGTGGGTCATGATCGTGTGATCGCACTTGCGACCCTGCAGGATCGTGCTTCGCGAGTGCTTCACTTCCTGAAGAAGTCGCAATCGTGCTTGAGGAATATTTATCAGACGATGTTCCCGCTGGATGTCGGTCCATCGAGCCTGCTGGCTCTTCTTGCTAAATTTCAAGACTTGGGTGCAGTCCGCGAGTGTGTACGACAATAGTTAGTGGCTGGTGCCAAGGCTGCTCTATCGCTGGTGCGACTGCACAGGCCTGATGTGGATGTTGCAGCGATTGCTGCCGGATCGCTAGTGCCGCTAGCAGGTTCGACCTGGAACATGGTTCCTCACTACCAGGCGGTGGATCGCCCAGCAGAGGATATCGTCGACTTCTTCGAGGAGCAGACAAACGTTCCTTTGTTGCAGCAGTAGTATAGTTGTTATCCTGCACATAGTTACGCTAGTGTTGTAAAGTTCATATATATATGCTGTGTGTAAGTGATTGATATTGATGTATATAAAGAGTTTGTTAACTCGTATGTTTTGCGAGTGCGTTGCACTATGCGATTCCTTTTCGTTAGCCTGACGTGAGATTATCTCAGCACCTTGCCAACCTGTCAGGTGCGTTGCAACTGGGTTGGTTTTTGTCAAGGGTTCGATTAGTACGCCAGCTACTCAGGATATCGCGTTAGTTCGTAGAACAGATGTGTATAGGGTGGCGCAGCCCCCGAGTGGATAATTTGCAAGAAATAAAAGGAACATAGAGTTTTGGGGCACTTAGCTTTATTTATTCTCAGGATAGTACGGGGTACAATGTGTGGCTAAGTAGCCTTGGCTGAGTAGCCTTATTTGCAATGTAAAAATAAAAAACGACTAAGGGTAGAAGCGCCGCAGCTGCGCGACGTTCCAGGGGTTGGAGTATGCGACTCCTGTCTCGAAATCTTTAAGGCGATAGGCGCCACCTAGGATTACTTCTGTAATCACGTATGGTACCTCCCAGGGGGACTCGAGCTTGAGATTCCCTTGCTGTTTCAGTCGTAGGACCAGGTCTCCTTCGACGAAGGATCTGGGGCGTAGCCTTCTGCTGTGGTAGTTGCGCAGGTTCTGCTGGTAGATTGTTGATCTTTCCGCAGTGATTTCTCTTGCCTCATCAAGGAGGTCGACGAAATCTTCGAGTGCAAGAATTGACTCCTGCTCGCTGTAAGCGACTACTCGCGGTGCTTTGTATCGTACCTCTGCGGGTAGCACCGCTTCAGCACCGTGCACCATGAAGAACAGGGTGTACCGCGTGGCACTCTTTGGAGTTGTGCGCATGCTCCAGAGTACCGATTGCAGCTCGTCTGGCCAGCAGCCTGTGGCTTGCTCGAGTGGCCTGAGGAGTCGCTTCTTGATGCCGCCGCAGATGAGCCCGTTGGCTTTTTCGACCTGACCGTTGGTCTGTGGATGTGCTACGGAGGCATAGCTTACATTGATTCCCAGATTCTCGTAGAATTCTTGGAACTCCTTAGATGTGAAGTTCGTCCCGTTGTCCGTGATGACGCTGTGTGGTACTCCAAAGCGATAGACAATAGACTCGAAGAAATTGACTGCGCTGTATCCTGACTGGTTAGTCACCGGCATGGCCTCTATCCACTTGGTGAATTTGTCGACTGCGGCCAGAAGGTAGACGTAGCCTCCTCGTGAGGACTTTGGGAGCTTGCCGACCATGTCGAGTCCCCATTGCACGAAGGGCCAGGCCAATGGAATTGGCCGGAGCTCCGCGCCAGGTGCGTGTGGCTTGTCCGCGAATCACTGGCAAGCGTTTCATTTTTGGACGATGTCCTTGGCATCACGCATGGCCATAGGCCAGTAGAATCCAGCTCGTAGGGCTTTGGCGACGAGGGCTCGACTGCCAGCATGGTGCACGCAAGTCCCCTCATGGATGTCGAGGAGAACATCTCTTCCATCGGCATTGGAGACGCATCGTTGAAGTACTCCTGTGATGCTGCGCTTGTATAGTTCGTCGTTGATAACAGCGAATGCCTTGGATCACCGTGCAATGTGTCGTGCGTCAGTTGGATCGTCCGGCAGCCTCTTGCTGAGAAGGTATGTGATGTACGGTTGAGTCCAAGATGGCTTGATTATCATGACGCTCATCGGCCCTTCGAGTCCTGTGTCAAGCTCCAAGTCGTCGAGTGCCATTGGCTCATTGGGCGGCACAGCCCCCGAGTCCATTGTTGTGCTTGTTTTCTTCTCTGCGGCCTTTGGCTTGATGGAGCATTCACAGATGCGCTCGAGAAATACCCCAGGTGGTATGGGGGCGCAGGTAGAGCTAATGTTGGCGAGTGCGTCCATCTCTTCATTACTTTCGCGGCGTATGTGCCGCAGCTTGCAACTGTCGAAGTCCCCTTCGAGTGTGTCGTAGAGGTCGCGGTAGGCGATCATATTGTCATTCAGTGCGTCGCACTCGTGCATTGTCTGGTTGACGACCAGCTTGGAGTCGCCGTATATTATGAGCCTCTTGGCGCCACAGGCTTTTGCCATCCTCATCCCGTGTAGTAGGGCCTCGTATTCAGCTTCATTGCTAGAGGCGGTGAACTGTATTCGCAGAATATATTTCAGCTTGTCTCCCTGGGGCGATGTCAGTATGACACCTGCGCCAGCTCCATCCTTTCGCTTGGATCCGTCGAAGTGCATTGTCCAGAGGTAGGACATATCTGGTTTTTCAGGGAGCTGGTTCTCCATCTAGTGCACGAGGAAGTCAGCGAGAACTTGTGACTTGATTGCGTCGCATTTTTCATATGTAATGTCTCGTGGAGACAGTTCGATTCCCCAAAGCGCGACTCGTCCGGTAGCGTCGGGATTGTTGAGGATATGCCCAAGCGGGGCGTCGTTGACTACCACGATTGGGTGTTCCTGGAAGTAGTGGCGCAATCAAGCTGTCATGAAGATGTCAGACGCCAGCTTCGGTAGTGTGGTACCGCTGCTTTGTTGGCGTGAGTACCTGTGAGGTAGTAGATCGTTGTACCCGTGGACCTTGTTTTCCTTGGCTCGTTCTATCGAAGCATCGGTCGACCACCTGGTTGGTGGCAAAGATGTATAGCAATAGTGGTTCCCTTTCGCGTGGGGTCACCAGTACTGGCGAGGTGGACAGTAGGCGCTTGAGGTCTTCGAATGCTTCCTGTGCCTCGTTGGTCCACTCGAACTTGTCAGCTTTGCGGAGAAGTTGGTAGAAGGGCAGTGCCTTTTCGCCCATTCGACTGATGAATCGACTGAGCATCGCGATTCGTCCAGCCAGCTGCTGGACACCTCTTATATTCTTCGGCTTCTCCATGGACAGTATGGCTTTTATTTTCTTTAGGTTTGCCTCGATCCCTCTCGTGGAGATGAGATACCCGAGTAGTTTCCCAGATGGTACGCCAAAGGCGCACTTGTCCGGATTGAGCTTGATCCGGTAGCGGTCGAGGTTGGCGAAGGTTTCGTGTAAATCGTCGATTAGTGAAGCTTCCTCTTTGGTCTTGATTACGATGTCGTCAACATAGACTTGGATGTTGCGACCAAGTTGGTTCTTTAGGCAAGCCTGCATGCACCACCGGTAGGTGGCTCCTGCGTTCTTTAGCCCGAAGGGCATCATGTTATAGCAGAACACACCAAAAGGCGTTGTAAACGCTGTTTTCTCTTGATCTTCCTCCTTCATTCGAATCTGATTGTAGCCTGAGTAGGCGTCGAGGAAGCAGAGGCGCTAACATCCCGTGGTGGAGTCGATGATCTGGTCGATTCGTGGCAGTGGGAAGTGATCCTTCGGGCAGTGCTTATTCAGAGAGGTGAAATCCACGCACATCCATAGGATATCCGTGTCCTTTTTTGGTACTAGCACCGTGTTGGCGAGCCAAGTGATTTCCTTGATCTCGCGTATGAATTTGGCGTCGAGGAGTCTGTTGATCTCCATTCCGACTGATTTTGCTCTTGGCTTAGACATTTGCCTAATTGTTTGTTTGACTGGCCTTGCGTCTGGGTTGACGTTGAGTGCGTGCTCGGCGAATTCCCTAGGAACTTCTGGCATGTCCGCTGGACACCAGGCAAAGATTTCCCAGTGCTCACGGAGGAATTCGACGAGCGTGAGTTCCTATGCGGGACTCAAGTTGTTGGCAATGAGGGCCGTCTTGGCGGGATCCGATGGGTGGACCTGAACTTTCTTCGCGTCCACCGATGAGTCGAAGGATAGGTCGGGTGAACTTGGCTGGCTCAGGGGAAGCAGACTATTGTCTGTCGACTCCTTGAGTCTCGCGAGTTCTTCCTACATGCCGAAGGACTAGGAAATTCTGTTGAACTCCCTGTCACAACTGTCGGACCTCTCGAAGCTCCCGTTGATTGTGATGACGCGATTAGGGCCTGGCATTTTCATCTGCAGATAGGCGTAGTGTGGCACTACCATGAACCTAGCGAACACGACACGTCCGAGGATGCAGTTGTACTGTGAGGGCCAGTCGACAACTTCAAAGTCGATGCATTCGCACCGGAAGTTTTTCGGCGTGCCGAAGATGACGTCGAGGTTGATTTTGCCAAGGGGGTATACGCCCTTGCCTAGGATGATGCCGTGGAATGTTGTGTCCGAGGCCTCTAGGCAGGTTAGAGGGCTCCTCATTGCTCACAAGGTACTCGCGAACATAAGATTGATGCCGCTTCCGTCGTCCATGAAGACGCGGCTCATGTCGAAACCTCCAATTTGTGCCTCGAGTACAAGGGGACAGTGTCCCGGACGAGGTACTTGGCGCGGATGGTCGCGCTTGTCGAAGGTGATGCAGGTGTCGCTTCCATTGAGGTACTCAGTGGTGGATGGTGGTGAGTTTGTCTCCAGATTCACTTGGCGAGTGATGGCCTTTTGCACCCGATTAGAGGGGCGGCCCTTTTGGATCATCATGGTACCCATGGCCCGTGGGTACGGCTCGCCTCCGTGGTGCTGGTCCGGCGCAGATGCGTTTGGTGGTGGTCCTGGTGGTGATGGGGGAGCCCCATGTGCCACACCGCCTGGGGTGGCTCCGTAGCCCCTGTTGACCGCGTCGCGATTCATCCGAGCCAGGCCCTCATGGAGTTTGAGGAATTCGTGGCAGTCTTTGAGGAGGTGGCTGGATTTCTTTTTGCTGTCATGCTTGTCGATGTAGAAGTGCATGGTGCATGGCCCGGACAGCTTGTCTTCAATGGATGATGCGGGTGTCTCGTCACGAGTGCGGCGCTGCCATACCTGCGTGGTTTTCCCAGAGTCACGGTGTACACCGCTGCGGTAGCCGCTGTTGCGATTGTCGTCGCGTCTGTCAGCGTAGCCGGCTGTGACCATGTTGACGTCGTCGCAGTCGTCATAGATGCGCATTCGACGTTTGCTTCGGCGGTCGTGTCTGCGTTCGAGTTCTGCTTCATCGTCGGAGTGAATGCGATTCTTCACCGAATCTTCTCCATCTGCCCACCGATTCGCGATTTCCATCAGGTGGTCAATGGTTTTGGGCTTCGAGCGGCCCATCTCCTCCCTGAGCTCTATGCAGCGAACACCGCCGTTGAATGCGTCGATTGCACGATCCTCCGAGATATTTTCTGCGGAGTTCTTAATGATGGACCACCTCTGGATGTATGAGCGTAGCGATTCGCCCGACCTTTGCTGGCAGCACCTCAGCTCCTCGATTGATGATGGCCTTTTGTAGGTGCCCTTGAAGTTGCGCACAAAGCTGTAGACCAGCTCTTCCCAACTGCGAATGGATCCACGTGGGAGGTTGTTGAGCCATGCCCAGGAGGCGCCCTGTAGCTGTAGCTGCAGGCATTGCATGGCCGTGCTTCGACTCCCGCCGTGGAGCCTGACGGAGGAGATATGGTCCTCTAACCAGATTTTCAGGTCCTGCAGACCGTTGAACTTTGGGTTCTCTGATGGGAGCTTAAATCCCTTGGGCATTCGCTTTTGCCTAATGGCCCTGCTGTAGCATCTAGCGCCATAGAGCTCCACATCTTCGTCTTCTGAGTCAGTCGATCGGGCACGTGGCGCTCTTGACTTGTCGATCTTGCATTGCGTGATGTCATCACGCGCGTCGTAGTCGTGGTCATGTCGTCGGGAGCGGCGGCATCGAGACAGATCATGACAATCATCGCTGGATGAGGGTGAGGAATAGCGTTTTGCCAGAGCCTTGCCTTTCTTCGGCTTCGGTGTCGGCTCTTTGTCGAGTGCAGCCTCGATTAACCCCAAGCATGCGATCGTAGATCGGTGCATGGTAGCTCCAGGATCTCCAGCTGGTGGCTGGTTGTTGAGGAGGTACATGGTGGCCGCCGTTACTGCAGCTTGCGGCGTTTTTGGGAGCACGTTGCCACGCGTATCCACCGTCATGGAGCTGAAGTCGAGGACCTTTGCGGCTTCTACATGTTCTTGTTCAGTGAGGTGGGCCAGTCGAGATCGCCTCTTGTTAGCGATGTACTCGTTGCCCTTGGAGGAGGATCCTCCGTGGGAGGAGAGCCCAGCTCGTCGGAGGCTTGATTTGTCTGCCGCCTTTTTACGCGCCTCGAGTTGCGCAATTGTTTGCAGTTGGCATTTGTATTATTCTTTCAGGAGCCAATGGTAGCCCATCAGCAGTTCTTGTGGGGAGCCGAAAGGCAGAGGGTGGCCTCGTAGGGCTTCTCGGCAGCGGGCCCACTCGAGATCGTTGAGCCTGATCACGACGCGTTCACCAGTTTGCTCATTTGTCATAGTTGGAGGTTCGACTGCCCCTCCGTTGTTGACAGGGGTGCCGTTAGTGCGGCCACCGTTGGGTGGTCTGCCATTAGGTATGCCACCGTTTGGCGGGTCGGTTCCATTGCCACCGTTGCCCGTGTTGTCGCGATTGGCGGAGGAGTTACCCACGTTGTTGACGGCACACATGAAGTGGTTGGGGAAGCTGCTGCTCCCGCAACTTTCAGATCCAGAGCCGTAGGCTCCATCTTTAGTTGCTAGATCGCCTAGATCAGATTCGCGACTACTGTCACTATCCGTATTCTCGACTGTTGTCGAGGCATTGAGCTCACTGAGGGTGCCGATCGGCGGAGGGAACCATGATGCTGGAGCAATCGATGGTATTGTCGGCTGGTCAGGCATGCGAAGTGTGCCCATCTAACCAACTTGTAAGTGGAAGCTCCCGATCGCCAGGCTAATTCCGTCGCCCACGGATTAGAAATAAGGGAGAGTGGCTGGTGTGTGGACGGTGAAGTCAAACGCACCAAAGATCTAGCGAATCTCTGCTGTTGCAGAGTTGTAGATCGCAGTTGATGGGGCCGAAGAAGCTGCAACATCAGCACTCCCAATTCCCACAGACGGCGCCAATTGACGAGGGTTTAACTCATCAATGCCCATTGTTATGGACTTGGGTTTTGGAGAAGGAGGGAGCGCTGGAAGCATTAATCGGCTAGCAAACAAGCACACAGGGGACTCGAAGATTTACCCAGGTTTAGGCCTCGTAGAGGTCCCTACTCCTGCTTGTCTACTCGTGGAATTATCAGAGGAATCGAAGATTACAATGGTTCACAGATGCAATCTAGCGAGGGTTGTGGAAACTAGGGTTGCGTGTGTCCTCCTCGCCGCCCCCTACTAGCCTTTATATAGATAGGCTAGGTCTTAGGTAACAGGTCGAGTCGGTTACAGGTTAGGGTTTTCCCTTTAAAATTTCTATCTTTAGCTTCTTCTTGTTCTATAAGCAATCGAGAGTCCGTAGGTTACTCGAGTTCTCCATTTGGGCCTTGATGACGCCGTGGGATTCCGCTGTATTCAGGCTGTATATACCAAACTCGAGTACCTGTAGGGTATACCCATGTCACCCACTGTATGCGAACGTAGATATGTCTGACACCCAATCATCATGGCGCTGCCTCATACCGAAGAACTTTTTTGGTGGTGCACACTAAGGGAGAACACAATCATTGGAATTTTTAATAGGGATCATCTTATTAGGATACCGCCGAGTATCTAATACTAGCACACAATAAGATATACAAACAATAAACATTGAATGTAAGAGTGATGCGATATGGTCCTTCTCGCTGTGATCTCCATCCCGCGCCTCCGGATTCCGGTGCCAGGGTTCCGGCACCATGGTACCGGTGCCTTCCGGCGTGGTAGTCCATCACCTCCGTGACCGTATACTAATACTTAGTAACATAAAGTATGTACTTTACCTTTGCCATAACCATATCACATCAAAACACCCCCTGCAAAACAAAGTTAGATGCCTCTACTTTATATTTGCATGTTTTATGTGGCTGACTGGGTTTTCGCACAAGAACCGTTCTTACCTACGAACTATCACCACAATGCTGGTCGAGTAGTTGTCTATACTAGACCCCTTTCGGGGCCCTCCGTTGCAAATGGTATACCAACTAATGCGAGAGAGACAGACACCCCCCAAAGAAACTTTATACGGTACAAGCCGTATGTCAACTGTGGACCAGTCTCGCGAATGAACGCATAAAGTTGGTTGGGGGCCGCTTCATCAAGCATTACTGCGGTATACACAAGGACACGTGGGAGGGTAACAACTAAAAGATCAATGCCCACACGCTACATCTCGTGTGTTCTACCCATACTAGCAATACTACTCATAGATCTAGCTCTGATACCATTGTAGGGGTTCGCGTATCAAAACCATAAAATTTTACCCTACGCCCCTGAACCCCTGATGTTGCCAGGACCTATCTATTAGTAATGCAGTAACAGGAGGGGCTTTTCGTGAACTTACCCTTGAAGACCGAAAAGCGTTGTCAACGCTCAGGAGAGCGTGGTTGATGTAGACGAGCTGAAGCCAACCTCAAGGTCGTGATGAAGTCCTTGCGCTCCTGCGGCTCCAACGACTTGTGCCTCAAATGTGACAGCTAGCAGGGAGTTATATTCATCCGGTTCCTGGCGATGACCCCCGCTTCCCCGATCTAGCAGTAGTTGCGGAAGTAAAGCTCCTGGATCCGAATCCCGAAGCGCGACGGTGCTCCACGGTGAAGATATCTCTTGTTCATGCAGTCCAGACTTGAGACCTCGGTCACGGGAGGGAGAGAGAGAAATATCAATTGGAGGTCTCCCCAAAAGTGAGGAAACATTTATTGAATATTGTGTGTATTTTTTGGCAAAAATACCCCCACTATATATAGGGGGAGGGGGAGGTACTACCTCCCTCAATGTCCCGGGGTGGGACTAAAGGAGGAGGAGGTGCGGGGAGGCACCTATGGCCATCCCCCACCATGGGCCCATGTGGGGCAGGCACACTAGGGCCGCCGGCCACTCCCCTTGGCCCCTCCTAGGGGTTCGGCCCCTCTTGGGCCCTTCCTCTCCGGGATTTGGCCCATTAAGCCTTTTGACCTTTAATTGATTTCTCTTTTATTAATAATTATGAATAAATTATTAAATCAATATTTAACATTCATTCACATATTATTCAATATCCGTGACTATGGAACACCTTACACCTTCACTCCGGACATCCTCCGGACTTACCAAAACCCTTCCGGTTTTCTCTCTTTCTATTCTTCGGTGATTCTACCGATTCTATAAACACTCTCTAAGCATCATCAAGCCCTTAAGAGTGATACCCCACGGTTCAGGAACACTCCAGACATGGTTAGGACACTCCCGGACTAATGATCAACGGAGGGACCTAGATGGCCATGTGCCCCTGTGCATTCCACGAAGATGTTTCGTTGTTTGAACCGGGACTGTCGTGTCTTATTACTTTTGTCTCTTGATACTTGCATTACCTGAGATCTGATCAATGACATCATCATGTCAGGCTCAATCTCATTTCCGAACAATGCTACTTGACTCGTTCCGACAAGTGATATCCCTGTGATCAAATCACATGCTATGCAGCTATTGGATATAACTTCTCTGACTGGGCCCTCGAGCATCTTTGCGTCACTGATGACCCAGAAGTATAGGCGGTGTGTCGTAGTATTTTCGATAAATAAGAGTGTCGAACCCAACGAGGAGCAGAAGGTGCTGGCTAGTGGCTTGGAGCAGGAATTCTCTGTAAATACTTAGCAAATGGATTTTTAGGGTTTTTTGATAATGCAGGTAAATAAAGTACGAGTAAATGAAAGACAATAAGAATAAATGCAGCAAGTGGCCCAATCCTTTATTCAGCAAAGGGCAAGCCAGTTGTATTACTTAAGATGACCAAACATTCTCGAGGACACACGGGAATATCATAAGTGCTTTCGCTTCATATAGTTGATTAATCTTCTTTAGTTTGCTAGGTGTTGTGTGGGTGAACCTGTGCTAATGTACCGACCTTCCTAGGAATAATACATACTTGTGATTATACCCCTTGCAAGCATCCGCAAGTACAAAAAAGTAATTAAGGTAGAAACCTAACCACAGCTTTAAACTCTAAGACCCTGACGTCCCTTGTGCAAAGGTTTCCTAACGGGGGTTCAAGTTTCACACCCCGCAACCCCACGATTAGTAGCCAAATACACAATGCATTCCCTAGGCCCATATAGGTGAAGTGTCATGTAGTCGCTCACATGACACCACTAGAAGAAGTACACCACAACTTAAATATCAAACCATTGAATCTTTCTCAACACAATTCCACTACTAACAACATGACTTCTCCCATGTCCTCAAGAACAAAACAAACTACTCACAAGACATCATATGGATCATGATCAGAGATGGAATAATGATGTATAAAAATCTGAAAATAAACAATAATTCAATGGTTTCACTCAATAGCATCAACTACAAAGAGTAATCAACACCGGGAAAGTTTCCCCTAAGAACTATGCAAGATTCAACCCAATTGTTACAGTGAGATGATGGTGGTGATGATGGTGATAATGGAGATGATGGTGGTGATGATGATGATGATGATCCTGATGAAGTCCAGCTTGATGGTGGTGTTGATGGCAACGATCTCCCCTCTCCGGGAAGGAATTACCCTGGCAGAATTCTGTCTGCCAGAGAGATCTTTCTCTCTCGGTGTTTTCCGCCCCGTAGAGGCGGCAGAATCTTTCTGTGGTCGCTCCCCGAGTCTTAGGGTTTTGGGAGGATAATATACACCAGAGGGGAGGGCCAGGGGTGGACCTGGGCGGCCACACCACTTGGTGGCGCGGCCTAGGCTGGCCCACGCTAGGGGGTGGTGTGGGCCCCTGTGGCCCATCTCCACTCCTCCTTCTGGCTGTCTTCGTCTTTTGGAAAAATAGGATTTTCCATGTATTTTCCCGAATTTTCTGATCTTCATGAATTTTGCCTCCAAACAACACCTTTTCCATCAGAATCCTGACTGCAGCGGTCCATGCTCCAAAAGTCATCAACCATGCAAAAACAGATGAAATTGCATAAGTATCATCTCTTAATATGAAATATATCAATGCATAATAGTATATTATGATATAGAATGGTGATGCAAAATGGACGTATCAACTCCCCCCAAGCTTAGACTTCGCTTGTCCTCAAGCGAAACTGAGCTCAATAAACATGACCTCAGGTTTATGGAGTGAAGAGTCAATAAAAGAATACGGACAAGAAGCATCACATTCATCAATACATAAGTCAAAATAGAAGACAACTCACTATTATATAACTTAACTTGCAATAGGTAAATGAAAACTACAATAAAGATACATAAAGTAAATCATAATTGGTAATGGCAAACTTAGCTCTTGGTCGAAGAATAGTTGATAAATTGCTGGAGTTCACAAATAACTGATTTTCAATGATAGCTTTCAAAGTAGTAGACACCAAGATAAGAGCAAAGTGCAAAGCAAGGAACATAAGAAACATGATTGAATAAATCATCATATGAATGAATGAAACACAACAAATCAAAATACTTGCTGAGATAGAAGGGAATAGGTTTACTGACTCAACTAATAAGTAAAAGAAAGGCCCTTCGCAGAGGGAATCAGGGATTTCAAGTTTCTTAAAGAGCTTCCAAAAATTATGGTACTTATTAGCTTTCATCTCTCATTGCTCCTATCATAGGCATCTTTAGGTGATTAAGGTTAAAGTGATCAAATATGAGGATATGCTTGACAAGTTGCAAGTTGAAAATCTCATGTCCCTTGAATACGAGGGCCGCTCCTCATGCTACTCAAGTTTAGTCACCGACAAGTTCTTGTCATAGTAAGTACATGTGTATCATAGAGAACCGCCAACGGGGTACCCCTTGCCCGATGATACGGAAGAATCCCCATATCAAAATGACAAGGCAAGCAGACAACGAGCATCTCAACGATCTTCTTATTTCCCATGGGAATATGGTGCTTTTTTCTCTCTTTCCTCTTTTCTCATCTCTTTTTTCCTTTTTTCTCAATCTCTATCTCTTTTTTAAATAAGAAGAATGGTTCATAGATGCTCATTATGGTTACGCTGCAGGTTTCCACCATGACGGCATGGATTAGACCGGCGGCCCAGGCATTTCTCTAACACACATACATAACTCCATGGACTTACAAGCTCCCCTTTCATTTCACACCGACGACATCCATAGACAAAAGAACATGATATCAACTAGGTACAAAGTACCGGCGCAATGTTGAAAGCATTCCCCATGACAACATGGTTCTGCTAATTCACAACTTACAAAGCGCAAGCATATACGCAACATAGATGGGCACAATGGTTCAAGTTTATTAAATGCAAGAAAGTAAAGTGTGCCATCAAGTTTGTTAGAGCTTTAATCACTAATTTTCACATAACAAGTTTAATTTGGAAGGTAGATAAAAACATGAATTTACTTGGAATAGCAATAGTGCTAATAGGTAGGTATGGTGGGCACAAATGGCATGGGTTTGGTTTAAGGATTGGATGCACGAGAAGAATTCCCTCTTAGTACAGGTTTTTGGCTAGCAAGGCTGGGTAACAAGTATAAGAGTTGAAGGAAACAAACAAACATACAAGTGATAAAAACAAACATGCAACCTTCCTTGGAAGAACACAAGATATTAACTAGATAATACTAAGCTTATGAGCAAATCAAGAAAAAAAGATGATGAAATTATATTTCTTTAGTGTACTTTTATCTTTTCATTCAACTCTCAAAAATAGTGTTGCTACTGACCAAGCCAGGTTTGCCAAAGCCAACTAAATTAACTCAATGATCCCAAAGTGAAACCAATACTAACGACAAATCAATCATATAACCATGAATTGAAAACTAATATAAGATATGTAAAAGAGTAAATGATAGGACTTCTCATTAATATTCCACAACGGTAACTCAGACCAAGGGATACATATCTAAATAGAGAGGGGACACTTCCATAATGCAAACCATCCTACATGATAACTTCTCTATTCAAGATATGACTCTACTGAAAAGGTAAAAAGATAGAAGATAGTGATGTGATACCGCGACACCCCCAAGCTTGGAACAAACCAAGGGGATGTCAAACCTGATGACGAATTACTCCTTCAGTGGTGGTGGTATTCTCTTGATGAGCTCTTTGATCAGTTTCCCCAAGTCCTCAATCTCGAAGGTGAGATTACGAATCAGCTGTGAGTTTTGCTCAATGCAACTCATGATCATGTCGGGTTGCGAATTCCAGCTCTTGCGATTCTTTCCCCACTCTACCTCCTTGAAGTCTTCTTTTCCTGCATGGCTAGAACGAGGCAAATCCCAATTGGAGGGTAATTTCTCCTTGGGCATATTCTGGTATTGATGCTCATGGATAAGGATATATAAAGGATTCTTGGTGTGTGGAGGAAGTGACCATGGATCTAAATAAAGGACGCTGAGGTTTCCTCCAGCTGACATTCGTGCTGATCCTCCGACCGACAGATCTTGCCAACACTCCAATGCTTGCAATGGTAGTGCCAGTGTGCGGATGTTGGCCTTGCTTTGTCTCCTCTTCACCTTCACTCTTGATCTCCTTCTCCTGCCCGGGGTCTTGGAAATCTTCCTCCATAGGCTCCTTTCCCTTATCCTTGGCGGACACCATTGTGCTTCTAAGATTTCAAGAATAGTTCCTGGCAAAAACAGATCTAAACGAAAACACGACGAGAACACGATATACGAACCTCGGGGGATCCGGGGGATTATATATTACGAAGTTTTACAACAAAAGGAAGGTACTAGGAGAAAACGGGTCGGAGACAGAGTCCAAGGTGGCCACACCACCTGGTGGCGCGGCCAGGGGGCCCATGCCACAGGGTGGTGTGACCCACCCAGGCTCCGCTTCTGTCCCTATTTCGCTTTGTCGTTTTCCTTGTTGGCTAAAAACTGCAAAAATATAACTGGACAGATCTTTCGCAGAACTTTTCTTACCATAACTGTTACCTATTCGAAAACGGAATCTACAGGTCTCTGAATTTGGTATTTAGTAGATTCTTATGGAGTCACCACTTGAATAACATCAATATCTTCATTTTCATACACATATTGCTTGAGTGATGAAACCTTTCACTTCCTTATTACACCATTATCTCCACTAACCTGAAAATTTCTTTCACACAAAACTTCACACAGTTCTCATTATAAACATTAGTATAAGCGAGGTAATAAACCTTTTAAGTTCAATTTCAATCGAAAACCATCAAAACATAAGCTACTGTAGCAAATCCTTCCGAAAACCCGAAAACAATTCAAAAGGAAATCAATTTAAAGAAGCAAATCCAAGAGTGGTCAAAATCTGTCAAAACAGACCAGCAAGCAAAGATCAATTTTTTCGAAGATCTTCTGTTTCTCAAATCAAAAAGTGCAAAACTAACTAAAGTTAAATAACAACCTGGGGCAGAAGCACAAACAATTACAGCTCAATCCGTCATACAGAGATCTCTCACGAATTTTTTCGGTGAAGCACCAAAATCTGTTTCGGGATAGCAACTTCCCCAAATCTTACTTCTCTCTTATTAGAGGTTGATCTTGACACAAAAACCAAACAAAAATGATAAGGAAAGGTTATTACCGAAGTAATAACTTCCAAAACTCAAAGAAACAAAAACAAACCGAAAGAAAAAATAAATTGGGTTGTCTCCCAAAAAGCTCTTTCTTTATAGCCATTAAGATGGGCATGATAATTTCAATGATGCTCACATAAGAATATGAATTGAAGTGAAAAAGAGCATTAAGAAGAAAAAATACACATGTTTAAGTCTAACCCACTTCCTATAGAAGGGAATTTTTTAAACAAACAAGTTGTTGAAACCAGAGGCCACTAGCATAGGAAGGTAAAACAAGTGCAACACAAAAACTTTCAGCATAAAACGAGGAAACTTGATATTATTGAGATGCATAAGAACAGTCTTTCCTCTCTCATAATAACTTTCAGTATCATGCATAAACTTAATGATATAACTATAGCACGAACCATTGTAACAATGATCACTTATCCTAACATATAACATAGGAACAGTAGCTCTCATAACACTACTTTGTGAAACAATATTAGAGGTATCCTTACAAAGGATAGTGTGTCCCTCTTCTAAATATTTAGTGACAAAGTCTTTCACATTTGCTATTATAGGTTCATCATCCATTTGTTTATCGGGTTCAACAGCTATATTTTTACTTTCATTAACCATACTAGCTATCATAGAATGTTCCTTTATCTTACCCGGGAAAGGGATTCTCTCAATGTAAGGTTCAGGTAAAACATGATTAGCAGTATAAACTTCAGTATTTCTAGGGAACACTCTTAGCAACATCTTTATAAGGTTCATGATACTTATTCCATTTATTTTTAGGCACTTCAATGTAGGAAGCAGAAGCCTTAAAATAAGTTGCAATAGCTTGAGAGTCTAAACCATAAGCATTTTTAATATTTTGAAAGTCAGCAGTACCCATAAAAGATTCAATGCATTCATAATCATAATTTATACTTGACTTTCTTCCTTTGTCATTCTCCCATGCTTCAGCATTTTCTTGAATACAGTCTAGAAGATCCCATTTAACTTCTTCTTCCATGCGAGTGAATGATCCAGCACAAGAAGCATCCAATAAATCCTTATCATGAAGAGAAAGCCTTGCATAAAAGTTATTGATAATAATATTGTTGGGGAGCTCATGAATGGGACATTTGAGCATTAGTAACTTCAATCTCCCCCAAGCTTGAGCTGTACTCTCTCCATCAAGAGGCCAAAAGTTGTATATTTGATTCCGATCTTCATGAATCTCACTAGGAGGATAAAACTTTGAATAAAAGAGAGGTACTATTTCCTCCCATTCAAGAGCTTGACCATTCTTCAGCAGCTTATACCATTCCTCAGCTCTTCCTTTTAGTGATAATGAGAATAACTTCTTCTTGACTTGATCTGTAGTAATACCTGCACACTTGAACAACCCGCATAATTCATGTATAAAGAGCAAATGATCACCCGGATGGACAGTTCCATCTCCAACATAATAGTTATCCATAACACGATCAATAATTCTTGTAGGTATTTTAAAAGTATCATTCTCAGCAGGTGGTGGTTCATCTACTACCTTAGCAGTGGTAGTAGCATTACGAAATAAGAAACTCAGCGAATTATCCATAACGAAAATAAAGCAACTAACAGAAATAAACAATACTCACAGTAGAAGTTTCCTTTACCAATTCCACTCTCCAATAGCGCTTCACTCCCGACAGCAACGCCGAAAATAGTCTTGATGACCCACAAGTATAGGGGGTGTATCGTAGTATTTTCGATAAGTAAGAGTGTCGAACCCAACAAGGAGCAGAAGGTGCTGGCTAGTGGCTTGGAGAAAGAATTCTCTATAAATACTTAGCAAACGGATTTTTAGGGTTTTTTGATAATGCAGGTAAATAAAGTACGAGTAAATGAAAGACAATAAGAATAAATGCAGCAAGTGGCCCAATCCTTTATTCAGCAAAGGACAAGCCAGTTGTATTACTTAAGATGACCAAACGTTCTCGAGGACACACGGGAATATCATCAAGTGCTTTCGATTCATATAGTTGATTAATCTTCTTTAGTTTGCTAGGTGTTGTGTGGGTGAAACTGTCACATCCCAAGATTTTCCAAATCTTGTAATGTGAAAAATAAATGAATAAAATAAAAACTTTGGTGATTTTCAGGGCCAGAAGAAACTTTTTGAAATCCAATGGGAATCTTCAAACCTATTTTGAACAATTAAAACCTAAAGGGATTTAAAAAGTTAAAACATTTATTAAAGGAAAATAAAATCTTTTGGAAACACTATTTTGGATCTTTTAAATAAAAGGATTTGGTTTTCAAAAGAAAAGGTGGATTTATAAATAAAGATTATTTTATAAAGCCAAATTAAACCTTGGCCAAGACTTTGAAACAAAAGGTTTTGTTTTCATAAAAAGAGTAAAGGTTTATTCAAATAAAATAATAAGGATTTAAATATCCAATTTTATTTAAGTAAAGGCTTTTCCTTTTTAAATAAACACTAAAACTTATTATTTATTTTAAATAAGCTTTCCAAATATTTTATATTCTCAAATAAAACCTACTGAATGGTTTGGTACTATTTCAGATTTCAAAATAAAGATTTAAAATAAACAAATCCTATTTGATTTAATAACTAAGGCCCATTTTATTTAATTATTAATGGACCTTATAACAAAAATGTTATTTTATTTTAAACAAGCTTTCCAAGTATTCTTTATTTTCAAATAAAACCTACTGTTTTGGTTTTGAAAATATTTGGATTTCAAATGGAAATTTTATTAATTAAATCAAACCCTATTTTATTAATAAACTAAAGATCAATTTTATTTAATTAAAGAATGGATCCTAAAAAGAATAAAAAAAATTATTATTTTTATTTTTAGAATTTGGTTTATGTTGATAAACAGAACCAAGTTCAAAGTTGTGAAGTTTGGTGATTGGTTTGAATTGATTTGAACCTTGTTTGATTGCTTGAATTTTAAAACAGGAAATAGATTTAGAAAAAGAAAAAAAACCAGCAGACAGAAAAAAAATAGAGTTTGGACCAGCCCAGTCGGCAAAGCCCAATAAGCCCAGAAACCAGCCCAGCTCCTCACCCCGCAAGAAAACGGTTGACACCAATTAACTGACCCGCTAAGTCAATGACCAGTGGACCCTTCCTCTCGTTTCTTTC
Source organism: Avena insularis (assembly GCA_023614405.1). Classification (NCBI taxonomy): domain Eukaryota; kingdom Viridiplantae; phylum Streptophyta; class Magnoliopsida; order Poales; family Poaceae; genus Avena; species Avena insularis. Next base: position 439,503,530 of record CM042693.1, read on the forward strand.
CCCACTGACCAGTAGGCCCACTCTCCCATGTTCATCCTCCACACCCGCACGACCCCTTCTTCCTCCTCGCGTTAACGACGCCTGCCGTTGCTGCCTTTGAATGCCGCGATCAATTCGCATTGATGCCGCGCCTTAAACCTCGCAGCGACCAGGCACATTTAAACGCCAGTGACTCCTCTCCGTTTCCCCTCTGTCTCCTCCCCCAAGCACGCCCCCAGGCCGCCCAATTCCACCCCGAGCTCCTCTGTCTCCGACGACCCTCCTCGTCGATTCCGGCCAAATATCACCACCCCGTGCCTCCCTGTGCAACCTAGCAGCTTCCCCACTCCCAGACGCATCTCCCGGCACTTTCCATTTACCCGCGGGCGCCCCTGAGCATCGGCAACGATGACTCCGACCGTCGCCACCGTCTGCAACCTCTCCGATGACCTTCCCCGGTAAGCACTGACCGCCCCGTGTTGTCTCGATCACGCGAACATCCTTGCTTTGGCCTTGCGCAGCTAACCCAGTCCTTCGTTTGCCTTCTCGTGGACCACAACAACGTCCCCGACCACGTCCAGAGCCGTCTGTCGCTGTAGCAAGCTTCGACGAGGAATTGCCACCATCCCTGTGCGCCCCTCGTCAAACCAACAACACGTTGAGCTTCGGCATCTCATTGCGAACACGGTGAGCCATCTCCCCCTCTCCCTCGCTTCCTGTATCGCCAGCTCTGCCGCGAGCAAGCATGCTCGCCTGCCACAAGCAATCCGCCACTATTTGGTCGCATAGATCTGCACCGTTAGATTTCAATCCGACGCGTAGGAACGGATCACTTCACGAAGCGGTATCAGTCAATCTGCGCCGTATGATTTAAATGAAATCCAGCGGTCCAGAGAGCCCGATCCGGCCGAACCGGTATCGACCAATGAAACAGCGACGCGTGGCCAGGTCTGTTTTAAAACAGAATTTGAAAAACAGATTTAAGTGCCATTTTGAAAACCCTATAACTTTTGATCCACACGTCCAAAAATTACAAATTTTATGTCGTTGGATTCAGGAGAGAAAGACCTAACCAACCCTGCCCTTAGTTTAGCAAATAGTATTTGTTAGTTTGCTTGTTTTTGCAGACTCTTTTGTGAGCTTGTTTAGATTAGAAAAATTGTTTAAAAATGATTTTAGGGTTAAAACCTTTGCAAAATTGTTTGTGAAGAACTTACTGACCCTAGGAACCAACCCATGTTTTGGAAAATGAATTTGGAAAAGTTTAGAATGGATTAATTGGTTTAGTCCATTTCTAGCCAAATAAAACTATTGTTTTGTTTATGGAAAATGGTTTTGAGTAAAAACTCTGGAGAAAATGTTTTGGACCAAACCTACTAACATTGGGAACCACTTTGTGGATTCAAAAATGAATTTGGTGAAACAAAATAATGATTCTTTGATTTAAAACCATTTCTAGTCAAATAGAAATGTGGTTTATTTATTAAAAATGGTTTTTGAAGAAAACTTTTTGGGAAATGTTTTGTCTTAAAACCTCTGACCCTAAACACCAAGTTTTGTGATTTGAAAACATATTTGGTGAACCTTGGAGATTAAAGCCTTAGTAAAAATATTTCTACACCACATAAAATGATACTTTGTTTTGAAAATGGTTTTGAAGTGAAACCTCTTTGCAAATGACTTGGCCACTTTACAAAATGACCATTAGATGTACCCAAATGTTTATGACCCATTAGGAACCACTTTTTCAAACAAAACAAAGCTTGGCATGCTTGCATGCAATACTTTGACTTTATTATTTTATGTGTGTGTTGTTTTGCTTGATTGGTAGATTGAGTTTGTGCCTTGCTTGATTGAATTGTAGTGACTTGAAGAGTGTGATTGTTGCAAGGACAAGGAGTGAACCTATACCCTCTACCAAAAAGGCAAGTGATGCTTCATACTTTGTCCCATTATTTTCACTATGCATTAGTGATATTTCTAAGTAGGACTTGCATGGAATTTTTGCTAAGTATAAACTATGCTATGGGAAATCCTAGTAGATGAAACCTTAGTAGAAATTTCCTAAGTTAAGATTCCTACTACTATCATGCTTAGCTTAGCTAATAGAAAACAAGGGTGGAATATATATTCACACTATGGAAAATTTCTAAGTCTGAGGACTTGTGTTTTATTTAATAAAACAACTAAGTTAATGAATCACCTGGGTGGAATGGGACTTGCTTGGTGGTTTTTGGTTGAGTGGTTACACAAGGCCCATTTTTATGGCTTACCTTGTGTATCTCACTTGTGGATGGCCACCCAGGAACAAAGAGATTTGAGATGTCAAATGTTGAGAAGCTTCAAGTGCAGCCACTTGGCATTATGGGCTCTGCCTGGATCATATAGGTTGCAATAACTTAGCCAAATGGACAGTTGGTGGTAGGGGTTTGATAGGTTGGGAGCGCGTCCATTCTGGTCTAAGGGAAGGCTTCTGAAAGATCTTGTCTTGGTGAAACCAAGTCTTGTGGGGAAAGTGCACCACCTCTGCAGAGTGTAAAATCTAAGTACTTAGCCATGTCCCTGGCAAAGGACAATTTGAGCATCAAGACATGGAAGCTATCAAGAATCTCCTCATCCCAATTTCTAAGTTAAAAACTTGTGGGTGAACAAGGGTTAAAGGATCACCAATTTCTATTGGGAGATACCTTGGGTGTTTTTGTCAAGCAAAAGCTTAGTGTTTTCAAATGATAAGGAAAAATCTATTTTGAGCAATGCAAGCCTAAACTCCACTTAGCCAAATGCATATAGATGATAGACTCCAGTATACTACCATAGTATCACTTGCCAATACAATTCAAATGTATTGACCCTTGTGGCTGTAACTTGTTATGTTGCAGGTTTGTTTGATATTAGTAAGATGAGATGATTAGGATTACAAGTCTACAACCAACATGTCTGCCTGTGGTACTTTGAAGATGAAGGACCCCATGATTATAGTTATTCCGCTGCAATGTAATGTAATAGCCAAATGAGCTATGTAAGATGTAATAAAATTATGTTATTCCTAGTTATAAAGCTATATTATGACCTTTGTTTCTTGATATTACATCTAAACTGTGGATGCTAGCTATTGATCCAGGGACTAGCATTGTAAACACAGGAGGGATCAACCTTATTATCAGGTTGGGAACCCTACAGAAACTGTGCTAATGTACCAACCTTCCTATGACTAATACATACTTGTGATTATACCCCTTTGCAAGCATCCGCAAGTACAAGAAAGTAATTAAGGTAGAAACCTAACCACAATTTTAAACTCTAAGACCCTGACGTCCCTTGTGCAAAGGTTTCCTAATGGGGGTTCCGGTTTCTGTCACTCCGGCAACCCCTATGATTAGTAGCCAAATACACAATGAAATTCCCCTAGGCCCATATAGGTGGAGTGTCATGTAGTCGACGTTCACATGACACCACTAGAAAGAAGTACACCACAACTTAAATATCAATCCATTGAATCTTTCTCAACACAATTCCACTACTAACAACATGACTTTTCCCATGTCCTCAAGAACAAAACGAACTACTCACAAGACATCATATGGATCATGATCAGATATGGAATAATGATGTATAAAAATATGAACATAAACAATTCAATGGTTTCACTCAATAGCATCAACTACAAAGAGTAATCAACACTAGGAAAGTTTCCCCTAAGAACTATGCAAGATTCAACCCAATTGTTACAGCGAGATGATGGTGGTGATGATGGTGCTGATGGAGATGATGGTGGTGATGATGATGATGATCCCGATGAAGTCCAGCTTGATGGTGGCGTTGATGGCGACGATCTCCCCTCTCTGGGAAGGAATTCCCCTGGCAGAATTCTGTCTGCCGGAGAGATCTTTCTCTCTCGGTGTTTTCCTCCCCGCAGAGGCGACGGAATCTTTCCCCGAGTCTTAGGGTTTCGGAAGGATAATATACACCAAAGGGGAGAGCCAGGGGTGGACCAGGGCGTCCACACCACCTGGTGGCGCGGCCTAGGCTGGCCCGCGCCAGGGGGTGGTGTGGGCCCCCCGTGGCCCTTCTCCACTCCTCCTTCCGGCAGTCTTCGTCTTCTGGAAAAATAGGATTTTCCATGTATTTTCCCGAATTTTCTGATCTTCGCGAATTTTGCCTCCAAACAACACCTTTTCCATCAGAATCCTGACTGCAGCAGTCCATGCTCCAAAAGTCATCAACCATGCAAAAACAGATGAAATTACATAAGTATCATCTCTTAATATGAAATATATCAATGAATAACAGTAAATTATGATATAGAATAGTGATGCAAAATGGTCGTATCAGTCACGCAGATTGAAAAATCCTGCTCTTGACATATATTGCCTCTACTGTTCCTCCGAATACCTGAACACACCTTTATGATCACTGTATTACCAAGTGATGTTTGATGCTATCTAAGCACTCTCAGGGGACAATGATTGATATAGCCTCACGGTCTAAGGAATAGTCTACTAGGTCTATTCTAATCATCTTAACTTGAACTTCGTGACATGATCGGGTCACGATGTTTAGGTTGGATATTAGTTCATCATCACATTCTCAGAATGAGGTGACTCCATTTCCAACTGGCATAAATGCCACATGATCAGGAAACCTTGATCATCTGTTGACCAATGAACCAGTGACTAGTGTTTCACCGGGAACCCATGGTTGTTTATATATCAGACGTGTATTGATGTTTCCTTTCAATACAATTATATCATGATATAAAACTTAATCATAAAATATATGAAATATCATAATAATCCTTGTTATTATTTATCTCTAGGGCATACCTTGGGGGTGATGACTCCCTTCCGACGGTGCACTCGGTATGGGCGCATGGTACTGTCACGCGCGTCCGTACTACTGGTCGGTATGCGTTCAGTTTCTTCCCTTGAAATTTGATGTTTTGCTCGATGATACGGTACGAGCGTGCCATATGGGCGCGTTCTCCCATACCAATGGTCGTTCTGATCTCTATGTCCTGTGGCAAAAATCAAAGTTCCTATTTTCTAATGCCTCATGGTGGTACGGGCACACGATATAGTCCCTTCCAGCCATACCACGGGTCGTTTATGCGGCTCATGAGCTGAAAAACTCAATTTTTTATTAGTAGCTTCATGTGTCTTTACACATCTCATCAAAGGATCAAATAATAGGAAATAGACTTCATAAAAATCAGCAATACTTCTTAGGCCATGTGTTAGTGAAAATAAAAGATCGAGGATTACCTTATTTCTTCTCCTCACTCTAAAGGTCTTCTTGAACACTCTTTATTAAAAACAAAAACGAAACAAAAACAAACAAACTAAACTAAATGAAACTAACACAAGAGTAAAAACTTTTATTTCACATGGGTTGCCTCCCATGAAGCACTTCTAGTTAAGGTTAATTAGCTTGATCCAGATGGTGATCATTTAGATTAATTGAGTGGAACACCCACTCCAAAGTACTCTCTCCATCCCAAAATATAAGGCGCCTAAGGATTAGTCAAAAGTCAAACCTTAGTAACTTTGACCAAGTATTTAGAAAAAAATATCCACATCTACAATATCAAATGGACACATTAGTAACATATACTTTATTATGCATCTATTGTTATTGATTTAATATTGTATGCATTCATATTTTTGTGTATAAAAACTTGGTTAAACATAGAAAACATTGACTTTTGACTAGTCCTTAGGTGCCTTATATTTTGGAATGGAGGGAGTAATTGGCTTTCAAAGTAATTATACCATCGTGATCATTAGGCTTGGTCTTCTTCTTCCTAGGGAAGTGGACTTTAAAAGGATCTCTGGAAGGTAGTCCTATTCTCACATTCCCTTCATGTAAATTGATTAGTGCTTTAATAGTTCTTAGGAAGGGCCTACCTAGGATTATAGGTGCTATGGGATCTTCAGGCATGTCCATAATAACAAGATCGATAAGCGTGGGACTACCCTTAATTTCAACACCTATATTTTCTTTTATCCCAACAACTTGTTTATAAGTTGAATCCGCTAGATGGAGTCTTAATTCAGTAGTTTCAAATGGCCCCAAGTTCAACTTGTCAAATACGCTTTTGGAAATCATTGAGACACTGGCACCAAGATCACAAAGTGCATATATCTCATTGACCCCAATCTTAATTTTAATAGTGGGCTCAAATATATCATTTAGCTTAGCAGGAAGTTTATCAGCTAGTCTCTTATACTCCATCTCTAAATCACGAACTTTAGATGCTACTCCATCTCTATAGTGGACAACATGTGATTTGATCACATGGATATCACTTGTCGGAACGAGTCAAATAGCATTTGTTGGTAACAATATTGAACATGACATGGTGATGTCATTGATCAGATCTTGGAAAATGCAAATACCGAGAGACAAAAGGAATATGACACGACGTTCATGGTTCATAGATGAAAGCCTCGTGGAATGCACAGGGGTCAACATGGCCATCCAGGTCCCTCTGATGATCATTGGTGCGGAAAGGTACCAACCATGTCTGGAGTGTTCCTGAACTGTGGGGTATCACGCTTAAGGGCTTGATGATGCTTAGAAAGTGTTTTGGTATCAATAGAATCACCAAAGAAAAGAGAGAGAAAATCGGAAGGGTTTCGGTAAGTCCGGAGGATGTCCGGAGTGGGTGGAAGGAGTTACATAGCCACGGGGATTGAGTAATATGTAAGTGAATGTTTAATATTGATTTAATCATTCATTTATATTTATTCAATAAAAGAAAAAGAATTAAAATGGTAGAAATACATAATTGGGCCTAATTCCCTAGGGAAAAGGGCCCATGAGGGAAAGACCAAAGGGAGGAAGGAGGAGGGGTGGCCTGCGGTGACCTAGCATACCACTGCATAATGTAGTACACTATAGTCATTGACATAACACCAGTGAAACACCGTTCACTAGTATTACATCCCTTAGAGTGGTACAACAGAAACACAACAGGTCCAAGACATGACTATAGATTACAAATCGACTCTTTACCAAAGATCTAGAGAGCACTCTAGGTTAAAGAGGAAGAAAACAAGTACTTATAAAGAAGAACTAGAAATAACAACTAATAACTACCTTGCTAATAAGACTAGTATCTAAACTATCAGGCTTGCAATTTCTGCTATTGCAATGCTCTACAAAAATAGGTTTTATGGCTAGAGAGTATACTCCTATCTACATCGAAACTTTGTCTTCACTTCCGTTGATGTATAAGTTGAATCCATTGACTTCATTGAAGAACTTGAGCTTTCGATGATGATTTGTTGAGGATGGGTTGGTGTTGGTGACGTCTTCCACGACTTAGAACCTATCAAGGGTTAAGAAGGTATGGTTGAGTACGAGCGTACTTAGCAAGTTCAGTAAAAAGGAGTGTATTATGCACTATCTCCAGCCACATACCATAGGGCGTAGACTATGCAAGTTTTCGCAAACATTTCTTCAAAGGTTGCTTTTATTCTAAAAAGCTATGCCCGTCAGCCTTCATAGGTTACCTAGAACTTTCGTGGATTTCCTTTCCTACCATAGTCGTAGCTCCTTCTCGGAACAGGGAGTAACATGTCACAATTCTTACACTTTGTAGAGGTGCGTTACTTTACCCATAAGTGACCTTAGCCTTATTGCACAACCAAGTCATGACCTTGTCCATACTTCCTAGGTATGGGGCTTAGTCTAAGATCCAAGCCAATCACATCCCTCTCCGCGACCCCGCATACCCCCTTGGTGTATGCCATGCCCGCATATTGAATTACGGCAATGATTAGTACATACCATTATAGATGCCAGAACTACCTTGGGACGTTGAGGGATCCCACCCATATGCTGCATATCCTCTACGAATTACGTACTCGCGCTACGAGGATAACAACCATGGCCTGTGCATCCGGATTCATGCAGAAGGAAGAAGATACAGCTGACTTTCTCGTCCCATTCCAAGTCTTATGGTTAATGCATAATATACGGCGCTAGAATCACTAGCGACATTGGTTGTTAAGTCCTAGATATTATGTTCCTTTACCACTAGAACTGTATTAGTAGATTATTACCATTTGGTAAATAATCCATAATCATATTATTATGAAAATATTGTTTTTGGACCGTTTTTAAATGCAGGTGATGATAACATTTGAGTTACAAGTGTTTCATAGAAAATAACCAAAGGACATGAGCAAGTGTGAACTTGCCTTTTGTGATTGCAAGATTATGCACTCACAATCTTCAAGACAATAGAAGATCCAATATCTGAAATTAGCATCATTGGTCTGGTAAGAACTAATGTTTAAAGAAGCATGTTGATGCATAAGTAATGTAATGCATTTTGTAAAATCCCAAGATAATTCCCCATAACGTGAATGAGTTAAATTTTAGGTGGTGCTATTAAGATTTAGTTATTTTCAAGTTTACTTCACAAGTAATTATATCTTTAAAGCATTTGAGAGTTTATCATGCAAAGTATATACATGAAGTATAATAACATTCTAAGATTGAGGTGAATTGCTATCTGGCAATTGAGATGAAAGTTAATGTCTTAAGGTTTTAAGAGTTAAAGGACCTATTTATAAGGTTGATGTTTGAAGTGGAAAAACGAATAACTTTTGAAGAAAAGGTTTCTTTAATAAGGTTTAACAAATCTTTATGGTTAATAGAATGTGATAGATGTCGATTGAATTTTTTGTGATAAGTTTGGACCTGAGATGCCTTATGTCATAATTGAAATAGACCAAAGTTAACTATAAAAACATAATTAAACCTTATATGTTGTGCTCATAACTTTGTGGACCAAAGTTAACTTTAAAACATAAGTATACTTAGGTGTGATGTGTCTAGATCATTATCAAGTTCTAGGGTTATGATAAGGATAATTACGAGTGTGAGATCATCCACTTCCAATTTAAGTGAATGATGAGTTTAAATGTGATCTACTCTTGTGAAAATATTTTAACTTATTAAGGAAAGCAAATTTAGATGATCTTATTAATTTGTTAGAGTTTTAAATTCATGTGAAGTATGGCTAAGAGATAAATAAAATTCACTTTTATTATAAGTGAATGATGTTTAAGATTTACTCAAAATTGTTGGGTTTAATTTGGAGTTATGGTTTTAAATGAATTGTGATTATTTCTTACTAGAATTTACAAAATAGTTTTTTATAAAATAGATAAGGATTTATTACTTTGAAATCTTAAAAACCTATGGAATAATAAATTTAGTATTTTTCTAGTAAAATATATTTATTCAAGATTTTAAAAGTGATTTTTATTTATTTTTAAATATTATCCTTATTTTTATAAAATTCGACAAAGGATTATATGTCTTTAAATATTTGCTTCAAGTTTTTTTAGTGTTTTTAGAAACTATTAGACTTATTTTTATACACAAAAATGATTTTTATTCATATTTAGGACTTTCCATTATTTTATGAAATTTTATTTAGGGTTTAGTGGTGTTAATATTTGTTTTCATTTTATTTAACTTAAATACATAAGGTTATATTTTTCTTAGGTAACTTAAATACACAAGGTTATATTTTTCTTAGGTAAATATTATTTTTGTGATCATTTTGATATATTATATATATTTAAGATTTTTTTCTAGGGCTAAAACAAGTTTAGGGGTATTTTGGTAATTTTATTTTATTTTCTTACTTTATTTTTAAACTGGCCTGTTTGATTGGGCACATGGGCCGGCCTGGCCCAACTGGTCTTGCTAGACCAAATAGGCCCATTAGAGCCTACTCTGGTTGGGTTAACCCGGCCCAACCCTCTTCCACTCACGAAGAGGCACGCACCGTCCCCAACCTCAATCCCCTCTCACGTCAGAGCCAGATGCCACCATCGCTAGCGCCACTCTGGCCATCGCTGACCGACATCCGCCATTGTGGCCTACTGGCGAGGCTCCGCCTTCTTCTCCTCCCTCGTCTCTCCATCGCCGTAGTTTGCGCTCGTGCTCCCCTACGCGCATGCATGGTGAACCCTAGCCATGGTGTTCAACTTGGTCGTCGACACGCACCTTAGGCTGCTTCTCGTGGAGAACCACGAGCCCCTTTCCATCTACCTCGACCTCTGGTGCTCCTGCTCGACATGGCCTCCTCAAGTTGATGTAGTGTCAACACCCGGAATTTTAATCCCAGATGCCCGTTATGCCATACCTCGCAATCCCAGGATTACCATTTTTGCGAGACATAACGGATTGGATATCATAGTACATCATCCATTACAAACCATACATAAGGTTTTACACGAATAAGGATCTCATGATCCAGTCTTTAATACAACAAGCGGAAATAACGATAGCATAACGGTGGGGTCCATCTTGAGGCACAGTAATCTTGTGACGAATGAGATAGTCCTAGTTATCATAGCCGTCCTGCTGACCATCATCCTGATAATATCCTTCATAGTCTGGCCATGATAATAGCCAGGGACAAAAGCCATGAGTACTCTTTAAGTACTCGCAAACTACTACTAACAAGTAGTAAAATCCTAAATTAAAATACTGAATCTAAGTTAACTATCAAGTTAAGTTTGAAGCCTAAGCTAAGTTCAGAAGCGAAGAAAGATAAAATAAAATTCCAGAGTCACTTAAGTTGGGAAGCTATTATCATCAACACAACCCTGTTGTGGTCAAGTCAAAGATCATCATTCATTTCAAGTTATTTGGAAAACATCTGACAACGAAAACAGTATGGCCATTCCAATCGTCCATAATCATGACGCGCTATTCGAATAGTTTGACACTCTGCAGAGGTGGTACACTTTCACCACAAGATTCGATACATCTGTCAGGGATAACCCTGAATCATCATACTTGGTATGCAGGTAATCAAACATAACCTTCCCTTTACACACCCTAGTACAAGCACCTCTCCTATGAGCATGGCCTCCCAATCATGACCATCAGTCATCTTGGACACTACATAGGTGGACAACGTTGAGAGGTAGCCTCAGCTCAAACCTCTCCCGTGAGGGAACTAATACTAATGCATATAAATTTCCAGCTAAGCCTTACCCAATTCAGGTAATGTGGTTATACGGTAAAATTTGGAATGGTATCGCATCCGAATCCAACCATCAGTTTTATAAAAGGGGTTAAGGCTCATGCCTTATCATTTTCCACATCATAAACTAGTTGTGTTTCGTAACACATGTCAAAACATCTCAATAGAATGACTCATCATTCCAAGGTTTTCATAACTCATTTTCACCAAGTATTCCCATCTAAAGTGACTCAAGTTTTTGATCGACTCTAAACTACTAAGTTAAGGGTGTTCACTAAGGTGGAAAGATGGGATCAATCTCATGCCATAGAATGATATCTAAAGGTTTCTAAGTAGGTCAAGTTTTATACTTTTTATGCTACCTTCAATTTTAAGTAGAGAACTTTGTATAATCTAAGGTGGGGTAAAACTTATCCATGAGACTTGGGGCATTAATAGTGAAAAGGGGTGTGATTAAAGCATGCTTAAGGCATCTTTGCTAAACCATCTAGTTTATTCTAGCTTGCTAACCATAGCTTGCTAAGGTAAGTTTGCAAGGGTTAGCTTGCCCTGCTAATAGTGGCTTGCCTTGGTTGGTGCAGTGGTTGAAGTTGTCTTCTTCTTCTTCTTCCTGGTAGAACTCCTCCTCCTCGAGAGTTTGGTCGGTGCTATCGTCTAGAAATACATAGGGAGTGCACAATCACCCAACAATACTTAACTAGGCTAAGTAGCATTCTAAAGCACACAATTGATGATCTATTATCATCACAAACATTACAAGTTTTAATTCAATAGTTTTAATCTTTTTATTTTAGAAAAGTAATTTCTACTCATTGAAATGTTAACTAAAATTTAATATTCACCACCAAAATATGAGATCATGTGGACACATGTCCTCACCACATATTCCACAGGTGGGAATGGTATTTAAAGGTTGGATCAATATTACTTTAGTTTAAGTTTATTATTTAATGATTTAAAGTGACTAGAAATGCCTATATAGCATTATTTTGGTACTAGTCCAAAGTCACCGCATGTAAACCTTAATATTATTACATATTTGGATATATATTATGAAAGGTGATTTTTGAGAGTTGGAATCAACTCAAAAGCTGACTTGGTTGATTTTATAAAAATGTTGCAAGTTGTAAAAGCTTCTGTCTTCTCATTTTTATTAGGAGAAATCTATAACTCTAAATGAATTAAATCCAACGGTCTTGGATAGAGCTTTTCAATACCTTTTAGACAAAATTAGTTTCATGCAATTTGGCTTTGTCAAACTCACAGAATTGATTTTTGAAACATAGGACAGAAACTATATTCTAACTAAAAAGAAAAATCCTAATTTGAATTTCCAGCAACTGCGAAACGAAATGGGTCGGCCCATGGCCTGCGCTGATTAAGCGAGGACCCCACCGTCGGTGGCAAAGTGGGTGCGCGTCAGGCGATCTGGTTCTAATCCAACGGCTGAGGGTCATCGTCGACGTTGGGCAACGTCGGCGAGACAGAACCCTTGCGCGGCCAGTGAGGGTCTTGGGGGCTCACCCGGGTTCAGGCGAGGGTCGGCGAGGCGGGCGAATGACGAAGTCGACGACGGCGAACCTCCTGGTACCGGCAGCTTCTCTGGGGTGGCCTGGATCAATGGCGCCCTTCTCCTCCCGAGGCGGCGGCTCCGGCTACAATTCCGGCGCTTTGGTGCTCGACCAGCTCCGGCTGGCGGTGGGGAGTGAGTGTGAGAGGTGGTGAGTGAGATGGTGTGCTCAAATCGGCTGGGGATGGCCTCTATTTATAGTGGCGAGAGGGGACCGACGGGGCGCATGGTGAGAGCGTCGTGGTCGATGGTACAGACGGCTATCGGCATGGGCGACGGTAGGGGGCAGTGTGGTGCTCCCTGGCGATGCTCAACGACACGGTGGCGAGACGTGGGGCGGTGCGGTTTGGTCTGGAACGCGCGATGCTCTGCGCGGCAGAGGCGGCGTCTTCGACGACGAGCGATGGCTGCGTCATGGGGGCGTGACGGGATGTCTGGCGGTCTCTGGGTCGGTGGCGATCATGTATGCAAGCGGCAAGGCGGCCTGCGATGCGTGGGCGTCGGTCGAGGTGGCGCTCTAGCGCATGCTCGGCATGGTTCTTTGGCGGGCTGGGCGCGGTCGTGCGTGTGGTCCAGGGTTGGCAAGGTTGGCGCTGGACAGGGAGTGGCGGTGGACGGTGGCTGCCTCCTAGACAAGGTTGGCACGCTAAATCTCCCCTAGCTTGCTGTCTCCACTGGGTGGCATGGTGAGCTTCACTGTTCACCATTGATGTCATTGCCAGCTACGATTGAGTCTAGTGCTTGGTTTAACTTGCTAGCTGATCTAGTGAGATGGTTGTGAGCTAGAGAGGGAACAAGTTAGGCTTCAATCACTGCTCATAATAGTGTTTGGTTTTTGTTTGATTTGTGTCTGCCACCTGTTCGATGAAATGGCCGCAAGAACTCAAGTTTTGAATTTTGAAAAGACTTTTGGTGGGTGTGCTAAGTTGGTGCTGGTGAGTCTGCAGATGCTTGGGTTTTGAAAGTTGAGCTTGTTTGAGTGGTTTTTGAAAAAGTGGGATCTTCCCATATGATAAAGATTCAATTTTGAACTGTTATTTAAAATAGTTTACAGAAGGTTTTTAGAAGATCAAAAAGTGGGCCTTGGTACCTCATTATGTGTACTAGCAAGGGGTGCAAAGATCAAGAATTGTTTCTGTTAATTTTTGAGTACTAGGAATAGCCAAAGTAGACATGGGAGTTAATTTTGGCAAAATGACCATTTCTCCATTTTAAATCTTTTTGATTTGATTTTCTTTAGAAAAAGTTTGGGAATGATGTAGATGATGTTTAAATCACCTAAGAAACATTTTACAAGCATTGGATCACTTAATCATGGCAATTCAAACAACTCCTATTTAAATGCACATAATATGAATGCTTTCATTTTAAAAATGGAAAAGTTTTTGTTAACCCTATTTTTGGATGATTGGATCTTTGATAACCTTGGATTGAAGTTTTGGGATGTTACACGTAGGTGGGACGGCGCTGCAGCTGCGCAACCCCGACGCCGAACCTTCTATCTACTTCGACTACTATGTTCCTATTATTTCTACTTCTACTTGAATTCAGGTAATCTTTGTGGGACCGGCCCTCGAGCCGACGAACTATCCCAGTATTTTCGATAAGTAAGTGTGTCGAACCCAACGAGGAGCAGAAGGTGCTGGCGAGTGGCTAGGAGCAGGAATTCTCTGTAAATACTTAGCAAATGAATTTTTAGGGGTTTTTGATAATGCAAGTAAATAAAGTATGGGTAAATAAAAGACAATAAGAATAAATGCAGCAAGTGGCCCAATCCTTTCTTCAGCAAAGGACAAGACGGTTGTATTACTTAAGATAACCAAATGTTCTCAAGGACACACAGGAATATTGTCAAGTGCTTTCGCTTCATATAGTTGATTAATCTTCTTTAGTTTGCTAAGTGTTGTGTGGGTGAACCTGTGCTAATGTACCGACCTTCCTAGGACTAATACATTCTTGTGATTATACCCCTTGCAAGCATCCGCAAGTACAAGAAAGTAATTAAGGTGGAAACCTAAGCACAACTTTAAACTCTAAGACCCTGACATCCCTTGTGCAATGGTTTCCTAATGGGGGTTCAGGTTTCTGTCACTCAGGCAACCCCTATGATTAGTAGCCAAATACACAATGCATTCCCCTAGGCCCATATAGGTGAAGTGTCATGTAATCGATGTTCACATGACACCAATATAAGAAATACACCACAACTTAAATATCAAACCATTGAATCTTTCTCAACACAATTCCACTACTAACAACATGACTTCTCCCATGTCCTCAAGAACTAAACGAACTACTCACAAGACATCATATGGATCATGATCAGAGATGATATAATGATATGTAATAATCTGAACATAAACAATAATTCAATGGTTCACTCAATAGCATCAACTACAAAGAGTAATCAACACCAGGAAAGTTTCCCCTAAGAACTATGCAAGATTCAACCCAATTGTTACAGCGGTATGAAGTGGAGATGATAGTGGTGATGGAGATCATGATGAAGAAGATAATGAGGATCCCGATGAAGTCCTGCTTGATGGTGGTGTTGATGGCGACGATCTCCCCTCTCCGGGAAGGAATTCCCCCAGTAGAATTCTGTGTGCGGAGAGTGAAGGAAATATGCCCTGAGAGGCAATAATAAAGTTGTTATTATATATTCCTTATACATGATAGATGTTTATTTTACATGCTAGAATTGTATTGATTCGGAAACATCAATACATGTGTGTTTAATAAACAAAAAGGGTTCCTAGTCATGCCTCTCTTATAGACTAGCTTGTTGATTAACAAGATGATCAAGGTTTCCTGATCATGGACATTGGATGTTGTTAATAACAAGGTCACACCATTGGTGGAATGATGTGATGAACATTCATCCGAAGTATAGCATTATGATCAAGTCATTATGTTTATATTGCTATAACATCATACGAAGTAATCTTTATCCTTAGACCATGAGATCATGTTAACTGCTGACACCGGAAGAGTATCTTGATAACATCAAACGTCACACCGTAACGGGGTGACTATAAATATGGGTTCAGTACTACGAAGGTGTTATGTTGAGGCTCAAGGATCAAGAGTGGAATTTGTCAATCCAGATGACGGATAGATCTACTCTGGGCCCTCTCGGTGATATCACATTAGGATAGCTTGCAAGCAAGTGATGTGATCACTAGAATGTTATATCACGGGAACGAGAAAAGAGTGCATGTCGGTAAGGAGATCAAACTAGGTATGGAGATACCGATGATCGAATCTCGGACATGTAATATATCGAGATCAAACACAGACTGAAAGGTTAAGCATGAGTCATATGGTTGATATGATGCCCATATAGATGCTCGCCTTTGAAGCTATATCAACTCACGTGATGATCGGATTTGGTGTAGTGGATTTGGTTGATGTAATCACCAAAAGGACACGAGGGATGTCGTTTTTGAGTGGGAGTTCATTAGTAATTTGGATTAGTTGAACTCAATCTATCATAAACTTAGTCTAAATAAACTTTACAAATTCTGTTGTAGATGGCACCACCTGCTTTTAATTTCAATGTGTTCATGGAGAAAGAGAAACTTGCTGCGAATGGTAGCAACTTCACCAACTGGGCTATGAATTTGAGGATTCTCCTCACTGCTGCACAAAAGCAATATGTGCTAGATGTGACGCTAGGCCCCCCACCAGCTCTTGATGCCCCTGACGAGGAAAAGAATGTCTATGTGACTCGTCGGGAGGACCACAACTTAGTTCATTGCGGCATACTGTATGGGCTAGAGCCAGAACTTCGAAAGCGTTTCGAAAATGGCAATGCCTTTGATACCATGGGAGAATTGAAAATGATTTTCGATACCCATGCTGCCATAGAGAGTTATAATGCTACAGAAAAGTTCTTTAGCTGCATGATGGAGGAAAATAGTCTGTTAGTGAGCACGTACTCAAAATGTCCTGCACGCCGATAAGCTTGTGTCCTTGGGAATAACGATTCCCATTGACTTAGGCATACATCGTGTTCTCCAATCTCGCCACCTAGCTACAAGATCTTCGTGATGAACTATAATATGGGGCATGAAGAAGTCTCTTCGAGCTTCACAATGCTTAAGACCGCAGTGGAGATTAGGAAAGAACATCAATTGTTGATGATCAATAGGACCACCGGTTTCAAGAAGGACAAGAAAGGCAAGCACAAGGGAAAGAATGGTAGCAAGTCTATTGCCACGCCTGAAAAGAAACCCCGGGCTGGCCCTAAGGCTGACATCGAGTGCTACTATTGCAAGGGGACTGGCCATTGGAAGCGCAACTGTCCCAAGTATTTGGCGGACAAGAACTCCAGCAAGGCAAACAAAGGTATATGTGATATACATGTTATTGATGTGTACTTGACTAGTACTCGCAGTAGCACCTGGGTATTTAATACCGGATCGGTTGCTAATATATGTAACTCGGTTCAGGGGCTACGGAACAAGCGACAACTAGCAAGGGATGAGGTCAGGATGCGGGTCTGCAATGGATCAAGAGTTGATGTGATCGCCGTCGGGACGCTACCTCTCCATTTTCCATCGGGATTAGTTATAAACCTAAATAATTGTTATTTGGTGCCTGCACTGAGCATGAACATTGTATCTGGATCGTGTTTGATGCAAAGTGGTCATTCCTTTAAATCTGAAAACAATGGTTGTTCGATTTATAAGAATGATATCTTTTATGGTCATGCACCTATATTGAATGGTTTATTTCTGTTGGATCTCGATAGTAATATTACGCACATTCATAATGTTAATGCTAAAAAGATTAAACTTGATGATGATATGTCTACATATATGTGGCACTGCCGTCTAGGTCATATTGGCGTTAAACGCATGAAGAAACTCCATTCTGATGGACTTTTGGAATCACTTGATTTTGAATCATTTGATACATGTGAGCCATGCCATATGGGCAAGATGACTAGAACGCCGTTTTCCGGTTCAATGGAACGGGCGATAGATCTATCGGAAATCATACATACTGATGTGTATGGACCAATGAGTGTGTCGGCGTGAGGTGGATATCGTTATTTTGTTACTTTCACGGATGATTTGAGTAGATACGGGTATATCTATTTGATGAAACACAAGTCTGAAACTTTTGAAAAGTTCAAGGAATTTCAGAATGAAGTGGAAAATCATCATAATAGAAAGATCAAATTTCTACGGTCTGACCGTGGAGGAGAGTATCTAAGTTACGAGTTTAGCACACACATGAAAGAGTGTGGAATAGTTTCACAACTCACGCCTGCCGGAAGACCACAACGTAATGGTGTGTCGGAACATCGTAATCGTACCTTATTGGATATGGTTCGATCTATGATGTCTCTGACTGACTTACCCCTGTCATTTTGGGGTTATGCACTGGAAACAACTTCATTCACTTTAAATCGGGCACCATCTAAATCCGTTGAAACGACACCGTATGAATTATGGTTTGGAAACAAACCTAAGCTGTCGTTTCTTAAGGTTTGGGGATGCGATGTTTATGTGAAGAAACTTCAACCGGATAAACTCGAACCCAAAGCGGAAAAATGCGTCTTCATAGGATACCCTAAGGAAACAATTGGGTATACCTTCTATCACAGATCCGAGGGCAAGGTTTTTGTTGCCAAGAATGGATCCTTTCTTGAGAAGGAGTTTCTCGTGAAAGGTGTGAGTAGTCGGAAGGTAGAACTCGAAGAGGTTATTGAACCTTCTCTTCATGGAATGGCGAGGCGAAAGCACCGGAAGTTGTTTCGGAGTTGACTTCACCTGATGAAGAGAGAGCTAATGATAATGATCATGAAACTCCGAAAGAGGACACTACCGAACCTCGCAGGTCAAGCAGGACACGTGCAGCTCCTGAACTGTACGACAATCCTGTTGTGAATTTCATGGTTGATGAAATGGATGACCCTGCGACGTATGAAGAAGCGATGATGAGCCCGGATTCCAACAAATGGCTAGAATCCATGAAATCCGAGATGGAATCCATGTACGAGAACCAAGTTTGGAACTTGGTGGACTTACCTCACGACCGAAAGGCCATTGAGAATAAATGGATTTTCAAAAGAAAAACTGATGCTGATGGTAATGTGACCATCTATAAGGCTCGACTTGTCGCAAAGGGGTTTCGACAAATTCAAGGAGTTGACTACGATGAGACATTCTCTCCCGTAGCGATGCTTAAGTCGGTTAGGATTATGTTAGCAATTGCTACATATTTTGATTATGAAATATGGCAGATGGATGTCAAAACTGCATTCCTCAATGGTAAGATTGAAGAAGAGTTGTATATGATACAACCTAAGGGTTTTCTAGATCCTAAGGATGCTAATAAGGTATGCAAACTTCAGCGATCCATCTATGGACTGAAGCAAGCATCACGGAGTTGGAATCTCCGCTTTGATGAGGTGATCAAAGAGTTTGGATTTGTCCAAACTTATGGAGAGGCTTGTATTTACAAGAAAGTGAGTGGGAGAAATGTGGCATTTCTGATATTATATGTGGATGACATATTATTGATTGGAAATGATATAGATCTTTTAAACAGTGTTAAAAGTTATCTAAACAGCAAATTTTCAATGAAAGACCTTGGTAAAGCGTCATATATATTAGGCATTAAAATCTATAGAGATAGATCAAGGCGTCTAATTGGGCTATCACAGAGTACATACCTTGATAAGATATTAAAGAAGTTTAATATGGACGAAAGTAAGAAGGGGTTCTTACCTATGTTGCAAGGCAAGACATTGAGTAAGACTCAAAGTCCCGCCACGCGAAGAAAGAGAGATGATGGATAAGATCCCCTATGCCTCGGCCATAGGCTCTATTATGTATGCCATGCTATGTACAAGACCGGATGTGGCACATGCTATTAGTTTGACTAATAGGTACCAATCTGATCCAGGTTCGGAACACTGGATAGCGGTAAATAACATCCTCAAGTACTTAAGAAGAACTAAGGATATGTTTCTTATATACGGAGGTGAAGAAGAGCTAGTCACTAAGTGTTATGTCGATGCTAGCTTTAACACCGATCCGGATGACTCTAAGTCTCAATCCGGATACGTATTTCTCTTGAACGGAGCAGCAGTTAGTTGGAGGAGTTCCAAACAACCTGTGGTGGCTGGATCAACGACGGAGGCGGAATATGTTGCTTTAAGCGGTACAGAAGCGCTTGATGAAAGAGTTCATTACGGAACTGGGTGTGGTTCCCAGTGCGTTGGACCCAATGGTGATCTATTGTGACAACAATGGATCCATAGCGAACGCAAAGGAACTGAGGTCTCACAAGAATTCCAAACATATTAAGCGCCGGTTTCACTCCATCCGCGAGCATGTCAAGGATGGAGATATAAGGATTTGTAAATTACACATGGACCTAAATATAGCAGATCCGTTGACTAAAGTTATCCCTAGGGCAAAACATGATCAACACCAGAACTCCATGGGTGTTAGATTTATCACTATGTGAACTAGATTATTGTCTCTAGTGCAAGTGGGAGACTGAAGGAAATATGCACTGAGAGGAAATAATAAAGTTGTTATTATATATTCCTTATACATGATAGATGTTTATTTTACATGCTAGAATTGTATTGATTCGGAAACATCAATACATGTGTGTTTAATAAACAAAAAGGGTTCCTAGTCATGCCTCTCTTATAGACTAGCTTGTTGATTAACAAGATGATCAAGGTTTCCTGATCATGGACATTGGATGTTGTTAATAACAAGGTCACACCATTGGTGGAATGATGTGATGAACATTCATCCGAAGTATAGCATTACGATCAAGTCATTATGTTTATATTGCTATAACATCATACGAAGTAATCTTTATCCTTAGACCATGAGATCATGTTAATTATCGACACCGAAGAGTATCTTGATAACATCAAACGTCACACCGTAATGTGGTGCCTATAAAGATGGGTTCAGTACTACGAAGGTGTTATGTTGAGGCTCATGGATCAAGAGTGGAATTTGTCAATCCAGATGACGGATAGATATACTCTGGGCCCTCTCGGTGATATCACATTAGGATAGCTTGCAAGCAAGTGATGTGATCACTAGAATGGTATATCACGGGAACGAGAAAAGAGTGCATGTCGGTAACGAGATCAAACTAGGTATGGAGATACCGATGATCGAATCTCGGACATGTAATATATCGAGAGACAAAGGGATTTAGTTACAAGCGTTAAAGGTTCTCACGATCACAAAAGTCATCGTTGAATGTGTAGGAGTCAGTACGGATCTCCAGGTCCCACTGCTGATTATTGATCGGAGAAGGGTCTCGATCATGTATGCATTATTCGCGAACCGTAGGGTGGAACACTTAAGAGTTACCGGACACCATTTTGGAGCACATATGTTTCAGACGAAAGAATTGCAAAGCGCAGGAACTGTTTCAATAGAAACCGGAAATTGTTTCGGGTGAAATTGCAGAAGGTGGTTCTGCATGTGATATTGAAATATTGCAAGGGGCTATATGTGAATGTTTGTTAATTAAAGTAATTAGCAAAATTCTGAATAAATTTAATAAAAAGAGTTTTATTAAATGAGAGAGCATTAAATTTGGAGAAATTTAATGCATTTAAAGTGGAGACTTTAAAAGGGAATGTGAAGAGGCATTTTAATGTGGAGGGGTTACCACCACATGAATGGGGAGGTGAGGGGTCACCCCCCATGCGCCGCCATGGATAGAGGGGGCACCCCTCCTCCTATAAACGGCCACCCATTCCTCCTTCATCCTCACACCTCCTTGTGAAGGATCTCTCTCCCCTCTAGAATTATTCCCCATGGTCTCGGATTAGCGATACATGTTCCCAGTGGCATTTCGTCGAAGGAGTTGTTGCTCACTGGATCGCTGGAGCGAGGAGGTGGAGGTTGTCCGGTGTGACGTGTGCGAAAAGTGATGCGCTGCTGAGTTGCGGCGCTCGGACTTCCTCATGATCTTGAGATCGGCAAGTTTACGACTACATCAACCACGAGTTCCTACTCGTTAACAAAGCTCGTTGTCTACGAGGGTAAGTTCTCATTGGATGTATGTCCACCCGTTGCTTTGTACCTAGTAGATAGATCTTGGCGTGTAGTTCACACCGTAGGAATTTTTTTTGTTCTCTATGCTGCTCACCCAACAAGTGATACCAATACTAACAACAAGATCAATCATATAACCATGGATTCAAAACTAATATAAGATATGCAAAAGAGTAAATGATAGAACTTCTCATTAATATTCCATAACAGCAACTCACACGAAGGGATACATATCTAACGAGAGTGGGGACACTTCCATAATGCAAACCATCCTACATGATAACTTCTCTATTCAAGATAGGACTCTACTAAAAATGTAAAAAGATAGAAGATAGTGATGTGATACCGCGGCACTCCCCCAAGCTTGGAACAAACCAATGGGATGCAAAAACCTGATGACGAATTACTTCTTCGAAGGTGGTGTTCTCTTGATTGGCGTGAGGAAATCTTCTAGTATCTCGCGAAGCCTGTTATTCTCCTCTTGAAGCATATACACCTTCCTCCTCAAGACTCGGTACTTGTCGCAGAACTTATCGGTTAATCGTAGAGCTTCCACTGCTGCAGGGCAGGAACTGAGATCTAGAGTTGGAGGTATCAGCCCCTTCAATGCTGCTGTCATGTCCTTTACATCCTCGTCGACGTTCCGGTCCATGTCTTCGCGCCTAGTTATGATCCTTTATTCTTCCACCCATCCTACGAAGGTCTTCCGCTCCAAGTTGCGATGGAGCTCGCGCCGGCACCGTGGCTCATAGTCCTCCAAAGAAGAACCCTGAAACGACATCTGAATAGCGAAAACACGACGAGAACATGATATACGAACCTCGGGGGATCCGGAGGATTATATATTACGAAGTTTTACAACAAAAGGAAGGTACTGGGAGAAAACGGGTCGGAGACGGAATCCGGGGCAGCCAGACCACCTGGTGGCGCGACTAGGGGTGGGCCCACGCCATAGGGTGGTGTGAGCCACCAGGCTCCGTTTCCGTCCCTCTTTCGCTTCGTTGCTTTCCTTGTTGGATAAAAACTGCAAAAATATAACTGGACAGAATTTTCGCGGAACTTTTCTTACCAGAACTGTTACCTATTCACAAACGGACTCCGCAGGTCTCTAAACTTGGTCTTTAATGAATTTTTCCGGAGTTACCACTTGAATAGCATTAATATCTTCATCTTCATACTCATATTGCTCGAGTCATGAAACCTTTCACTATCTTATTACCATTTTCTCCGATAACCTAGAAATTTCTTACACACAAAACTTCACACAATTCTCATTAGCAACATTAGTATAAGCGAGGTAATTAACCTTTTAAGTTCAATTTCAACTGAAATCCATCAAAACATAAGCTACTGTAGCAACTCCTTCCGAAATCCCAAAAAGAGTTCAAAAAGAAAACCGATTTAAGAAGCAAATGCAAGAGTGGCAAAATCTATCAAAACGGACCAGCAGGTAAAGATCATTTTTTCCGAAAATCTTCTATTGCTCAAATCAAAAAGTGATGATGATGATGATGATGATCCCGCTGAAGTCTAGCTTGATGGTGGTGTTGATGGCGACGACCTCCCCTCTCCAGGAAGGACTTCCCCCGGCAGAATTCTGTCTGCCGGAGAGATCTTTCTCTCTCGGTGTTTTCCGCCCCGCAGAGGCGGCGGAGTCTTTCTGTGGTTGCTCCCCGAGTCTTAGGGTTTTGGGAGGATAATGTACGCCAGAGGGGAGAGCCAGGAGTGGACCAGGGCGGCCACACCACCTGGTGGCGCGACCTGGGGTGGCCTGCGCCTGGGGGTGGTGTGGGCCCCCTGTGGCCCATCTCCAATCCCCCTTCTGGCAATATTCATCTTCTGAAAAAATAGGATTTTCCATGTATTTTCCTGGATTTTCTGATCTTCGCGAATTTTGCCTCCAAACAGCACCTTTTCCATCAGAATCCTGACTGCAGCGGTCCATGCTCCAAAATTCATCAACCATAAAAAACATATGAAATAACATAAGTATCATCTCTTAATATGAAATATATCAATGAATAACAGTAAATTATGATATAGAATAGTGATGCAAAATGGACGTATCAATGTGATAGAATCATACTGCATTATGCCTTGGTTTGGGATGGTTAATCCATCCCTGGCATAATTGATTTGCAGATATCTAAGAAAAATGGATATTAGTGGGATTACATCAGGTGATTTGGTGCCCCTTTGATGTTTTGGCATTCTTTGAATTGTTTGCTAGATCAAGTACTTGATCAACTGTGTAATATTACATGATCTGATAATGATTTGTTTTTCAAAAATGGAATCTTGTACCGCTTTATAGGTTCTACTAGTTCCTAATAATGAACTTACAAATTGGTGGTTTCATCTAGTTGGCTTACAATATGTTCTGGTTATATTGTGGATTACTTGTAGTCAGTTTAGGATGACCTTCTGATCATTTTAACATGCTAAAGCATGTAGGTGTCTGATGGCCCAACATATATCGAGCTCGTTGGGGAACCCCAAGAGGAAGGTATGATGAGCACAGCAGCAAGTTTTCCCTCAGTATGAAACCAAGGTTATCAATCCAGTAGGAGCAAGGAAATAACCCAAAGGTGTTGCTAGCTGAGCCTTGGCAGGGCGCACTACCGGTGCTAGTAGCAACGTGGAGACCTAAACAACACAACCACAAAAATTTGTCCCCAACTTGCGATGAGGTAGTCAATCTCACCAGTTTTGCTGAAAACAAAGGATTAAACGTATCGAATGGAAGGAAGTAATAGTTTGCATAAAGTAAACACAAAGCAGTAAATAGTTGATTGTAGATTGAATGTAAAAGAAAGGACCGGGGTCCATAGTTCACTAGAGGTGGCTCTCCTTAAGATAGATAACATGCTGGGTGAACAAATTACAGCGGGGCAATTGACAAACATCGAGAAAGCATACAAGCATATACTACTCATCTTGACTCCTTTGAGATTCAATTGGGCATTACAACATTATACATATACCGCCATCCAACTGCATCTATGACTAATAATCCACCTTCAGGTTATCTTCCGAACCCCCTCCAGTATTAAGTTGCAAGCAACAGATAATTGCATTACGAATTGCGTGTAATGTAAACAATACGATTGTTGTATGAACAAAGAATTATTGTTTTCTCCCTAGTAGCAACAATAGTACTAGTACCTTAGAGATTTCTGTCACTTCCCCAGATTACCAGAGGCATGAACCCACTATCGAGCATAAGTACTAACTCTTGGAGTTGCTAGCATCTACTCGGCCAAGATAGCTACTAACAACGGAAAGCATGCAAGATCACAAATAACAAAGACATGATAGAATCAATAATCAATCTGAAATAACATCTCAATATCCATCGGATCCCCGCAAACACAACATGCAGAATTACAAATAGATGATCTTGATCATGAACGGAGCTCACAAGATCTAAACATGATAGCACAAAGGAGGAGAACCAACCATCTAGCTACTACATGGAACCGTAGTCCAGAGATGAACTACTCACGCATCACACCGGAGGCTTGCATGGTGATGAAGAAGGCCGCCAGGGTGAATTACCCTCCCGTAGGTGCCGGAAGAGCTGATCCTTCCCGATCTAGGGATGGAGATGGCGCCATGAACTCTTTCGTGGTATTTTGATCGGGTTCTTCGGGTTTCCATATCAGAGGCAATATATAGGCGGAAGGAGAGGCCGAGGGGGTGCCTGGGCGGCAGACCACCTCAAGGCGCTGCCTGGCCGCATGGCCAGGTGGTGTGGCCGGGCCCCAGCCCCTCTCCGTCTCGTATTCTGGCTCTAGGTGTCCCCCGGTAAAATAATGACTTTGGCTTTTGTCCCATCCAGTTCCAAGAATATTCATTTTCTGACTTTCCTGGAACCAAAAACAGCTGAAAACAGGCAGCTGGCACTGTGGCTCTTGTTAATAGGTTAGTCCAAGAAATCATATGAAAAGTACTCCGAAGTGTGGACAAAACACAAGAAAGTAGATAAAACCAAGCATGGAACATCAAAAATTATGGATACGTTTGCAACGTATCAACATCCCCAAGCTTAACTCCTGCTCGTCCTCGAGTAGGTAATGATAAAAAAGAAAGAATAATTTTTGAGGTGGCATGCACCATCATAAACTTGATCAAAGTATTTGTAAAACATTCAAAGCTGGGATCATAGTACTTCAACATAGCATGAAAGACAAATTTCTAACAATAATACATAGCAACTATGTTGCAACATGAAAAGGCACAAACAAAATATTCATGAATAACAATGCTTTGCAAGACGTTTGTTTGTTTTACATAAAGAAAACATAGCATAGTGGCATTCAGTTTGTCCCTCATAGAGTAGCAAACATAAATGCATAGGACACCTTCAAAGTTTACAAGAGTGACTAGATACAAATAGTTTAAAACAAGAAATATCAAGGTATGCATCAATCAACAAGTCTTGGGACAATGCACATAGAACTAAGAATGGCCACTATGCTCTCAAAGTAGGTGCATAAAGATAGAAGGTGGAGAGTCAATATATATAAGTGGAAGAAAGGCCTTCATAGAAGGAAGTAGGGATTCAAGTCTCATAAAGAGCTTCCAAAAATTATGGTACTTAAGCTTTTAGCTCTCATTGCCCCTATCATAAGCATCTTGAAGGTTATTAAGGTTAATGTGACACAACTAACAGGATATGCTTGACAAGTTATAAACCAAAATATCATGCCTCTTACTTATGAAGACCGAACCTCATGCTACTCAACTTTAGTCACGAGTAAGCTCTTGTCATTGTAAGTACATATGTATCATAAAGAACCGCCAACGGGATACCCCTTGCACATGATACATGAGTTATCCCATAATCAAAATGATAAGGCAAGCATAGAATGAGCATCTTAGCAATCTTTTTATTTGCTATTTGCATAGGTTTTTATTGAGGATGCTTCATAGAGTGCTCATTATGGTGATGCTGCAAGTTTCCACCATGATTAGGCATGGCTTAGGCTAGCGGCCCAGGCATTTCTCTAACAAACTCCATGATCTTACAAGTTCCACTTTTATTTCACATCGCCAGGATCCATAAGCAAAAGAACATGATATCAACGGGGTACAAAGTACAAGTGCAATGTTGAAAGCGTTCCCCATGATACATGGTTCTGCTAATTTCAACTTATAAAGCGCAAGCATATATGCAAGAAAGATGGACACAATGGTTCAAGTTTATTAAATGCAAAAAAGTAAAGTGTGCCATCAAGTTCGTGAGAGCTTTGATCACTAGTTTTCACATAACAAGTTTAATTTGGAAGGTATACAAAAACATGAATATACTTGGAATAGCATAAGCTAGTAGGTAGGTATGGTGGACTCTTTGGAATAACTTGGTTTAAGGAGTTGGATGCATGAGTGGAACTCATACTTGGTTGCGGAGGCTAGCAAAAGACTGGGAGCGACAAATTAAGAGAGCAATAATGGCTATAATCATGCAGAGCGACAAAACATCATTGATCAAAGCATAAAGTGATACTACAAGTTGAAAACTAAAGGATCATAAAGGCTATAATGACTTGGGATAGTCATAACATGGTGTGAGCATGCGCCAAGTCAACCCAAATAAAGCATCAAAGGAGAATACCACAATACTATGCTTTAATATGCTAAAACAACGCATGATTCATCCAAGGCACATTAAGCAATCTCAATTGTTTACAACAAGTCATGCTACAGCAAAGAATGTTGGAAACATGCCCTAGAGACAAATAGTAGTAACGACTATTATCATATTTCATATAGTTTATGATTAAGTTTTATATCATGCTATAACTGTATTGAGTGGAAACATCAATACATGTGTGATATACAAACAAAACAGGGGTTCCCATTGAAACTCTAGTCACTGGTTCATTGGTCAACAAATGATCATGTTTCCTGATCATGTGGCATTTATACCAGTTGGAAATGAAGTCATCTCATTCTGAGAATGAGATGATGAACCAATACCCAACCTAAACATTGTGACTCGATCATGTCATGAAGTTCAAGTTACGATGATTAGAAATGGACCCTCGTAGACTATTCCTTAGACCGTGAGTCTATATCAATCACTGTCTCCCGAGAGTGCTTAGATAGCATCAAACGCCATCTGGTAAAATGGTGTTTATAAAGGTGTGTTCAGGTATTTGGAGGAAACCGTAGAGGCAAT
Source organism: Avena insularis (assembly GCA_023614405.1). Classification (NCBI taxonomy): domain Eukaryota; kingdom Viridiplantae; phylum Streptophyta; class Magnoliopsida; order Poales; family Poaceae; genus Avena; species Avena insularis. The sequence continues at coordinate 439,531,339 of CM042693.1, forward strand.
GTAAGTCAAGAGCGGGATTTGTCTGTCCATGTGACGGGAAGATACTCAAGGGCCCACTCGGAGAGGTTATATCCAAAAGCTGCGCAGCGTGTGATTTGATCACGGGGATATCACTTGTCGGAAAGAGTCAAGTAGCATTGTTCGGTAACGAGATTGAACACGACATGGTGATGTCATTGATCAGATCTCGGGAAATGCAAGTATCAAGAGACAAAGGGAATAAGACACGACTGTCTCGGTTCAAACGACGAAAGATCTTCGTGGAACGCATAGGGGTCACATGGCCATCCAGGTCCCTCTGTTGATCATTGGTGCGGGAGTGTCCCAACCATGTCTGGAGTGTTCCCTAACCGTGGGGTATCACTCTTAAGGGCTTGATGATGCTTAGAGAGTGTTTATAGGATCGGTGGAATCACCGAAGAAAAGGAGGGAGAAAACTGGAAGGGTTTTGGTAAGTCCATAGGATGTCCGGAGTGGAGGTGGAAGGTGTTCCATGGCCACAGAGATTGAATAATATGTGAATGAATGTTAAATGTTGATTTAATGATTTATTCATAATTATTTAATATAGAGAAAATCAATTAAGGGTCAAAAAGCCTTAATGGGCCAATTCCGGAGGGAGGGGGCCCATTAGGGGAAAGGAGAGAGGGAGAGGGGCCAAGGGGGAGGCCGGCTGGGCCTAGCCCCCCCGCGCGGAGCCCACTAGGTGGCCGGCGGCCACCTCCTCCCCCCTCCTCTCCTTTAGTCCCACCCTGGGACTTTGAGGGAGGTAGTACCTCCTCTCCCCCTATATATAGTGGGGTATTTGGCCTAGAAAAATACACCAATAATCAATAAAGGTCTCCCGACTTTTGGGAGGACCTCCAATTGATATTTTCTCTCTCCCCCTCTCTCTCTCGTGACCGTGGTCCCAAGTCTGGACTGCGCGAGCGAGAGATATCTTCATCGCGGAGCACCGTCATGCTGCGGGATTCGAATCCAGGAGCTCTACTTCCGCAACTGCTGCTGGATCGGGGAAGCGGGAGTCATCGTCAGGCACCGGACGCGTGTAACTCCCCGCGAGGTGTCGCACTTGAGGCACTCAAGTCGTTGGATCCAGAAGGAGCGCAAGGACTTCATCACGACCTTGAGGTCGGTTCGGCTCGTCTACATCAACCACGCTCTCCTGAGCGTTGACAATGCTTTTCGGTCTTCAAGGGTAAGTTCACGAAAAGCCCCTCCCGTTACTGTATTACTAATAGATAGGTCCTGGCTGCTTCAGGGGTTCAGGGGCGTAGGATAAAATTTTATTGTTTTCATGCGCGGAACACCTACAGTGGTATCAGAGCTAGATCTATGCGTAGTAATGCTAGTACGGGTAGAACACACGAGATATAGCGTGTGGGCGTTGATCTTTTAGTTGTTACCCTCCCATGTGTACTTGTGTATACCGCAGTAATGCTTGATGAAGCGGCCCCCAACCGACTTTACGCGTTCATTCGCGAGACTGGTCCAAGCTTGACATACGGCTTGTACCGTATAAAGTGGCTTAGGGGGGTGTCTGTCTCTCTTGCATTAGTTGGTATACCATTTGCAATGGAGGGCCCCGAAAGGGGTGTAGTAGAGACAACTACTTGATCAGTGTTGTGCTGAAAGTTCGTAGGTAAGAACGGTTCTTGTGTGAAAGCCCATTCAGCCACGTAAAACATGCAGAGATAAAGTAGAGGCATCTAACTTTGTTTTGCAGGGGGGCGTTGCTTTGTGATATGGTTGTGGCAAAGGTAAAGTAATTACCTTTTGTTGCATAGTAGTAGATAGTCACGGTAATGACGAACTACCACCGAACCCCGCGCCGGAACCCGGTGATGACGGATGCAGATCACGACATGAAGGACCATATCACATAGCATTTACATTCAATGTTATTGTTTATATGTCTTATTGTGTGCTAGTATTAGATACTCGATGGTAGCCTAATAAGATGATCCCTATTAAAATTACCAACGATTGTGTTCCCCCTTAGTGTGCACCACCAAGAAAGTTCTTCGATATGAGGCGATCCAGGGTTACAGGCCTGGGTGTCATACATATCTACACGTCAGATACAAGGTGTAAGCCATGTTGCACAGTGAATACACTAAGGTTGAGTTGGCAAACCTAGCACGCTAGAGAAGCGTGGCCTTGGAACACGGATGGTCAAAAGATTGAGCACGAGTCACATGAATGATGTGAACGGCGTTTAGCATTCACCCTTGAACCCACATTGATGGCCGTGACGATCGGGGGAGATGTGGCTGATAGGGTTCGTGTTATCACTAGGAACCCTTTTGGGGATAGGTGTTTCTGAGTGGAGTTATTATTAACTCATTTAATTATAAACTTAGTCTAAATTCCTTTTGCAATTATAAATGTAGATGGGACCTTTCGTGTTGACAATTGAATGGTTAGAAGGAGAGAAGCTCAGATTAGATGGATCGAACTTCTCCATTTGGGTTGCCAGTCTCCATGTTCTCCTTAGCGAGAACGACGTGGTCGACTACATACTCGACGGGATGGATTTGGATCAGCCCACGGACCTTGAGACCCCAGAGGAGCGGAAAGACCGCTATCTCCGTCGTGAGATGGCCTCCTATATTTCAGTTGTGATGCGTTTCGGAATGGTGGACGAGCTGTGGCCTTTCGTGGGTGATGTCAACCCTCGTTCGGTGATGCTACAACTTAGGACACATTTCGTGGAGCAGACACGCATCTGGAAGCATGAGTTGATGGGAGACTTCCTCTCCATTAAGATGGAGGAGAACTCATCACTGGACAACCACTTGTAGCACATGCATGATGTGTACATGAGGCCAGCATACTTCCTGGATGTCTGGATTACAGGCTCTTTTGCAAATGCTGATGTGCTACGGTCGGTGCCACCAAGCTACCAAGCACAAGTCAAGACTTGCGTAATGAGGGGCGACACGGAAACAATGGAGTTCCACCGGTTCATGACACATCTCAGGAATGTGTTGGTTGAACCACATGTCACTCAGGTTGTCAACGACAAAGGTATATATTTGATATACAGTTTTATAAATGTTATAATCTTGCAAACACATTTACAGTGTTAAGTATATATGATACTTGTTCTGTTTTGATGAAAATAGGTCCTTCTGCATGAGAGGTGCTTGCTGGATAGGAGGTGATGTTGCGTGTTGATGGCAAGCATGATGATGATGGCTGACGACACTCTCCCTCGACATTTATCATTTAGTTTGTGTTTAGGATGATTAATGTAGTCAAGAGATTGTGAACTTCTTTAGTGTGTCTCACACTTCGTGACATGGTTATTCATATGAGTTTGTAACAAACAGTTGTTCTGCTTTTATGAATGATTTCTATTCGTGTTCATATCTTGTTTGATTATATGTGAATTATCCTTGTTGTTTGAAACTAATTGATAATGCATGAACATTTGTAAAACATTAAAATGCCTTGTTTAAAATACCCAACTTAATGATATTTCATTAATGAATGAAACCATTGTTTGAATTCAAAGTTATAATGGTAATATGTGAAAGTCATTCGATTTCTTATCACATATAAATCATGCCTAAGTTCGGCGAAATAACTTGAATACCGTGTATTACTTGAATACAAAGTGTTTGATGAATTGTTAAATAGAATACATATTCGATGTATGGTGTTTTAACGAAAATGGTAATTATCATTAAATGATTGTTTAAATGTGTAAAGTAAGTTTACCAAAGGAAACATGAATATGAAACTATTTGATTTGATCAAAATGTTTCATTAACAAAAGGTATAAATATAAAAGTGAATCTAATTACTATGATTTGATCAATAGTAATGAAATTTAACTTTATAACAATGGCATAAAAGTAATTGTGGAATGCAAAGTGTTTTGAAACTTCAAAATACAAAGCATCACAATGTGATATTAGATATCAAAGGGGTTGAATAGAAGGCACCAAATAGATCGTTGTAAGTGTAGATGTAGAGACCATTAGCTTAGAAATAGTTAGCACTCAATTAGAATGTAGTGAACCATTTGAATTCGTGAAAGTTTTGGGGTTATTCGATATAACCAAACCAATAGCGAATAAGTCCTTGTAGAGTATTCATTGGAAACTTTGAATACAAAATCCATAGCTGAAACCAAAAGGAAAGCAAAACTTGTATTGCTTGGATTTTGGTGCATTCTTGAGAAAGCTCACTTTTAGTGATGTTTCTCAATTATGGAGCAGATGGAAATTAGTGTAAAACACGATGAGGATTCAAAACCCCGCATTAGAGTGTTGAGAAGCGCAACGGACAATGGCCCTGAACGATTCTCTTCACAGAAGGAAAGAATTAATGATACTGATTATTGTGCTTTTCCCCACTGGTGTTTTCACTACATGAAGTAGGATTCAAAATGTAATCCATATCTTGTATGGAGACATTTGTGAACCACTTGTCATCATTCTTGAAATATGACATACCTACGAACTACAAAGGAAATAATGGTAAACTAGAATTATTAGAAATCCTAAAAGCAAACTTCCCTTGCGATTAGAAAGCAATTCATTGCTGAATCTCACAAGTAAAAGAAGTTACTTGGATTTTCCCAAATGACTACAAAGCCATAGTGGAAAAGGGGGTGAATGACAAAAGCACAGTTTGTCAAGTATTGGACAAATTCATATGAATTTGATTCAAATGTGCTTAATGTCTAGAGGACTTGAAACTAGTAAAAGTACTAGTATCTCATAGTAAATCTCCAAGTTTGATATTTGATCAAAGGATTTTGAAGTTATTCAAAATAGTAAGGAGATATGCAATTTGCATAAAATTGAGTGGGAGCTATGAAAGTCTTCCTGAAACAATATGTGATTGACATATTTTAAGTGGGAGCAATATAAGACTCAAATTCAAATATGTAGGAACATATTTTGAGTGGGAGCTTATAGGAGTAATTCTTAAGTATGTTAAGGATGAAAGCGCAAATACTTATAAATAATGATTTATAAGGCGTAGAAGTTGATAATAACCGTATTATGATATTATGTAGTATTCCTTAAGGGATTCTGAAAGGGGTTTCAGAATAGAAGTTAATTAAGGAACTAGTCCTTAATGACTCAAATTAAGAATAATATTAAGTTTAACATCAATGGTGAAAAGAAAGAAAAGGATGATCGTTATCCACTATGTTAAGACATAGGTTCTATCTTAGTAAACCATGATGATAACTTAACATAATATATGATCCAATAAAGAACGTTTGAAAGTGATTAAGTTCGAATCACGAAACATTGAGCTAAGTTTGTCCGCAGTGTCTAGTAGAGAACTGTGGACATATTTTCCAAATCCATAAAGGATGACATATCTTAAAGCATAAAGGGTTATGTTATAAGGGAATGTGTTGGAAACTATTGTAGATACCAATCAAAGTCAAGTAGGAAGCGAGGTGAACAAAACATCGAAAGTTGCATAGAGTGCACTAGTGTTTCGATGAATACATTTATAAAAATAGATAAGGGTACCATCTAAAGTGTTGTATAAAGTTATGGCGGGGCTAGTTCACTTTTAACGTAGAATGATGTGTCCCAGGGCACAGTGCCCATGAGAAAGCCCTCGAGGTTGATCTAACGTCACTGTAGGCTCCTAGAATCAGGCCTCGTTCTGCTGCCATAACGACGATGCATACACACAGATGCTATCATGTGATGATCAAGTATTTGTCAATCAAATAGACATCAACGGAGGGACCTAGATGGCCATGTGCCCCTGTACATTCCACGAAGGTCTTTCGTTGTTTGAACCGGGACTGTCGTGTCTTATTCCTTTTGTCTCTTGATACTTGCATTACCTGAGATCTGATCAATGACATCATCATGTCGGGCTCAATCTCATTTCCGAACAATGCTCCTTGACTCGTTCCGACAAGTGATATCCTTGTGATCAAATCACATGCTATGCATCTATTGGATATAACTTCTCTGAGTGGGCCCTCGAGCATCTTTGCGTCACTGATGACCCACAAGTATAGGGGTGTATCGCAGTATTTTCGATACGTAAGAGTGTCGAACCCAACGAGGAGAAGAAGGTGCTGGCTAGTGGCTTGGAGCAGGAATTCTCTGTAAATACTTAGCAAACAGATTTTTAGGGGTTTTTGATAATGCAGGTAAATAAAGTACGAGTAAATGAAATACAATAAGAATAAATGCAGCAAGTGGCCCAATCCTTTATTCAGCAAAGGACAACCCAGTTGTATTACTTAAGATGACCAAACGTTCTCAAGGACACACAGGAATATCGTCAAGTGCTTTCGCTTCATATAGTTGATTAATCTTCTTTAGTTTGCTAGGTGTTGTGTGGGTGAACCTGTGCTAATGTACCGACCTTCCTAGGACTAATACATACCTGTGATTATACCCCTTGCAAGCATCCGCAAGTACAAAAAATTAATTAAGGTAGAAACCTAACCACAGCTTTAAACTCTAAGACCCTGACGTCCCTTGTGCAAAGGTTTCCTAACGGGGGTTCAAGTTTCTGTCACTCCGGCAACCCCTACGATTAGTAGCCAAATACACAATGCATTCCCCAAGGTCCATATAGGTGAAGTGTCATGTAGTCGACGTTCACATGACACCACTAGAAGAAGTACACCACAACTTAAATATCAAACCATTGAATCTTTCTCAACACAATTCCACTACTAACAACATGACTTCTCCCATGTCCTCAAGAACAAAACGAACTACTCACAAGACATCATATGGATCATGATCAGAGATGGAATAATGATGTATAAAAATCTGAACATAAACAATAATTCAATGGTTTCACTCAATAGCATCAACTACAAAGAGTAATCAACACCGGGAAAGTTTCCCCTAAGAACTATGCAAGATTCAACCCAATTGTTACAGTGAGATGATGGTGGTGATGATGGTGATAATGGAGATGATGGTGGTGGTGATGATGATGATGATCCCGATGAAGTCCAGCTTGATGGTGGTGTTGATGGCGACGATCTCCCCTCTCCGAGAAGGAATTACCCTGGCAGAATTCTGTCTGCTGGAGAGATCTTTCTCTCTCGGTGTTTTCTGCCTCGCAGAGGCGGCTGAATCTTTCTATGGTTGCTCCCTGAGTCTTAGGGTTTTGGGAGGATAATATACACCAGAGGGGAGAGCCAGGGGTGGACCAGGGCGGCCACACCACCTGGTGGCGCGGCGTAGGCTGGCCCACGCTAGGGGGTGGTGTGGGCCCCTATGGCCCATCTCCACTCCTCCTTCTGGCTGTCTTCGTCTTCTGGAAAAATAGGATTTTCCATGTATTTTCCCGAATTTTCGGATCTTCGTGAATTTTGCCTCCAAACAGCACCTTTTCCATCAGAATCCTGACTACAACGGTCCATGCTCCAAAAGTCATCAACCATGCAAAAACAGATGAAATTACATAAGTATCATCTCTTAATATGAAATATATCAATGCATAACAGTAAATTATGATATAGAATGGTGATGCAAAATGGACGTATCTACTCCCCCCAAGCTTAGACTTCGCTTGTCCTCAAGCGAAACTGAGCTCAATAAACATGACCTCAGGTTTATGGAGTGAAGAGTCGATAAAAGAATATGGACAAGAAGCATCACATTCATCAATACATAAGTCAAAATAGAAGACAACTCACTATTATATAACTTAACTTGCAATAGGTAAATGAAAACACCAATAAAGATACATAAAGTAAATCATAATTGGTAATGGCAAACTTAGCTCTTGGTTGATGAATAGTTGATAAATTGCTGGAGTTCACAAATAACTGATTTTCAATGATAGATTTGAAAGTAGTAGACACCAAGATAAGAGCAAAGTGCAAAATAGGGAACATAAGAAACATGATTGAATAAATCATCTTATGAATGAATGAAACACAACAACTCAAAATACTTGCTGAGATAGAAGGGAATAGGTTTACTAACTCAACTAATAAGTAAAAGAAAGGCCCTTCGCAGAGGGAATCAGGGATTTCAAGTTTCTTAAAGAGCTTCCAAAAATTTTGGTACTTATTAGCTTTCATCTCTCATTGTCCCTATCATAGGCATCTTTAGGTGATTAAGGTTAAAGTGATCAAATATGAGGATATGCTTGACAAGTTGAAGTTGAAAATCTCATGTCCCTTGAATACGAGGGCCGCTCCTCATGCTACTCAAGTTTAGTCATCGGTAAGTTCTTGTCATAGTAAGTACATGGGTATCATAGAGAACCGCCAATGGGGTACCCCTTGCCCGATGATACGGAAGAATCCCCATATCAAAATGACAAGGCAAGCAGACAACAAGCATCTCAGCAATCTTCTTATTTCCCATGGGAATATGGTGCTTTTTTCTCTCTTTCCTCTTTTCTCATCTCTTTTTTCCTTTTTTCTCAATCTCTATCTCTTTTCTTAATAATAAGAATGCTTCATAGATGCTCATTATGGTTACGCTGCAGGTTTCCACCATGACGGCATGGATTAGACCGGCGGCCTAGGCGTTTCTCTAACACACATACATAACTCCATGGACTTACAAGCTCCCCTTTCATTTCACACCGATGACATCCATAGACAAAAGAACATGATATCAACTAGGTACAAAGTACCGGTGCAATGTTGATAGCATTCCCCATGACAGCATGGTTCTGCTAAATCACAACTTACAAAGCGCAAGCATATACGCAACATAGATGGGCACAATGGTTCAAGTTTATTAAACGCAAGAAAGTAAAGTGTGCCATCAAGTTAGTGAGAGCTTTAATCACTAATTTTCACATAACAAGTTTAATTTGGAAGGTAGATAAAAACATGAATTTACTTGGAATAGCAATAGTGCTAATAGGTAGGTATGGTGGGCACAAATGGAATGGGTTTGGTTTAAGGATTGGATGCACGAGAAGAATTCCCTCTTAGTACAGGTTTTTGGCTAGCAAGGCTGGGTAGCAAGTATAAGAGTTGAAGGAAACAAACAAACATGCAACCTTCCTTGGAAGAACAAAAGATCTTAACTAGATAATACTAAGCTTATGAGCAAATCAAGAAAGATGATGAAATTATATTACTTTAGTGTACTTTTATCTTTTCATTCAACTCTCAAAAATAGTGTTGCTACTGACCAAGCCAGGTTTGCCAAAGCCAACTAAATTAACTCAATGATCCCAAAGTGAAACCAATACTAACAACAAATCAATCATATAACCATGAATTGAAAACTAATATAAGATATGCAAAAGAGTAAATGATAGGACTTCTCATTAATATTCCATAACGGTAACTCAGACCAAGGGATACATATCTAACGAGAGAGGGGACACTTCCATAATGCAAACCATCCTACATGATAACTTCTCTATTCAAGATATGACTCTACTGAAAAGGTAAAAAGATAGAAGATAGTGATGTGATACCGCGACACCCCCCCAAGCTTGGAACAAACCAAGGGGATGCCAAACCTGATGACGAATTACTCCTTCAGTGGTGGTGGTATTCTCTCGATGAGCTCTTTCATCAGTTTCCCCAAGTCGTCAATCTCGAAGGTGAGATTACGAATCAGCTGTGAGTTTTGCTCAATGCAACTCATGATCATGTCGGGTTGCGAATTCCAGCTCTTGCGATTCTTTCCCCACTCTACCTCCTTGAAGTCTTCTTTTCCTGCATGGCTAGAACGAGGCAAATCCCAATTGGAGGGTAATTTCTCCTTGGGCATATTCTGGTATTGATGCTCATGGATAAGGATATATAAAGGATTCTTGGTGTGTGGAGGAAGTGACCATGGATCTAAACAGTGACGCGGAGGTTTCCCTCCAGTTGACATTCGTGCAGTCCTCCTGACCCTGACAGATCTTGCCAACACTCCAATGCTTGCAATGGTAGTGCCAGTGTGCGGATGTTGGCCTTGCTTTTTCTCCTCTTCACCTTCACTCTTGATCTCCTTCTCCTGCCCGGGGTCTTGGAAATCTTCCTCCATAGGCTCCTTTCCCTTATCCTTGGCGGACACCATTGTGCTTCTAAGATTTCAAGAATAGTTCCTAGCAAAAACAGATCGAAACGAAAACACGAAGAGAACATGATATACGAACCTCGGGGGATCCGGGGGATTATATATTACGAGGTTTTACAACAAAAGGAAGGTACTAGGAGAAAACGGGTCGGAGACGGAGTCTGAGGTGACCACACCACCTGGTGGCGTTGCCAGGAGCCCGTGCCACATGGTGGTGTGATCCACCCAGGCTCCGCTTCTATCCGTATTTCGCTTCGTCGCTTTCCTTGTTGGCTAAAAACTACAAAAATATAACTGGACAGATCTTTCGCAGAACTTTTCTTACCATAACTATTACCTATTCGAAAACGGAATCTGCAGGTCTCTGAATTTGGTATTTAGTAGATTTTTATGGAGTCACCACTTGAATAACATCAGTATCTTCATTTTCATACACATATTGCTTGAGTCATGAAACCTTTCACTTCCTTATTACACCATTATCTCCACTAACCTGAAAATTTCTTTCACACAAAACTTCACATAGTTCTCATTAGAAACATTAGTATAAGCGAGGTAATAAACCTTTTAAGTTCAATTTCAACCGAAAACCATCAAAACATAAGCTACTGTAGCAACTCCTTCCGAAAACCCAAAAAAAAATCAAAAGGAAATCAATTTAAAGAAGCAAATCCAAGAGTGGTCAAAATCTGTCAAAACAGACCAGCAAGCAAAGATCAATTTTTTCGAAGATCTTATGTTGCTCAAATCAAAAAGTGCAAAACTAACTAAAGTTAAATAACAACCTGGGGCAGAAGCACAAATAATTACATCTCAATCCGTCATACAGAGATCTCTCACGAATTTTTTCGGTGAAGCACCAAAATCTTTTTCGGGACAGCAACTTCCCCAAATCTTACTTCTCTCTTATTAGAGGTTGATCTTGACACAAAAACCAAACAAAAAGGATAAGGAAAGGTTATTACCAAAGTAATAACTTACAAAACTCAAATAAAAAAAAACAAACCGAAAGCAAAAATAAATTGGGTTGTCTCCCAAAAAGCTCTTTCTTTATAGCCATTAAGATGGGCATGATAATTTCAATGATGCTCACATAAGAATATGAATTGAAGTGAAAAAGAGCATTAAGAAGCAAAAATACACATGTTTAAGTCTAACCCACTTCCTATGGAAGGGAACTTTTTAAACAAACAAGTTGTTGAAACCAGAGGCCACTAGCATAGGAAGGTAAAACAAGTGCAACACAAAAACTTTCAGCATAAAACGAGGAAACTTGATATTATTGAGATGCATAAGAACAGTCTTTTGCTCTCTCATAATAACTTTCAGTATCATGCATAAACTTAATGATATAACTATCGCACGAACCATTGTAACAATGATCACTTATCCTAACAAAAAACACAGGAACAGTAGCTCTCATAACACTACTTTGTGAAACAATATTAGAGGTATCCTTACAAAGGATAGTGTGTCCCTCTTCTACATATTTAGTGACAAAGTCTTTCACATTTGCTATTATAGGTTCATCATCCATTGGTTTATCAAGTTTAACAGCTATATTTTTACTTTCATTAACCATACTAGCTATCATAGAATGTTCCTTTATCTTACCTGGGAAAGGGATTCTCTCAATGTAAGGTTCAGGTAAAACATGATTAGCAGTATAAACTTCAGTATTTCTATGGGAACACTCTTAGCAACATCTTTATAAGGTTCATGATACTTATTCCATTTATTTTTAGGCACTTCAATGTAGGAAGCAAAAGCCTTAAAATAAGTTGCAATAGCTTGAGAGTCTAAACCATAAGCATTTTTAATATTTTGAAAGTCAGCAGTTCCCATAAAAGATTCAATGCATTCATAATCATAATTTATACTTGACTTTCTTCCTTTGTCATTCTCCCATGCTTCAGCATTTTCTTGAATACGGTCCAGAAGATCCCATTTAACTTCTTCTTCCATGCGAGTGAATGATCCATCACAAGAAGCATCCAATAAATCCTTATCATGAAGAGAAAGCCTTGCATAAAAGTTATTGATAATAATATTGTTGGGGAGCTCATGAATGGGACATTTGAGCATTAGTAACTTCAATCTCCCCCAAGCTTGAGCTGTACTCTCTCCATCAAGAGGCCAAAAGTTGTATATTTGATTCCGATCTTCATGAATCTCACTAGGAGGATAAAACTTTGAATAAAAGAGAGGTACTATTTCCTCCCATTCAAGAGCTTGACCATTCTTCAGCAGCTTATACCATTCCTCAGATCTTCCTTTTAGTGATAATGAGAATAACTTCTTCTTGACTTGATCTGTAGTAATACCTGCACACTTGAACAACCCGCATAATTCATGTATAAAGAGCAAATGATCACCCGGATGGACAGTTCCATCTCCAACATAATAGTTATCCATAACACGATCAATAATTCTTGTAGGTATTTTAAAAGTATCATTCTCAGCAGGTGGTGGTTCATCTACTACCTTAGCAGTGGTAGTAGCATTACGAAATAAGAAACTCAGCGAATTATCTATAACAAAAATAAAGCAACTAACAGAAATAAACAATACTCACAGTAGAAGTTTCCTTTACCAATTCCACTCTCCAATAGCGCTTCACTCCCCGGCAACGGCGCCAGAAAATAGTCTTGATGACCCACAAGTATAGGGGGTGTATCGTAGTATTTTCGATAAGTAAGAGTGTCGAACCCAACAAGGAGCAGAAGGTGCTGGCTAGTGGCTTGGAGAAAGAATTCTCTATAAATACTTAGCAAACGGATTTTTAGGGTTTTTTGATAATGCAGGTAAATAAAGTACGAGTAAATGAAAGACAATAAGAATAAATGCAACAAGTGGCCCAATCCTTTATTCAGCAAAGGACAAGCCAGTTGTATTACTTAAGATGACCAAACGTTCTCGAGGACACACGGGAATATCGTCAAGTGCTTTCGATTCATATAGTTGATTAATCTTCTTTAGTTTGATAGGTGTTGTGTGGGTGAAACTGTGCTAATGTACCAACCTTCCTATGACTAATACATACTTGTGATTATACCCCTTTGCAAGCATCCGCAAGTACAATAAAGTAATTAAGGTAGAAACCTAACCACAATTTTAAACTCTAAGACCCTGACGTCCCTTGTGGAAAGGTTTCCTAACGGGGGTTCAGGTTTCTGTCACTCCGGCAACCCCTACGATTAGTAGCCAAATACACAATGAAATTCCCCTAGGCCCATATAGGTGGAGTGTCATGTAGTCGACGTTCACATGACACCACTAGAAGAAGTACACCACAACTTAAATATCAAACCATTGAATCTTTCTCAACACAATTCCACTACTAACAACATGACTTTTCCCATGTCCTCAAGAACAAAACGAACTACTCACAAGACATCATATGGATCATGATCAGAGATGGAATAATGATGTATAAACATATGAACATAAACAATAATTCAATGGTTTCACTCAATAGCATCAACTACAAAGAGTAATCAACACCGGGAAAGTTTCCCCTAAGAACTATGCAAGATTCAACCCAATTGTTACAACGAGATGATGGTGGTGATGATGGTGCTGATGGAGATGATGGTGGTGATGATGATACTGATGATACTGATGATACTGATGAAGTCGAGCTTGATGGTGGCGTTGATGGCGACGATCTCCCCTCTCCGGGAAGGAATTCCCCTGGCAGAATTCTGTCTGCCAGAGAGATCTTTCTCTCTCGGTGTTTTCCGCCCCGCAGAGGCGACGAAATCTTTCCCCGAGTCTTAGGGTTTCGGAAGGATAATATACACCAGAGGGGAGAGCCAGGGGTGGACTAGGGCGGCCACACCACCTGGTGGCGTGGCCTAGGCTGGCCCGCGCCAGGGGGTGGTGTGGGCCCCCTGTGTCCCATCTCCACTCCTCCTTCCGGCAGTCTTCGTCTTCTGGAAAATATGATTTTCCATGTATTTTCCCGAATTTTCTGATCTTCGCAAATTTTGCCTCCAAACAGCACCTTTTCCATCAGAATCCTGACTGCAGCAGTCCATGCTCCAAAAGTCATCAACCATGCAAAAACAGATGAAATTACATAAGTATCATCTCTTAATATGAAATATATCAATGAATAACAGTAAATTATAATATAGAATAGTGATGCAAAATGGTCGTATCAGTCACGCAGATTGAAAAATCCTACTCTTGACATATATTGCCTCTACTGTTCCTCCGAATACCTGAACACACCTTTATGATCACTGTATTACCAAGTGACGTTTGATGCTATCTAAGCACTCTCAGGGGACAATGATTGATATAGCCTCATGGTCTAAGGAATAGTCTACTAGGTCTATTCTAATCATCGTAACTTGAACTTCATCACATGATCGGGTCACGATGTTTAGGTTGGGTATTAGTTCATCATCACATTCTCATAATGAGGTGACTCCATTTCCAACTAGCATAAATGCCACATGATCAGGAAACCTTGATCATCTGTTGACCAATGAACCAGTGACTAGTGTTTCACCGGGAACCCATGGTTGTTTATATACCACACGTGTATTGATGTTTCCTTTCAATACAGTTATATCATGATATAAAACTTAATCATAAAATATATGAAATATCATAATAATCCTTGTTATTATTTATCTCTAGGGCATACCTTGGGGGTGATGACTCCCTTCCGACGGGCACTTTCGGTATGGTACTGCCCACGCCATCTGCATTTCACTGGTCGGTATGCGTTCAGTTTCTTCCCTTGAAATTTGATGTTTTGCTCGATGATACGGTACGAGCGTGCCATATGGGCGCGTTCACCCGTACCAATGGTCGTTCTGATCTCTATGTCCTGTGGCAAAAATCAAAGTTCCTATTTTCTAATGCCTCGTGGTGGTACGGGCGCGCGATATAGTCCCTTCCAGCCATACCACGGGTCGTTATGCGGCTCATGAGCTGAAAAACTCAATTTTTTATTAGTAGCTTCATGTGTTTTTACACATCTCATCAAAGGATCAAATAATAGGAAATAGACTTCATAAAAATCAGCAATACTTCTTAGGCCATGTGTTAGTGAAAATAAAAGATCGAGGATTACCTTATTTCTTCTCCTCACTCTAAAGGTCTTCTTGAACAATCTTTATTAAAAACAAAAATGAAACAAAAACAAACAAACTAAACTAAATGAAACTAACACAAGAGTAAAAACTTTTATTTCACATGGGTTGCCTCCCATGAAGCACTTCTAGTTAAGGTCAATTAGCTTGACCAGATGTCGATCATTTAGATTTAATGAGTGGAACACCCACTCCAAAGTACTCTCTCCATCCCAAAATATAAGGCGCCTAAGGATTAGTCAAAAGTCAAACCTTAGTAACTTTGACCAAGTATTTAGAAAAAAATATCCACATCTACAATATCAAATGGACACATTAGTAACCTATACTTTATTATGCATCTATTGTTATTGATTTAATATTGTAAACATTCATATTTTTGTGTATAAAAACTTGGTTAAACATAGAAAACATTGACTTTTGACTAGTCCTTAGGCGCCTTATATTTTGGAATGGAGGGAGTAATTGGCTTTCAAAGTAATTATACCATCGTCATCATTAGGCTTGGTCTTCTTCTTCCTAGGGAAGTGGACTTTAAAAGGATCTCTAGAAGGTAGTCCTATTCTCACATTCCCTTCATGTAAATTGATTAGTGCTTTAATAGTTCTTAGGAAGGGCCTACCTAGGATTATAGGTGCTATGGGATCTTCAGGCATGTCCATAATAACAAGATTGATAAGCGTGGGACTACCCTTCATTTCAACACCTATATTTTCTTTTATCCCAACAGCTTGTTTATAAGTTGAATCCGCTAGATGGAGTCTTAATTCAGTAGTTTCAAACGGCCCCAAGTTCAACTTGTCAAATACGCTTTTGGAAATCATTGAGACACTGACACCAAGATCACAAAGTGCAGATATCTCATTGACCCCAATCTTAATTTTAATAGTGGGCTCAAATATATCATCTAGCTTAGCAGGAAGTTTATCAGCTAGTCTCTTATACTCCATCTCTAAATCACGAACTTTAGATGCTACTTGTTGAATAAATTGTTGGTACATAGCATCATTACCTTGTTCTATACCGGGATTCTTTATGGTGATCATCTTAAGTAGATCTTCCACGATATATTCTGGTGTTGGTTCGTTGCTATAATATAGTTCTTTAGGCTTTTATTCATTTGTTACCACCCTCATCATCTTGAGGGCTTCCACCAGATTTGGCTCGGGCTTCCCAGCAAACTTTGCTAGTATGAGATCTTGGCTCTCTGCTACCTTGCCTAATTGAGCCTCCACGGTCTTTGTCCTTTCCTGTAGAGCCTGCACATTGATGAGTCCAAAATTGAAGCATATTTAAGTATATAAATTATTCATATTGTCACTCATACATGCTACATCTATCTACAACTATGCCTATTATGTATGATTACTTGTTCTCATTCATTTCCACATGGACTTTGTGTTCGAAATATGCCCTAGAGACAAATAATAATATGGATTATTATCATATTTCATAAAGTTTATGATTAAGTTTTATATCATGCTATAATTGTTTTGAAAGGAAACGTCAATACATGTGTGATATATAAACAACCAGGAGTTCCCGGTGAAGCTCTAGTCACTAGTTCATTGGTCAACGAATGATCAAGGTTTCCTAATCATGTGGCATTTATGCCAGTTGACAATGGAGTCACCTCATTGCGAGAATGAGATGATAAGATATACCCAACCTAAGCATCATGACCTGATCATCTCACGAAGTTCAAGTTACGATGATTAGAAAAGACCTAGTGTCCTATTTCTTAGACCGTGTGACCATATCAATCACTTTTACCCGAGGATACTTAGATAACATCAAACGTCATCTGGTGACACAGTGATCATAAAGATGTGTTCAGGTATTCGGAGGAACATGTAGAGGCATTATGCGTTAAGAGCGGGATTTGTTCATCCGCGTGATGGAAAAGATACTCGAGGGCCTACTCAGAGAAGTTATATCCAATAGCTGGACAACATGTGATTTGATCACATGGATATCACTTGTCGGAACGAGTCAAATAGCATTTGTTGGTAAGAATATTGAACATGACATGGTGATGTCATTGATCAGATCTTGGAAAATGCAAGTACCGAGAGACAAAAGGAATATGACACGACGTTCATGGTTCATAGATGAAAGCCTCGTGGAATGCATAGGGGTCAACATGGCCATCCAGGTCCCTCTGATGATCATTGGTGCGGAAAGGTACCAACCATGTCTGGAGTGTTCCTGAACTGTGGGGTATCACGCTTAAGGGCTTGATGATGCTTAGAAAGTGTTTTGGTATCAATAGAATCACCAAAGAAAAGAGAGAGAGAATTGGAAGGGTTTCGGTAAGTCCAGAGGATGTCCGGAGTGGGTGGAAGGAGTTACATAGCCACGGGGATTGAGTAATATGTAAGTGAATGTTTAATATTGATTTAATCATTCATTTATATTTATTCAATAAAAGAAAAAGAATTAAATAGAAATGCCTAATTGGGCCTAATTACCTAGGGAAAAGGGCCCATGAGGGAAAGACCAAAGGGAGGAAGGAGGAGGGGTGGCCTGCGGTGACCTAGCATACCACTGCATAATGTAGTACACTATAGTCGTTGCCATAACACCAGTGAAACACCGTTCACTAGTATTACATCCCTTAGAGTGGTACAACAGAAACACAACAGGTCCAAGACATAACTATAGATTACAAATCGACTCTTTACAAAAGATCTAGAGAGCACTCTAGGTTAAAGAGGAAGAAAACAAGTACTTATAAAGAAGAACCAGAAATAACAACTAATAACTACCTTGCTAATAAGACTAGTATCTAAACTATCGGGCTTGCAATTTCTGCTATTGCAATGCTCTACAAAAATAGGTTTTATGGCTAGAGAGTATACTCCTATGTACATCGAAACTTTGTCTTCACTTCCGTTGATGTATAAGTTGAATCCATTGACTTCATTGAAGAACTTGAGATTTTGATGATGATTTGTTGAGGATGGGTTGGTGTTGGCAACGTCTTCCACGGCTTAGAACCTATCAAGGGTTAAGAAGGTATGGTTGAGTACGAGCGTACTTAGAAAGTTCAGTAAAAAGGAGTGTATGATGCACTATCTACAGCCACATACCATAGGTCGTAGACTATGCAAGTTTTCGCAAACATTTCTTCAAAGGTTGCTTTTATTCTGAAAAGCTATGTCCGTCAGCCTTATAGGTTACCTAGAACTTTCATGGATTTTCTTTCCTACCATAGTCATAGCTCCTTCTCGGAACAGGGAGTAACATGTCACAATTCTTACACTCTGTAGAGGTGCGTTACTTTACCCATAAGTGACCTTAGCCTTGTTGCACAACCAAGTCATGACCTTGTCCATACTTCCTAGGTATGGGGCTCAGTCTAAGATCCAAGCCAATCGCATCCCTCTCCGCGACCCCGCATACCCCCTTGGTGTATGCCATGCCCGCATATTGAATTACAGCAATGGTTAGTACATACCATTATTGATGCCAGAACTACCTTGGGACGTTGAGGGATCCCACCCATATGCTGCATATCCTCTACGAATTACATACTCACGCTACGAGGATAACAACCATGGCCTGCGCATCCGGATTCATGCAGAAGGAAGAAGATACAGCTGACTTTCTCGTCCCATTCTAAGTCTTATGGTTAATGCATAATATACGGCGCTAGAATCACTAGCGACATTGGTTGTTAAGTCCTAGATATTATGTTCCTTTACAACTGGAACTGTATTAGTAGATTATTACCATTTGGTAAATAATCTATAATCATATTATTATGAAAATAGTGTTTTTGGACCGTTTTAATGCAGGTGATGATAACATTTGAGTTACAAGTGTTTCATAGGAAATAACCAAAGGACATGAGCAAGTGTGAACTTGCCTTTTGTGATTGCAAGATTATGCACTCACAGTCTTCAAGACAATAGAAGATCCAATATCTGAAATCAGCATCATTGGTCCGGTAAGAACTAATGTTTAAAGAAGCATGTTGATGCATAAGTAATGTAATGCATTTTGTAAAATCCCAAGATAATTTCCCCATAACATGAATGAGTTAAATTTTAGGTGGTGCTATTAAGATTTAGTTATTTTCAAGTTTACTTCACAAGTAATTATATCTTTAAAGCATTTGAGAGTTTATCATGCAAAGTATATACATGAAGTATAATAACATTCTAAGATTGAGGTGAATTGCTATATGGCAATTGAGATGAAAGTTAATGTCTTAAGTTGTTAAGAGTTAAAGGACCTATTTATAAGGTTGATGTTTGAAGTGGAAAAACGAATAACTTTTGAAGAAAAGGTTTCTTTAATAAGGTTTAACAAATCTTTATGGTTAATAGAATGTGATGGATGTCGACTGTGTTTTCGTGATAAGTTTGGACCTGAGATGCCTTATGTCATAATTGAAACAGACCAAAGTTAACTATAAAAATATAATTAAACCTTATATGTTGTGCTTATAACTTTGTGGACCAAAGTTAACTTTAAAACATAAGTATACTTAGGTGTGATGTGTCTAGATCATTATTAAGTTCTAGGGTTATGATAAGGATAATTAAGAGTGTGAGATCATCCACTTCCAATTTAAGTGAATGATGAGTTTAAATGTGATCTACTCTTGTGAAAATATTTTAACTTATTAAGGAAAGCAAATTTAGATGATCTTATTAATTTGTTAGAGTTTTAAATTCATGTGAAGTATGGCTAAGAGATAAATAGCATTCACTTTTATTATAAGTGAATGATGTTTAAGATTTACTCAAAATTGTTGGGTTTAATTTGGAGTTATGGTTTTAAATAGAATTGTGATTATTTCTTACTAGAATTTACAAAATAGTTTTTTATAAAATAGATAAGGATTTATTACTTTGAAATCTTAAAAACCTATGGAATAATAAATTTAGTATTTTTATAGTAAAATATATTTATTCAAGATTTTAAAAGTGATTTTTATTTATTTTTAAGTATTATCCTTATTTTTATAAAATTCCACAAAGGATTATATGTCTTTAAATAGTTGCTTCAAGTTTTATTTAATTTTTTTTAGTGTTTTTAGAAACTATTAGACTTATTTTTATACACAAAAATGTTTTTTATT
Organism: Avena insularis; assembly: GCA_023614405.1. NCBI lineage: Eukaryota > Viridiplantae > Streptophyta > Magnoliopsida > Poales > Poaceae > Avena > Avena insularis. The sequence goes on from CM042693.1 coordinate 439,551,546, forward strand.
CATATTTAGGACTTTCCATTATTTTATGAAATTTTATTTAGGGTTTAGTGGTGTTAATATTTGTTTTCATTTTATTTAACTTAAATACATAAGGTTATATTTTTCTTAGGTAACTTAAATACACAAGGTTATATTTTTCTTAGGTAAATATTATTTTTGTGATAATTTTGATATATTATATATATTTAAGATTTTTCTATATTTTTCTAGGGCTAAAACAAGTTTAGGGGTATTTTGGTAATTCTATTTTATTTTCTTACTTTATTTTTAAACTGGCCTGTTTGATTGGGCACATGGGCCGGCCTGGCCCAACTGGTCTTGCTAGACCGAATAGGCCCATTAGAGCCCACTCTGGTTGGGTTAACCCGACCCAACCCTCTTCCACTCACGAAGAGGCACGCACCGTCCCCAACCTCAATCCCCTCTCGCGTCAGAGCCAGATGCCACCGCCGCTAGCGCCACTCTGGCCATCGTTGACCGACATCCGCCGTTGTGGCCTACTGGCGAGGCTCCGCCTTCTTCTGCTCCCTCGTCTCTCCACCGCCGTAGTTTGCGCTCGTGCTCCCCTACGCGCATCCATGGTGAACCCTAGCCGTGGTGTTCAGCTTGGTCGTCGACGCGCGCCTCAGGCTGCTTCTCGTGGAGAACCACGAGCCCCTTTCCATGTACCTCGACCTCTGGTGCTCCTGCTCGACAAGGCCTCCTCAAGTTGACGTAGGTGGGACGACGCTGCAGCTGCGCAACCTCGACGCCGAACCTTCTATCTACTTCGACTACTATGTTCCTGCTATTTCTACTTCTACTTGAATTCAGGTAATCTTTGTGGGACCGGCCCTCGAGCCGATGAACTACCCCAAGTTAGGATTAGGGTTGTATAATGATGTCATGGACATATACTAGGCGATGATGCTTGTATAACTACAATTGGATTAACATGTGTGATGACCCACAAGTATAGGGGGTGTATCGCAGTATTTTCGATAAATAAGAGTGTCGAACCCAACGAGGAGCAGAAGGTGCTGGCGAGTGGCTGGGAGCAGGAATTCTCTGTAAATACTTAGCAAACTAATTTTTAGGTTTTTTTGATAATGCAAGTAAATAAAGTACGAGTAAATAAAATACAATAAGAATAAATGCAACAAGTGGCCCAATCCTTTCTTCAGCAAAGGACAAGCCGATTGTATTACTTAAGATAACCAAATGTTCTCAAGGACACACGGGAATATTGTAAAAGTGCTTTCGCTTCATATAGTTGATTAATCTTCTTTAGTTTGCTAAGTGTTGTGTGGGTGAACCTGTGCTAATGTACCGACCTTCCTAGGACTAATACATACTTGTGATTATACCCCTTGCAAGCATCCGCAAGTACAAGAAAGTAATTAAGATGGAAACCTAACCACAACTTTAAACTCTAAGACCCTGACATCCCTTGTGCAATGGTTTCCTAACGGGGGTTCAGGTTTCTGTCACTCCGGCAACCCCTACGATTAGTAGCCAAATACACAATGCATTCCCCTAGGCCCATATAGGTGAAGTGTCATGTAGTCGATGTTCACATGACACCAATATAAGGAATACACCACAACTTAAATATCAAACCATTGAATCTTTCTCAACACAATTCCACTACTAACAACATGACTTCTCCCATGTCCTCAAGAACTAAACGAACTACTCACAAGACATCATATGGATCATGATCAGAGATGATATAATGATATGTAATAATATGAACATAAATAATAATTCAATGGTTCACTCAATAGCATCAACTACAAAGAGTAATCAACACCGGGAAAGTTTCCCCTAAGAACTATGCAAGATTCAACCCAATTGTTACAGTGAGATGATGGTGGTGATGATGGTGATAATGGAGATGATGGTGGTGGTGATGATGATGATGATCCCGATGAAGTCCAGCTTGATGGTGGTGTTGATGGCGACGATCTCCCCTCTCCGAGAAGGAATTACCCTGGCAGAATTCTGTCTGCTGGAGAGATCTTTCTCTCTCGGTGTTTTCTGCCCCGCAGAGGCGGCTGAATCTTTCTATGGTTGCTCCCTGAGTCTTAGGGTTTTGGGAGGATAATATACACCAGAGGGGAGAGCCTGGGGTGGACCAGGGCGGCCACACCACCTGGTGGCGCGGCCTAGGCTGGCCCATGCTAGGGGGTGGTGTGGGCCCCTATGGCCCATCTCCACTCCTCCTTCTGGCTGTCTTCGTCTTCTGGAAAAATAGGATTTTCCATGTATTTTCCCGAATTTTCGGATCTTCGTGAATTTTGCCTCCAAACAGCACCTTTTCCATCAGAATCCTGACTACAACGGTCCATGCTCCAAAAGTCATCAACCATGCAAAAACAGATGAAATTACATAAGTATCATCTCTTAATATGAAATATATTAATGCATAACAGTAAATTATGATATAGAATGGTGATGCAAAATGGACGTATCTACTCCCCCCAAGCTTAGACTTCGCTTCAAGCGAAACTGAGATCAATAAACATGACCTCAGGTTTATGGAGTGAAGAGTCGATAAAAGAATATGGACAAGAAGCATCACATTCATCAATACATAAGTCAAAATAGAAGACAACTCACTATTATATAACTTAACTTGCAATAGGTAAATGAAAACACCAATAAAGATACATAAAGTAAATCATAATTGGTAATGGCAAACTTAGCTCTTGGTTGATGAATAGTTGATAAATTGCTGGAGTTCACAAATAACTGATTTTCAATGATAGATTTCAAAGTAGTAGACACCAAGATAAGAGCAAAGTGCAAAATAGGGAACATAAGAAACATGATTGAATAAATCGTCGTATGAATGAATGAAACACAACAACTCAAAATACTTGCTGAGGTAGAAGAGAATAGGTTTACTGACGCAACTAAAAAGTAAAAGATAGGCCCTTCGTAGAGGGAAGAAGGGATTTCAAGTTTCATAAAGAGCTTCCAAAAATTATGGTACTTACTAGCTTCCAGCTCTCATTGCCCCTATCATAGGCATCTTTAGGTGATTAAGGTTAAAGTGACACAACTAAGAGGATATGCTTGACAAGTTATAAGTGAAATCTCATGCCCCTTACTTACGAGTACCGAACCTCATGCTACTCAACTTCAGTCACAAGTAAGCTCTTGTCATTGTAAATACATGTGTATCATAAAGAACCGCCAATAGGGTACCCCTTGCACATGATACAGGAGCTATCCCATAATCAAAATGACAAGGCAAGCAAACAATGAGCATCTCAGCGATCTTTTTATTTTCTATTTGCATAGGTTTTTATTTAGGATGCTTCATAGAGTGCCCATTATGGTTACGCTGCAAGTTTCCACCATGATTAGGCATGGCTTAGGCTAGCGGCACAGGCGTTTCTCTAATGCACATACAAACTCCATGATCTTACAAGTTCCCCTTTTATTTCACACCGCCGAGATCCATAAGCAAAAAAATCATGATATCAACGGAATATAAGTGCAATGTTGTAAGCGTTCCCCATGATACATGGTTCTGCTAATTTCAACTTATAAAGCGCAAGCATATACGCAACAAATATGGACACAATGGTTCAGGTTTATTAAGTACAAGAAAGTAAAGTGTGCCATCAAGTTCATGAGAGCTTTAATCACTGATTTTCTCAAAACAAGTTTAATTCGGAAGGTAGATAAAAAAATGAATTTACTTGGAATAGCAATAGTGCTAGTAGGTAGGTATGATGGACACAAATGGCATATGTTTTGGTTTAAGGATTGGATGCACGAGAATCATTCCCTCTCAGTACAGGTTTTCGGCTAGCAAGGCTGGGTAGCAAGCATAAGAGTTGAAGGAAACAAACAAACATATAGGTGATAAAAACAAACATGCAATCTTCCTTGGAAGCACAAAAGATCTTAACTAGAGAATACTAAGATTATGAGCAAATCAAGAAAGAAAGATGATGAAATTATATTTCTTTTAAAGTACTTTTATCTTTTCCATTCAACTCTCAAAAATAGTATTGCTACTGACCGAGCTAGGTTTGCCAAAACGAACTAAATTAACTCGATGATCCCAAAGTGATACCAATACTAACAACAAGATCAATCATATAACCATGAATTCAAAACTAATATAAGATATGCAAAAGAGTAAATGATAGAACTTCTCATTAATATTCCATAACGGAAACTCACACGAAGGGATACATATCTAACGAGAGTGGGGACACTTCCATAATGCAAACCATCCTACATGATAACTTCTCTATTCAAGATATGACTCTACTGAAAATGTAAAAAGATAGAAGATAGTGATGTGATACCGCGGCACTCCCCCAAGCTTGGAACAAACCAAGGGGATGCCAAAACCTGATGACGAATTACTTCTTCGGTGGTGGTGTTCTCTTGATTAGCGCGAGGAAATCTTCTAGTATCTCGCGAAGCCTGTTATTCTCCTCTTGAAGCATATCCACCTTCCTCCTCAAGACTCGGTACTTGTCGCAGAACTTATCGGTTACTCATAGAGCTTCCACTTCTGCAGGGCAGGAACTGAGATCTAGAGTTGGAGGTATCAGCCCCTTCAATGCTGCTGTCATGTCTTTTACATCCTCCTCGACGTTCCGGTCCATGTCTTCGCACCTAGCTATGATCCTTTCTTCTTCCACCCATCCTACGAAGGTCTTCCGCTCCAAGTTGTTATGGAGCTCGCGCCGGCACCACGGCTCATAGTCCTCCAAAGAAGAACCCTGAAACGACATCTGAATAGCGAAAACACGACGAGAACATGATATACGAACCTCGGGGGATCCGGGTGATTATATATTATGAAGTTTTACAACAAAAGGAAGGTACTGGGAGAAAACGGGTCGGAGACGGAGTCCGGGGCAGCCACACCACCTGCTGGCGTGGCTAGGGGTGGGCCCACGCCACAGGGTGGTGTGAGCCACCAGGATCCGTTTCTGTCCCTCTTTCGCTTCGTTGCTTTCCTTGTTGGATAAAAACTGCAAAAATATAACTGGACAGAATTTTCGTGGAATTTTTCTTACCAGAACTATTACCTATTCACAAACGGACTCTGTAGGTCTCTGAACTTGGTGTTTAATGAATTTTTCTGGAGTTACCACTTGAATAGCATCAATATCTTCATCTTCATACTCATATTGCTCGAGTCATGAAACCTTTCACTATCTTATTACCATTTTCTCCGATAACCTGGAAATTTCTTACACACAAAATTCACACAATTCTCATTAGCAACATTAGTATAAGCGAGGTAATTAACCTTTTTAGTTCAATTTCAACTGAAATCCATCAAAACATAAGCTACTATAGCAACTCCTTCCGAAATCCCAAAAATAATTCAAAAATAAAATCGATTTAAGAAGCAAATGCAAGAGTGGCAAAATCTGTCAAAACGGACCAGCAGGTAAAGATCAATTTTTCTGAAAATCTTCTGTTGCTCAAATAAAAAAGTGATGATGATGAAGATGATGATCCCGATGAAGTCTAGCTTGATGGTGGTGTTGATGGCGATGACCTCCCCTCTCTGGGAAGGAATTCCCCCAGCAGAATTCTGTCTGTCGGAGAGATCTTTCTCTCTCGGTGTTTTCCGCCCCGCAGAGGCGGCGGAATCTTTCTGTGGTTGCTCCCCGAGTCTTAGGGTTTTGGGAGGATAATGTAAGCCAGAGGGGAGAGCCAGGAGTGGACCAGGGCGGCCACACAACCTGGTGGCGCGACCTGGGGTGGCCTGCGCCTGGGGGTGGTGTGGGCCCCCTGTGGCCCATCTCCAATCCCCCTTCTAGCAATCTTCATCTTCTGGAAAAATAGGATTTTCCATGTATTTTCCTGGATTTTCTGATCTTCGCGAATTTTGCCTCCAAACAGCACCTTTTCCATCAGAATCCCTGCGCAATTGCATGCTCCAAAAGTCATCAACCATAAAAAACATATGAAATAACATAAGTATCATCTCTTAATATGAAATATATCAATGAATAACAGTAAATTATGATATAGAATAGTGATGCAAAATGGACGTATCAATGTGATAGAATCATACTGCATTATGCCTCGGTTTGGGATAGTTAATCCATCCCTGGCATAATTGATTTGCAGATATCAGAGAAAAATGGATATTAGTGGGATTACATCAGGTGATTTGGTGCCCCTTTGATGTTTTGGCATTCTTTGAATTGTTTGCTAGATCAAGTACTTGATCAACTATGTAATATTACATGATGTGATAATGATTTGTTTTTCTAAAATGGAATCTTGTACCGCTTTACAGGTTCTACTAGTTCCTAATAATGAACTTACAAATTGGTGGTTTCATCTAGTTGGCTTACAATATGTTCTGGTTATATTGTGGATTACTTGTAGTCAGTTTTAGGATGACCTTCTGATCATTTTAACATGCTAAAGCATGTAGGTGTCTGATGGCCCAAAATATATCGAGCTCGTTGGGGAACCCCAAGAGGAAGGTATGATGAGCACAGCAACAAGTTTTCCCTCAGTACGAAACCAAGGTTATCAATCCAGTAGGAGCAAGGAAATAACCCAAAGGTGTTGCTCACTGAGCCTTGGCAGGGCGCACTACCGGTGCTAGTAGACCTACACAACACGACCACAAAAATTTGTCCCCAACTTGCGATGAGGTTGTCAATCTCACAGGTTTTGCTGAAAACAAAGGATTAAACGTATCCAATGGAAGGACGTAATAGTTTGCAGAAAATAAACACAAAGCAGTAAACAGTTGATTGTAGATTGAATGTAAAAGAAAGGACCGGGGTCCATAGTTCACTAGAGGTGGCTCTCCTTAAGATAGATAGCATGCTGGGTGAACAAATTACAACAGGGCAATTGACAAACATCGAGAAAGCATATAAGCATATACTACTCATCTTGACTCCTTTGAGATTCGATTGGGCATTACAACATTATACATAGACCACCATCCAACTGCATCTATGACTAATAATCCACCTTCAGGTTATCATCCGAACCCCCTCCAGTATTAAGTTGCAAGCAACAGATAATTGCATTATGAATTGTGTGTAATGTAAACAATATGATTGTTCTATGAACAAAGGATTGTTGTTTTCTCCCTAGTAGCAACAACACATCTAGTACCTTAGAGATTTCTGTCACTTCCCCAGATTACAAGAGGCATGAACCCACTATCGAGCATAAATACTAACTCTTGGAGTTGCTAGCATCTACTCGGCCAAGATAGCTACTAAGAACGAAAAGCATGCAAGATCACAAATAACAAAGACATGATAGAATCAATAATCAATCTGAAATAACATCTCAATATCCATCGGATCGCCGCAAACACAACATGCAGAATTACAAATAGATGATCTTGATCATGAACGGAGCTCACAAGATCTGAACATGATAGAACAAAGGAGGAGAACTAGCCATCTAGCTACTACATGGACCCGTAGTCTAGAGATGAACTACTCACGCATCACGCCGGAGGCTTGCATGGTGATGAATAAGGCCTCTAGGGTGAATTCCCCTCTCCGGCAGGGTGCCGGGAAGAGCTTCAGATCCCTCCCGATCTAGGGATGGAGATGACGGCGGCTATAGACTCTTTCGTGGATTTTTGATCGGGTTCTTAGGGTTTCCGTATCAGAGGCAATATATAGGCGGAAGGAGAGGCCGAGGGGGTGCCTGGGGCGGCCATACCATCCCCTAGCGCGGGCTAGACCTAGCCGCATGGCCAGGTGGTGTGTCTGGGCCCCATCCCCTCTCCGTCTCGTATTCTGGCTCCAGGTGTCCCCCGGTAAAATAATGACTTTGGCTTTTGTCCCGTCCAATTCCAAGAATATTCATTTTCTGACTTTCCTAGAACCAAAAACAACAGAAAACAGGCAGCTGGCACTATGGTTCTTGTTAATAGGTTAGTCCAAGAAATCATATGAAAAGTACTCCAAAGTGTGGACAAAACACAAGAAAGTAGATAAAACCAAGCATGGAACATCAAAAATTATGGATATGTTTGCAACGTATCAGTGTCTGTATACATATGTAGGGTTTTGACGTGATGGTCATACTTGGTTTAAAGTGAGTGATACAAGTTCAAGAGTGTGACTAAGATTCCTGAGCTGATAACTGCTTCCAATTATCTAACTGTGGGACATATAAAGTTTTTTACACCTGCTTCTTTATGATTTATTTTTCTAGATTTTGTTTCCTTCTCTTTATGTGTGTGTATAAACTTATTGTTTAATTATATGCTTACTGATATGTTCCATTAGTTGTTGAAGAGTAAGTAACATCACATGGTTTTGGTACTATGAACTTAACTTAGTTAGTCATGTACTTCAGCTTAGATCATCTAGATTAACTATCTTCTATATGTTATCTTGTGTACCCTTATATGTTTGATTGAACCTTATGGTTCCAAGAAAACTTGCCTAAATGATTGATGAGTGCATATTTGCATCATGTTTTATATTATTATTTTGCACTGTAGATGTAGGATCTTGGTATTTTACAACGTTCGCACACACGTTTTATGTCTGTTTTCACCAGCATCAGGACAGATGGATACAATGGACGCAATTCTTGGAGCAGTTTTACTGAGGAGAAACGGAGCCAAAAACAATGTAAATCTCTTATTTGGGAAATATCAATAATACCAGAAGAAAACCCGAAGCGAACAAAGGAGACAAATGGTTTAACGACCAACTATACTACGGGAATAAATTTTCTGGCCGCATAGTTCCCGCCATATAGTTGGCGCCGCCTCCTCAAATAGTTTCACCCTGTGCAACTAGATCGGAGAGACGACATACAGAACACCCAGAAATCGCCGAAACCTCACCTCCGGAAGGCATCTGGAGCGGGAACTCGTCCACCAGGGATCCATATTCGCCCTGCGCAGATCCGGGAGTCTAAGGCATCGATCTTCATCATCAAGCGATGCATCACCACCATCTCCATCCATCCCATCTACATATTTTCTAGATCTTGTTGTAATTTCCGTACTCGTTGTGGATTTATACAAGTACTATTCATCTATGATAGATTCCATTGTTATTGCCATGATGTTGACTGCCTCCATGTCTGAGTAGATCATTAGTTCTTGGGGAGATGGAGAAACCCTAGTATGAGACTGAAATAAGATAAAGTCTATTATTATATTCATCACCGTGACCATGTCTTAGATTTTCTACATCTTGATGTTGAGAGAAGTCGACCTCTCAATATTTGCCTCTCATGGGGACTTGATAGAGGAAACTACTTGTTGGTAGACGGAGGTGTGCTAGCACTTACAGTGACTATAAAGCTGTTGGCACCCCTTACGTATCAACTTGGGAAACCGAGGAAACTCACAGAACACTATCCATGCCATGGGATACGTCCTACGGGATTAAGTCCCTTAATATCGCGGTAATTCGATTGATGTCGATTGCTGGCTACTGTGGTTATGAGGATGATGTGAGCAGCGGTTGATAACTATTTTTCCATATACGGAGTTCCGCCCACACATACACAGTTGAGAATGTTCATGATAATAATCTTTACTTTAGCTCTTTATAATGCTAGTGGTGTATCCGCTACTCCCTGAGAACGCTTTTCGTATTGCAGTTCCAATCTCTCTTACATACGCGATACTTACTTTCTGTATTTAGTTACTTTACTTTATTTATTATTCCTCTTATACCAAAAACCCCCAAAACACCTTTTGACGCAATACTCGCATTTTATCTTGTCACTTAGAACTTTATTTATCATTTCTATTGTAATATTTATTTCAAGGGTTATTAGACTTCAGACTCCTGCTCCTTGTGGGATCGATATCTTTATTTCGAAACTAGCTACAAACGATCTGTGCACTTGCAGCCATCAATGATATCTATATATCTGTTTGTATGGTAGATACCCATGATTTAATGATCTTTAGCAAGCTTAGCTAGAGAAATAATTTGAGGTAGCATTGAGATGTCCATAATTGTTTTATGCCCAATTTGGGTGGCTTTCTGGTTTAGCCAAGCTCTGTGGCTGCTGCTAGCATATCTACCACTGTGATGCCTACCTCTAGAGTGTACACAGTGGTAACTATTCTCTGGTAGTTGGCTGGTGGAATTAACTTTCTAGGAAACTTCTAATTGGGCTACCCATGATGCTAAGGCTGAGGCTCAATTATTTTTGTATACAAGAATAGATGCTTGAATGGTTTTCCAAGCTCAATGATGAAATTTGGAGGTATGTATTGGATGTCAATCAAGAAACATATTTCTTAAAAATGATTCCTAGTATATACTAGCAAAATGATTATTTTCTTGGTGGAATTTTTTGGAGTGGCTTTTGGTAGTGTATATACCACTGTGGTACCTCTAATTAGAGTGGGCACATTGGTTATGAACTTAATATGATCTGCTGCACTAAATTCTTGAATGGATGGAAGTGAAATCATTCACTTGAGATGGTTTGTATGTAAGGTAATGATTTGGAAGTCCCTAGCCAGTGATGCAAAAGGACGAGGCACTGATTTGGATATATAAGGACAAATACTTTTATTTGGCTAATTTCTCTGTGATGAATTTTGCATAGTAGCTCTATGCAAGTCTGAGAGAAGGTATTACCCTCCTAGACCAGCTCTAGTAGAAGGGTAGTTGGATTTGGATGGATTTCTAACATAGCCATTATTTCCTTGATTCTGATGGTGCAAGCTAATAAGAACAGGTGTTGCATGATGTAGTTTATGTTCCTCATGGATTTCTACCTATTGTTGGTGGCATGTTGGGATCTTGATCTACTAGTACTAGCTCTTCTAGTTCTGGTTACTTCTCCTCCTTGATCTGCTCCTACTCCTCATCTTGTGATGTTGTCATGCTCCTCCTTGTGATATTGGCTCGCTACTCCCTATTTCTGCTCCTTCTTCTTAATCTGCTTCCTAAGCTCCACTAAATAATCATTTTGGCTGGTAAGTTCCTAGAGTGGTGTTTTGGGTGCTCTTGAGATGAACAAGTGGGAACTAATGCTAAGATGGTGATGGTTTCTTGCTGTTCTGAGTTTTGTAGCAAGTGCTCAACAGAGTGTTCTCTCTCTGCTTTGACTAATACTTATCTCCTTTCATGGTTGCCTCTTGTGTTGACAGTACCACATACATGCATGTATGTGTGAGTTGATTGCATATGGGTCCCACATGATGCAATTTTCCACTACTAAAACTTGTGCCCGTGGATTGGATCAGCTATCCTGATATTTCTGCTATGTGACCGTTCTATTGAGTCTGGCAAGTAAACTTTGTCCCAACCTGTGATGCAAAAGGCCGAGGCAAAATATCTGATAAGAATAGATACTACTGGTGATACTTGCCCCTCTCAAACATGCTCTATGATGAATTGTAACAGTGCATCTTACTGTTAATACTGAGGGCAATATATTACACTAACCCCTTCTCTTAATTTCTTTTCTTCTATTTTGTTTTTATTTTCTTGCAGGTATCAAAGAGATATACAGGAAGATCAAGAATGAAATCTTCAAGACATGAAGATTTAGTTTAGGCCTTCTTTTATTATTTTTGTAATTCTTTTACTTTGAATAATATAATTGACAATGTAATATTGTATAATATTAATAAAGTTAAATTTTCTTTCCTTTTGTAATTTGAATCTTGTAATATTTATATCTTGTTTATAAATATGAATTCAATTCTTATTTATTGTTGTAATTCATTTTCCATTTGTATTTCAATTTCAATTTTTCTTTTTCTTGTATTCTTCTTATTGTAATATTCTTATTAATAAATGTGATTCAATTATAAATGGGTTAATTGGATCTATGCCACTCCAATTTCCATAACTTGGAGAAATGCCATTACAAAAACTCAAGTTGGAGATATGCCATTCCAACTTTCACATACCTCTATCTATGCCATTATGTCCACTTAAAGAGAAAACCGGTTCATAAAATACATGTATGTCATTGTGTACATCAGTATTTACCATACTACCCCTATTTTGAACTTTTGGCAGCATTCTTGCTTTTTTCTGGACGCCAAAAATTCAAAAAATTCAAAAAATTCAAATTTTGGCCGAAATTTGAACTTCTCAGAAAAATCTGAAAAAATTACAGAAAATCAAAAATGGTAATATGAGTCTACTGTTCTAATTTCAGCTATTTCTGGGCAGTTTTGGACCTCTAAACTAACATTTTAATGCCTGTCCATGAACTTGGCAAATTTTGGCCGAAAATTTGAACTTCTCAAAAATATCTGAAAAAATTACAGAACATCAAAAACACTAATATGGGTATACTGTTCTAATATGAGCTATTTCTGAGCACATATGGGCCCTTAAAGTGATGTGCAAAGATCCGTCCAAAAACTTTGACACAAAAATTGGGCAGCATTTCCTCAGAATTTATCATACATTAACAAGAACAATAGTTCACATAATAGGTTCATAAGCATGACTGAATAAACATGTTCACAAGTACGTTTTAGTACAGGTCCATGGAAATAGTTCACATAACTGGTACCAAAAGCAATATAAAGGACATAAGTTCACAACTGAATCACGACTGAATCAATCGTTAGCCACCAAGCCAGTAAAGAAGGCTTCTCTTTGCACCAGATGTAGGCTGCACTGCTGGAGGTGGAGGTGGAGGTGGAGGTAAAACAAGTGCAAATGGAACATTTTTCTTGGCCTTTCCCCCTTTAGACGAGGTCTTCTTCACTAGGCTGTTTTTTTGGTCTTCTGTTGTGCAGTAGGTTTCCTCACAGACGTCTTCTTCCTGGCCTTTTCTTGTGATGGAGCTTTCTTTACAGGAGTTTTCTTCTTGGCCTTCTCTTGTGTTGTAGCTATCTTCGCAGGTGTCTTCTTCTTAGCAGGTGTGTTGGGCTTTTGTGGAGTTGTTCTAGCCTTTTTTCTGCATTGAAAACAAACAGTTCAGATTGAGTAATAAAGACTAGGTTAAGTGGAGCGTTTTACCTTACAAGGTTGATAAGGATTTCATCATCTGATGCATCACCATCCATTGTAGGAGCTGTTTCAACATCTTTCTTCCTGCAACAAGAAAAAGATAGATCAGTTTTATTTATAAGTTTTGAAAAGAAGATTTCGAAACAGAATTAACTACTGAATCACCTTTTTGTTGTCATTGTAGATGGATCTGGTACACCATCATGTACGTCATCATCTACAGCCACATACTTAGGATCAGGAACTTTGCATGTCTTTTCCATATTCCCAGGTTCCTTGCATCTCTTACACTTGACTATTTTCCTTTCAGGTTCTAGCCATCCTCTTATTCTTTGAACTCTTGGCCTACCAGCCACTGCCTTCTGTAAAGGAGGGTGCACCTTGAATCCCAAATCCACATGTATCCACTGAGACTTGTCTGTCATGGTGGGAATTCTCCCAGCATATGCTGCCTTAAAATTCTCCACTGAATAGTAATCATCCACATATGTCTGAATCCCAGCACCATGAATGCTACAAATGAAAGCAAGTGCATGCATGCATGGCTTTCCAGAAACTTGCCAAACTCTACAAGTACATGTGTGATTTTGTAAGTTGACAATGTGCCTTTTGACAAATTTGAGATCCAACAAAGTAACCTCTGCCTCATATTCAGTGGTCCAAAAAATCTTGTTTCGGCCAATTGTTTTGCTAAGAGCATTTAGCTGCTTCATGACATGAGGAAGAATTCTGCTATTCAGTTTTTCACTTATCATTCTTCTAACACAAAACTTTTTAGTGACAAGCTCCCGAATTCTATCAAAAAGGTTGCAAACATTGAGCCCTTTGAAGTCTTTAATTTGCTTGTTGAAACTCTCAGATATGTTGTTTGTCAAATAGTCAACCTTGCTATCCTCTCCAAAACCACATCTATACCACAACCTATAGTGATACATATCTAGATATTCAATAGCTGCTGGATTTTCTTCTTTAATTTTGTTCATATGATGCCTAAACTTACAATCTGAGAAAGTCCTTGCTGCCGGGTACAAATTATCCGTGTACACTTTACCATGGAATTTCTTCATGAAATTTGAATACAAATGCCTCATGCACTCTCGGTTTTCACACTCAGGGAACACAAGATCAATGGCAGTTTCTAATCCTTTGCATGCATCACTAGAAATGACAAGTCCAGGCGGGGAGCATATAGCTCTATGCAATTGTTTCATGAACCATTCCCAATTGTCATTAGTTTCAGAATAAAAAACGGCAAAGGCTACATAATATAACCAGTTGTGTCCATCTATCGCAGTTGCTGATGCTAGTTGTCCCTTAAATTTCCCACTAAGTGCCGTTGAGTCAACACCAACATAAGGCCTACAACCAGCTAAGAAACCATCGATGCAAGGCTTAAATGCAACAAACATTCTGTTGAAGTGGTATCTATTTCCATTTTTTAGTAGCTCTATCTCTACAATGCTCCATGGGCTTTTTTGTTCTATCTCAGCTTTCCAATTAAAAAGCAATGGAAAACTATCTTCATAACTACCATGGATTTGATAGAGAGCTACTTTCATACCATACCAGGCCTTGTTGTACTCCAGCTTGATGCTGTACTCATCTTGCAGCTTTGCTCTAGCGGCTTTTGCACCAACCCCGGGATTTTTCTTCACCCAGTCCCCAATCCTATCAGCAATCCATCCCTGCGAAGCCATTGTGCAATTTGCCAGCTTCGTAGTTGGACAATTATGCTCAAATGGAAGTGTTTTTATCTGTGAATGAGGAAAAACTACATAAGTATGGTGTAGCAAAGAAATCTTGCAAAGAAATAATAGACATGTAAACAACCCATAGCATGACTGTTTTACCATCCTACCGATGCATGGATGCGCCATGAAATAACAGCGGCAGATTGCTTTAATGGCGAGGTTGAATTAGATGTTGCAGCCTTACTAGGAGTTAGAGGGCATCCTTGGAAACCCACCAGCAGCAAATCATGATCAGGAATTGTAGGCTCAGGCACATAGTCACCATTGTCAATCATAGGCACAAGAGTTTCAGAACAAGAGTTATCAAGCACAACAATAGCAAGTGCAAGCTTCCTCTCTGCTCTATACATGTCAAACATCAATTGAAATTGGTCATTTTCAGTTAGTCTAACATCTTGCGCCATGATCACGTTAAAATACCAAACAACCATACTCTGATCCCTGCCAACTCTAAACTCTGTACTTAATCCATCCATGAGCACATCCATTGTGAAATCATTGGAGTTTACATTCCATCTAATCGTTCTCCCCTTCACATAAGATTTCCTACCGTTTAGTTCCTTCAGCACAAACCCTTGAACAACAAGGTCTATGGTAAAAGTATTTGTCAATTCAAGCCTACAAATTCATGACAAATTGCAATGAACAAAGAGTCAATTCAAGCCTACAACTATATGCACATTCAAGAACAGACAGCAGAGATAGAGAGAGAAGTGAGATACTCACTCGTATGGTGACTCTGGGGTCGGCGACTCCGTGGATAGGCACTCCGTCGTCCGCTTCATCCTGCTGCGGCCAGCTAGCCAGCGCTCCACCAACGCCCGACGCAGTCCCTCAAGCGGCGCCAGACACAACTCCGTCGGGGCGTGGCTCCAGGCAACGCTGGTGCCCGGCACAACTCCGTCGGGGGCGTGGCTCCGCTGCTCGCCTCCGTACACTCCTCCAGCCGCCGGCCTATTAGGGTTAGTTGCCCAGCACAATCTCCGTCGGGGGCGTGGCTCCAGGCAACGGCGATGCTCGGCACAACTCCGTCGGGGACGTGGCTCCGCCGCTCGCCTCCCTCTAGCCGCCGCCGCTCACCTCCGTAAACTCCTCCAGCCGCCGCCGCTCACCTCCGTAAAGTCCTCCAGCCGCCGGCCTAGTCCCAGAGCATGTGTTAATTTGGGAGAGGGCAGAGTGAGTCGTGCGAGCAGGGGACAAGTAAAAAAACTGTTCAGATAACCATGTACACGTCCGTATATAGACCGTATATGTTCTTGTATTGGACATAATGACATAGATAGAGGTATGGGAAAGTTGGAATGGCATATCTCCAACTTGAGTTTTTGTAATGGCATTTCTCCAAGTTATGGAAATTGGAGTGGCATAGATCCAATTAACCTATTATAAATTATATATTGTTTTTTCATAATTGTATTCCAATTATGAAATGCTATAATTAACCATGACACAATTTTATTTTGTTTCAAATCCAATAAGTTATTAAATACTTCATATTTAAATTTTTTAATTCTCTAAATTCAAATTTGAAGTTCAAATACATGTTCGAACTATTTTCCCTTCAAAACACAAAGATTCAATAAAGGACATGTCGAAATCCATCCCACGTATCCCGATGTTTCCACCAGAACAAGAGAGATCTCGATGCCTCTACACTCTTTCAGTTTTGCGCGGAAATTCTCCGGATTTTCTTATGCATGAATGCAATGCACACACATGTTTCCTCTCTATTTCTATGTACTAATCCTGGGATGTTACATGGCCGGCTGGGCCAAGGCACCCCGCCAGGGGCCTACTTAGGCCTTGGAGGGTGGCGGCCAAGCCCCCTTCTCCCCTCTCCTTTGTTTAGTCTCACATGGCTAAGGCAATTGCCTATGTGGGGGGTTTTCCCCTATATAAAGAGAGGTATTTTGAAAAATTAAATACACAATAATAAATAAAAGGTTTCCTCTCTTTTGGGGAGACCTCTAGTTGATTCTCTCTCTCCCGTGACCGTGGTCCTAAGTTTGGATCGTACGAGCGGGAGTCTTCTTCACCGTGGAGCACCATCGCGCTACGGGATTCAGATCTAGAAGCTCTACTTCCACACTGCTACTGGATCATAGGAGCGGGAGTCATCGCTAGGCACCGAACGTGTGTAACTCCCTCGGAGGTGCAACACTTGGGGAACTAGAAGTCGTTTGATCTGCCAGGAATTCAACATGACCTCAAGGTCAGCTTCGGTTCGTCTACATCAACCACGCTCTCCCGAGCATTGACAATGCTTTTAGGTCTTCAAGGGTATGTTCACGAAAAGCCCTTCCTTTTACTACATTACTAATAGATAGGTCCTGACATTAGGGTTATTGGCGTAGGGAAAAATTATTGTTTTCATACGCGAACCCCTACACTTTGCACATTAGTAGTTTTATTAGGATTTTATTACCTTTTTCTTGTCTTTGATTTGTGTGTAGGTGCTATGAACAATCATGGATAAAAGGAGCCAAGAGGATTCAATATGGAGGAGTTGGAGGCACCAGACTTAGCCATTTGAGGGGAGAAAAAAGTGGATTTTTCCATCAACTCCAAATGAATATCCAAGGATATGGTGTTGTATCCCTCATCCATATGAATCCAACGAGCCAAAGAACACCTCAATCGGAGTCCGTATGAAGAAATGGCGGCCAAAACACTGTGAAGTACTACAAGCGTAACACCCACTGGTACAGGCAGAGCCTGCCCATACCGTACGGCTGTACCGCCCTCCAACGGCTTAGTTTCGTCAAACGAAACAACATTTGTGAAGGCCCAATGGGCATATTCGGCCCCTAGCTCCGTCGGTTCACGAAACTGACCTCTAGATGCCTATTTAAAGAGGGGGATATCCTAGAACAAGGAGGAGAGTCGACATATGCCAAAGGGGCGGAGCCCTGCTGCTCCGCCACCTCCATAGCTGCTGCCCACAAGATCTACACCACAATACAACTCAAGGAAGAGAGGAGAGTTGCATCTTGAAAGGCTACACATTGATCTTCATCAACATCGTCTTCAACATCAATCCCCTTTGTTTACTTTGTTGTAGTCCAATCTCTATTATGGATTTGCACTTGTATTCAATTGTACCTTCATATTTCATCCATACAATTGCCATGATGTTGATCCCCTTCATGTATGAGTAGTTGCCTTGTTCTTGGGGAGAGATGGTGAAACCCTAGCACTATTAGGACTTGAAATAAAGATAATATATTCTTGTGTCCGTATGACTTGTCGGTCTATGATAGATTTATGATTTGTGTTTGATCTCTCTCTTTAGATGGTATGTGTAGTCTGCCACATATCATTTGCCTTCGGGACAAAAGATGAGGGATAAATCCTTTGGACGTGTTTGGGAGTGTGCCCGGAAAGCTTTGTGACAATTGGCACCGGCTAGCAACCTACATGGTCAAAGGAGCATAGAGAGACTCCTTAAGCTAATTACGATATCCACGGAGAGACCCTTAATTGCGGTGGTCTGTATGGGTCATTTCTCTTAGACATCGCAGTGGTTATTTAGAGTTGACCTCATTCTTGGCTCAATAGAGTGGCTTCATACGAGCCTTGTAGTGAACATCTAATTATGGAGCTATCTCCACACATATCATGACACAAGAAATAGGTTATCCTAATTATGATTAATAATACCATGCTAGTGGTGAATCCTACACTCTTTGAGAACGCCTCAACCATATCACATAACACTTCATGGACACTCTCTTGTTTTAGTTTACTTTTTCTATTTACTTTGTTCTTGTTTACTTTAGCACTTATCCAAACACACTCTTTATACACCATTACTTGGAATTAGAGATAACTTATAAGTAATCTCTAGTGAATAGTAATGAGGGGCATAAAGACCTTTGCTAATGGCTCTCTTTGGGTACGATACTCTTATTTTTAAACTAGCTACAATTGATCTATGCACTTGTAGCCATCACACATTATTTCTAATTACAACAACTTGGTTAGATAATGAGCATATTATTTTTCTCAGTTTGAGCTTGTATAAAAGTTCTAACGATTTTCTCAAACGAGAGATTGACATGCTTTGCTCCATTATGATTATAATAATTATTATAAGGAGATCCTTCAGGATTAGAGTAATGTTTCTAAATATTAGAAGTATAATTTTGGTTTTTCCATGCAAGATTATAAGGAGTGTGAGCTATAAAATTAATATCATTAACATCGGTAGAGATAGCATTAACTTGGGTATCTTCCATACCCTTTACTATGTTGAGTAACTCGTCTACCTTAGATGTAAGTTCTTCATTGTTTACCCTGGTGATTGAACTCACTCTCTTCGGGGTCCTCTGCACATGCCATTGGGCATGGTTATCTTGCTTATGATCAAGTAATTTCTTTGCAACACTCACTTGCTTTCCCATGATTGTTCCTCCTGCTGCAGTATCTAGCATAGACTTAGTTATTGGGTTAAGGCCATTATAAAATAAATGTACTATAAGACATTCTTACATCCCATGACTAGGACAGATCATTACGGCTTCTTTCATCCTTTCCCATTCAAGTGCTAGTGGCTCGCGGTCTTCTTGTCTAAAACGTGTAATGTTTGATCTTAGTGGCATAGTTTTAGCCAGGGAAAAAATTTAGTCATAAACATATTAGTGACTTCCTCCCAAGATTTAATTGAAGGGTTCCGCAACAGAAAACAAAAAAAATCCTACATTGGAACTGCCTAATACTTCCCAAGATCTATCTATGCAGTAATGCGGTAATGGCCGGAGCGTATAGAATACATACCCTTGTGGACCGTACGCGGTTAACGTTCTGAGGGGAATGTGGTTGATGTAGTCAAACTTGTAGCAGACCTCAAGGTCGCGAAGCTCCTCGCAGGTTAACCCTTGCTCCTTGTTCATCGTGCAACAACTCCAGCTAACAGCATTTAAGCGCCCCAAGTGTTGCGCCTCGTGTCTTCGTACACATCCGGTGTACGATTAGACCTCCGGCTCCCTGATCCCGCTGGGAGTGCGGAAGTTGATATCCGGCTAGGAATCCCTGCAGCGCAACAGCGTGTTGCAGGTGTGCCTTGTTCGCATAGCCCAAACCTGGGACCATGGTCACAAGGGAGAGAGAGGTTGGAGAGGGAGAAAGTCAACTAAAAGACTTCTCAAATTGTGTGTCTAATCCCACCCATGGGCACCCCTTTATATAGGGTAAGGGGGTGTGCCTTTCTCAAAGGCTAAGCCATGTGGGACTAATTGCTAAAAGAAAAGACAGCAGGATTTTTGTCCATCCAGATGGGCCAAAATCCAGCCCAAGAGGGAAACGAGGAAGCAGCCAGCAGCATGACAGGTGCCGGTCGGGTGGGCCCTGGGCGGCCCATCCAGTATCTGTCTCCGCGTCTTGCGGCAGCGGTGTCTGAGTGGCCGGGTGGTAGACAGCCTGCTGCCAACAATGATCTGCTCGCCAGTCGCCTCCCATGAGCCCCCACTTGGGCCGTCACGGTGGATATTATCCGCCACCCACGTGGACTGGGCTGTTTTATTTTTCCCATTTCTTTTCATGCAGATTTTCTCTTAGGCCTTTTCCCTCCAGGGATTACGCCTAATATAAAAGTTGATTTTATAAATCTTAATTTAAATATTATTTATAATATATTAATTCATAATTAACATATAATAAATGTATATTTAAATTCCCATTTATCCGAAAACACCATTTCCGGTCTTTTCCTTTATTCCTTCTCTGAACAACTTCGGATCTCTCCGCGGAACAATTCCGGCTTTCTCTTTCTCTATTGTGATTCTGCCTTACGGATGATCGCTCTCATCGTACCCTTAAGTGTATCCCCTCACGGCTCAGAAATGCTCTAGACATGATCTATATCAATGATTAATAGAGGGACCAGGGATGTCCATGTGACCCCTATGCATTCCTGATGATAATGTCGTTTAAACCGGTAAATGTAGTATCCAATTTCCCTTTTTTCTTGATACGACTTGTTCGAGATTCGATTATTGGTATCACATACTTTGTTCAATCTCGTTAACAACAAGTTCTGTTTTACTTATTACCGTGATATTACATTCCTGTGACCGAGTCACATGTTGCAACATTTATGGATGTAATCTCACCAAGCTGGCCGTATGTATCTTTACCCGTCATGTGGGTGAACAAATCCTGGTCTTGTGGTCACATGTCATCTACTGTTCCTTTGGAATACCCAACATACACCTTTATTGTCACCGTATTACCAGATGACGTTTGATGCAGTGAAAGCAGCCTCAGGAAACAGTGAGTAATATGAACTCACGGTCTAAGGAAAATGAGTCTAGATTTTAGCTGTTGCAACAATGAACTATATGACTTGATCGTGTCGCAATCCTTATAGGAATGTCCATCACATCATTCTCCAATGATATGACCCTGTTGTCAATTGGAATAAATGCCCATGATCTTGAAACCCAGATCATCCCCATGACCAACGAACTAGTATGAATAGAGGCTACTAGGGACTTGTTTGTTTCATACCACACCTGTACCAATGTTTCTACTTGATACAGTTATAGCACAATATGAAACTATTATAAACTAATTGAGATATGACAATAAAAACCTATTTACTATTTGCCTCTAGGGCATATCTCCTTCAGTCTCCTACTTGCACTAGAGTACAAATAATCTAGATCGGATTTTACTCATCATAAACCATATAACATATGCGTTTACTGATCATGCATGCTCACAGGAAACGTCATGTCCATGTTTTGTTTTACCAGATCATTATGTATTTTGCAGATCATTAATGTCTTCCTAATTTTTACATTCACACCATTATCTTATAATGGGTTGAAGTATTCATTTGGCGACAAAGTGAGACTTTGTTTCTAGTGTTTATAATGATGGTCATTCTCACTATTGTCATCTAAACTTCAAAACACACTTTGCAATCCTTTGTGTATATATATACGGCAGTTATGGCAGCAAAACGAGGCCGGTTTCCAAGAGCCTACAATGACTTTAGATCAACCTCACGGGCTTTCTCATGGGCACTGTGCTCTGGGACACATCATTCTACGTTAAAGTTGAACTAGTCCCGCCATAACAATATACATCACATCAGATGGAGCCTTTATACTTCTATATCTATGTAGATCCTAGTGCATGAAATGCAACTATGCCCTCTTACTTTTCTTCTTGCCATTTAAGTACAAACTTAATTCTGGTTCAGTGATCAACTCAGGAATCAATTCAAGACATGTTATTACAGTTAAGAGCTTGTCTACCTACCAGAACCTCGGGTCACGTTATGTCGCGTATACAATATGGTTGTTGATGTCTACGCACTTCTATTCTTGTAGACAGTTGTTGGGCCTCCAAGTGTAGAGGTTTGTAGAACAGCAGCAAGTTTTCCCTTAAGTTGATCACCCAAGGTTTATCGAACTCAGGGAGGAAGTGGTCAAAGGTATCCCTCTCAAGAAATCCTGCAATCAAGATACAAGAAGTCTCTTGTGTCCCCAACACACCCAATATACTTGTCAGGTGTATAGGTGCACTAGTTCAGCGAAGAGATAGTGAAATACATGTGGTATGGATATAAGACAATGGTGCTAGAAAATAGCTTGATGGCGTGGAAGAGACTAAAGGCAAACTGAAATAAAGATGGAAGCAAGCAAACATGTAATAGATCTAGTTGCAAACGAAGTTTCAATGCTTAGAAACAAGGCCTAGGGATCATACTTTCACTAGTGAACACTCTCATATAAATATCTTCTCTTAACTACTCTCCGGATGGACACTCTAATCGATGGTAGGGCTATAACAGCACACCTCAAAGTTCGCCTTCCGCATCTAGATAACCCCACACTATCACCTTGAGCTCTAGATGGTTCAAACAAGCACCACAATTTCATATGGTGGTGGAGATCGATGGAGATGGCTCCGGGGGCACTTCCCCGTCCCGGCAGGGTGCCGGAACAGAGACTTTCTGTCCCCCGAATCTCCCCTTCGGTGGCGGCGGCGCTGCGGAACTTTTCGTGGCTGGAGGCTTGTCGATTTAGGGTTTATGCATCGGGAGGCTTCTTATAGACGAAGAGGCAAGGTCGATGGGAGGCCAGGGGGCCCACACCATGCCCTGGCGCGACCTGGGGGGCCCGCGCCTAGGGGTGGTTTGGCCACCCTGTGGCCCCCCTTCGTCTCTCCTTCTGGCTCGGTGAATCTTCCGGGAAAATATCAACTTTGGCTTTTGTCTGGCCCAATTCCGAGAATATTGATTTTCTGACTTTCCTGGAACCAAAAATAGCAGAAAACAGGCAACTGGCACTGTGGCATCTTGTTAATAGGTTAGTCCAAGAAAGCATATAGAAATACTCCAAAGTGTGGACAAAACATAAGAAAGTAGATATAAAACAAGCATGTAACATCAAAAAATATGGATATGTTAGCAACGTATCAGTCGTATGGAAGAACCTATGGCTGAGGCATAGGAGATGCAACGCATATCTTTCTTTCTCTTAACAATAGTTGCAATACTAACTCAATGCTTCATACTGTAAGAACTTCTTTATTACCTTGTTCCATTCTAAACTTTTTCAGAATCTTGCTCAGGACATTCTGAACATCTTTCATAATCAAGTCTAGGAAGCATTCGACATCGATTTTTATTAAACTCACCAATATATCTCGATAGATTTGTTTAAAAACTTGCTCAACTTCATCCATATTTACTACTTAAATGTTATTAACACCAATCACATCATTCACATATGTCGACCACATATCCTAGAATGATTTCACGCTCCCACTCAAATATGGCATCCATATTTGAGATCTAGGGATTTTACTTAGCTCCCACTCAAAATATGTTAGCTACATATTATGATTTAGCCAAGCTGATTTGCTCCCACTCAAATCCAGGTCCTCTCGATAATCTTGGACATTCCAAAATTCTTTGATCACCATCAAATCGAGAATTCCACTAACGAGATTTCAATGACCATTCATTTCTCGCACTTAGGTCCATCACGCTTGTTTGTATTTCTTAGGTATGTCTTGTTCAAAACATGAAAATTGGATCAACAATATAATTCCACAAACTTGTAGAATACATTGTCGAATCCTACTTTCTTTAGTAAAAGTTTTTGCTAAAACTTTATGATCATTATCATTGGTTTCTCCTCTATCTGTAGAGTTCAGTTTCACGAAACAAATTTTGCTGTGCCACTCAATCAATTTGTAGGTAAGGTCAAATACCTTGTTTTGATCTTTTACTTTTCTTCCACCTGTATCTTCATCAAGACACATCAACTTAGGACAACAACAGGTTTGCCCCTTGTGGACGATGCATTCATAGCTTCCGAAGAATGCTCTACAAAGACTTGTTTATTCGCCATGACTTCGACTTATCGAAATCTCCAGAAACTTGAACATGCCATAACTCTTATGGTGTTGTTTCCACGAATCTTTTGATGTTCCTTTGTATTTCAAATGAGTGTTTGCTTATTTTGATCTCTAATTCTAAACTATAACTATAACCCCGATAAGAGATAATATCATACCATATGTATCTAATACATCAATGATTATGATGTTCAGACATTTCAATGTAGTTTGAATTCGTCCAATTATCATAATTTGTTAAACATCTTTCACAAGTCCCTTTTATGCTAAACTTAACTTGAATACTTTAGTCATGTCGATCAAATCTAAGAGACTTGTTAATTCAATATCTTCCTTTGTTGTGAACTCATTTGAACAATTTAAATCCTTTCAAACTTATGTTTCATTAAGTAAATACGCTTTGTTGGGGATATACTTTCTAGGTATCCTCACAGTTCCTCACTGACCAGGGTGGCCCACTTTGGGTTAGAGCTTTGCTTCACGGGCGGCCCATTCAGGGAGAAAGACAGAGTCCAATCCGGCTACGGAAAGGCCCAGAAGACTTATCGACTTAGGCCCATAATGTTACTTGTAGTTCAAGATGTACTCTGTAACCGACTCTTAGTTGTAGTCGGATAGATCTCTCCTGTAAACCCTAGGCCGGATATCTATATAAGCCGTCCTAGGGAGAGCCTTTAGGGCACCTCAATAGTCTACAATCTCAACTCGCACAGGCGAAACACTTGTAACCCATATTCCGGCTCTGCCAGACATCGATTGCTAGCGGAGTAAGATCCGTCAAAGCCGGATTCGAACACAGGTAAACTTGTGTGCTCACCGTCCCGGAATACCGTACGTCTCACACCCCTCTCTTCCGCACGCCTCGAGGACCCCCTCATGGCGTACTTGTCATCAATCCGACGACAGTTGGCGCCCACCGTGGGGCAAGTGAGCTTCGGATCTGCGTTCCGAGCGGAATCTGCAAGAATCAGAATCAACGAGACTATCGTCGTGGGCCGCATCCTCTACGCCAGCAATGTCCCTCTCATCATTCTCGACGAGACTTGGATTCCGGCTAGGGAGGTCGTGACTGCCTACACAATCATGTCATTTGGCGAGATTGATGTTTACATCGGTTTCGCTAAACCTGCCCAACCCACCCCAGCGGTGATGATAGAGGCAGAAGAATCTTCTGGGTCCCCTTTGTCCGCGGAGGCGGCAGAGTTCCGGGTCTCAGAAAACCCTAATCCCACCCAGACCGCACTAGTTGCGGAGATAGTGGAGAAATCCGAGCCTGAAGAATACCCAGCGGTCCAAGTCGAATCTGGAGTGGATCTCCCTGGAGGAGCCGGATCCTAGATCGACCCACCTGCGGAAGTCGAAATCCAGGAGGAACATATCAGTGACACTGATTCCGGCTCTGATGATGCCGGGACAGACAGACCTTTTCTAAGGTACACATTATGACGTATGATACTGCAAGGCGAAAGCGTAGATGCAATTCTCGAGACCATCAAAAGTTTCGACATGGCTGATTGCGAAAGCCGCAGGTACCTCAGGAAGCACGCATCGCACTTTGTCGGATACGTGGGATCCGGATCCGGCTCTGCCGATGCTGGAGAAAACACCGACTCGGTGCTGGAGGCAATTGGAACAAACGCCGATGTACCCGCATCCTCGGATGAATCGATGACGTCAGCAGATTTCCGAAAGTTCTCCGCAGAATATGAAGAGGAGTACAACTCCAAGGCTACAGAAGAAGGAGAAGCCATGGATGAAGGATCCGGGGAACACTCTCCCAAAATGCAGGATGACATGGACGTTGGAGATAATCCCGAGGTCCAGATGTCCAAAAGTACCGATCAGAGCTTGACTCCGGGAAACGGACCCAAAGCCGTCTTTGCTACTGGCGCTGCCAAGAAGGCAAAGAAGAAGAACAAGAAAAACAAGACCCCGGAAAAAGACCCTCTGGCTGAGGAGGTGATTGCCGAGGAATACGAAGAAGACTCAGATGGAGCACTTATCCTAGACGAGCCAAAAAAAGAAGAATCGGTGGATGGACACATGATCACCGAAGGTGAGCGTAAACTCATCGATGTTGCATTAACCACACCTATCCCTACAGCTGCAGAACTTACTGCAGATGAGCTGGATGAAAGGGCCCAAGCCCTAGAAGCACGTCGTCAACAACTCCTCGATGAAGCCAAAAACATCGAGGTGGAGAAGAAACGCATGGCAACTAAGGACTACATGTCTCGGTTGCACCAGAAGACACGGAAACGTCACGCCAATGACGACCAGTTCCCAACTGTCCATGCCGTCCTTTTTGGAGATGAGATGGGGAAGCCACGGAAAGATAGCAAAGGAGATTGGGTATACCCAACCCCAGTACAGAATACCGTGGCGGCCCGAGAAATTCTATCGGCTAATCCAGGACCGGAGGAGATCCGTTTGGGTATCAAGCTACTCAACAAGGGACTAGAGGAGCAAAAGGTCGCCCTGTCCGGAAGCCAAAAACTGGTCTCAGATTCCAACCAATGTCAAACAGATCCGGCATGGGCTGATGTAAGACCCCACCGTGTTCCGGAGCAGCATTATTGCCCCGAACGACGGGAGGACAATTATTCGAGAACCGGATCATCAGGACAGCATCGCAGGACTGCACGCGACTGGAGCAACATCGCACCAGCGGCCGAGAAAGAGGCCATCGCTGCTCTGAATCCGAGGAATCCTCTCCGATGAGAATCTAACGATCGAAGGGGAGAGGATAAAGAGAAACGTCAGGAGGAGGATCATCCAAAAATGCCACCTCCTAGACATACAAGCCGTCCGGCTGAGCCCCACCATGGTAGGAACGACGGACGAAGAAACGACGGAAACAACACCGGAACAAGCAGGCAGGGGGCTCGTCGTAGTTAAGACCTCCCTGGAATCGGAATAATGACGTCCCGGACGGAGGCCGGCGATCAGCCGGAAATTATCCAGCTACCCCACCCTCTCCACCACACAGTCATCACAACGGCTCCCAAGGAGGGCAAGGAGGACAACGTGGCAGAGGAGGTGGTGGCAGAAGCCGAAGTCTGGCTCCAAGGCACCGCAGCCACAACCAACATTCGGGACGATCTTTATCCCCGAATGACGCAAGGCACAGGATCAATTCCAACATAGAGGCGTGACGCTATGAAAACAATGACATGTATGTGGGCCCAAAGTGCTTCGAACCACGCATCAGAGCTACAAGATTCCTGGAAGGATTTGCTATCTCAAGGCACATCCAAGCCTACGACGGCATTGCCCGGCTAGACACTTGGCTACAGGATTTTTTCCAAGCTTGCTGCATCGCCAAAGGCGGAAACAACCTGGTCGCTACCCGATATCTCCCACTTATGTTGCGGAAGACGGCGCGATCATGGCTCAATGAACTTCCGGAGAACACCATCCATAACTGGTATGACATGCAAAGTGCGTTCTTTCGTAATTTCGAAGGCACATATCGGAGGCCCTGTTCGGTCGGAGACCTACAGCGTTGTACCCAGAAAGCCGGAGAAACTTGCCGAGATTATCTCGGACGATGGATCGACACCAAGAACTCCTGTGAAGGAGTAAACGACCAAACCGCGATTGAAGCTTTCATCGCAGGGCTCCCAATTGGTCTATTACGTCACCGCTTGAAGTGTGATAAGGTCACTGATTTGGGAGAAATGATAGAAACAGCGAGCAAGTATGCGGATGCTGACGATGATGCAGAGGGATTACTCAACGTCCCGGCTGTACCTCAGTCAGCAAAAACAAAGCAACAAGCTCAGAAGCGCAAGAACACCTCGGAGGAAAAACCCAACGCGGAAACAGCGGTGGTAACTACTATTTCCGGGTCTGGAGGACGAGGAGGACGTGGCAGAGGCCGTGGGCGTGGCCGTGGGACTTCAAGGGTCCAAGGTAGAGGAGAACTGCAACCAGGCAAAACCTACTCTTGGGCCGACATTGCCAATAACCCATGTGTGCATCACCTAGACGCCAATGGGGGCTCGTCCCACACCAACGCTGAATGTCGTTTCAATGACGACATCAAAAGAGATGACACCGCGGGCTACAAAGCTAAGCGGAAGAAGGTAAAGAAAAATCCGGAAAAGGACAAGGAGACCAAGGAAGATTCCGACATGGAGGAAGCTGATGCTTCAAATCCCAAGTCGGAAGGGAAGAAGACCTTTCCCACCAAGAAGGACACTTATCTCACTTTCCTCGGATCTCAACCAGCTAAGGTCAAGAAAGCAGTTCTACACGAGCTCAATGCAACAGTTCCGGCTGTCCCCTAGTATCTGGACTGGTCGGAAGTGGCAATCACATTTGACCGCGATGATCATCCGCCTAAGTTACATAGGCGAGGAAAATACGCCTTAAAGGTCAACCCACTTATTGATGGTTATGGTTTCTCCAAGACCCTCATGGACGGTGGTAGCAGCATCAATATTCTCTACGTCGAAATGCTATGCCGGATGAAGATCTCGGAAACCCAGCTGAACCATAGCTCTGTGATTTTTCACGGAGTTGTGTCCCAGGAAGACAAGCTAATTCCCTGGGAGAGATTACTTTGGATGTTACCTTTGGAACTCCAAAGAACTATCGGACGGAAGCACTTTCCGTCGAAGTGGTCCCGTTCAAGAGCGCATACCACGCTATATTCGGATGTCCGGCTTACAGGACTTTTATGGCTCGTCCGTGTTACATTTACAATATGATGAAAATTCTAGGTCCCAACGGCGTGATCACCATCAGGGGAGACCCGAAGAAAGCGCGAGAGTGCAAGGATGGAAATGCCGCCTTTGCCAAAGCCGTGCTGCACGCCCAGGAGTACCAGGAGATCAAGAAGAGCATAGATCCGTCCGAGATGCCCGCAACGAAGAAGGAAGTGACAAAGCCAAACCCGGAGTTCAAGGCATCAGAAGAGACGAAGAAAGCGTCGTTGAAGGATGATGACTCCTCCAAGGTGACCCAGATAGGCGTAGGCCTAGATAGCGCATAGGAAAGCGCGCTCGTCAAGTTTCTCCAAGCAAATCAAGATATCTTCGCATGGCAGCCATCTGACATGACCGGAGTACCTAGGGAACTTGCCGAGCACTCTCTAAATGTAAACCCGAGCGCTAAACCCGTCAAATAGTCCTGACGACGGTTTGGTGATGAAAAGCGTAAAGCAATAGCTAAGGAACTAGCGCGGCTCGAGTTAGCCGGATTCATAGAAGAGGTCATCCACAATGAGTGGTCGGCCAATCCTATAATGGTCCCTAAAAAGGACACCACTGATTTAAGGATGTGTGTTGACTATACTGCCTTGAACAAGGCTTGTCCAAAAGATCCATTCACTCTGCCTAGAATTGATCAAGTCATCGATTCTATGGCAGGCTCGGAACTCCTATGTTTTCTCGACGCATATTCCGGTTATCACCAAATCCGGATGAAGGAATCTGACAAAGTCAAAACTTCATTCATAACCCCCTTCGGAACCTTCTGTTTTGCTACGATGCCCTTTGGGCTGAAGAACGCAGGGGCTACGTACCAGCGCACGATGCAGCGTTGCCTCCACGACCAACTCGGACACAATGTACATGCATATGTGGATGATATCGCGGTGATGTCCAAAAAGAAGGAAACGCTGATTTCCAACTTGGAGGAGACGTTCGCCAATCTATGAAAATACAACATCATGCTTAACCCGAAGAAATGTTTCTTTGGAATACCAGCCGGAAAATTGTTAGGTTTCATCGTGTCTCAAAGAGGCATAGAGGTGAACCGGGACAAAATCAAGGTTATACTCAATATTTCCAGACCAACCTGCCTGAAGGACGTACAAATATTAACTGGTTGCATTGCTGTGGTCAGTCGATTTGTAAGCCGGCTTGGAGAAAGAGCCACACCATTATACAAATCCCTGAAAAAGACCAAAGATTTTGTTTGGACTGATGAAGCTGAAGCTGCACTACAAGACCCGAAGAAAGTACTCTCATCTGCTCCTATCCTTGCAGTGCTAGAACCTAAGGAACCGATGTTGCTCTATCTTGCTGCGACAAATAAGGTCGTTAGTATCGTCATGGTGGTGGAGAGACCAGAGGAAAATCAGGAACACCTGGTGTAGCGTCCGACTTACTTTGTCAGCGAGGTTCTGACAGAATCAAAATAGCGGTATCCGCACTATCAAAAGTTGGCTTACGGTGTTTTTCTAGCATCTCGTAAGCTACGACACTACTTTCAGGAGCATCCAATTACCGTTGTGAGCACAGCTCCCATGAGAGATATAATCAACAACAGTGACGCCACAGGACGCGTCGCCAAATGGGGCATAGAGCTCTCAGCTTTCGATATTGAGTACAAACCTCAGACAATAATCAAATCCCAGATCCTTGCTGACTTTGTCGCTGATTGGACAGAGACTAAGGAGAATATGATCCTCCTTGAGTCAGAATATTGGACCCTCTTTTTCGACGGGTCTAAATCTCGAGGGGGCTCGGGGGCTGGCGTGGTGCTCAAATCACCCCAAGGAGATAAACTTTTATATGTGTTGCAGATCCACTTCACAGCGACAAACAATATTGTCG
Source organism: Avena insularis (assembly GCA_023614405.1). Classification (NCBI taxonomy): domain Eukaryota; kingdom Viridiplantae; phylum Streptophyta; class Magnoliopsida; order Poales; family Poaceae; genus Avena; species Avena insularis. Next base: position 439,582,167 of record CM042693.1, read on the forward strand.
AGTATGAAGCACTGCTGCATGGAATCCGGATTGCTAAGGATATTGGCATCCAACGTTTGATGTGTTACGGAGATTCGGATCTTGTTGCTCAACAAGTGTCGGATATTTGTAATGCAAATAAACACATGGCATCATATAAAGCTGTCGTGGATGATCTATCTAAATCGTTCGAAGGGTTTGAAGTTCAACACATCCCTCGAGTAGAAAATGAGGAAGCAGATGCACTATCTCGGATAGGTTCTGCGCGGAAAGAGGTCCCGGATGGCGCTTTTTTAGAGCACCTCAAAGTTCCCTCAATAAAGGGAGTAGATGAGGAATATCCGACCAAATATGACTCACCTTTGATAGCAGGTCTGGCTGTGATTCCCAGTTGGACTCAACCCTACCTCGATTATTTGGTAGATGGCAAATTACCCGAAGACGAGGTGCTGAGCCGGCAGATTATCCGACGAGCAAAAGTCTATACTATTGTTAAAGGTGAGCTCCATAAACGGAGTGTTTCTGGGGTTTTTCAGCGCTGTGTATCTCTGGAAGAAGGAGTGGAAATCTTAAGAGAAATCCACGAAGGCGAGTGTGGTCACCACGCTGCAGCCCAATCTTTAGTGGCAAAAGCTTTTCAACACAGATTTTTCTGGCTTACAGCTCAGGCAGATGCCGATCGATTAGTCAAGACGTGCAAAGGCTGCCAAAAGTACGCCAAGCAAGCTCATGTTCTGGCTGATCAGCTGCGAACAATACCTATAACATGGCCCTTTGCGGTCTGGGGGCTTGATATGGTAGGACCTTTTAAACGAGCTCCAAGTGGATTTACTCACCTCTTAGTGATGGTGGATAAATTTACCAAATGGATTGAGGCTAAACCTGTCACTAGTTGTGATGGAGCAACAGCCAAAAGATTTGTCAAGGATGTTATAATCCGGTATGGTTATCCGCATAACTTTATCACGGACAACGGGCGTAACTTTTCTATGGGAGAATTGGCTGAATTCTACAACGAGCAAAATATCCGGCTTGACATTGCGTTCGTCGCACATCCATAGGCTAACGGACAAGTCTTAAGAGCAAATGGTTTAATTCTACAAGGCCTAAAACCAAGACTCGAAGCACCACTACGACGTGCTGTGGGGGCTTGGGCAGAGGAATTACCCTCTGTAATTTGGAGTTTACGAACAACTCCAAACATGTCAACATGATACACACCTTTCTTCTTGGTCTATGGTGCAGAAGCAGTTCTTCCTAGTGATTTGATTCATACTTCTCCTAGAGTGGCCACGTATATCAAAGAGGATGCCGAGATTTCTCGACAAAATGATCTCGACTTAGTCGAAGAAGTTCGCGTCGTTGCTGAAATGAGATCTACAGCCTATCAGCAGAAGTTACGCAAGTATCATAGCCAGAGAGTCCAAAATAGATCCTTCAATAAAGATGATTTGGTTCTCTGGCTTGTGCAACAAAGAAAGCACAAGCTTTCCCTAGTATGGGAAGGGCCCTTTTTAGTTAGTCGAGTATTGCACAATGGATCATACTACTTAACTGACATGAGGGCAGTCAAAGAAAGACCTGCTACTAAGAAGAGAAAGAGAGCTAGAGGCAGTACAAATCCGGATGAGTTAGACAGACCATAGAATATTGCTCAGCTACGTACCTTTTATTCTTAGTTTATCCTTCTTTGTAATCATACATATGTACATGTTCTGTGAGAAATAAAAGTTTTGGTTGCCTCAAATTTTTCTGAGAAGTTTTTACCATCTTATTTTCGAATGATCATGTCATAGTAGAAAATCCCAGAATGCTTGAAAGTACTTTATGCTCATGTTCGTTCTGGTTTAGATTTCCGATTCTAAAACTGCTACCCTCGGGTATAACTCTAAAGTTTCTAGTCTTTACTTTGGTTATTTGTCTGATTGCTGGATGCGGGCATTTTCCGAGTAGTGAATTGTTGGTACTGGAAGCCGGCTTTGTTTCCGAGTTTAAACTGGTTTAGCAATTGAGCTCCGTTGCTCGGCAAAGTTTCCGGCAGAAGGTTTAGCCGGTTCATGGAAGGGATGAGGCGGAAAGCCAGATAAACGATAAGTAGAGACGAAAAAATACAAGTGCTTATGTAAACATTTCAGGCACACAAAAAATTTCAAAGCCGAAAAGTGCCGAATAGATCAAAATCTTAGCACTAGAAAAGTTAAAGTATTACATATTTACAAACGCATCATGTTTTTTCCGGAATAATATAAGTTTCTGGTCTATGATGCAGGAGGAGATGAAGGAGCTGCCAGCTCGCTGGTTACTCCGCCTTGATATTGTTCCGAGATGTCCGCATCCAAGGTGGTGCGTTCATTGTCAGAAACTTCTATTGGTTCTTCTGGAGGAGGAGGCGGAGTATCCACGCGGGTGAAGAAGGGGATCTCGTAGCTGGTCAGGTCAGCCACGTGACACCCATATCCAGCGCAGGAGTGCATGATGGCTTGAAGGTCTTGATCCTGGCCGTCTTCGTCTACCTTGCAGTACCCTCTGGTCACTTGCCATATCTCCATGTTTCCATGGTGGCTCATGACCATGGTGAGAGCGTTCTGCGCAGCAGTCCGCGCGTAGGACATGTTCCAGTCCTGAACAAGATGCGGCATCTCTTTCGCCTTGTCCCGCACCTGAAAATCCGACATGCTTGGCATGTCCAGAATCTTGAGAGCTTCGCCGACGTCCTCAAGGGACTGGTGGAAGTCATGAAGCAGGTCACCGACTTGGGTAAGTCGGTGGGTGCAGGGCTCGGAGGAGGAAGAGTCCGTCAAGTTCAGAGAACCTATACACAAAACAAGTTAAGAAAAATCCGACATTGATAAAAGTCGAAGAAAGAGACAAGTCAGATAGATGGAACGTACCAAAAATGACATCGCCAATTTTGGTCTTCCCCTCCCGAAGACTCTGGAATTCAGCCCGGAGCGCCTGGGACATATCCTTTTCTCTGCCAAGCTCATTCTTGAGATCCGAGATTATTTTATCTTGAGCAGCGATCTTGCGATCACGCTCATCAGTGGCCATGGAGGAGGATTCAAGGTCTTGAGCTATGCTCCTTTCATGATCCGCCTTAAGCTTATCCAGCTCTTGGCGAAGTCCCTTGTTCTCCACCACCAGGGTCTTGAGGTTCTCGGCCTCTTCAATCATGGCGACGGATTGTTTCACCAGCGCTGTAAGTCAAAAAGAACAAAAGTTTAGAAAAATCCGACATTGAAAATAACAAGGATAAGGTTTGAGTCTCGAAATATTTACCTTCGGCCTCATTCTTGGCAACTTTGAGTTCAGCATTTTTAAGCCGGAGAGCTTTGATCTCTCTCCGCTTATTGCAGACATTGGTCAGTAATTCCTGGTTATATGAACATACTTTCTGTAAGTCAAAATACCCAAAGTCAGAAAGCTACTTAAGACTCGGGCTAATATTTTTGTTAAATATCAGCACGAGCCTTGGGGGCTACACTAGTTCGTCCTTTGGCATCCTAATGAAGCATAAACCCGAATTGTATATCCTACTTCATGCTTGGGGGCTAGAGGATATCATATAACATAATGGAAAAAACAGGAGTTGGAATTCCGACTTACATATTGTTCACGGGTGAGTTTATCCAAACCCGCGTTAACTTCAGCAGCCACCTTCTCGGTGAGAGTCAGAGGAACCACTGGGGCTGTTGGAAGCTCACCAGTCCTAATCCTCTCGTCGTGGAGGCGCACCTGGGAAAGAAGGTCAGAGAACTTGATGTCCTCTGCTTCTTGTGCTTCTTCCTCGGCGGATAAAGTTCTCTTCTCCAAGCAGTGTTTGGCAAGCCGTTGGATTTCTTCAGCAGATTTCCAGGACAAGCCAAACTTGGCAAGACCTGGATTTCTCAGGAGGTTTTCGGTGAAGGTTTCTGCCGAGGGATCATTACCCAAAGAGGGTTCACCCTTATCTAGATCTGACGCACTCATGGTGACGTCAGTTTGCGATCCAAGGTTCGCAGGCCCCGTTGAAGGAGCCGGAACTTCTGCAGTGTCAGGCGAGATAACCGGCGTTGCAGAAGGTTGAGGGGCAGGAGTCGGAGGAGCCACAGCAGGGGAAGCTATGGTAAGCTTCGTCTGCCACAGCGGCTTCGAAGAAATCCCTTTCCCCTTGGCCTTGACGAGCGGTTTTGCTCTAAGAATGTAGTAAAGTCGGAAAACATTACATCTCGGAAAGAAATTTGAATAAGGTACAAAGGCGGAAGTTGTGATTGAATGTTACCTCTTCACGACAGGCACCTCTTTTGTGCCAACAACCACTGTCGGAGCTTTGCGCTTCTTGAGCGCAAGATCCGGCAATGGAACTACCTCCACCTCCCGAGAGAACTCCGGAGGATATCCTTCGAGCGGAGCAAGTTCCGACTCGGGGAGGTCAGCAAGCTGAAAACAAGAAAACATATCAGTATTGCGATATAACTCAAAGATTAGAACACATAAAAAGGTATACTGATAGAAGCTTACCGGCACTACGAGGTTATCCGCCGTGTGCATGTCCAGAGAAACCTCCAGAATTCTCCTCTCGATCCGCTCCTTGATCAGCCACTTGATATGGCTTATGTAGCCTTGAGTGGTGTAGGCTTTGGAGCTGATGCAGAGGGAGTCTTTCGGAGACGACGTAATGGAATGCATCAGTCAGGTTCCGTGGTACTGAAGTGGCTGGATCCAACATGAGACCCAGCACTGGACCAAGTCGGATCCCTTCAGACCATTGTGCTTAATCAAATATTCGATCCGCCTCTTAGCGAGGATCAGATCGTCGGAAAGAGCCAGGGCAGCCTCGTCCCAGGAAGGCTGGGCCATGGCGGCTCCGTCGACAAAAGCCGGCAAAGCGGTAGCTTTGTCGGGAGCCGGAATATCCCTATGATAGAAAAATGTGGCTGGCCATTGTTTGACCGAGTCACTGGCTAGAATTTTGGGATAAGCCCGGTCGCGTCTAAGTGAAAAGCTGATAGTGTTGGTGATGTAAGGAACACCGGCAGTAATGGAATTTCTCCGAACATGGAAAAAATACCGGAAGAGAATCAAACTCGGCCTAATGCCGAGAAAGCCCTCACAAAGCGAAGCATACGCACTCATCTCTAAGAGAGAGTTGGGAGTAAGGTTATGGAGTTGAACTCCGTAATGATCTATCACCTCGGAGAAGAACTCCGAGGGAGGAAAAGATAGACCTCTATCGAGGTGGGTGTCGAAGTGGACCCGCTCGCCGTCGCACGGGTTGGGGACGGTTTCACCATAGCTGCTCCGCCAGTCGCCGGCGACGAGAAGCCCCTCCTTCTCCACGTTCTTGAGGCCCTCCTCGTTGAGAGCGCAGGGGATCCAGATTCCCCGGAAGCTCTCTTTCTCCGCTGCTGCTTCCGCCGTCGCCGTCGCCGTCGCTGCCGCCAAGCCGGAGGCAGAAGATGAAGCCATTTCTCCGGTGAGAAGATGACCTAAAAGGGGTGGCGCTGGGAGTTCTGTGGGGGGAGAACGAGTAAGCTCTGTGCGTGTAGGAGGATTGGGAGGAAAGGAAACGGCAAAGGACTGGTGGAAAGGAGAAGGAAAAATCCAAACCCCTTATATCCACCTAACTGCGCCAAGATTCGTGCAAATGCTACAGAGTAACCGCCACGCGTCGTGGAAGGAACTGGGAAGGACTCATGTGATGATTGCGTCACCTCGATCTCCATGCACACATTGAAACGGTGCCTCGGTTTCACGAACCATGGACCCACCAACGGTCGTGCTGACGGAATGCCTATCAGATCACGTGACTTGACCATGACTTGTGTGAGGTGGCGTCGAGAACCAAGTTCCGGCTTAGTTTGAAATCGAGCTGGAAAATCTGAGTAACCTACTGATAGGTCCGACTTATTTTTAAGACCCGGATCGTATTTTTGTTGTGAAGTTTCAGGAACCCTTCAAGATTCTACAGGCCGAAGATCAAGCTAGACGATGATAAATCCGACTTTGGATACTTGGAGGCCTCTGGGGCTGCTGTTGGGGATATACTTTACGGGTATCCTCATAGTTCCTCACTGAACAGGGTGGCCCACTTCGGGTTAGAGCTTTGCTTCACGGGCGGCCCAGTCAGGGAGAAAGACAGAGTCCAATCCGGCTACGAGAAGGCCCAGAAGACTTACCGACTTAGGCCCATAATGTTACTTGTATTTCAAGATGTACTCTATAACTGACTCTTAGTCGTAGCCGGATAGATCTCTCCTGTAAACCCTAGGCCAGATATCTATATAAGTCGTCCTAGTGAGAGCCTTTAGGGCACCTCAATAGTCTACAATCTCAACTCGCACAGGCGAAACCCTTGTAACCCATATTCTGGCTCTGTCGTATTACTGGATTGCTAGCAGGAGTAGGATCCGTCCAAAGCCGTGATTCAACTCTGGTAAACTTGTATGCTCACCGTCCGGAATACCGCGTCGCCTCACCCTCTCTTCCAAGACGCCTCGAGGAGCCCCTCATGGCGTACTTGTCATCAATCCGATGACACACTTATTCACTTAAGTCCACAATTAACTAATGATTTCCACTACTTGTTGAAAATACGATACATCACTATGTATAAGATTCAACATTTCTTTGCATATCACTGTTTTACCAGAATGCGGAGTTTTAGTCATTCCGCCCAACAAGGCTTGGTTTTGCAAACTCTCTAGATTAAGCATCTAGGACCCTGATCTTCATATAGAATGAAGAACATGCAATAACCAAAATGACTTAAACTATAGTGTCATATCACAAATAAACTTTGGATATCATTTTAGCATTCTAATCATTTAAAAAATGCTTAAACTATTATCATTAGCATAGTGATGAGAATAACTCATTTATAATCGTAATGTGACCATAACGGTATTGTTCATAAGAATAGTACAAATGTCTTGTAATTCATTCATATGAATAATCGTCTCGCCAAAAGCAAGACACACAAACAAGGACTAGAAAATTATATTGAAGTCCACTAATCCAAATGACAAACTTTGAGGAAAGGGGTGATGTCGGCCATCAACTATTTTGCTTGCCGTCATCAAGTCACATTGCCTCAAATCTAGCAATTCTCAAGAAGATCACCCTATTTTCACAAAGCAGGACAAGTATCAAATACTTTGCAAACTGCAACGAGTTTTTCTAGAACCACATTTATAATTTTTATATCTTACATATACCCTTTTCATTCATGACCTCCATTGCAATCAAGCCCTTCTAAGAGTTCCCAACTCTAATGTAAGATCACTATGTGTTTCTCCAAATATTATTTTTCATCCATGATGGAGGAAACCCATCCAACGGCTGATACTTTATGTGCCAGATTTTGCATAATACAAACTTGTAGTCCAAGTCTCAATCGTATGGAGAATGGCTTATTGGATGATTATGGAGAAAACACAAACATTGCAGAGTCATCGAATTATCTCCTAATGGTTATTGTATGAAGAAGAGAAGATCACCTTTTACGAGGATATCCCTCAGGCGTGGGTATTAATCTATGAAGTTGGACCCTTTTGCTAAGTTTCACATCAAGCAAGAATTTCCCATGGTCGCAAAGGACATCAATGGGATAGGCCATGATCTACTAAGATATTTGCAAATAGACATCTAGACTAAGTTCATAATAAGAGTTCAATTTATAATTGATCTCCCACCAAAATTGTCATCCCCTGGACGATTTTAGTGATCACATGATCCCAATCATCTGCACCTCCCCCGATCGTCACGACCATCAGTGCAGTGTCAAAGGTAGACATTCCCTAATGTCAATCACATCATCCATGTGACTCATGCTCGATCTTTGGATCTCTTGTGTTCTGAGGCCATGTCTACACATGCTAGGCTCGCCAAATCTAACTTGTGCGTATTGTCCGTACAACACTCCTACGGATAGATTGGCTCTGATACCACTAAAGGGTTCCATAGCACAAAGAAATTCCTACGTTGGAACCGCCTAATACTTACCAAGCTCTATCTATGTAGTAATGCGGTAACGGCCGGAGCGTATAGAATACATACCCTTGTAGACCGTACGCGGTTAACATTCCAAGGGGAACATGGTTGATGTAGTCGAACTCGTAGCCAACCTCAAGGTCGCGAAGCTCCTCCCAGGTCACCCCTTGCTCCTTCTTCATCGTGCAGGAACTCCGTCTCACGACATTTAAGTGCCCCAAGTGTTGCGCCTCGTGTCTTCATACACATCCAGTGTACGATGAGACCTCCGGCTCCATGATCTCGCCAGGAGTGCGGAAGCTGATATCCAGGTAGGAATCCCTGCAGTGGAACGGCGTGCTACAGGTGTGCCTTGTTCGCACAACCCAAACCTGGGGCCATGGTCACAAGGGAGAGAGAGGTTGGAGAGGGATAAAGTCAACTAAAAGACGTCTCAAATTATATGTCTAATCCCACCCATGGGCACCCCTTTATATAGGCTAAGGGGGTGTGCCTTTCTCAAAGGCTAAGCCATATGGGACTAATTGCTAAACAAAATGACAGCAAGATTTTCGTCCATTCGGATGGGCCAAAATATAGCCCAAGAGGGAAAAGAGGCAGCAGCCAGAAGCAGGACACGCACTGACCGGGTGGGCCTTGGGCAGCCCATCCCGCGCCCTGTCTCCCACTCACGGCGGCTTGTAGCGAGCTGGCTGGGTGGGTCGGCATGACCTGACGGCCAACAAGCTTTCATGCCATGAGCCCCCACTTGGGCCAAAGTTGAGCTTCTAGCAAAGCAGCGCCAGCTGGTGCCCGCCTGTAGCTTTATTTTATCCGTCATCCCACATAGCCCAGCTGTGTGTTGCCCCATGTGGTGGATATTATCCGCCACCCACGTGGGCTGGGCTGTTTTCTTTTTCCCTTTTCTTTTCCAGCAGATTTTTTCTTAGACCTTTTCCCTCCGGGGATTAGGCATAATATGAAAGTTGCTTTTATAAATCTTAATTATTATTTAGAATATATTAATTCATAATTAACATATAATAAATGTATATTTAAATTCCCATTTATCCGAAAACACTTTTTCCGGTCTTTTCCTTTATTCCTTCTCCGAACCACTTCGGGTCTCTCCGCGGAACAATTTCGGCTTTCTCTTTCTCTACTATGATTCTATCTTATGGATGATCGCTCTCATTGTGTCCTTAAGTGTATCCCATCACAACTCGGGAATGCTCTAGACATGATCTATATCAATGATCAACAGAGGGACCAGGGATGTCCATGTGACCCCTATGCATTCCTGATGACAATGTCGTTTGAACCGGTAAATGTAGCATCCAATTTCCCTTTGTTTCTTGATTCGACTTGTCCAAGCTCCAATCATTGGTATCACATACCTTGTTCAATCTCGTTAAAAACAAGTTATGTTTTACTTGTTACCGTGATATTATATCCCTGTGACCGAGTCACATGTTGCAACATTTATGGATGTAATCTCACCAAGCTGGCCGTATGTGTCTTTACCCATCATGTGGGTGAACAAATCCTGGTCTTGTGGTCACATGTCATTTAGTGTTCCTTTGGAATACCCAACATACACCTTTATTGTCACCGCATTACCAGATGACATTTGATGCAGTCAAAGCAGCCTCAGGAAACAGTGAGTAATATGAACTCACGGTCTAAGAAAAAGGAGTCTAGATTCTAGTTGTTGCAACAATGAACTATATGACTTGATCGTGTCACAATCCTTCGAGGAATGTCCATCACATCATTCTCCAATGATATGACCCTGTTGTCAATTGGCATAAATGCCCATGATCTTGAAATCCAGATCATCCTCGTGACCAATGAACTAGGATGAATAGATGCTACTAGTGACTTGTTTGTTTCATACCACACCTGTACCAATGTTTCTACTTGATACAGTTATAGCACAATATGAAACTATTATAAACTAATTGAGATATGGAAAAACCTATTTATTATTTGCCTCTGGGGCATATCTCCTTCATTAATAGTGCCCTTTGGTAGAGAGAAAGGAAACAACCTTAATTTGACAACATTTGCATCTACATCTTTAATACGCATCATATCGCAAATTTCAGTAAAAGTATTTAAGTGCAAATCTAAAGCCTCAAAAGATGAGCTTCCAAATTGGTTTTGCTAAACCAAACTTAAAAGGTTAGGCTTAATTTCATATGTTTCTACATCGACAGCGGGCAGAGTGCTAGGTGCACGAATAAAATCATTAGTGGGAGTAGCATACTCCCCAAGTCTCTCTTGAGCCATTGGCTCTTTATATTTTTGGTATTTTTAAGCAAAGAAAACAAATAACAAGTATCTAATATTTTTGGGTTTTCAAATAGATAACTATAAAGTAAACTAATAACAATAATAAAACTATAAACAATAAGAAAACTAAAAACAAGGTCTCTAGTGACCTCACCAGGATAGCGAAATAGCTTCCCGATAATGACACCAGAAAAAGGGTTGATACCTTTGATCCGGATTCACGGATGTAGTATAATAGGTTTCTCCCTTAAAAACCTAGGTTTAATCGAACCTTGGAAAGCAATGTTAAAAGGAAATAAAAAGGACATGTCTACAATACTTTGTTTCTCTGTTTTACCATTGTTTACCGGACCAATATGTTTTCCTTTTATAGGGGCTAAAACAATGGATGGAGATAGTCCAGGGTTGAATATCCACCTGCAGCTGCACATCGTATGGGATAAAAAATAATAATAAGCACAATTATGTGTAAAGTTTTAATAGTGATAATCTCTTGTGGGAAACACATCCTAATATAATAGAGCCCCCGTGATGCAGCGGGCATAGCAAAAGTCTTTTAATCCAACCCAGTGCAGCACGAAGCAACGGGCTACAAACATTATTAAGTGTAAAACACATATCAAAGCATTAAGTGGTGATGTTATTGTGATCCTGAATGGGTGCTAAACAAAGACCGTACTACCCTTTCTGTTACTGGGGTTCCTATGAGATCGCTGCTAGCCAAGTATCCCACCTCAAGCCTTTATCAATCTATGGGATCTTGGGTACCTACAAGTCCACAGATCGAGACAAGAGACAAAGAAACAAAAGGTACAAATCGCTATTTCAAACAATACACAATGCTCCCATGAATTAGATGAACATAACCGCTGCAAGGTTTCTTCCCAACCCACGGCCCGCGAGGACTACTCAGTCATAACAATAAGATCAAGGATAGAAAACATTGTCCAAAATACTTAGATTAAAATCAAATATTCTTACAATGGTCACCAAGTCATAAGGAGATCTAAAGTACAAAGCAATGGCTATGGATAATGGAGGGCATGGATGAACAATGGATGAACAATGGCGTGGATCTCCTTTGGTGGTGTTGTGATGCAATTTGAGAATGGTGGCCCTCTGGTAGGTGGCTGGAGCCTCAAAATATATAGACGTCTTCACGAAAGTTGTAGGGTTTAACGAGATGAAGCCGTCGCCACATGGTACAGGAGGATGGTACGGGCAGGCCCTTCCATTACTAGTGGTCGTTACGGCGTCTGATGCCTGGAATTGACTCCACAATTACTTGGTCGTGTAGACTTTCTCAAAAACCTTCCTTATGACTCCTGATTTCGTAGTTAAAAGCGTGATTTCCTGCACAACACAATTCAACACAATGTTTTGCATATCTTTGCAATTATTAGTCATTAGTGGCAAGGATTGGGAGTTTCTTGTCAACTGCTTGACCAAAAAAATGTTTAAACATGGTGGAAGATGTCTATTTTTAGAGTCATCAACGTGTAGTTCATCGTTCTCTTGCGGATGGGAGCTGAAGAACTGTCCACCTCATCATCATCATCCCCAACACCATCTTCACCACCATCCACCTCATTATAAACTTGCGAGGGTTCCAAACCATCTCTCATAGCCGTTCTCGCTAATTACGGTTTGATCATTTTTCGACCTCATTTTCATTCAACAAGTTCAGAAATTGGAACCTCGTGAAAATTGGAGCTACAATGCGGCATATCAAAACAATTACTCGCAATAGTCGAATTGGAGCTACGAAGGGGGCGAATAGTTCATACCTCTCGTCGGTGGTGGCGGTGACATTTGGGGATGGAGCGCGCTTCATGGGCATCAGTGAGGTGGCCTGCTTTTATTTTGCCACCTTTTTTAAAACATAAGGCCTTACCCTAGCTTTAAGTTAATAAAACCACGAAACCAGATGATATAGAGTGCTTACAATGCATACACAGCTAACAAGACACATCGAAAAAGCAAACAAAGGATAAAAAGAAAGCTTCGCTTCAGACGCCAGGACCATAGTCTTCCAGAATGCCGCCACCGAGAGGAGTAGGGGTAGTGGGAGGCCTCAAGAGCAGAAGGAATGGTTGCATCGCTTCTAGATGAACACATGGAGACTAGCTCGTGGACTCTGACTCCGAAGAGGGACCCGACCCATCCCTCTCGCCCAGGATCGAAGGGTGTCGCACCGTCGGCAGGCAGAGAGGTTCCCCCAAGAACACACTAGAGCAAAATTGAACCAATGTTCATAGAAGAGACCAAGGCCTGTTGCTATGCCAGATACCTCACTACATCCATTGACAACCTGAGGCACCATCACCTAGAACACACAAGATGCAGATAGTAGGCTCAACAGGAAAACTGGCACACAAGGAACAACCGCTACGACCGGACATGAGCTTACCCAGCAACATCCAACCAGGCTCGTCGCCAAACAAGAAGCATCACCAAGCACCAACAACAACAAACAGAAACTCGTCAACCACCCCTGTAGCCCCAGACGGTGCCTTCAAGAAGGGGAACAACATCGAGCCACCACCACCACCCACGCAGGGGTTAGGGTTTTCACCCAGAGCGGCGGTGGGTGGAGGAGGGGAACCTCAACGAAGCCTCCAAGGAGGGAACCAACGCCTAGGGAATTGACGGCATCGTGGCCACTGCCGGCCAAGGCTTCCTCTGGTCCTGAAAAACCCACCAACATCCAGCCAGCGATATCACAGATCAAGCCGGAGCACAAGAATTTCACCGGTTAGTGATGGAGATCTCCCTAGATATGGCATCGAGGGATGACAGAAAACCTCGCACGCCACACCAATGCTCACCACCACCCTACCACCCATAGGGCCAGGGATGCGGGCTAGCACTCGCGGCCATCGCTCGTCGCGAAGAAGATGTCACCGCTGCTACCATCCGGAGCCGCCGCTCAGACGTCCAGGGGCCCGCTGAGAGCACCACCAACAACACCTCCAGCACCGAAGGCTGCCGTCGCCAAGTCGCCAGATCCTGAGAGCCACCCGCTTCCACAGACGGAGGAGTAGTCGTTGGCGTTGTCGGCCAAGATAGAGGCTCTTTGGGAAGGTAGAGTGCCGTTGGGCATCAACCTCTGCCCCGACAAACCCATCATGGTGACGTTCCTACCATGTGGTTGTGCTAGGAGCCAGGGCCGCAGCCAAGGGCCACATCCCCGTCGTCCCCTTCACCGGCGCCGCGGCCTTCGGCCGGTAGCACCTCTGGGGCCGACGAGGAGGGGGAGACAGGAGGGAGCGGTGGTGGCTAGGGTTCGCCCCTCTCGGTCGCCTAGAGGAGCGACGCGAGAGGAGCCGCATTTTGCCACCTCCATCCTCACCTTCTTCTACGTTGACGTCTCATTCTTTGACGCGGTCGAACCAAGAGCGACAAAGGGCGGTGGTGGAGTTCCGGTGGTGCCACCACCCTGAAGGATGATGTTACGTAGCCGCATGCACTTCGTCCCGGCGAAGCCTGTCGCGGGCGCGAGCTCGGCGACGGCAGCGCCAATCGCCTTATCTGTCGGAGGAGGAAAGGGGTCGTCTGCGCCGGCGTGACTTCGGTAGCGACTAATGGTGGGGCTGCGGAACATCCATGGCGACGCTCCAGGGGGTGGGGAGGCAGGGCGGAGTGGAGAGAGGGAGACCGATGATGATGGTGGAATGGGAAGAGGGAAATGGGGCGTGGAAATGTCCCTCTCGCCAAAGCCAACGCGCGATACAGGGTATCATCGGGTCAACCTCGGAATCTGCCGGTTGGGGTGTGTTTTTTCCATACCCCTGATTTTTTTTAAAGGGCGGTCTACTTTTTTGGTCTGATATCTTAAAACAGTTATTTTGAGAATCCACGCGTTATAAGGGTTTTGCTAGAGATGCTTTTAGGCAGTAGCGTCGTTTCGTGTGGAGGTGGAGACCATTATCAACTTATCGTGAATCTTTATTACTAGAATATTACCTCACAAATATCTTGCTCAACACATGCAACTAAATAATTATTTAATACTGAACTCTCATATGGATTCCAAATTATATATCCTTCTCCATGCTCATGGAGAATGACTACTCTCATAATCAATATTGTCATCTCTTTCATTTCGTAATTAAGTAATGTTATTAAGATGAAACATATGTAATTATAATAAAAAGTGGACAAATCATTGGTTTGTTCGGATGTTAAGGTTAGACTAAGTCGAATATAACATTTATAAGACCTATTATTATTCCATTCCCCCTCTCTAATGGATATGTGTAACATGAAATCCCTAGTCGAGAAATCAATAAAAGAAGAAAAAGAATATTGTGAGTGTTTATCGAATATTATATGAGGCTAAATTAAACATATAATGTTTAGATAAATTAAATAATTATCTTAGTGGTAGCTTCGCTCCTAGTTAGCTTGAAAAATATCTCTTTGTACAATCTTAGACTGAGCAGGAGACGAATCCGATGCAGAAGTCCATCAATTAACATCATTGAGGAAATAGTTCGAACACCAAAGTTGTAACCTACATTAATAAGCAATAACTCTGATTGGAACCAAGTCTAACAAAGGTCAAAACATGGCAAACCAATGATTGCGGGCATGCAATTAAGAATCTGTTGTTAACCAACCTTTTTGTGATGTCTCGGGTGGTGTTCATGTCGTTGAGCGTGTTGTTTCCTTCACCCATGATATTTGTGTTTGTAATCTCAAGAAAAAAAAACGTGTCAAAGGTTCTATATAATTGGTAATACTTACTCTTCACAATAGATATTATGAGATTATATCAGATGAATAGTTCCCTTCAGATTTTTTTAACAAAGAGCATATATTAATATCGTGAAAGAACTTCGTGTATTAATATCGTGATACGATGTGTATAGTACTCAATACTACGGTTCACACGATAAAGAACTTCGTGTTATTTGCGGGAGTTACTATTTGTCTCAAGACACGGATAGTAATCATTGTCATCGGAATGAGATCCGGACATGTCCACAAATATCCGAACCTACCGAGTCACACACTTAAGACGTCTACGGCATTTTAGAATGTGAGTACGAATGAGATAGTTGGATGAAGTAATTCCGAAATGATGTTTCCGAGCATCTCGGAATGATTCGGAGGAGTCCATGCTATCACCAAGAGTGGATAGAATAGTTTCGGACATTGAAAGAGGGTGCTGGGAATGTTTTAGGAAGGTTTCGAATTAATTCGGAGGTGTCCGGGATTTAATTCGGGAAGCTTTGGAACAAATATTTATATTAATAATTAATTAAAAATTATTATTTATTAATATCCTAGTGGGTCCCATGGGACGAAGGGCCGCATGGGCCCACTAGGCCCACATGCGCGTGGGAGGAGGGGAAAACCCTGGCCAACTCGGCTAGGGCTTCCCCTAGGCCGGCGGGTGGAGGAGGAGGGGCGGGGGTGAGGCCGAGTGGGGGAGGCAGTCCTCCCCGGTCTCATACTTGCCTTCTGATACGTCCATTTTGCATCACTATTCTATATCATACTTTACTGTTATTCATTGATATATTTCATATTAAGAGGTGATACTTATGTTATTTCATCTATTTTTGCATGGTTGATGACTTTTGGAGCATGGACCGCTGCAGTCAGGATTCTGATGGAAAAGGTGCTGTTTGGAGGCAAAATTCATGAAGATCATAACATACGGGAAAATACATGGAAATTCTATTTTTCCAGAAGACGAAGATTGCCAGAAGAGGAAGTGGAGATGGGCCACAGGGGGCCCACACCACCCCCTGGCGCGGGCCACCCCAGCCCACGCCACCAGGTGGTGTGGCCGCCCTGGTCCACTTCAGGCTCTCCCCTCTGGCGTATATTATCCTCCCGGAATCCTAAGACTCGAGGAGCAACCATAGAAAGATTCCGCCGCCTCTTCGGGACAGAAAACACCGAGAGAGAAAGATCTCTCCGGCAGACAGAATTCTACCGGGGGAATTCCTTCCCGGAGAGGGGAGATCGTCGCCATCAACACCACCATCAAGCTAGACTTCATCGGGATCATCGTCATCATCACCACCACCATCATCTCCACCAGCACCATCATCGCCACTTCATACCGCTGTAACAATTGGGTTGAATCTTGCATCGTTCTTAGGGTAAACTTTCCTAGTGTTGATTACTCCTTGTAGTTGATGCTATTGAGTGAACCATTGAATTATCGTTTATGTTTAGATTGTTACACATCATTATTTCATCTCTGATCATGATCCATATGATGTTTTGTGAGTAGTTCGTTTTGTTCTTGAGGACATGGAAGAAGTCATGTCGTTAGTAGTGGAATTGTGTTGAGAAAGATTCAATGGTTTGATATTTAAGTTGTGGCGTATTTCTTCTAGTTGTGTCATGTGAACGTCGACTACATGACACTTCACCTATATGGGCCTAGGGGAATGCATTGTGTATTTGGCTACTAATCGTAGGGGTTGCTGGAGTGACAGAAACCTGAACCCCTGTTAGGAAACCTTTGCACAAGGGATGTCAGGGTCTTAGAGTTTAAAGCTATGGTTAGATTTCTACCTTAATTACTTTCTTGTACTTGTGGATGCTTACAAGGGGCATAATCACAAGTATGTATTAGTCCTAGGAAGGTCGGTACATTAGCATAGGTTCACCCACACAACACTTAGCAAACTAAAGAAGATTAATCAACTATATGAAGCGAAAGCACTTGACGATATTCCCATGTGTCCTCGAGAATGTTTGGTCATCTTAAGTAATACAACCGGCTTGTCCTTTGCTAAAGAAAGGATTGGGCCACTTGCTGCATTTATTCTTATTGTCTTTTATTTACTCGTACTTTATTTACCTGCATTATCAAAAACCCCTAAAAATTCGTTTGCTAAGTATTTACAGAGAATTCCTGCTCCTAGCCACTCGCAGCACCTTCTGCTCCTTGTTGGGTTCGACACTCTTACTTATCGAAAATACTGCGATACACCCCCTATACTTGTGGGTCATCAATATTATTTTCTGGCACCGTTGCCGGGGAGTGGAGCGCTATTGGGGAGTGGAACTGGTAAAGGAAACCTCTACTTTGAGTATTGTTTATTTATGTTAGTTGCTTTATTTTCATTATGGATAATTCGCTGAGTTTCTTATTTCGTAATGCTACTACCACTGCTAAGGTAGTAGATGAACCACCACCTGCTGAGAATGATACTTTTAAAATACCTACAAGAATTATTGATCGTGTTATGGATAACTATTATGTTGTAGATGGAACTGTCCATCCCGGTGATCATTTGCTCTTTTTACACGAATTATGCGGGTTGTTTAAGTGTGCAGGTATTACAACAGATCAAGTGAAGAAGAAGTTATTCTCATTATCACTGAAAGGAAGAGATGAGGAATGGTATAAGCTGCTGAAGAATGGTCAAGATCTTTAATGGGAGGAAATAGTACCTCTCTTTTATTCAAAGTTTTATCCTCCTAGTGAGATTCATAAAGATCGGAATCAAATATACAATTTTTGGCCTCTTGATGGAGAGAGTACAGCTCAAGCTTGGGGGAGATTGAAGTTACTAATGCTCAAATGTCCCATTCATGAGCTCCCCAACAATATTATTATCAATAACTTTTATGCAAGGCTTTCTCTTCATGAAAAGGATTTATTGGATGCCTCTTGTGCTGGATCATTCACTCGCATGGAAGAAGAAGCTAAATGGGATCTTCTAGACCATATTCAAGACAATGCTGAAGCATGGGAGAATGACAAAGGAAGAAAGTCAGGTATAAATTATGATTATGAATGCATTAAATCTTTTATGGGAACTTATGACTTTCAAAATATTAAAAATGCTTATGGTCTAGACTCTCAAGCTATTGCAACTTATTTTAAAGCTTTTGCTTCCTATATTGAAGTTCCTAAAAAGAAGTGTAATAAGTATCATGAACCATATAAAGATGTTGCTAAGTGTGTTCCTGCAAGAAATACTGAAGTTTATACTGCTAATCATGTTTTACCTGAACCTTACATTGAGAAAATGCATTTCCTAGTTAAGATAAAGGAACATTCTATGATAGCTAGTATGGTTAATGAAAGTATGAATAAAGCTATTGAACCTGATAAACAAATGGATGATGAACCTATAATAGCAAATGTGAAAGAATTTGTCACTAAATATGTAGAAGAGGGACACACTATCCTCTGTAAGGATATCCCTAATATTGTTTCACAAAGTAGTGCTATGAGAGTTAGTGTCCCTATGTTTTCTGTTAGGATAAGTGATCATTGCTACCATGGTTCTTGTGATAGTTATATCATTAAATTTATGCATGATACTGAAAGTTATTATGAGAGAGGGAAGACTGTTCTTATGCATCTCAATAGTATCAAGTTTCCTCGTTTTATGCTGAAAGTTTTTATGTTGCACTTCTTTTGCCTTCCTATGCTAGTGGCCTCTGGTTTCAACAACTTGTTTGTTTACAAAATTCCTTTGCATAGGAAGTGGGTAGACTTAAACATGTGTATTTTTGCTTCTTAATGCTCTATTTCACTTCAATTCATATTCTTATGTGAGCACCATTGAAATTATCATGCCCATCTTAATGGCTATAAAGAAAGAGCTTTTTGGGAGACAACCCAATGTATTTTTGCTTTCAGTTTGTTTTTGTTTCTTTGAGTCTTGGAAGTTATTAATTCGGTAACAACCTCTCCTTATATTTTTTTGTTTGGTTTTTGTGTCAAGATCAACCTCTAATGAGAGAGAAGTAAGATTTGGAAAAGTAGCTGTCCTAAAACAGATTTTTGTGATTCACCATAAAAATTCGTGAGAGAGATCTCTGTATGTCGGAAATAGCTGTAATTGTTTGTGCTTCTGCCCCATGTTATTATTTAACTTTCGTTAGTTTTGCACTTTTTGATTTGAACAACAGAAGATTTTCGAAAAAATTGATCTTTACCTGCTGGTCTGTTTTGACAGATTTTACCACTCTTGCATTTGCTTATTAAGTCGATTTCCTTTTTGAATTCTTTTTGGGTTTTCGAAATGAGTTGCTACAGTAGCTTACTATATCATGTAGGCGCGCGTTGCCGCACCGGTCTATTAGGAATATGGAAATTTGTGAAATGGTAAAAGTCTATTAAAATTGTATTTTAGGGCAAACCAACCTGTGGTTAGGTGGCTAGGAGGGTGGTTGTACCCCCATCCCACCATAGTTCAAACCCCAGGTTTGACACTGTGTGTTGCCTAAAAGGCGGAATATTCTTTCAGTAGAAGGCGACGTTCCCGTCGACAGCGAGACGCCCTGGTGACTTCGTCAATCTCAAGACCCGCTTTGCCGGCTCAAACTATCGGAGGTGCTCATAGGGGTAGGGTGTGCGTGTGTGCGTTCATAGGGGTGGGTGCATGTACGTGTTGTGAGCGTCTATGATTGTACTGTGTTTCTCAAAAAAAATATTTTAGGAAAAAAATCTTGTATAGTATTTTAGGTTTATTTAAGAAATGTTCATTGGTTTTTTGTCGTGATGGACCAGACATCATATTACCAAGCTCTATTCTATTTTGCTTACTTCGTCAAAGTCGTGTCTACCAAACATTTTTTTACCTGCACGTCTACCAAACCGTGGCTCTGTTGAATGGGCCGAGGATGAGGAGTCGGTATAGTGCACTAATGTGGTAGTAACTGTTGTGTAATATTATTAATGTGAAAAGAAATTGGAATCCGTTTGTTGATTTTGTTGCATGGTAATTAGTCATTACGGGTCCAATTAATCACATAAATCCTATTTGATGTCTAGAGAAGCGTTTCTAAGGGATATTTGGCGCATGCAGGATTTGAAGAGCATCCAATGGCCAGAAATAGGCAGATGATGTCATCTGACGGACAGAAATACATAGGGCGTGAGAGAGCTTCCTCTTGTCTCGGTTATAATATCCCTAATGTTTTGACGGATTTCAGTGAAATTGAACCTAAAAGGTTTATTACCTCGCTTATACTAATGTTTTTTTTTGAGGAATGACAGCAGGAGAGTCTCCTATTGTGTTTTATATATAGGTAGAGAAATATTTACATCGTTTGTACAACTGGTCCCTTCAGGGATGACCAAGCCCAACCAGCGAGAGGAAATTGACTATTACAAGAGTTTCCCTTTTACAAGTGGATACGTGCTATAATCCCTCTAAGAGGTTCCTGTAGATCCTCCTTGATCCTCGCTTATGTTGCTAATGAGAATTGTGTGAAGTTTTGTGTGAAAGAAATTTCCAGGTTAGTGGAGAAAATGGTGTAATAAGAAAGTGAAAGGTTTCATGACTCAAGCAATAAGTGTATGAAGATGAACATATTGATGTTATTCAAGTGGTAACTCCGGAAAAATTTATCAAAGACCAAATTCAGAGACCTGCAGAGTCCATTTTCGAATAGGTAACAGTTCTGGTAAGAAAAGTTCCGTGAAAGTTCTATCCAGTTATATTTTTGTAGTTTTTATCCAACAAGGAAAGCTACGAAGTGAAAGAGGTCCGGAAGCGGAGCCAGGGTGGCTCACACCACCCCCTGGCGCGGCCCCTCTGGCCGTGCCAGCGGGTGGTGTGGCCGCCCCGGACTCCGTCTCCGACCCATTTTCTCCCAGTACCTTCCTTTTGTTGTAAAACTTCGTAATATATAATCCCCCGGATCCCCCGAGGTTCATATATCGTGTTCTCATCGTGTTTTCGTTTCGATCTGTTTCTGATAGGTAGAGTCCTAGATTTGGAGCCACAATGTCTTCCTCTGGATCAGCCAAGGAAGGTTCCTCAGCGTATATCATCAACCCATACATGCGAGAGTTGAAGATTCATCCCAAGGAGTTGTTGCTTGAAGATGGGGAGGTACGGGTAAAAGAGGTTTAAGGCCCTAAAGGTGAAGGAAGTCTGGAGGACAGGATGGAAGCGCTGGAGCAAGAAGTCTTTAGGTACAAGAAGATGGCGGAACGCGAAGTGGATATCATCCATAAGATTTGTTCCGAACTCATTGCCGAGCACCAAAAGGAGACTGCTAAGCTCAAGGATGAAATTCTCTCACTCCACCAAACAACAAACCAACTGCAAGCACAGCTCTACGGCGTTCAAAATCAAAATTGTGAGTATGAGGTTAGGTTTAAACACATAAGTGCTACTACTAGTTTCAGGATGATGGAGACCAGGATGTCTTTCGTTAATGGGGAGCCCTTACCCTGGAAGTCGGACGATGATGAGAGAACACCACCACCGAAGGAGTAATTCGTCATCAGGTTTTGGCATCCCCTTGGTTTGTTCCAAGCTTGGGGGAGTGCCACGGTATCACATCACTATCTTCTATCTTTTTACCTTTTTAGTAGAGTCATGTCATGAATAAGAGAAGTTATCATGTAGGATGGTTTGCATTATGGAAGTATCCCCCCTCTCGTTAGATATCTATGTATCCCTCGGTGTGAGTTGTCGTTATGGAATATTAGTGAGAAGTTCTATCATTCACTCTTTTGCATATCTTATTTTAGTTTTCAATTCATGGTTATATGACTAATCTTGATGTTAGTATTGGTATCACTTTGGGATCATTGAGTTAATTTAGTTAGTTTTGGCAAACCTGGCTTGGTCAGTAGCAACACTATTTTGAGAATTGAATGAAAAAGATAAAGTACTCTTAAAATAAATATAACTTCATCATCATTTTTCTTGACTTGCTCATAAGTTTAGTATTCTCTAGCTAAGATCTTGTGTGCTTCCGAGGAAGATTGCATGTTTGTTTTTATCATTTGTATGTTTGTTTGTTTCCTTCAACTCTTATGCTTGCTACCCAGCCTTGCTAGCCAAAAACCTGTATTGAGAGGGAATGCTTCTTGTGCATCCAATCCTTAAAACCAAAACCTATGCCATTTGTGTCCACCATACCCACCTATCAATATTATTGCTATTCCAAGTAAATTCATGTTTTTATCTACCTTCCGAATTAAACTTATTATGTGAAAATTAGTGATTAAAGCTCTCATGAACTTGATGGCACACTTTACTTTCTTGCACTCAATAAACTTGAACCATTGTGCCCATCTATGTTGCGTATATGCTTGCGCTTTGTAAGTTGTGAATTAGCAGAACCATGCTGTCATGGGGAACGCCTTCAACATTGCACCGGTACTTTGTACCTAGTTGATATCATGCTCTTTTGTCTATGGATGTCGTCGATGTGAAATGAAAGGGGAGCTTGTAAGTCCATGGAGTTATGTATGTGTGTTAGAGAAACTCCTAGGCCGCCGGTCTAATCCATGCTGTCATGGTGGAAACCTGCAGTGTAACCATAATGAGCATCTATGAAGCATTCTTCTTATAAAAAAAGAGATGGAGATTGAGAAAAAGATAAAAAGAAAAAAAGGAGATGAGAAAAGAGGAAAGAGAGAAAAAAGCACCATATTCCCATGGTAAATAAGAAGATTGTTGAGATGCTTGTTGTCTGCTTGCCTTGTCATTTTGATATGGGGATTCTTCCGTATCATCGGGCAAGGGGTACCTGCTACGGTTCTCTATGATACACATGTATTTACTATGACAAGAACTTACCGGTGACTAAACTTGAGTAGCATGAGGAGCAGCCCTCGTATTCAAGGGATATGAGATTTTCAACTTGCAACTTGTCAAGCATATCCTCATATTTGATCACTTTAACCTTAATCACATAAAGATGCCTATGATAGGGGCAATGAGAGCTGAAAGCTAATAAGTACCATAATTTTTGGAAGCTCTTTATGAAACTTGAAATCCTTGCTTCCCTCTACGAAGGGCCTATCTTTTACTTTTTAGTTGAGTCAGTAAACCTATTCCCTTCTATCTCAACAAGTAGTTTAACTTGTTGTGTTTCATTCATTCATATGATGATTTATCCAATCATGTTTCTTATGTTCCTTGTTTTGCACTTTGCTCTTATCTTAGTGTCTACTACTTTGAAAGCTATCATTAAAAACCAGTTATTTGGGAACTCCAGCAAATTGTCAACTATTCTTCGACCAAGAGCTAAGTTTGCCATTACCAATTATGATATACTTTATGTATCTTTATTGTGTTTCCTTTACTTATTGCAAGTTAAGTTATATAATAATGAGTTGTCTTCTATTATGATTTATGTATTGATGAATGTGATGCTTCTTGTCTGTATTCTTTTATCGACTCTTCACTCCAAAAACCTGAGGTCATGTTTATTGAGTTCGGTTTCACTTGGGGACAAGCGAAGTCTAAGCTTGGGGGGAGTTGATACATCCATTTTGCATCACTATTCTATATCATAATTTACTGTTATTCATTGATATACTTCATATTAAGAGATGATACTTATGCCATTTCATCTATTTTTGCATGGTTGATGACTTTTGGAGCATGGACCGTTGCAGTCAGGATTCTGATAGAAAAGGTGTTGTTTGGAGGCGAAATTCGCGAAGATCAGAAAATCCAGGAAAATACATGGAAAATTCTATTTTTCCAGAAGACGAAGATTGCTAGAAGGGGGAGTGGAGATGGGCCACAGGGGGCCCACACCACCCCCTGGAGCGGGCCACCCCAGCCCACGCCACCACTTGGTGTGGCTGCCCTGGTCCACTCCAGGCTCTCCCCTCTGGCGTATATTATCCTCCCGAAACCGTAAGACTCGGGGAGTGACCACAGAAAGATTCTGCCGCATCTAGGGGGTAGAAAACACCAAGAGAGAAAGATCTCTCTGGCAGACAGAATTCTGCAGGGGAATTCCTTCCCGGAGAGGGGAGATCATCGCCATCAATACCACCATCAAGCTGGAATTCATCGGGATCATCATCATCATCACCACCATCATCTCCACCAGCACCATCATCACCACTTCATACCGCTATAACAATTAGGTTGAATCTTGCATAGTTCTTAGGGGAAACTTTCCTGGTATTGATTACTCCTTGTAGTTGATGCTATTGAGTGAACCATTGAATTATCGTTTATGTTTAGATTGTTACACATCATTATTTCATCTCTGATCATGATCCATATGATGTCTTGTGAGTAGTTCTTTTTGTTCTTGAGGACATGGGAGAAGTCATGTTGTTAGTAGTGGAATTGTGTTGAGAAAGATTAAATGGTTTTATATTTAAGTTGTGGTGTATTTCTTCTAGTGGTGTCATGTGAACGTCGACTACATGACACTTCACCTATATGGGCCTAGGGGAATGCATTGTGTATTTGGCTACTAATCGTAGGGGTTTCCGGAGTGACAGAAACCTGAACCCCCGTTAGGAAACCTTTGCACAAGGGATGTCAGGATCTTAGAGTTTAAAGATGTGGTTAGGTTTCTACCTTAATTACTTTCTTATACTTGCGGATGCTTGCAAGGGGTATAATCACAAGTATGTATTAGTCCTAGGAAGGTCGGTACATTAGCACGGGTTCATCCACACAACACACAGCAAACTAAAGAAGATTAATCAACTATATGAAGCGAAAGCACTTGACGATATTCCCATGTGTCCTCGAGAACGTTTGGTCAGCTTATGTCAACACCCGGATTTTTAATCCCAAATGCCTATTATGCCATACATCGCAATCCCAGGATTACAATTTTTGCGAGACATAATAGATTGGATATCACAGTATCATCCATTACAAACCATAATAAGGTCTTACACAAATAAGGGATCTCATGATTCAGTGTTAATACAAACAAGCAGCGGAATAATAAAGCATAGTAGTGGGCTCCATCTTCAGTGTCAGAGGTAATGCTGACGATGGGAGATGATCCTAGTTGTCATAGCCGTCCTGCTGTCCATCCTCCTGATAGTCCTCCTCATAGTCAGGCCACGGGAATAGCCAGGGACAAAGCTATGAGTACTCTTTAAGTACTCGCAAACTATCAATAACAAGTAAGGTAGTTCTAGTAGGAATTCTAAGCTCTAAGTTTATTTGCAAAAAGCCAGATTTATCTAAACTTAGTTCAGAAGCAAAGAAAGCTAAATTAAATGTTATAAATCACTTTAAGTTGGGAACCTAGTTTTCATAGTCATAACCCTGTTGTGGTCAAGTCAAAATCATAGTTCACTTCACAAGTCATTTTGAAAACATCTGACGACAGAATAGTACGGCCACTCCAACTGTCCATGACCGCGGACGCGACTATTATAATAGTTTTGACACTCTACGGAGGTGGTACACTTTCACCACAAAATTCGATACATCCGTCAGGGATAACCCTGAATCATCATACTTAGTATGCGGATAATCAATCATAACCTTTCCTTTACACACTCTAGTATAAGCACCTCTCCTATGAGCTTGGCTTCCTAGCCATGGCCATCTGCCATCCTAGGCACTACATAGGTGTACATCATCAAGGGGTAGCCTCAGCTCAAACCTCTTCCGTGAGGGAACCCATACTAATGCATATAAACTTCCGGCTAAGCCTTACCCAATTTAGGTATTGTGGTTGTACGATAAAATTGGAATGGTATCGCATCCGAACCCAAGCATCAGTTTTTGTAAAGGGGCTAAGGCTCATGCCTCAACATTTTCATCATCATAAACCATTTGTGTTTCTCAACACATGTTAAAACATCTCAATAGAATGACTCATCATTCCAAGGCTTTCATAAGCATTTTCACCAAGTATTCCCATCTAAAGTGATCAAGTTTTATACTCAGCACTAGCCACTAAGGTTAAGAGTGTTCACTAATGAGGGGTACTAATATCAATCTCATGCCATAGAATGACATCTAGTATAGGCCTAGTTTTATACTATTTATGCTATCTATATTAAAAGTAAAGAACTTTGGTAAAGTAAAAGAAAGTAAAGCTTGCAAGTAAAACTTGGGATGGGTATAAATCAAAATATATAACCAAAGCATGCCTAAGGCATCTTGCTTAGGTTAACCTGCATCTAGTGGTGGCTTGCTAATAATAGCTTTCCAATAATAGGTTGCATAGTTAAGAAACTTGCAAGTGTTAGCTTGCATAGATCTAGCTTGCCTTGATTGGTGTAGTGATTGAAGTTTTCTTCGTCTTCTTCGGGGTAGAACTCCTCCTTCTCGTAAACTTGGTCGGTACTATCTTCTATAAAGGAATACGGGGTACACAATCACCAAATAATACTTAACTAAGTCTATTTAGCAAACTAAGGCACAAACTTGATGATCTCGCATCATCACACTCATCACAAGATTTAAAGAACTAGTTTCATTTATTTTATTTGAGAAAAGTAATTTCTACTCATTGAAATTTATTAAGATTTAATATTCTCCAAATAGAATATGGGATCATGTGGACACATGTCATCACCACATATTCTAATACATGGGAATGTGATTTAAAGGGTTGATCACATTTTATAAAGTTTAAGAATATAATTTAAATGATTTAAAGTGACTAGAAATGCCATAATAGCATTCTTTTGGTACTAGTCCAATGTCACTGCATGCAAACCTAGATATTTTTACATATTCAGATAGATATTGTCAAATGTGATTTTTGAGAGTTGGAATCAACTCAAAAGCTATGATGGTTGATTGTTGAAAAATGTTTGAAGTTGCAAAAGTCTCTGTTTTGTTATTTTTGCTATAGGTTATCTCTAACTCCAAATGATTTAACTCCAACGGGCTTGGATAGATGTTTTAATTATCTTTCTAACAAAATTTGAATCATGCAATTTGGTTAAGTGAATCTCTCTGAATTGATTTTTGAATAAGTGGAAAGAATAGGATTTCAATTTAAAAGAAAAATACTAATTTGAATCGGTGGGCTAGCGCGGGAAAGGAAATGGGCCAGCCCAGCTGCACTGCACGGGCGTAGCAGGATACTGGTAGGGGGGTCCTACACGTCAGTGACACACTAACGCGAAGCGGTAAGTTTCAATTTCAGCCGTGCGATTAGACTACGATCTAACCGCTGTGGTTCGTCATCCCCGGTGAACAGGTCTCTGGCGAGGACGAACCCTAGCGGCACGGTGGGGGTCTACGGTGGCTGGCTCACCTGGGCTCCAGCTAAGGTCGGTGATGGGGGCGTTCGAGTTGGTAGACGACGGCGGTTCAAGGCGTGGTCGTGCCAGCTCCTGGGGTGGCTCCAATCGACGGCGCCTCTTCTCCTCTATAGCGGCAAACTCCGGGGAAATTCCAGTGTACTAAGGCTCGCCTTGCTCCGGGGAGAGTGTGGGAGGATCAGTGGTGAGTGGGGAGTCGAGTGGTGTGCAGAATTGAGGTGGAGAGGACGTCCTTTTATAGTGCAGCGAGAGAGGAAAAGCGGCATGGGCGCAGCTCATCGGTGGTGATGCTACAGGTAGCTAGCGCCGCGGCTGGGGGTAGGAAACAGTGCATGGTCGCCTGGCGGTCCTCTCTAGCTTAAAGGCAAGGCATGGGGCGGTCGCATTTGGTCGGGAGCGGGTGGTGCTCAAGGCGAGGCGGTGTTCGGCGCGCACGGTGGCTATGGGTCGGCGTGACGGGATGTCTCAGGGTGTTGGGGTCATGGTGGAGCAGTGCGCGCGGGGTGAGGTCAAGGCGCGGCGTGCGCGGGCTGGTCGGGCGTGGCGCTCTGGCGCGTGCTCGGCATGACGCAGACGCTCTGGGCGCGGCTTCGCTGGGGTGGTCCACGGCTTGGCTTCGCTCGGGGAGTGGACAGGGAGTGGCGATGTGGTCTCGCCTACCATATAGGCATGGTGGGAGAGAGCGGCGTGGTCGGCTGCGAGAGGTTCATGGTCGGCCTGGCGCGGCGGCTTCGGGCGGCGGCACACTGGTGCCAAACAGCCAAGGGGGTGATGGTCTGCTGCTTCTCGACACTAGGGGAACAGGGGGAGTAGAATGAGGGCCAATGGTCGAGTGATCAATGCCCAAATAGTGAAGTTAGGTAGATGTTTATTATGTGCCTGCCAGGTGTTTGTTTAAATGGCCGAAAGAGATTTAAACTTTAATTTTTGGTTCAATTTTGGTGAGTGATCTACACTTATGCTTGGTTGTATATGGTTGCTTGGGATTGGCAAGGGGAATTGATTTGATGGGTTTTTCAAAAATGAGGATCTTAACATATGAATTGGATTCAATTTTCCATTGTCCCTTTAATTGATTTGCTAGATGTTTTTGTAAGTTTGTAAAGTGGGCCTTGATACATCTTTACTTGGTCTAGCAAGGGGGGGGGGAAGAGATATAAATGTTTCTATTAGAAATCTTCTCCTAGGAACACCTAAAGTGGCCTAGTGGTTTAAAATGGTCAACATGACCATTTGCTTTATTTAATCTTATTTGATTTCTTTTTCTTTGGATTTTGATTGTAAATGGTCTAGATGATGTGGCATTCACCTTTAAACCATTTCACAACATTTAGAACAATCAAGCATGGCATATACACACAATTCTATACTAATGCAAACCACATGCATTCATAACCATTTTATTAATATATTTTTTGTTAACCCTAAATTGGGTGATTAGAACTTTGATAACCTTGATTAAAGTTTTGGGATGTTACAAACCTTCCCTCCTTAAACAAAATCTCGTCCCGAGATTTAAGAAAAACTAGGAACTAAAGAGATTTGTAAACTCAATCCTAATGTAATCTTCTCGCTCCCAAGTAGCTTCTTCTTCGGTATGGTTGCTCCATTGGATCTTGAGAAATTTGATACTCCGGGTCCTGGTGGTTCTGAAAGCTTCTTCCAAGATATGAATGGGTACTTCACGATACATCAGATCCTTGTTGATATCAATGGCTCAGTGATCGATGTTCTTGAAAACTTCGGTCTTCTCCGGAACTTCTAGGCATTTGCGAAGTAACGAGATATGGAACACATTATGGATGGCTGACATCTCCTCTGGCAGTTCCAGTTGGTAAGATACATCTCCTCGGTGATTCAAAATCTTGAAGGGTCCAATATATCTGGGGGCTAACTTTCCTTTCAGCTGGAAACGTTGCATTCCCTTCAAGGGTGACACTTTGAGATACACAAAATCTCCGACATTGAAAGTCAGGTCTCTACGTCTCTTGTCAGCATAACTCTTCTGTCTGTATTGGGCGGTCTTGAGGTGCTCACGGACTTTGTGAACCTTCTCTTCGGCTTCTCGTAGGATGTCGGGTCCGAAAATCTGACTCTCTCCTACTTGCGACCAATTCAAAGGGGTACGGCACTTCCTTCCATACAGAAATTCAAAGGGGGCCATTTGCAAACTAACTTGATAACTGTTGTTGTATGAGAATTTTGCGAAAGGCAGACAATCTTCCCATTTTGATCCATACTCTAACACACAAGCTCTCAACATATCTTCTAAGATCTGGTTAACTCTTTCAGTCTGTCCATCGGTCTGTGGGTGATACGCTATGCTGAAATTCAACTTGGACTTTCTGCCAAAATCTTGAGGTAAATTGGGTTCCTCGATCCGACACTATGGTCTTGGGGGTTCCATGCAAACTGACGATTCTAGCAATGTACAATTCTGCTAGCTTTGAACTCTAGTAGGTTCTCTTGATAGGTATAAAATGGGCTACCTTGGACATTCTATCAACTATGACCCAAATAGAGTCATTTCCCCTACTAGAAGTAGGCAAATCGGTGATAAAGTCCATTCTGACAGAATCCCATTTCCATTCTGGAATCTGCAATGGTTGCAACAGTCCTGCGGGTCTTTGATGTTCCGCTTTGACTCTCTAATAGATATCACACTTGGCTATGTAGCTTCCGATTTCTCTCTTCATCGTGTTCCACCAAAATTGCTGCTTCAAATCCTGATACATCTTCGTTCCTCCGGGGTGGATAGAATAAAGAGTATCATGAGCTTCTTGCATGATAACTTGCTTCAACTCCAAATCTGCTGGCACACAGATATGTCTTTTGTACCACAGAACTCCTCCTTCATCTTCGGTAAATCCAGGTATATTTCTTGTACCAATACGACGTTTGATTCCGTCGATACTTGCATTTCCCTTCTGGGCTTCCTTGATCTGGCTAATCAAAGTGGGTTGAAGTTCAATGCTAGCTAAAAATCCATTGCTAACTAGCTCTGTTCTAAACTACTCCAACTCTTCATGCAAACTTGGCTGAGTTTCTTTGATCATGGTGTTTAATCTACATGGCAATCTGCTAAGAGCATCCGCTACCACATTGGCTTTGCCGGGGTGATAGTGAATGTCAAGGTCATAATCTTTGATTAACTCTATCCATCTCCTTTGCCTCATATTCAGCTCCTTCTAGGTGAAAATATACTTCAGACTCTTGTGATCCGAATAAATCTCACAGCGATTACCCATCAGGTAATGACGCCATGTCTTCAAAGCTAAAACTATGGCTGCTAGTTCAAGGTCATGGGTAGGGTAGTTTTGCTCATGCTGCTTCAGTTGTCGGGACAGATATGCTATGACTTTGCCTTCTTGCATTAACACACATCCGAGACCAATCTTGGATGCATCATAATACACATCAAAAGGCTTCTTGATATCTGGCATAATCAGAATTGGGGCTGAAATCAATCTCTTCTTGAGATCTTGAAAACTTGCTTCACATTTGTCAGTCCATTCAAACTTCTTATCTTTCTTCAACAATTGGGTCATCGATCTTGCGATACTCGAAAATCCTGCAATGAACTTGCGGTAATATCCCGCTAATCTGAGAAATGCACAGACTTGGGTTTGAGTAGTTGGGGCTTTCCATTCTTCAACATCTTTGATCTTGGCGGGATCAACATCGACTCCTCCCGCTGACACAATATGTCTGAGGAATCCTACTTCCTTCAACAAGAACTCACATTTGCTAAACTTGGCATACAACCGATGCTCTATAAGGGTTTCAAGGATGGTTCTCATATGTTGCGCATGATCTTCTTCTGACTTGGAATAGATAAGAATATCGTCGATAAAGACAACAACAAACTTATCCAGAAAATTCATAAAAATCTTATTCATGAGATTCATGAAATAAGCGGGGGCATTGGTTAATCCAAAAGACATGACCGTATACTCATACAATCCATATCTGGTGGTAAAGGCAGTCTTTGGAATATCCGTTGCACGAATCTTGAGTTGATGATAACCAGTTCTAAGATCAATCTTAGAAAACACTCTAGCACTAGTCAATTGATCAACAGATCCTCTATCTTGGGTAGTGGGTACTTGTTCTTGATGGTGACATCATTCAGCTTCCGGTAATCTGTGCACAAACGGTTACCTCCATCCTTCTTGTCGACAAACAGAACAGGTGATCTCCATGGCGATGCGCTTGGTTGAATCAAGCCTTTCTCCAGCATAGCATCAAGTTTCTTCTTCATCTCCACTAACTCTGATGGGTTCATGCTATAGGGTCTCTGAGCTATGGGTCTAGTTCCAGGAATCGGTTCAATAATGAACTCGATATCCTGATCCGGGGGCATACCGAGCAATTCATCTAGGAATATGTCGGGGTATTCACAGACTACTCTGACTTGGTCTATGGTGGGTAGGGCTAGACTCTTGTTGCATTTGAACTGACGGGGCAAGGTTTCAGATACATGCTCTACTGATACTCCAGAGCTACTGGTCATGGTTATGGCTTTCTTGGCACAGTCGATCAATCCTTTATGTTTCGACATCCAATCAATTCCTAGTACTACTTCCAAACCTTTGGTTCCAAGTACTATTAGATTGGCATAAAAATATATCCCATGGATTCTGATACGTACAGCCTTGCAAATTTTTCTAGCTTTGGTGGTTGAACCAGGTATTTGAACTATCATAACATGCTTCAATTTTGTTGGTTGAATCATACTAGTGCATGCAAATTCTTCTGTAACAAAGGAGTGCGATGCTCCAGAATCAAACAACACTCTTTCTAATATTGAGTTAACAGAAAACATACCCAAAGACAACATCCGGCGCTCGGCTTCTTCAGATTCATGTGAAATGCAGACCGCTAGGTTGAGCAAATTTCCTGGGGCAAATCTTCTTCCAGGCTAAACATGGCATTGCTGCTGAGCTGGGGCATTCACATTGGTGGTGGCTGCAAGCTTCTTAGGACACGCATTGGAGTAGTGTCCCTTGACTCCACATTCAAAACAAGTAATCTGGGACTTGTCTTTGGCTGCAACAGGCACAACATTGCTTCCAGTCCTTGGGACAGTATTGCTGTTATTGTTTTTTTTGGACTTGGGCGGTGCACGGTTGAAGTTGTTGTAGTTGCCGGGGTTGTTGTTGTGGTTTCCTCCAGACTTCACATTTCCTCCGCTACGATTGGGGTAGCTTGGACGAGACATTGGGGGTCTATTGTTTCTTGTGGCATATCCTGCAGACGGGTTGGGGCGATACTTCTGGGTATTGTGGGACCTAGTCTGATGCATCATTCTGCACTTGCGTTTGTCGTTGGCTTGGTTTATCTTTCCTTCCATCTAGATGGCAGTCGACTAGCTCTTCGAGGTCTTCAAAATGGATGTTGACTAAAACAGTCTGCATCTCATCATGCAGTCCATTCAGGAACCGTTCCTTTTTCTTGGCTTTAGTGTTGATCTCATCAGGGGCATATCTTGCTAGTGACAAGAATTTGTCACAGTACTCAACTACTGTCATCCTTCCCTGCTTCAGTTCTCTGAACTCATCTCTCATTCTGGTGACTAAACCTTGTGGCACATGGGTGTGGCTGAACTTGATATTGAAAGCTTCCCACGTCATCACTTGACCGTGGTTCATAGTACTGGTGCTATTCCACTAGGATATTGCATCTCCTGCCAGATAGTGGGTGGCAAACAGTACCTTCTCGTTGGCGTCCACTCCTGCGACTTCCAGGTTATTCTCCATGGTTTGCAACCAATCAGCCGCATCCAACGGGTCTTTAGACTTGCTAAAGATAGGGGGATTGGTATTCTGAAAGTTCTTAAGCTTGGATCCATGATGATCCTGATTTCCATGGACTTGTTTATTGTGAGCCATCTGAGCTATCTGTTGCAGGGTGGCAAGGTTGGCTTGGCGCTCTGCTCTACTAGCTTCACGGTCGAAAACTAGCATCTGCAGAATCTGCAGCATTGGGTCATGTGCTGAGCTGCTTCCTCCTTAGTTTCCACGAGTCATCTGAAGATTGAGGTAGATAAAGAGATAAGAGGGAAAGTTCTAAGGTTCATGGTTTTATTTTCAAAAGCTTTTAGACTTTGAGTTTGAACTCTGGTTTTGCAACTAACTTCTTCTCATTCATTCATTCATTCAAGCACACAATACAAACACACACCATAACACAAAAGGAAAACAGATGGTTTTAAGAACCATTCTATGAACTAAGATATAGTGGGACCGATACAACTCATTCCTATGGTAGTGATCAAGTGCATCTATTCATCATCAATGAAGTCGGAGTCATCATCATCGGTGTAGAAATCCATGGCATCATCCTCCAGGTAGTCATTGTCATCACTGAGGTATGAGTGAATATCTCCTTGGATCTCTTCACCTTTTTCCTCTTCTTCTTTTGCTGCAAGTTGCGCTTCTTGTTCCTGGATGGTCTTCTCGAGGTCGGCTACCTTCTTGCAAAGACGAGCGATGGTGCGATCCTTCTTCTCGCGCTGACGACGAAGTGATTGACGATCCTTGACGAGCAGGGCGAAAGTCTGGTCTTTCTTGGCGGCAATGGCAAGGGTGTGGTTGGCGTAGGCTCGAGCATTATCCAATTCTTTCTGTCTATCATACAGTAGGAAGTCAAGATTCTCCACTTGGCGCTTCATCTTCGGGTGACTTAGCATCTCCAATGGCATTCCCATAGAATCACGCCTTGCATAGTGAGCAAAGCGAGTTCCCTGGATCAAGTTGATGTTTTGCCCACACAGGCGGGCAAGAGCTTCATGCATAGCCCTGGCTAATCCATCTAGCTAGTTGTTCTCTCTCACGGTGAATTGAATCTTCTTAGAAAGGGGTGCTTCCATCTTGCCTCAAAGATCTGCAAATATCAGCCATTGTAGATCTCCTCCTAGGAAATCCTTGAGTTGAGCTCCGAAGAATTCCGGATGCGGGCGCTCAAGATACTCAGACAGTGCATCAAGATCCCTCTCAAAGATCAGCTGGCCTCCGTTGCCCAACTGGTAGAACTTGCAATACTGAACTTCCATCTATAAGAATTTAGGATGAGTAAGTTAGTGAGGTGATCAAGTGTGTCAAATTTTAGGTAGTAATGTAAGAATTTTGAGGAACATGATTTTTTTTAAAGAATCAAGGATAAGAGTGGGAATATGTTTTCATAAATACTCACTTCATTTGTTTTTGAAACTAAGTTTTTGTTCGGACGTCCATTCTAACTAGGGTCTCCTATGGTCAGGATGGCTCTGATACCAACTTGTCAACACCCAGATTTTTAATCCCAGATGCCTGTTATGTCATACATCGCAATCCTAGGATTACCATTTTTGCGAGACATAACAGATTGGATATCATAGTATCATTCATTACAAACCATAATAAGGTCTTACACAAATAAGGGATCTCATGATCCAGTCTTAATACAAACAAGCAGTAGAATAATAAAGCATAGCAGTAGGCTCCATCTTCAGTGTCACAGACAATGCTGACGATGGGAGATGATCCTAGTTGTCGTAGCCGTCCTGCTATCCATCCTCCTGATAGTCCTCCTCATACTCTGGCCACAGGAATAGCCAGGGACAAAGCCATGAGTACTCTTTAAGTACTCGCAAACTATCACTAACAAGTAAGGTAGTTCTAGTAGGAATTCTAAGCTCTAAGTTTATTTGCAAAAAGGCAGATTTATCTAAACTGAGTTCAGAAGCAAAGAAAGCTAAATTAAATGTTATAAATCACTTTAAGTTGGGAACCTAGTTTTCATAGTCATAACCCTGTTGTGTTCAAGTCAAAATCATAGTTCACTTCACAAGTCATTTTGAAAACATCTGACGACAGAACAATACGGCCACTCCAACTGTCCATGACCGCGGACACGGCTATTCTAATAGTTTGACACTCTCCGGAGGTGGTACACTTTCACCACAAAATTC
Source organism: Avena insularis (assembly GCA_023614405.1). Classification (NCBI taxonomy): domain Eukaryota; kingdom Viridiplantae; phylum Streptophyta; class Magnoliopsida; order Poales; family Poaceae; genus Avena; species Avena insularis. The sequence goes on from CM042693.1 coordinate 439,617,296, forward strand.
GATACATCCGTCAGGGATAACCCTGAATCATCATACTTAGTATGCGGATAATCAATCATAACCTTTCCTTTGTATAGTATAAGCACCTCTCCTATGAGCTTGACCTCCTAGCCATGGCCATCTGCCATCCTGGGCACTACATAGGTGGACATCATCAAGAGGTAGCCTCAGCTCAAACCTCTTCCGTGAGGGAACCCATACTAATGCATATAAACTTCCGGCTAAGCCTTACCCAATTTAGGTATTGTGGTTGTACGGTAAAATTGGAATGGTATCGCATCCGAACCCAACCATCAGTTTTTGTAAAGGGGCTAAGGCTCATGCCTCAACATTTTCATCATCATAAACCATTTGTGTTTCTCAACACATGTTAAAACATCTCAATAGAATGACTCATCATTCCAAGGCTTTCATAAGCATTTTCACCAAGTATTCCCATCTAAAGTGATCAAGTTTTATACTCAGCACTAGCCACTAAGGTTAAGAGTGTTCACTAATGAGGGGTACTAATATCAATCTCATGCCATATAATGACATCTAGTATAGGCCTAGTTTTATACTATTTATGCTATCTATATTAAAAGTAAAGAACTTTGGTAAAGTAAAAGAAAGTAAAGCTTGCAAGTAAAACTTGGGATGGGTATAAATCAAAATATATAACCACAGCATGCCTAAGGCATCTTTCTTAGGTTAACCTGCATCTAGTGGTGGCTTGCTAATAATAGCTTGCCAATAATAGGTTGCATAGTTAAGAAACTTGCAAGTGTTAGCTTGCATAGATCTAGCTTGTCTTGATTGGTGCAGTGATTGAAGTTTTCTACTCATTAAAATTTATTAAGATTTAATATTCTCCAAATAGAATATGGGATCATGTGGACACATGTCATCACCACATATTCTAATACATGGGAATGTGATTTAAAGGGTTGATCACATTTTATAAAGTTTTAGAATATAATTTAAATGATTTAAAGTGACTAGAAATGCCCTAATAGCATTCTTTTGGTACTCGTCCAATGTCACTGCATGCAAACCTAGATATTTTTACATATTCAGATATATATTGCCAAATGTGATTTTTGAGAGTTGGAATCAGCTCAAAAGCTATTATGGTTGATTTTTTAAAAATGTTTGAAGTTGCAAAAGTCTCTGTTTTGTTATTTTTGCTATAGATTATCTCTAACTCCAAATGATTTAACTCCAAAAGATATTTTAATTATCTTTCTAACAAAATTTGAATCATGTAATTTGGTTAAGTGAATCTCTCTGAATTCATTTTTGAATAAGTGGACAAAATAGGATTTCAATTTAAAAGGAAAAATACTAATTTGAATTGGTGGGCTAGCGCGGGAAAGGAAATGGGCCGGCCCAGCTGCACTGTGCAGGCACAGCGGGCTACTAACAGGGGGGTCCTACGCGTCAGTGACACATCTAACGCGAAGTGGTAAGTTTCAATTTTAGCCGTGCGATTAGACTACGATCTAACGGTTGTGGTTCGTCATCCCCGGTGAACAGGTCTCCGGCGAGGACGAACCCTAGCGGCACGGTGAGGGTCTACGGTTGCTCACCTGGGCTCTAGCTAAGGTCGGCGATGGGGTCGTTCGAGTTGGTAGACGACGGTGGTTCAAGGCGTGGTCGCGGCAGCTCCTGGGGTGGCTCCAATCGACGACGCCTCTTCTCCTCTACAGCGGCGAACTCCGGGGAAATTCTAGCGGACTGAGGCTCGCCTTGCTCCGGGGAGAGTGTGGGAGGATCAGTGGTGAGTGGGGAGTCGAGTGGTGTGCAGAATTGAGGTGGAGAGGGCCGTGCAGAGAGAAGGGCAAAGCGGCATGGGCGTGGCTCGTCGGTGGTGACGCTATAGGCAGCTAGCAGCGCGGCTGGGGGTAAGGGACGGTGTGTGGTCGCCTGTCAATCCTCTCTGGCTTAAAGGCGAGGCATGGGGCAGTCGCATTTGGTCGGGAGCGGGCGGTGCTCAGCGCGCCAGAGGCGGTGTTCGATGCGGCGCATGGTGGCTACGGGTCGAGTGGCGGTGAACGGGGATGTCTGAGCGGCTGCTGTGGTCATGGCGGAGCAGTGCTCGCGGGGTGAGGTCGAGGCGCGGCGTGTGCGAGCTGGTCGGGCGCGGCGCTCTGGCGCGTGCTCGGCATGGCGTAAACGCTCTAGGCGCGGCTTCGCTGGGGTGGTCCACGGCTTGGCTTCGCTCGGGGAGTGGACAGGGAGCGGCGGTGTGGTCTCGCCTACCTTATAGGCATGGTGGGAGAGAGCGGCATGGTCGGCTGCGAGCGGTTCATGGTGACCCTAGCCAAGGCGGACTTGGCGGGCATCGTGCCAAACGGCCAAGAGGGTGCTGGTCTGCTGCTGCTTTACACCAGGGGGAACAGGGGGAGTAGAATGAGGGCCAATGGTCGAGTGATCAATGCCCAAATAGTGAAGTTAGGCAGATCATTATTCTATGCCTGCCAGGTGTTTGTTTAAATGGCCGAAAGATATTTAAATTTGAATTTTTCGTTCAATTTTGGTGAGTGATCTACACTTATGCTTGGTTGTATATGGTCGCTTGGGATTGGCAGGGGGAATTGATTTGATGGGTTTGTCAAAAATGAGGATCTTAACATATGAATTGGATTCAATTTTCCATTGTCCTTTTAATTGATTTACTTGGTCTAGCAAGGAGGGGAAAGAGATAGAAATGTTTCTGTTAGAAATCTTCTCCTAGGAACACCTAAAGTGGCATAGTGGTTTAAAATGGTCAAAATGACCATTTGCTTTATTTAATCTTATTTGATTTCTTTTTCTTTGGATTTTGTTTGTAAATGGTCTAGATGGTGTGGCATTCACCTTTAAACCATTTCACAACATTTAGAACAATCATCCATGGCATATACACACAATTCTATACTAATGCAAACCACATGCATTCATAACCATTTTATTAATAATTTTTTTGTTAACCCTAAATTGGGTGATTAGAACTTTGATAACCTTGATTAAAGTTTGGGATGTTACATCTTAAGTAATACAGCCGGCTTGTCCTTTGCTAAGAAAGGATTGGGCCACTTGCTGCATTTATTCTTATTGTCTTTTATTTACTCGTACTTTATTTACCTGCATTATCAAAAAACCCTAAAAATTGGTTTGCTAAGTATTTATAGAGAATTCCTGCTCCTAGGCACTCGCCAACACCTTCTGCTCCTCATTGGGTTCGACACTCTTACTTGTCGAAAATACTGCGATACACCCCCTATACTTGTGGGTCATCACCTTCCAAGTTGGTTTTTGGGAGGACTCCTTATTTGATACGGATTTCTTCTCACTCTCTCGTTGGTGGAAGAAAGGAAAAGGAGGAGTCCTTGTAGGATATGAATCATAGTCCTACTCTCCTCTATGGAGGAGGGAATCCACCTATATATTGAGGGAGAGGGCCAAGGGAAAGGAAACACTTTTGCAGCCCTAGCCCCAAGCCACCGCCACCGCCGCCACCGTGCCACTGGCCGCCATCACCATCAGCCGCTACCACCTCGGCCTAGTCTTCTTCCTTGTGAGATCGCCATCGTCGCGTGGAGGATATCTTCATCAATGCCCAGTGAATCTCCTTCTTTTACCCCATCTAGATCTAATCTTGACGGAAAACGGAGTGCTTCCGGATCTTCATCGACATGTTCCCGCTTTGTCCGTGAGTTCTTGATCTCGCCTCGACACAACGCCATCCTCGTTGCACGTGTGGATATCGATGGAGGTGCAACACTTGGAGCACTAGTTCTTCAGAGCCATCTGTGGGATAATACATCTCCTTGCGACTCGCTAAGGCTTGTTGCGAGGATCGACACACGATCAACCTTGTCATCGACAAACTTCCGCTAGTTCGATCCTCGGGGTATGTTCTGTTACCTCACCCTTGCATTTGATCTTGGTTGTGCGCTAGAATTTTTTGTTTTCTGTAGCGCGTTCCCCAACAATAAGTCCATCCTCTCCAATAGAGACACCTTCAAGAAGAAACAATGCACAAACATCGTTGTCGCTTTACCAAAGATCATAGCTTTTCATCATGGAGAAAATCGTCGCTCACAAAACAATGCCTTCAACATGGCCATTGCCACGCACAACCAATTAAGACCAGACCTTGGATTTTCACCCTGGAATATAAGAGTGTGAACTTCTCCTGTCTTGTCTCCTCACTAACAGTCACTGCTGTGAGTCGCAAATCACCAAGCCAGATCCTCATCACCACAAAGACTCAAACCACCACCGCTAGCCCTCATGTCCCTGCTTTCATGACATTATTTGCATCTGACTTTACCATGGATCGTCAAAGACATGATACATGATGGTAACAAATAGCAGACTTCGAGACGCTCCCTCTAATACCAAATGGTCAAAACAATATGGGTGTCCGACGGAATTCCTTCCGATCCCGCAAACTCTAGGCATTATACGCCCATGGGAGTTCTTCGGTGGAGCCTTCTGGAACACGTCTCTCCATGCTAGATCAATGAGGAAAGGTAGCCAGCAGATCCTCATCTTCGTGCAGAAGGAACCCTAGGACCGCCACCTTTTTTCAGGCCAACCCAGCAGTCCCCACACCGCCGACCAGCTTTTGGTGACGGAAAGAGCGGATCAACCTTCGGCTCTTTCGGTCCCATGGTAGAACCCATAGATAGGGCTGAGAGAGAGACCCGATGCACCGTCGCCACCTAGGGCAAGCACGATGCTGCCTCCATGTCTGCAGCAGTGCCCCCATCTGCTCCTTCGCTCCTAGCCAAACTGCCGACCAATGCCACTCTGGTGAGCGCTGCTGCCTGCCACCTAGAACTGCTAGCGCCGCCCCTAGTGTCTGCCCCCGTGCGAGATCATCGGAGCCTGTTAATCTCGCCGCCGCCTTCGGTGACCAAAGTGTGGCCACCATCGCCGACCCGGGCAGCGGTCGGCGGAAGAGGATCGACGGTGGTCTACTAGGGTTGAGGTTGGACGCCACGGAGTTTCATAACTAGTGATATAGTACCACCTTGGATCCAAAATAAGTGTTGTACTAAATCAACGACATTTGTAACGGATCGGAGTTAATTAACTAGAGCAACCTCACTTGGATGTCATGAATGCATGTGATCGGGTTTAGTGGATTTGTCTAGTGTTAATTATACACACACACTCAGTTCTCATGTCGGATGGATTTCTTTGGTGATGAATATGCTCAATTGACTTCTTTCTTTCTCAATATTTTTAAGGATCTAGACTTAGGGATACTCCAACCTTATCTCATCTCACCATACTTGTTTCTTTTGACGGAGGAGAGTTATCATGCATACTAAAAAAGAGGGGAATGTCTACAAATTTACTAGGTATCCAAGTGGAATCCTCCCCCCTTGGACCATCTAATATTTTTTGATGATAAGGTGATGTTTGTTAAAGAGAGTTTGGATTATTCTTATAAAATCACTAATGTTCTAAGAAAGTAAGGAGATGTGTGTGGTTAAAAGGCAAAACTTGAGTAAATGATCCATTCATTGTATGGAAGGTTGTTCTAACTAGTAGCATGCAAGTATTATGCAAACACTAGGGGCGTGTTTGGTAGCATGCCTTCCCTCCAAACAGGCCCTAGCACGACGAAATTGGCCGGTTTTGTTTCCAGCACGACCGCTGCGTTGTGGCCAGCACGCTCTGTAAAGCACTCCGGGGCTAGGCCCAACTACAACGCTCGAATCGAGCATTTCCGTCGAGACATGTCGTGGAGCTGCAAAAAAGGGGCGGCGGCATGCGCGCGCCATCCGAGGGGGCGCTGGCGGGAAACAGAAGTTTCCCAGCCCTGCTTCACGCCAAGAGTACCCTCACCTACTAGGGTGGCTAACCCTAAGCGTTGGCCCTCCCAAAAATCCCCCTCCTCTTGATTCCACAGCAAGAGCGATGGAGGCAGAGGCGGCGTAGATCTACCATACACGGTGGTTCCTCCAACTCCGTGTGCTAGGCGTCGGTCCACGGCATCGAGGAACATCTCCATCCTTCTCCCCGGACGTGCATCGCCATGGGTGAGGTAAGCACCGTGCATCTCACTACTTTTTGTTCTAGGGCTAAAGCACCAATTTAGGAAGAACTCACCATATCTCTGGTTTGTTAGGCTGACAGGATGGCGTTTGTCCATCAGGCAGCAGCGCTTGTAGCGGTGATTCAATCATGGATCCTGTTGTTGCACAAGAGAGTTGTTCGGTGATCTGCAGTTCCTAGACTGATGTATGGTCCTATGTTAGCCCGAGATCAAGACAAGATGTCCAACATGAACTACATCTACAACTACAATGATGTAGAGTCTCTGAACATGCTCAGGATGAAAAGAGCCTCCTTCTTTGCACTTGTGACAAGGTTAAGGACGAGTGGACTTTTGGTAGATAGCATCCACACCTCAGTGGAAGAACAAGTCGTGATGTTCCTTCATGTGGTAGGCCATAACCAGAGGTTTAGGGTCATCCACAGCAATTTCATAAGAATCATGGAGACAATATCGTGCTATTTCAACTGAGTACTATATGCAATCGGTGAACTGAGAGAGGAGATGATCAAGTCGCCTACGGGTCAAACAGCAGAAAACATACGTAATAGCATTAGGTGGATGCCATATTTCAAGGTGAGCTTGTGTTCCCTTGTTTTATCATTACATCCTTCGACTGAGTCCCATGTGTTCCTCTTTTCTCATTTCATCCTTGCGTACCTGTAACGGGATTATATCAGTGCAATCAATGGTACTCATGTTACTACTAGAGTCCCAAGATCACAAGCTACAACTTACAAGGGAAGGAAGCACTACACCAGCCAAAATGTACTAGCTGTTGTTGATTTCGACATGATGTTCACATATGTGCTAGCTGGTTGGGAAGGATCATCCCATGATGCAACATCCTTGCTGAAAGCATGTCCAGGCCTGGTGGGATCAATATCCCTGATGGCAAGTTCTATCTAGGAGATGTGGGATATGGCTGTAACCCTGGGATTCTTCCACCCTTCAGTTCTACCAGGTACCATCTCACCGAGTTCACTGAAAGGAATAGGCCACAGAATGCCAAAGAGCTCTTCAATCTTAGGCACTCTAGCCTAAGGGTTACCGTTGAGAGGGCATTCACTGCTTTGAAGAACAGGTTCAAGATCCTTGATCATAATCCATTCCACACCTTCCTCACCAAGGTAAAGTTAGTGCTTGCACGTTGCATACTACACAATTGGATCTTGGGGTATGTGTCGGATGAGGATAATGTGATTCCTGACGACAATGACACTGGCCATGGTGTGGAAGCATCTAACAATGCAGCTTGGAAGGAGAAGATGAAGGAGTGGCAGTGGCAATGTGGAATGACAGAGGCCCCACCACCATCTGACAACAAGAAGAAGGAGAAGGAGAAGATGATGATGATGATGAAGAGAAGAAGGTTGCAGTACCCCTCTCCCCTCCCTCCCCTAGTTCCTGAACAATAATCATGATCGACTGTGCTTGTGAACTTCCATTCATATTAGCTAGGGTTGTGTGGTGATGAATTGATGAACTGCATATTTATAGTAGCTAGATTTTTTCGTCGATGAACTTCCAACTCAGATTATGATTTATACCTTCAGTTGTATGATAGAAGGGTAAGAGTACCCATTGAAGAGAAGAGGTGACAGTATTCCAGGCCTGGGTGCAACCAAACACACCTATTTGCTTCACGTTTGGGCTCTGGGCTTGTAAGCAGACTGCCAAACGGGCTGCACAAAATACTCCACAGGTGAATTGCATGCTACCAGTGTACAATTCATGCTACCAGTGTACCTATATGAGGCTGGCAATGCTAGCCACAACACGTCAGCCACAACACCGCCGGACTGGGCAAAAAAGTTGTTATAGGCTACCAAACGCGTCTAGAGGTAGATGACAAGTTAATAGAGAAATATTTGAGTGTCCCTGCTCAGAGGCGGAGCTTAGTGGAGGCCAAAACAACAATTCTACACATACCTGAAAATTTACGGCAGAAACTCTATGGGATGACGTGTCATTGAACCTGGGCCCACGATTTGCTTGCGTGAGACTAGAATGAAGTGGCCCAGCGATGTCCGTCTTCCCCGCAAGAAAAAATCCCCAATCCCATCCCTTTTGTGCCAGGAACCGGCCGACGGCGCTGGCGTGCAGATCAGTCCGGCGAGCGGCGATGTTCTCCGGCTCGGCGCGAGTGATCGGTAGCCTGGCCAGGTTCCCCCCGAGCGGCGATGTCCTCCGGCGCGGCGCGAGTGGCCAGGAACCCCGCTAGCAGCGATGTCGATCGATGCCCCGTGAGCTCCCATTGTTCCGAGGCGCTCGTCGGGCTCATTCGAGAGCGCGAGGTGAGCTCCCGGGCGACTACACGACCACCATCACCGCGGACTCGCCTGGGTCAGAGGCTGCCCGGGCAACGGCAGCTCTGATGGTGCCCTACGTGGTCTTCAAGGTTGCAAAGTGCCTGGAGTTCAGGTGTGACAACTAGAGCTGTAACAAAATCGTGAATGAGTCAGCTAGGAGTTTCGGTATCTCAGATTTGATACGGTGGTGATCTTGGTGCACTGGAAAATTGGAAGGAGAGGAACTCCATGATTTTGGAAAATTTGAGTCAGTTTTTAAGGAATCAGTGTGACGAACTGCAGGCCAACTGATATAGCTATCTAATGTAACATTTTTGCCTTCAGTTGTAGAACATATGCTGGCCATAGAGCAACTAGCCAAGTAGTAATCTCGTTGGTGCTTTTCTTTGCAGCTGATTCTGCATTTGGTTGTCCCAGGTCTGTCTGGGATGACTTATGTAATCTTGTTGCTCCACTTAGGAGTTTCTTGAAGCCTTGTTGTAATCTTCTTGTCATGTTAATAAAGATAGGCTTGCTCCACTTAGGAGTTTCTTGAAGCCTTGCTGTAATCTTCTTGTCATCTGAATAAAGATAGGCTTATGGCCTTTCCGAGTTCAGCTGGGATGACATGCAAGCACGTGCATCAGGTTCATAGCTATGTATCTTAATTTCTGTAATATTTGGGAAGGATCGTTCAATTATATAAAGATTTTAAAGCTTGTAAAGAATGTAGCAGCTGGCACGACGGAGGTGGCAATTCGGCTCATAGGTGCAAATACACCCATTATAAGAAAACATATTTTAAAATGTCAAAAATCTGAAAATAAATTTGTACATATACAATCGAACATTTTATGCTGGTCACAAGTTTTCGGAACGAAAGAACATTTTATGTATCGTGTATAAAAAGACAAAAAATATCACGTGAATAGTCGTATTCATGTGACAATTTTTGTTTTTTTATATACTACACATAAAATATTCTTTCATCCCGAAAACTCATGAACCAACATAAAATATTCGAATGTATATGTAGGTTTTTGAAAATTTTTGATATTTCGAAATATGTTTTCTCGCAGTGGGTGCATTTGCACCTGGGAGCCGAAGTGAATATCTCCTGGGGCGACGTGTAAGATTATGTATGCAGTGTGTTGGGTTCAATCATGTAGCAGTCCTTAAATTATGGAAAGATTGTAAAGCTTGTCTTGTGATTTGTTCTTATCATGAATAATAAATCCTTGTGATGGAAGAATTTTTTTCTGTATTAGATTGTGGAACAACTGTCATTTTTCAAAATGGCAAAACTTAAATTAAGTCTAGAGTGTACTCAAAGTCATACTACCATTCCAGTTACACAAGAAACAATAGGACAAAAGTTCTAAAATTGACATGTGTTGCAACAAGTGATGAAGGAATCTAACTTGATCAAGTTCTCTGGTGCCTACCATAATACAACTTATTACAATAAAATAGTAAGTGCAAAAAAGGATGCATCAACTAACTATGATCCATCCTACTATTCAACACTGCAGCTTGATCATGTTGCATCTCTGGAGAACCTTACACTACATCAGAGGTTTGTTGAACTTCAAACAACAAGCTTGTGTATTTTTCTAGAATTGGTGGCATTAACATTGTCGAAGAACCTGCCAGGTACTGGAGATGATAAACAAAGACATAGAATGACTTGAAAGTTGAAGTACCTATCTTGGAAATAAATAAATAAATGTAAACAACATACCTGCATCAGTCAATATGGTAGTGTAGCTATTATTGTTGGATTTATGTTGCTAGTACCAATACCGAAGTCAAACGATTCCTGCTCCACATGAAGGCATGGAATGACATGGATGTTCAAATAATTATTAGAATAAAAATATGGGAAACAAATGTACCTAGATTGTGCTGCTACATGTTTGCTGATCCAAATGAGCAACATGTTGAATCTATTTCAGAAGGCATAATATCTGTTAACTAAGAAACATAAAGAAGTACGAGATTGTTCAAAATCCGAGCAACAAATTTTTCTCACATTATATTCTTGTGCAGTGTCATCCTCTAGTGATTTCCTTTTTGTATTAGGCCCTTTTTTCTCGAATTTGTGGAGTGAACCTAAAAGACAACAATTAATTATGCCAAATTTAGTGCTTTTGAACATAATATAGTATAGACAGGAAAACCTTTTGCGAAGCTTTCTTCTCCTCTTGTGCAACTTTCTTCTTCTCTTATGCAACTTTCTTCTTCTCTTTTAGTTCCAGATTTTTTCTTTTCTTCCGCTTCACGAATTAGTTTATCAACCTTTGATTCTTTTCTCAATGAAGGGGGCGTCTAGCACATCTAATAGCTATTGGGCTCAATATATTTTTACATGTTGTCTTTGTTGGAGATATGCCCAAGAGGCAATAATAAAGTGGTTATTATTATATCTTTGTGTTTATGATAAATGTTTACATTTCATGCTATAATTGTATTACTAGGAAACACTAATACTTGTGTGTTTTGTAAATGTAAAAGAGTTCCTAGTAAGCCTCTTGTTAAGACTAGCTTGTTGATTAACAAATGATCCTGGTTTCCTGATCATGGATATTGGATGGTATTAATAACAAGATCATATCATTAGGAGAATGATGTGACGGACACACACCCATAGTAAGCATAGCATAAGATCAAGTCATTAAGTTTGTTTTGCTACAAGATTTCAAATACATAGTAACCTAATCCTTCAACCATGAGATCGTGTTAATCACCATCACTGGATGGGTGCTTTGATGACATCAAACGCCGCTTCATAACTGGGTTGTTATAAAGGTGGCATTAGGTATTTTGAAAGTATGTGTTGAAGCGCATGGATCAATAATGAGATTTGTCCATCCAAGTGACGGATAGATATGATCCGGGCCCCTCTCGGTGGAATGTCATTGATGTCTACGCATGCTTCTAGTCTTGTAGACAGTGTTGGGCCTCCAAGTGCAGAGGTTTGTAGAACAGCAGCAAGTTTTCCCTTAAGTAGATCACCCAAGGTTTATCGAACTCAGGAAGGAAGTGGTCAAAGGTATCCCTCTCAAGCAACCCTGCAATCAAGATACAATAAGTCTCTTGTGTCCCCAACACACCCAATACACTTGTCAGGTGTATAGGTGCACTAGTTCGGCGAAGAGATAGTGAAATACAAGTAATATGGATGATTATAAGTGGTAATTGCAATCTGAAATAAGAGTGGCAGCAAACAAACATGTAAATGAACTTATTGTAAACGGTGTTTCAATGCTTAGAAACAAAGCCTAGGGATCATACTTTCACTAGTGGACACTCTCATATAAATATCTTCTCTTCATTATTCTACCCTGAACTACTCTCCGATTGGACGATGTAGGGCTATAACAGCACACCTTAAAGTTCGCATTCCCCATCTAGATAACCCCTCACTGTCACCTTGAGCGCTAGATGGTTCCAACAAACACCACAATCTCATAGAGACATCCAAATCAAATTATACTCACGATAAGTATTTATGTAACCTTAGCCAAAGTGCCACACGGTGTGCACACTGTCAACTTCACACACATGGGGATAAGCAGATATTAATTAAAGCACTTGAGTAGCAGAATAGATCTATAGATTACAAAGCTCATGATCTCAATAAGATCACGCATAGAGAGAGATGAACACATAGCTACTTGTAGAGCCCTTAGCCTCGAGAGAGAACTACTCCCTCCTTATCATGGGAGTCAGCAACGGCAGTGGAGATGGCGGTGGAGTCGATGGAGATGGCTTCGGGGGCACTTCCCCGTCCCGGCAGGGTGCTGGAATAGAGACTTCTATCCCCTGACTCTCCTCTTCGGTGGTGGCGGCGCTGTGGAACTTTTTGTGGAAATATGATCTCCTCCTAGGGTTTTCATCCCGGGAGGCTTTTATAGGCAAAGAGGCAAGGTCGGTGGGCACCCGAGGGGCCCACACCACCCCCTGGCACGGCCTGGGCTGGCCCGCACCACTAGGTGGTGTGGCCACCTCGTGTCCCCTCCCCGTCTCGTCTTTTGGCTCCGTGAGTCTTTTGGTAAAATATTGACATTGGCTTTTGTCCGGTACAATTCCGAGAATATTTGTTTTCCAGCTTTTCTGAAACCAAAAACAGAAGAAAACAGGCAACTGGCACTATGGCATCTTGTTAATAGGTTAGTTCCAAAAAATGTATAAAAATACCTCAAAGTATGAACAAAACATAAGAAAGTATATACTAAAAAAGCATGGAACATCAAAAATTATAGATACGTATACGACGTATCAACATCCCCAAGCTTAACCCTGCTCGTCCTCGAGTAGGTAAGTGATAAAAAGAATAATTTTTTATGTGACATTGATCAAGGTATTTCTAAAACATTGATAGTTGGGATCATAGTAATTTAACATAGCATGAAAGATATAGTTCTAACAATAAGACATAGCAACTATGTCGTAACATGAAAAGATACAAACAAAAGATTCATGAATAACAATGCTTTGAAAGACGTTTGTTTGTTTCACATATAGAAAAAATAATGAGAATGGTATTCAGCTTGTCCCTCATAGTGTAGCACAACATAAATGCACATGACACCTTCAAAGTTCATAAGGGTGACTAGATACAAATAGTTTAAGAACAAGCAATATCAAAGTTATGAATCAATCAACAAGTTTTGGGACAATGCCCATTAAACTAAGAATGACCACTATGCTCTCTCAATAGGTGCATAAAGATAGAAGATGGAGACTCAACATAAAATTAAAAGAAACGCCCTTCATAGAAAGAAGCAGGGATTCAAGTCTCATAAAGATCTTCCAAAAATTATGTTACTTATTAGCTTCCAGCTCTCATTGCCCCTATCATAAGCATCTTTAGGTGATTAAGGTTAAAGTGAACAAATATGAGGATATGCTTAACAAGTTATAAGTTGAAAACCTCATGCCCCTTGCTTACGAGTACTGTTCCTCATGCTACTCAACTTTAGTCACAAGTAAGTTCTTGTCATTGTAAGTACATGTGTATCATAGAGAACCGCCAACGGGGTACCCCTTGCCTGATGATACGGAAGATTCCCCATATCAAAATGACAAGGCAAGCAGATAATGAGCATCTCATCGATCCTTTTATTTCCTATTTGCATAGGGTTATTTTTTTGTTTCTTTCCTATTTGCATAGTTTTTTTTTATTTTTTTATTGAGGATGCTTCATAGATTGCTCACTATGGTTACGCTGCAGGTTTCCACCATGATTAGGCATGGCTGACACCAGCCGCCCAGGCATTTCTCTAACACATATACGAACTCCATGAGCCTTACAAGCTCCCCTTTCATTTCACACCGCCGGGATCCATAAGCAAAAGAGCATGATATCAACTAAATAAAGTGCAATGTTGAAAGCGTTCCCCAGGGTAATATGGTTCTGCTAATTCACAACTTACAAAACACAAGCATATACGCAACATAGATGGGCACAATGGTTCAAGTTTATTAAGTGCAAGAAAGTAAAGTGTGTCATCAAGTTCGTGAGAGCTTTAATCACTAATTTTCACATAACAAGTTTAATTCGGAAGGTAGATAAAAACATGAATATACTTGGAATAGCAATAATGCTAATAGGTAGGTATGGTGGACTCTTTGGAATAACTTGGTTTTATTTGGAGTTGGATGCATGAGTGGAACTCATACTTGGTACATGTGGAGGCTAGCAAAAGACTGCGAGCGACCAACTGAGAGAGCAATAATGTCCGTAATCATGCAAAGAGACAAAACATTATTAATTAAAGCATACAGTGATATTTCAAGTCGAAAACTAAATGATCATAGAGGCTATGGTGACTTGGTATAGTCTTAACATGGTGTGAGCATGCGCCAAGTCAACCCAAATAAAACATCAAAGGAGAATACCACAATATTATGCTTTTGTATGCTAAAACAACGCATGATTCTTTCAAGGCATATTAAGCAATCTCAATTGTTTGAAACAAGTCATGCTACATCAATAATCACTGAGCATAAAGTCAAAGCAATATCAAACATGACATGATAAAGTCTAAGTCACAGTCAAAACAAGCTTCCTTTTGTACCAATATAAGTATGAAAATTTCCTACTCTTTTCCAACACCAATTGAAAACTAAAGCTAAACGCAGTGCTAGCAAAGGAGAACAATCACAGAACAATAAGAGTGAAAACTAGAGTGTTCTAGGCAATGAATAACGGGGTGTTTCTCTCTCCAAAAGAAGTGTATTGGGATCCAACCAACTTATTTAAGCAAACCAAACAAAATAAAACTAAAAACAAAAGCAAAGATGCTCAAATAATAACACAATTGTGCATGAAACAATAAAAATGAAGTGTTTTGGAAGAAAACCTGAGATTTTTATTGATGAAGAAGGGGATGCCTAAGGTATCCCCAAGATTTGACGCTTGTACTTCTTGAATATTTCTTGGGGTGACACGGGTGGCATCCCCAAGCTTGAGATTTTGTCCATACTTCATATCATCACATTATTCTTCCCTACACTTGAAAATCTCCTTCATACAAAACTTCACACAATCTTCATTAGCAGCATTAGTGTATTGAAGATAATAAGTCTTTAGGTTCAGTTTTAACACAAGTAAAACTTCCATTAAAGCACAAGCTACTGTAGCAATTCCTTTTAAAAGTTCAAGTGATCAAAGAGAACTCAAAGAGAAAGAGATTAAGAAGCAAATGCAAATAATGGCAGAAATCTGTCAAAACAGACCAGCAAGTAAAAACCGATTTTTTCGAAGACCTTCTGTTGCTCAAATCGAAAAGTACTAAACTAACGAAAGTTAGATAATAACCTGGGGCATAAACACAGAAAATTACAGCTCAGTCTGACGTACAGGGATTTTTACGATTTTTTATAGTGAAGCACAAAAATATGTTTTGGGACAACAACTTTCCCAAGTCTTACTTCCCTCTCATTACAGGTTATTCTTGGCACAAAAACCACACAAAAAGGATAAGGATAGATTATTACTGAAGCAATAACTTCCAAGACTCAACAAAACAAAAATAAATTGAAAGTAAAAATATAATGGGTTGTCTCCCAAAAAGCTCTTTCTTTATAGCCATCAAGATAGGCATGATAATTTCAATGATGCTCACATAAGAAATATGAATTTAGAGTAAAAGAGAGTATCAATAAGCAAATATAGAACAAATTTAAGTCTAACCTACTTCCTATGAAAAATAATCTTGTAAAGAAACAAGTCATAAAAGCACAAAGCAACAAGCATAGGAAAGCAAAACAAGTGCAACTTCAAAAAAATTAACATAAAGAGGGGAAACTTAATATTGTTGAGACACATAAAACCATGTTTACCTCTCTCATAATAACTTTTAGTAGAATCATGAATAAAATTAACAATATAACTATCACATAAAACATTCTTATCATGAGTCACATGCATAAAATAATTAATACTCCCCACATAAACATAGTCATTCTTATTAATTGTAGTGGGAGCAAATTCAACAAAATATCTATCATTATTATTCTCATCACCATAATCATCAAATATAGGAGGCATAATGTGATCATAATTAATTTTCTCCTCAATATTAGGTGGACTGAAAATATAATATTCATTATTGTAATCATCATATATTGGAGGTATAGTATCATCATAAGCAATAGAATAGTTATCTTCCAAAGTGTGTTCATTTGTAAACATATCATCATTGGAAGGAACATGGATAGTACTAATAGTGCAGCAATTATTAACATCATCATTTTCAGAATTGGTACCGAAGAGATTTTCAATATCAAAAGTAGTGTGCTTTTCCCAATCATGATCACTACTATAGGTAATAGGCATAGGAACAGCATCGAGTTCAGACTCATTAAAAACTATAATAGGAGCAACGTGCTTAGGGGAAAATGCCGTTTCCTCTCTCCTTTTACTCCTCCTTTTCTTCCTTTTCTTCTTATCTTTAGGAGGGAGAGTCTTGAAAGGAAGCTTCTCCATATACCCTGGTTTATTGTTAGAGACAATAGAAGAAACTTTGGAGGATTCCTCCTTTTCATTAATAAGAACAAAACACATATTAGTCCTGTCATATTTTGGTAAAATCTCATCTTTTATAATATTTTGTATGTAAGTATTTGTGTGGCAATTATCAACACAATAAAGGTGACAACCATGCAGGACGCTATTCATATCAAAAGCACTCATATCTACAAAAGAGGTTTTTCTTGATAACTCTTCACACCCCAAAAATAATGTAAGTTCATCATGTTGATTAGGAGCGATCATGTTATCACAATACAAACTTGCAGTACTCATTGGATTAGAAGGGCTATTATTATGGCCTGAGCATTGAAAATTGAAATGACCCACTTCAAAGCAAAGTTCACAATTAAAAGGACGGAGGGCACAAACTTTTTTACCAAGATCATTTAGAGCCCTATACCATGTTCTAGTTTTTTCATTCCTGTGGGTGATACAATATTCTTGTTCAATTTTATTCTTCTCACATGGTCTATGTATTCCACAAAAATTAACATGCTTATAAGAAATAGTACTTTCAGAGGTTTGAGCATGTTCATTGTTATCATTAATAAAAATTTCATTTTTCATGCAAGTGTCTTTAAAAGGTTCATGATACATGTCCCATTTTTCTTTAGGAGCATTAATATGAGAAGCAAAGGATCTACAACAATTAACAAGAATTTGAGGATCAAGACCATATTTAGCACTAAGCTCTTGAAAATCAGCAGTTTCAGCGAAAGACGTAATGCAATCATACTCATAGTTTATACCTTGTTGTTTACCTTTGTCGTTATCCCAATCTTCGGTATTGCTTTGAATTGTTTCAAGAAGATCCCACTTAGCTTTGACCTCCTTACTTGTGAAGGATACCTCTAAACAAGTATCTAGATAGTCCTTGTAATGTCCTGAAACCCTTGCATAAAAATTATTAATAATAATATTACCGGGGAGCTCATGAATGGGACATTTGAGCATTAGTGACTTCAATCTCCCCCATGCTTGGGCAATACTTTCTCCATCATAAGGATGAAAATTATAAATGTAATTCCTATCTTTATGAATTTCATGAGGAGGATAAAATTTAGAGTAAAAGAGAGATTCAAGTTCCTTCCACTCCAAATGATGAGGATTGTCTAGTAGCTTATACCACTCCCTTGCTTTGCCCTTAAGTGATAAAGAGAATAGCTTCCGCTTAACTTGGTTCATTGAAATAAATGCACACTTGAACAACTTGCATAATTCATGTATAAAGAGTAAATGATCACCAGGATGGACAGTTCCATCTCCAAAATAACCGTTATTCATAACACGTTCAACAATTCCCATAGGTATTTTAAAATGGACGCCTTCAGTATGTGGATTTAAAATATCACAAGTATCATTAGAATTACCACATGTAGGAGATAAAGGATCATTAGAGCAAATTTTCTTCTTTAAAGTTGGGGAACTAAAAAGTTCATTTTCATAGAAACTAACTTCCCCAAGCTTAGACGTTTCCATAGCATTAGTAACAAAGGTGTTCAAAAAATTCATACTAATAACATTGCTATTAGCATGCAAAGAAAGTTCCATGGGTTTTTTAATTTTCTTTTTAGACCATTCATGTTCTACCTTAGGAAAAAATACTAAAAAGCTCTCTAATTTTGTTGTTGTTTTCCATTAAGCCTAACTAGTGAAAATAAAAACAAGAAACAAAAATATATAATTGCATAATCTAAAGGAAATAACTTCGATGACTCACACACTAGCAACAGTACTAGAATATAGCTTAGTAGCTAGAGGATGTGAGTACCTTTTACCTTACCTCCCCAGCAACGGTGCCAGAAAATAGCTTTGATGGTGTGTTATTGACGTGGGAGCTTCTTCTTCTTTAATCCCTGGCAAAGGCGCTAGAAAATAGCTTGATGTCTACGCACGGTTTTATTTTTGTAGACAGTGTTGGGCCTCCAAGTGTAGAGGTTTGTAGAACAGCAGCAAGTTTTCCCTTAAGTGGATCACCCAAGGTTTATCGAACTCAGGGAGGAAGTGGTCAAAGGTATCCCTCTCAAGCAACCCTGCAATCAAGATACAAGAAGTCTCCTGTGTCCCCAACACACCCAATACACTTGTTAGGTGTATAGGTGCACTAGTTCGGCGAAGAGATAGTGAAATACAAGTAATATGGATGATTATAAGTGGTAATTGCAATCTGAAATAAGAGTGGAAGCAAACAAACATGTAACAGAACTGATTGTAAACAGTGTTTCAATGCTTAGAAACAAGGCCTAGGGATCATACTTTCACTAGTGGACACTCTCATATAAATATCTTCTCTTCATTATTCTACCTTGAACTACTCTCTGGTTGGACGATGTAGGGCTATAACAGCAAAACTTAAAGTTTACATTCCCCATCTAGATAACCCCTCACTGTCACCTTGAGCGCTAGATGGTTAGAACAAACACCACAATCTCATAGAGACATCCAACTCAAATTATTCTCATGACAAGTATTTATGTAACCTTAGCCAAAGTGCCACACGGTGTGCACACTATCAACTTCACACACATGGGGATAAGCGGAGATTAGTTAAATCACTTGAGCAGCAGAATAGATCTATAGATTACAAAGCTCATGATCTCAATAAGATCACGCATAGAGAGAGAGAGATGAACACATAGCTACTTGTAGAGCCCTTAGCCTCGAGAGAGAACTGCTCCCTCCTCATCATGGGAGTCAGCAACGGTGATGGAGATGGCGGTGGAGTCGATGGAGATGGCTCCGGGGGCACTTCCTCGTCCCGGCAGGGTGCCAGAACAGATACTTCTATCCCCCGAATCTCCTCTTCAGTGGCGACGGCGCTGCGGAACTTTTCGTGGAAATCTAATCTCCTCATAGGGTTTTTGTCCCGGGAGGCTTTTATAGGAGAAGAGGCAAGGTCGATGGGCGCCCGAGGGGCCCACACCACCCCCTAGCGTGGCTTGGGATGACCCGTGCCACCAAGTGGTGTGGCCACCTCGTGGCCCTTCTCCGTCTCGTCTTCTGGCTCCGTGAGTCTTTTGGTAAAATATTGACTTTGGCTTTTGTCCGGTCCAATTCTGAGAATATTTCTTTTCCAGCTTTTCTGAAACCAAAAACAGCAGAAAACAGCAACTGACACTATGGCATCTTGTTAATCGGTTAGTTCTAGAAAATGTACAAAAATACCTCAAAGTATGAACAAAACATAAGAAAGTAGATACTAAACAAGCATGGAACATCAAAAGTTATAGATACGTTTACGATGTATCAGTCATCTATCTTGTTGCACTTATCTCATAGATTAGATCTTGGCTTTTTCATGGTTTAGATCTTGGTTTTATTCGTTCTTGCGGTAGAATTTTGTTGTTTTCCCTACTATGAACCCTATAGTGGTATCAGAGTCGTGTCTATGCGTAGATCTGTTGCACGAGTAGAACACAATGTTTTTGTGGGTGTTGATGCTTTTGTTATCGTTGTCTTCGCGTGTACTTTTCCTCTTGTGGGATGGTGGGATGAAGCGACTCGGGCTAACCTTACATGTCATCGCACATGAGACTTGCTCCACGCTAGACGTGCAACTTGTATTGCATAAGTGGCTTTGCGGGTCTCTCCCACCATAGTTAAGATTCAATTTACAATTAGCATCTGACAACACTTGTATCCGCTTTGTGGTTCTTGTTCGTAGGTAAGATAGATTCTTACTCAAAAGCCCCAAGCCACGTAAAATATGCAAAGAAAATTAGAGGTGTCTAACTTGTTTTTGCAGGGACATGTGATGTGATATATCCATAATATGATTGTGATTATATTTGATGTATGCGATAATCTTATTGTAATATGGCAACCGACAGGAGCCTAATGGTTGCCTTTAATTTTGTTAAGACATGCGTGTCTATTCATCATGTAATAACTTTATTCCAAGTAGTTGTTATAGTTGTTGTTAGTGATGGACAACCATGAAGCGGCGCCACTGACCTTGATGCCACGCTGGTGATGATGGAGATCATGTTCGTGCTTTGGAGATGGAGATCAAAGGCACAAGAAGAAATGACATATCATGTCACATATTATGAATTGCATGTGATGTTTATCCTTTATGCATCTTGTATTGCTTAGATCGCGACGGTAGCATTATAAGATGATCCCTCTCACTAAATATCAAGTAATAAAGTGTTTGTCCTTAGTAGGCACCGTTGTTAAGACTCGTCGTTTCGAAGCATCTCATGATGATCGGATGTTATAGATTCTATGTGTGCATATAACAGGTGCAAGCCAGATTTGCACATGCATATACTAAGGTTAACCTTGACGAGCCTAGCATGTATATACATGGTCTCGGAACACGGAATACCAAAAGGTAAAGCATGAGTCATATGAATGATATGATCAACATGTTGATTGTTCGCCTTTGAAGCTACATCTTCTCTCATGAAGATCAGACTTGGTGTAGTGGATTTGGTTCATGTAATCACTAAGGCAACATGAGGGATGTTATTTTGAGTGCGAGTTCACCTAGTTATTTTAAGAATTAAATTTGAACTCAATTTTTCACAAACTTAGTCTAAACTATTTGCAAATATGTTGTAGATCATGGCGACCCCCTCCATCAACTTTAATGCGTTCCTAGAGAAAGAAAAGTTGGAAAACAATGGAAGTAACTTCATAGACTGGTTTCATGGCTTGAGGATTTTCCTCAGTGCTGGTCAGTTGACCTATGTGCTCGATGCACCGCTAGGTGACCCACCTCAGAGGATGCTACGGATGATGTGAAAAATGTTTACATCACTTAGAAGAACCACTACTCCACAGTTCAGTGTGCCATCATGTACGGTTTAGAATCGGAGCTTCAGAAGCCACTGGTGGAAAAATGGCTTCTAGTCCCGGTTCATAAGGGCCATTGGTCCCGGTTCCCGAATCGGGACCAATCACTCGGGACTAATGCTAGTCCTGGTTCGTGCACGAACCGGAACCAATGGGTCTCCACGTGGGCAGGCGAGCGACGAGGGGGGGTGGATCATTGGTCCCGGTTCGTGGAAAAAACAGGAACCAATGGGTCCCCACGTGGCAGCGCCAGAGATGGGCAAGAGTGGATCATTGGTCCCGATTCTTGGCACGAACCGGGATCGTTGGTCTCTCTGCCGCGGCAGGGTTTTGTGCCGCGGCAGGATTTTCGGGCTATTTTTTTGCCGCGGCAGGATTTTTTTATCAATTTAACGGTACTACCTATATACAACAATAATGAAACCACGATATATATATTACACATCATGCATGATCACAAATATATTACACATCATGCATGATCACAAATATATACACCGTCTCATCCGTCTTCTTGGTCGAAACATATTATAATTACAAACGATACTCTCACATGAATTTGATCTAATTTACATCTTCTTTTATACACTTCACCCTTCCAAATGAAGTGGGCAATAGTATTCTCCTTTCGGATCTATGACTTGTTCTAACAAGAATCCGGCAATTTCCTCTTGAATTGCTTGCACGCGTTCTTGTGATAGAAGACCGTCCCGCATCCGTTCGATCTAATATAAAGAAGGGGATCAATATATATGAATGAAACTAAACACAATTGGTGGTAATAAAATAAAGTTGTGATTATTGTTTATCGTACTTCAATTTTTTGATGTTCGACCGCCTCTTCTCTTTGCTCGTCTGGCGAATGAACTCGCAGACATAGTATCCACATAAGTTATTCCCGGCTTCCTGCCTCAAGCACTTTACGAGAACGGAGTTCAATCAAAATAATAATCAAGCATGATAATGGTGGTATTGAAACTAGAATCAAAGAGATGCATGGATCTAGCCAGTAGTACTTATAGTCAATGGTTGAAATGTAAGCTCTGGCTTCCAAACACCCCTAGTTTTGGCGGTGAATCGTTTCCAAGCCTTCTAGAGGCATTCCTGCATGTCCGCCCACTTTTCTAATGGTGTGCGTTTCGAGTCCAGGACTTTTACTACTCCAATGTCAACAACAATGATTAACAGAATATAGTGGAAGCTTGGCACACTAACAAAATATAACACGAGTCAATTATACGCTTAACATTGAGTAAGCGAAAATAGAATGTGTACAAGACAGTAACACTCACCCAGCATTGTAAGGAAATAGTATTTCCCTTCTGTTGCTGAAATACTTCAACACTTGGAATAAGTTATCCTCTGTCTCTTTGGGATTTGTTTTTAGAGTAACTTCATGAACAAAATTACAGTCAACAAACCCAATGTCATAGATTTGTCCTTTATTGCATTCTTGAATCTTCATTCTGCATATATAATTAGTATAGTGATTAGTAAGATTATACAAACAACGAATGAGCTGAGCTAGAAAGACTTAATTACAGAAATTAATAATACTTACAAACAATAGGCAGCGATTTATAGCTTTGTCGAGGGCGTCTTGTTGGTAAAACTGAAATAATTCTGGAAATTCAATTAGTATGAAGCCATCTCCATGACCGTAATGGTGGTGTTTATATGCAGCATAGATCCAGTTTTTGGAATCAGCAAAGGCTTGGATGTACCAGTTATGCAATCTTCGCATTTTTGTTGGTAGATCTTTGACTAACTCGGGTTTGACGAGAGGAGCCCCGTACTGGTACATGTATGCTGTTTCTTGGTACCCCTCGAACTCATGCATATGGCTCATGTACTCAGTAATAGACAGTCCATATAATTGGGCTTTTTCTCCGTACAGTCGAACAAACTCCGGATCAATGTTCGGATCATACCGCTCCTGGATCATCCACTCATTGGTATCGTACACTTTGAGCGGTTCGAACGATTGATTTTTCTGTTGTCCGAGCTGGGCAACTTCTTTCCCGACTCTCCACTCTTTTGCCTCAGCCGACTTGGTAATAGAGCGATTATAGTCTGATGTGAGCACTATGGGTTGGTGAAGCTGAATCTTAAGCGCGGCTGCTTTGGCTTTATCTTCTACGGTGACCGGGAAAAATGCCTCTATCGGCTTTTTCTTGTTAGCCATGTCAATCTTCCACTTTTCATAATGGGCAGCTACGGCCGCATCAGTTTCCTCATATGTCTTCTCGCAAGGTAGCTTCTTCATATTCTGATGAGGTACTCTTGGGAGGGGCGATAGCTTACGTTTCGGTGATCGGAACGTGCTCTTGCTGCTGCTGGTGGTGCTGCCCCCCTTAGTATACTTCCGCTTTTGTCTCTAAGGCTCAGGGGACGGAGACGGCTGACGCGGCGGCGGAGACGGCTGAGGCGGCGATGGAGACGGTTGCGCTGAGTGGTGAGGCGGTGAAGGCGACGGTTGCGCTAGAGAATGGTGAGGTGGCAGCGAAGGTGGATTGCTGCTCTAAGGAGTGGGTGGCCTTGGCGGCACATAATTTGGAAGCATGATGTGCTCCTTTAGCCATAGAATAGTCCCCCCTTTGGTTTCTCCTAGTTGAGTCAGCTCCATATCTTCCCCTGCAGGGTGGTCTAGCTTCAGCTCCTCAAAATCTTCCTTCACCTCATCCACCGTGACGACAGCAAACCCTTTTGGAACCGGTCTGCAATGCCAAGTTGGGTTAGGCGCAATTGGTACCGCCATGCCGACCGCCGCTATCACACTTAAGTTCATAACCTGCACCTTTAGCTCATAAGCTGTTGTCTCCGTGATATCATCCACTGGGTAGCGTTTAGGAGGAGATGTCGTCGGTGCATCATCATCAACATCATGGAGCTGCGTGGAAGCGATGCTGCTTTTCTTATTCGATAGGGCGCCGGTACCCTCGAATGCAGCTTCTACCACGTGCCGCGGAGATTGGCCGCTAGTACCTTGCTGGCTAAGTCTGTCGAGTTGATCTTGGTGCCGCTTTAATGCTTCTTCTACATTACGCAGCCGGTCTGCAGCGGCCGCTTTCTCAGCTGCCTCCCTTTCCTTTCTCCTCTGATGGCTTTTATCGGGATATCTCTTCATTTTTGGGGGGAAGGCAACCTTCCACGGCTTGGATCCTGGTGTGCCTCGTGCTCGTCCGTCGTGTTTAGGATTTTTAAGGGCCCGTGTGAGCTCGTCGTTCTCTCTATCGGGAACAAATCGTCCCGCTGCAACATCATCTACTGCATTTCTAATATCGTCGATGGGCAGTAGGGGATTAGCTTTGTGTTTCTGATTATATATTGCCCTCCCTTCTTTGTCCAACGTGCCCCCATGGCCGTAAAACTAGTTTCTCGCCCGTGGTGTCCATGTTGCGGGCTCTGGTCTGATCCCGGCAGCTATGTAATTGACCTCAAGTGCATCCCACTTAGGCATGCAACCGGCGTAGCCAGCAGGCCCCATGTTATGATGGTACAGTTTCTTAGCAGCGTTCTCCATATTTATTCTAGACCTTTCCTTAGCTTTCTCCGATGTCTTGTACTTCACAAAATCCTCCCACTGGTGTCTTAACTTAGCATAGCCGGCTTCATTAAAATTCGGAGTCTTCTCTACCTTGACAAAGTTATTGTACAGTTTCTTCTTCCAGTTCTTGAATGCATCGGCCATCTTGCTGAGAGCAAACTTCTTGACTCTTTGCACAAGCTCCCTTCTTGCTCTCTCCTCCTCATCTGGAGTCACATCTGGTACCGGCAAGAGTAAATTAGTCATGAGCTTGTCAAAAACCTTATCTTTGGCGTTGTCGCCGACATACGGGACTCCACCGCCGCTTGTCCGATTCCATTCTTGAACGGTGATCGGGATGTAGTCCCTCACAAGAACTCCGCATTGCTTGACAAATTTTCTTGCGACATCGACGGGAGCTTGCGGTTCGCCATCTACATCGACCACGTCGATCCTATACCTCATAGTGTCATCCAACTTTTTTGTTGGGCCTCGTTTCGTTCTTACGGAAGAAGTTCTCGATCTGGAGGGCTAAAAGAAGAAAGAGTGTTAATATATGCATGTATATATATAGACAGTAGCATTTTAATTACAAAAATACATATATACACCTCGCCGGTGTTTGCGAGATTTAAGGTTCCGCCGGAGCCATCGCCTTCTTCCTTGTCGGCTTCTCCCCTGTCCCAGGCTTCGGCTTCTACCTCACCGGAGCCGTCTCCTCGATTGAGAGACTCATCTCCCTAACCGGAATCGTTCAGAAACTCACTCGTGACATCGATATCGATATCTTCATTTTCGCAGATCATCCCTTGGAGGATGTTTTCCTGATGTGTTGGATCCATAGTATCTGCAAGTTAAACAATCAACACATGGCATCGATAATGATATGACACTATGCACGAGTATCTTGCTGTGTTGGATCCATAGTATGCACTTATTTTCTAGTTACTATAATGCAAATAATTCAAAACACTATGCACTTATTTTCTAAATCGGTTTGGAATGCCCTAGGTGGACAAACAATCGAACCTATGGTACTTAGGGGGTGTCGGTGTTCCTCTATGTAAAGTAAGGTTCAAAAGTTGTATGAATATGAATGCTTACATTTTTAAATGGTAGAGCTCATTTTTCTGAACATTTTGATATATTATACACATTTTTCAGATTTAAAATGAATTAGTTATGATTTTTCCCAATTTTAATCCTTTTTTAAATTATTTTTAAATAAATAAACATTTTTACAATTACTAAAACCTAACAAAAAACCTAACTAAAAACCTAATTAAAAACCTAACTAAAAACCTAACTAAAAACGTAATTAAAAACCTAACTAAAACCTAACTAAAAACCTAATTAAAAACCTAACTAAAAACCGAACTAATAAAAACCTAATTAATATAAAGGGTCGGCCGGGGAGGCTTACCCGGCCAGTGGCGTCTGAGGCGGCGGCGCTGGGGCGGAGCTACGTGGGCTCGGGCGGTGAAGAGGGCTCGGTAGTTGACAGCTCGAAAATCAGCAGTTTGTTCGACAGCTGCGTGTGATTTTCCTTAGGCGTTTTGCGAGTGAAGTGAATGGGGAAGAAGAAGGAGGGGAACAGATATCTAGTACAGACATTTGGTCCCGGTTGGTCCCAACAACCGGGACCGTTGACAACCGGGACCGTTGATCCTTTGGTCCCTTGTTGGGACAACCGGCGTGCAGACCATTGGTCCCGGTTCGTCCCAACAACCGGGACCAAAGGATCAACGGTCCCGGTTGTTGGGACCAACCGGGACCAAAGGCATGTTGATGGCAGCGCGTGCACCCAGGATCATTGGTCCTGGTTGGTGGGACTAACCGGGATCGTTGACCCATTTTTCAGATTTTGGCAAACCTTTTGGTCTTCCCGCCATTTTCAAATTTGTTTTCTTCTTTAATTAATAAGATGTTTCAGTTTAAGATGATTATTTATTTGGAATTTCAAAAAACTTGTAACAGGAAAAGTGCTTCAATTTAAATAACTAATCAAAAACCATTTTCTGTTTTCAAGTATTTTAATTTTGACTATACAATTTTACTATTTTCAATTAAAATTGCATTAACAAAATATTTATTGCATAATTTGGAATTTTAAAAAACTTTTAACAGGAAAAGTGCTTCAATTTAAATAACTAATCAAAAACCATTTTCTGTTTTCAAATATTTTTATTTGAACTATACAATTGTACTATTTACAATTAAAATTGCATTAACAAAATATTTATTGCATAATTTGGAATTTTAAAAAACTTTTAACAGGAAAAGTGCTTCAATTTAAATAACTAATTAAAAACCATTTTTTGTTTTCAAATATTTTTATTTGAACTACACAATTGTACTATTTACAATTAAAATTGCTTTAACAAAATATTTATCGCATAATTTGGAATTTTAAAAAACTTTTAACAGGAAAAGTGCTTCAATTTAAATAACTAATCAAAAACCATTTTCTGTTTTCAAATGCTTGTGAATTTTTAAAAAAATCATGATATAATGCTTGTGCATTTTTAAATAACTAATAGGAAAAGTACATGATATAATGCTTGTGAATTTTTTCAAAAATCATTTATAGGTTCACAACATGCTATTTCATCAGAGATCCACTTCAAGTTCAGCGAGGCTCAGCCCCGGGCTAAGAAGCTTCATGCCTGCCGTTTTGAATATAGTTTGAAACGGGCATAAGAAATTCAAAAATGATCCAAACAATGTGAAACCTTCGCGTGGTGTCATATTATGTGTCACAGTTGCAAGGAAAAATATTGAACTTGAAAAATTGCAAACATCATAAAAAATCCTTCACAAAATGACCTATCATGTTCGAGGTTTCATGGCATTTAGGTCAAACCACCAATGTTATGGCTAGAATCAGGGCATAGTTTGTGATAATGTGTCCATATTGTGCACACATGTGCATCTTGGGATGGCTTACGATGTTGCAGGAGGAAGTTTTCCCTTTCGACGCACGAAAAAGCCAATTTCCATTTTTGAGGTGCCGAAATCGGGGTGTTCTGTGAAGCAACCACCAAATTAAAGTTTGGCATTGGTACCAAACCATTTTTCAAAAATACTATACCACCTTATATGGATAATTTCCCAACCGGTGTATCTGGAACCTTTCTGTCCATCCCTCATGAAAAAGACAAATTCCTGCCGAATCGGTAGGAGGTTGCCAAGGTTTGAACTGCAAGTACATGATATAATGCTTGTGAATTTTTAAAAAAATCATGTATAGGTTCACAACATGCTATTTCATCAAAGATCCACTTCAAGTTCAGCGAGGCTCAGCCCCGGGCTAAGAAGCTTCATGCCCGCCGTTTTGAATATAGTTTTAAACAGGCATAAGAAATTCAAAAATGATCCAAACAATGTGAAACCTTCACGTGGTGTCATATTATGTGTCACAGTTGCAAGGAAAATATTGAACTTGAAAAATTGCAAACATCATAAAAAATCCTTCACAAAATGACCTATCATGTTCGAGGTTTCATGGCATTTAGGTCAAACCACCAATGTTATGGCTAGAATCAGGGCATAGTTTGTGATAATGTGTCCATATTGTGCACACATGTGCATCTTGGGATGGCTTACGATGTTGTAGGAGGAAGTTTTCCCTTTCCACGCACGAAAAAGCCAATTTCCATTTTTGAGGTGCCGAAATCGGGGTGTTCTGTGAAGCAACCACCAAATTAAAGTTTGGCATTGGTACCAAACCGTTTAAAAAAAATACTATACCACCTTATATGGACAATTTCCCAACCAGTGTATCTGGAACCTTTCTGTCCATCCGTCATGAAAAAGACAAATTCCTGTCGAATCGGTAGGAGGTTGCCAAGATTTGAACTACAAGAACATGATATAATGCTTGTGAATTTTTCAAAAAATCATTTATGGGTTCACAACATGCTATTTCATCAGGGATCCACTTCAAGTTCAGCCCCGGCTAAGAAGCTTCATGCCCGCTGTTTTGAATATAGTTTGAAACGGGCATAAGAAATTCAAAAATGATCCAAACAATGTGAAACCTTCGCGTGGTGTCATATTATGTGTCATAGTTGCAAGGAAAAATATTGAACTTGAAAAATTGCAAACATCATAAAAAATCCTTCACAAAATGACCTATCATGTTCGAGGTTTCATGGTATTTAGGTCAAACCACCAATGTTATGGCTAGAATCAGGGCATAGTTTGTGATAATGTGTCCATATTGTGCACACATGTGCATCTTGGGATGGCTTACGATGTTGCAGGAGGAAGTTTTCCCTTTCGACACACGAAAAAGCCAATTTCCATTTTTGAGGTGCCGAAATAGGGGTGTTCTGTGAAGCAACCACCAAATTAAAGTTTGGCATTGGTACCAAACCATTTTTCAAAAATACTATACCACCTTATATGGACAATTTCCCAACCGGTGTATCTGGAACCTTTCTGTCCATCCCTCATGAAAAAGACAAATTCCTGCCGAATCGGAAGGAGGTTGCCAAGATTTGAAATACAAGTACATGATATAATGCTTGTGAATTTAAAAAAAATCATTTATAGGTTCACAACATGCTATTTCATCAGAGATCCACTTCAAGTTCAGCGAGGCTCAGCCCCCGGCTAAGAAGCTTCATGCCCGCTGTTTTGAATATAGTTTGAAACGGGCATAAGAAATTCAAAAATGATCCAAACAATGTGAAACCTTCGTGTGGTGTCATATTATGTGTCACAGTTGCAAGGAAAAATATTGAACTTGAAAAATTGCAAACATCATAAAAAATCCTTCACAAAATGACCTATCATGTTCGAGGTTTCATGGCATTTAGGTCAAACCACCAATGTTATGGCTAGAATCAGGGCATAGTTTGTGATAATGTGTCCATATTTTGCACACATGTGCATCTTGGGATGGCTTACGATGTTGCAGGAGGAAGTTTTCCCTTTCGACGCACGAAAAAACCAATTTCCATTTTTGAGGTGCCGAAATCGGGGTGTTCTGTGAAGCAACCACCAAATTAATGTTTGGCATTGGTACCAAACCATTTTTCAAAAATACTATACCACCTTATATGGACAATTTCCCAACCGGTGTATCTAGAACCTTTCTGTCCATCCCTCATGAAAAAGACAAATTCCTGCCGAATCGGTAGGAGGTTGGCAAGATTTGAACTACAAGTACATGATATAATGCTTGTGAATTTTAAAAAAATCATTTATAGGTTCACAACATGCTATTTCATCAGAGATCCACTTCAAGTTCAGCGAGGCTCAGCCCCGGGCTAAGAAGCTTCATGCCCGCCGTTTTGAATATAGTTTGAAACGGGCATAAGAAATTCAAAAATGAGCCAAACAATGTGAAACCTTCGCGTGGTGTCATATTATGTGTCACAGTTATAAGGAAAAATATTGAACTTGAAAAATTGCAAACATCATAAAAAAATCCTTCACAAAATGACCTATCATGTTCGAGGTTTCATGGCATTTAGGTCAAACCACCAATGTTATGGCTAGAATCAGGGCATAGTTTGTGATAATGTGCCCATATTGTGCACACATGTGCATCTTGGGATGGCTTACGATGTTGCAGGAGGAAGTTTTCCCTTTCGACGCACGAAAAAGCCAACCGAGACTAAAGCTGTCGGTGGGATAAGGACACGTGGGTAACCTTTAGTCCCGGCTGGTGGGTGCAACCGAGACTAAAGATGTCGGTGGGATAAGGACACGTGGGTAACCTTTAGTCCCGTCTGGTGGGTGCAACTGAGACTAAAGCTGTCGGTGGGATAAGGACGCGTGGGTAACCTTTAGTCCCGGCTGGTGGGTGCAACCGAGACTAAAGCTGTCGGCGGGATAAGGACGTGGGTGGGCCTTGCTTTCGATGGGATAAAGCATGTAGCGCACAACGCCTTGTCGGAGGAACAAGACAAAGTAGAAGCGGCGCCGTGCCTATAAAAGGACCATCGATACGCCATGGCAAGCAGCTCAACAAGCCAACATAGGTAGAGAGAGTTTCATCCCCATGGATGGAGGGTTGGGAAATCTCCCGTGGAGCTTCTCAAGATGTCGTTGGTGCACCGCCCTCGGCATCTTGAGCTCCGCCTGAAAAATTTCCTACAAGCCCGTGAAAGACTCCATCTCCTCTAACAGTGTTGGGGAAAGGGTTGAAATCTCCGTGGCGGAGCTTCTCAAGATGTCGTTGAAGCGCCGCCCTCGGCATCTTCGAAGCTCGCCGAAAAAATTTCCCTGCAAGCCCATGAAAGACTCCATCTCCTCTAACAGTGTTGGGGAAAGGGTTGATAAATCTCCCGTGGCGGAGCTTCTCAAAGATATCGTTGGTGCACACGCCCTACGGCATATTCGAAAGCTCCGCCTCGGAAAAATTTCCCTGCAAGCCCGTGAAAGACTCCATTACATAAAGTTTCGATACATCACATAAAGTTTCCATACATCACATAAAGTTTCCATACATTACATAGATTTACATAGGGTTTAGGATATGAATCCTTCGTCGCGTATGTCGATCCCTTGCCTATGATCGCTTCTTAGGCCGTAACCATGGAGCATCTTCTTTGCTTAACGGGAAGCTTGGGTCAGTTTTCACGGTGAAGGGCAGAATTTCATCAAACTTATCATAATCTGCTAACATGTCTGTCTTGTCCTCGACTCCCGTGATGTTTCTTTTCCCTGAAAGAACTATGTGACGCCTGGGCTTATCGTCTGATGTATTCGTTTCCTTATTTTTTCTTTTTTCGGTCTAGAGGACATGTCCTTCACATAAAAAACCTGAGCCACATCATTGGCTAGGACGAATGGTTCGTCTCTGTAACCAAGATTCTTGAGATCCACTATTGTCATTCCGTACAGCTGGTCTACCTTTACCCCTTCTCCATTCATGTTGACCTAACTGCACCGAAACAATGGGACCTTAAAACTAGGTCCATAGTCAAGTTCCCATATCTCCTCTATGTAACCATAGTATGTGTACTTTTTCCCATTCTCGCATGTTGCATCAAAGCGGACACCACTGTTTTGGTTGGTGCTCTTTTTATCTTGGGAAATCGTGTAAAATGTATTCCCATTTATCTCGTACCCTTGGAAAGTCAATACAGTCGCAGATGGTGTCACAGCCAACAAGTAGAGATGATCTCCAATAGTGGTGTCATTCATGAGATGTAATTGCAACCAAGTGCCGAAAGTCTCCATGTGATTTTTTTTAATCTAGTAGTCATCCTTCCCCGGGAACTTGGAGCGTACAACATTCATGTGTTCCTCGATATACGGAGCCACGAAGGTAGAACTTTGGAGAACTATGTAGTGTGCTTGATTCAAAGAATGTTCGTCCCTAAATATCATTGCTTTCTTTCCTAGCGTGCCTTTTCCACTCAGTCTCCCCTCATACCGTGATTCAGGAACACCAATCAGCTTAAGGTCAGGAAGAAAGTCTACACAGAACCCAATGACCTCCTCTGTTCTATAGCCCTTGGAGATGCTTCCTTCTAGCCTAGCACGGTTACGAACATATTTCTTTAAGACTCCCATGAACCTCTCGAAGGGGAACATATTGTGCAGAAATACAGGACCAAGAATGTAAATCTCTTCGACTAGGTGAACTAAGAGATGCGTCATAATATTGAAGAAGGACGGGGGGAACACCAACTCAAAACTGACAAGACATTGGACCACATCCTTCTGTAGCCTTTCTAGACTTCCTTGATCGATTACCTTCTGAGATATTGCATTGAGGAATGCACATAGCTTCACAATGGCTAATCGAACATTTTCCGGTAGAAGCCCCCTCAATGCAACCGAAGCTTAATCATAATCATGTGGCAATCATGAGACTTCAGGTTCTGAATTTTTTTCTCTGCCATATTTATTATTCCCTTTATATTTGATGAGAAGCCAGCCAGGACCTTGATACTGTAAAGGACTTCAAAAAAGATTTCCTTCCCTGCTTTGGTAAGAGCGTAGCTACTTAAGTATTTACGTCCTTTATCAGTATGCTTGTTGTGTGGGACTTTGATACGTTGTTGGTCCTCCCGTGCTTCTGGTGTATCTTTTGTCTTCCCATACACGCCCAGGAAGCCTAGCAGGTTCACGCAAAGATTCTTCGTCACGTGCATCACGTTGATTGAAGAATGGACCTCTAGGTCTTTCCAATACTCAAGCTCCCAAAATATAGATTTCTTTTTCCACATGGCCGTGTGTCCGGTAATGGGGTCTTTCGGAACAGATTAACCGCCAGGACCCTTTCCAAAGATTACTTCTAGGTCCTTCACCATACCAAATACATCAGCACCTTTAGGGAGCTTAGGCTTCTTCCGGTAATCTGCCTCACCGTTGAAATTCTTGCCTTTCTTTATTACTTGATGATTGGTCGGAAGAAATTTACGACACCCCAGGTACACAACCTTCTTACATTTATCCAAATATGTACCTTTAATATTATCTAAACAGTGCGTGCATGCATTGTATCCCTTGTTTGACTGTCCTGAAATGTTACTAAGAGCAGGCCAATCATTGATGGTTACGAACAACAACACTCGTAGGTCAAATGGCTCCTGTTTGTGCTCATCCCACAACTTTACACCTGGTTCTTCCCACAACTGCAAAAGTTCATCGACTAATGGCCTTAGGTACACATCAATGTCATTGCCGGGTTGCTTCGGTCCTTGGATGAGCACTGGCATCATAATGAACTTCCGCTTCATGCACAACCAAGGAGGAAGGTTGTAGATACATAGAGTCACTGGCCAAGTGCTGTGACTACAGCTCTGCTCCCCAAAAGGATTCATGCCGTATGTACTTAGACCAAACCATAAGTTCCTCGTGTCACCTGCAAAGTTTGAATACTTTCTCTCGATGTTTCTCCACTGCGACCCATCAGCGGGGTGTCTGAGTTTCCCGTCTTTCTTACGCTCTTCTTTGTGCCATCTCAACAACCTGGCATGCTCTTTATTTCTGAACAGACGTTTCAACCATGGTATTATAGGAGCATACCACATAACCTTAGCAGGAACCCTCTTCCTAGAGGGCTCGTCATCGCCCTCAACATCACCAGGGTCATCTTGTCTGATCTTGTATCGACATGCATTGCATACCGGACATTTATCCATATTCTCATACTTCTCACCGCTGCATGTGATGTCATTAATGCATGCATGTATCTTCTCCACATCTAATCCTAGAGGGCAGATAGTCTTCTTTGCTTCGTACGTTGTCTCGGGCAGCTTGTTATCCTTTGGAAGATTCAGCTTCATTATTTTCAGTAACTTCTCAAATCCCTTGTCAGATAAGCCAGTCTCTGCCTTTTATTTCAACAGTTCAAGTGTGGTACCGAGCTTTGTGCTGCCATCTTCGCAATTTGGGTACAACAACTTTTTGTGATCCTTTTGCATGGCCTCCAACTTAAGCTTCTCCCTTTCTGTATCACATTGTTGCTTTGCATCCGAAATGACCCGACCAAGACCATCAGCGGGCTCATCCGATGCCCGTTGTTCTTCTTCATTGCCGCCTCCCTCTTCTTCATTGTCTTCCGTTGCAGTATCACCATAATCTTCAGGGGACATAGGATAGCTGTCATCATCCTCCTCTTCTTCATTTTCTTCCAGCCTAACCCCTCTTTCTCCGTGCATGGCCCAACAATAATATCCGGGCATGAAACCTCTCCGAAGCAGATGGCTTTGAAGAATTCTCGGGGCAGAGTGCTCCGCCATGTTCCGACAGTCGACGTAGGGACAAGGCATAAAATTATCCACTTTGTTTGCCTTAGCCAAATCGATAAATTTATGGAGGCCTGCAATAAAATAGGAATGGCGTCGGTCGCCATACATCCATCGCATCCGTGCATCGATCTGCGTCATAATAATTAACCATTACAATAACATCGTGAATAGTAAAATGACCACCCTACATGGACAGATGCAATATTTTTGTATCAGTTACAGATAAATAAGATAAGATTGCTAACCTCAGCCGAGGATACCGTGTTGTGCGAACTAAAGTGTGGCTCGGACATTTTGTCAAACACCTTGTGTGCAATCAAAGAAAAAAAAGCTAGCACCCACACCTCGCACACAATCCAGCAAAATTTGGTGGGCAAAGGGCTAGGCTTATATATAGCTAGGGGAGGGTTTTTGGTCCTGGTTATTGCCACGAACCAGGACCAAAGCCCCTCCCGCGCGACACGTGGTGGCCCAGCAGCTCGCACCCCACCTAGGTCATTGGTCACGGTTAATGGCATGACCTGGGACCAATGACCTCGGTGGGGGGCGCGCTGCTGGGCCGCCACGTGTCGCTCGGGAGGGGATTTGGTCCCGGTTTGTGGCAATAACCGGGACCAATGCCCCCGTCGCTTCGTCAACCCCGTGCATAAATATGAGGCCACAACGCTCGCTTTCGCCATCGCCTCTGCCTCTCTGCAGTCCCTCTCCACCCCACCACTTTAGCAATCGCCTCTCCACCGCGCCGTTGTCTCGCCTCTCCTCCCTCTCCAATCTCCACCACGCCGGCATGGAGGTGCCCACACTCAACCACTACGAGGCGGCGATGTTTGCGATCGACGGCATCCTCGCACCGCCGCACGTGACCGTGCCTGCCGGATTTTGCATCAGCGAGGGGGGTGTGCCGGTGGCTCCCCTCCTCAACCCTCACGGATACGAGATGGAGTACGTCATCGCGGAGCGTCGCCGCCAACTGCCCGCGTGCATGAGGGCGTTGCCCCGGTACGCAGCGGCCAGCGAGTATTGGCCCTGACTGTTCAAGAAGGAGCAGAAGGCCAAGCTTGGCAACCGTTTCGTGGACGGGCGCCCGGTGCACCCGGATCGCCGCAACCAAGAAGGACGGGAGATGTTCTGGTCCATCCCTGGACGGACCATCTACACCACCATCGACGCTGCTAGGCGTGCAGACGATATCCGTCTCCCGAACAACGCCGAAATCGTGGAGATTTCGTCCGACGACGACGAGGAAGCCGGCGGCTCGGAGGACAACGGCTCGGAGGACAGCGGCAGCGGAAGTGTTGTCGACTAGGAATTTGTAAAGTCGCATCTTTGTATGGAAAAATTTGTGGTCGAATAATAAAATGTCTCAATTTAGACCTTTGTCTCGATTAATTCGTGAAAGATTTTTTCAAAAATAGTGATCAATTCAATTTCTACCTCGAATTAATTTCTGCCTCGAATTAATTTCTAGCCCGAATTAATTTACATTAATTGTCCTGGACTGCTGACCGTCGCGGGGTTTTTGGTCCCGGTTGGTGGCATGAACCGGGACCAATGCCCCGCAGAGCACCACGTGGGGCATTGGTCGGTTCGTCTACAACCGACCAATGCTTCTGAATGAACCGGGACCAATGCCCTGGCGGCATGAATCGGGACCGGTGCATGGCATTGGTCCCGATTATGGAAACGAACCGGGACCAATGGAATTTGGGCGCTGGACCAAAGGCCCTCTTTCTACCAGTGAGCGCTTTGAGCACCGCGACCCCTTTGATATAATCAATGAGCTCAAAATGATATTTGAAACTCATGCGGCCATGGAATTCTATGAGGCCTCCGAGAAGTTCTTCAACTATAAGATGGAAGAGGGCAGCTCCGTTAGCGAGCACGTGCTCCAAATGTCTAGGCACGCGAACAAGCTCCAAGATTTGGGAATAACGATTCCTAATACATTGGGGATTCATCGTGTCCTCCAATCACTAACACCTAGTTATAAGAACTTTGTGACGAACTACAATATGCACTACATGAACAAGACGTTGCCTGGACTCTTCTTGATGCTGAAAACTACTGAAGTGGACATAAAGAAAGAGCACCAAATGTTGATGGTCAATAAGACCACCAATTTCAAGAAATAGGGCAAGCCTAAGAACAAGGGCAACTTCAAGAAGGACGGCAAGAAAGCTGCCACACCTGCTAAGAATCCCAAGACTGGTCCTAAGCTTGATACTGAGTGCTTTTACTGCAAGGGTGAGGATCACTAGAAGCACAACTGCCCCAAGTACCTGGCATATCTGAAGAATGACAACATCAATAAGAAAGGTATATTCGATATACATGTTATTGATGTGTATCTTACTAGTAATCATAGTAGTGCCTGGGTATTTGATACTGGTTCGATTGCTCATATTTGTAACTTGAAACAGGAGCTACGGAATAAACGAAGACTGGCGAGAGACGAGGTGACGATGTGTGTTGGAAATGGCTCCAAGGTTAATGTGATCTCCATCGGCACGCTCCCTCTTCATCTACCTTCAGGATTAGTTTTAAACTTGAATAATTGTTATTTGGTGCCTATGTTAAGCATGGACATTATATCTAGATCTTGATTATTGTGAGATGGTTATTCATTTAAGTCTGAGAATAATGGTTGTTCGATTTATATGAGTAATATCCTTTATGATCATCCACCTGAGATGAATGGTTTATTCTTATTGAATCTCGATAGTAGTGATACACATGTTGACAACATAGATGCTAAATGAATAAAATTAAACGATAATACCACATACATGTGGCACTGTCGTCTTGGTCACATTGGAGTGAAACACATGAAGAAACTCCATACCGATGGACTTCTTGAATCACTTGATTTTGAATCACTCGAAAGATGTGAAGCATGTAAAAAATGATTAAGAATCCATTCTCTGGGATAATGGAGCAAGCTACAGACTTATTGGAAATAATACATACCGATGTGTGTGGTCCAACGAGTGTAGCATCACGTGGTGGATATCATTATGTTCTTACTTTCACAGATGACTTGAGTAGATATGGGTATATCTACTTCATGAAACATAAGTCCGAAACTTTCAAGAAGTTTAAGGAATTTCAAAGTGAAGTACAAAATTAGCGTAGCAAGAAGATTAGTTTCTGCATTCTGACCGTGGAGGTGAATATCTTAGTTACGAGTTTGGCATGAATTTAAAGAAATGCGGAATACTTTCACAATTGACACCGCCGGGAACACCACAACATAATGGTGTGTCCGAATATTGTAATCGAACTCTCTTATATATGATTCAGTCTATGATGTCTCTTACAGATTTACTGTTATTGTTTTGGGGTTATGCATTAGAGACAACCGCATTCACTTTAAATTGGGCACCATCTAAATCCGTTGAAACGACACCATATGAATTGTGGTTTGATAAGAAACCTAAGTTGTCATTCCTTAAAGTTTGGGGCTATGAAGCTTATATAAAGAAGTTACAACCTGACAAGCTTGAACCCAAAGCGGAAAAATGCGTCTTCATAGGATACCCTAAAGAAACAATTGGGTATACCTTCTATCATAGATCCAAAGGCAAAGTTTTCGTTGCCAAGAATGGATCCTTTCTTGAGAAGGAGTTTCACTCGAAAGAAGTGACTAGAAGGAAAGTAGAACTCGATGATGTTGTTGAACCTTCTCTTGGACTTGAGTGTAGCGCAGCACCAGAATGTGTTTCTGTGCCGCCTGCACCAATAAGAGAGGAAACTAATGATGGTGATCATGAAACTTCGAATGAAGTTGCTACTGAACCTCGCAGGTCGACGAGGGTTCATACCACTCCTGTTTGGTATGACCCTGTCTTGAATGTCATGTTGGTGGACAACACCGACGACCCCACGACGTATGAGGAAGCAATGATGAGCCCAGATTCCAACAAATGGCAAGAAGCCATGAAAACTGAAATTGGATCCATGTACGAAAACCAAGTATGGACTTTGGTGGACCTACCGGGTGGCCGCAAGGCTGTCGAGAACAAATGGATTTTTAAAAGAAAAACAGATGCTGATGGTAATGTTACTGTCTATAAAGCTTGACTTGTCACGAAACGGTTCCGACATATTCAAGGAGTTGAATACGATGAGACTTTCTCATCGGTAGAGAAACTAAAGTCTATGCGGGTTTTGTTAGGAATCACTGCATTTTTCGATTATGAGATTTGGTAGATGGATGTCAAAACGGTGTTCCTTAATGGTGACATTGAGGAAGAGTTGTAGATGGTACAACCCAAGGGTTTTTTCGATCCTAAAGATGCTGACAAGGTATGCAAACTTCATCTCTCCATTTATGAACTGAAGCAAGCATCCTAGAGCTGGAATCAACGCTTTGATAAGGTGATCAAAAACTTTGGATTTATACAAACTTTTGGAGAAGCTTGTATTTACAAGAAAGTGAATGGGAGCTCTATATCATTCTTAGTACTATATGTGGATGACATATTGTTGATTGGGAATGATATAGAACTTCTTGAAAGTGTCAAAGCCTATTTGAATAATATATTTTTAATGAAGGATCTTGGTGAAGCGGCATACATTTTAGGCATCAAGATTTATAGAGATAGATCAAGATGCTTAATAGCACTTTCACAAAGTACATACCTGGACAAGGTTCTAAAGAGATTTTGAATGAAAGAAAGCAAGAAAGGGTTCTTGTCCATGTTGCCAGGTAAGACCTTGAGTAAGACTCAAAGTCCAACTATGGTAGAAGATAGAGAGAAGATGAGTAAAATCCCCTATGCCTTGGCCATAGGCTCTGTCATGCATGCCATGTTGTGTACAAGAACAGATATAGCACATGTTATTAGTTTGACTAGCAGATATCAAAGTGATCCTAGAATGGAACACTGGACAACGGTCAAAAATATCCTAAAGTACCTGAAAAGGACAAAGGATATGGTTCTTTCTTATGGAGGTGATGAACAACTTGTTGTAAACAGTTACACCGATGCTAGTTGGAACACCGATCCGGATGACTCTAAGTCACGGTCTGGATACATATTTATTTTGAATGGTGCAGCAGTGAGTTGGAGGAGTGCCAAGCAAAGCGTTGTGACGAAATCTTCAACTAAATCAGAATACATAGCTGCTTCGGAGGCTGCACAAGAAGCGATATGGATGAATGAGTTCATTACTGAGCTTGGTGTGGTTCCTAGTGCGTTGGATCCGATGGCCATCTACTGTGACAACATGGGTGCCATAGCTAATGCACAGGAGCCAAGGTCACACAAGAAGCTGAAGCACATCAAGCTACGTTTTCATTCTATTCGCGAGTATGTCCAAGATGGTGACGTAAAGATTTGCAAAGTACACACTGATCTGAATGTGGTAGATCCGATGACTAAACCTCTCCCTAGAGCAAAACATGACCAACACTAGAACGCCATGGGTGTTAGGTACATTACAATGTAATCTAGATTATTGACTCTAGTGCAAGTGGGAGACTGTTAGAGATATGCCCAAGAGGCAATAATAAAGTGGTTATTATTATATCTTTGTATTTATGATAAATGTTTACATTCCATGCTATAATTGTATTACTAGGAAACACTAATACTTGTGTGTTTTGTAAACGTAAAAGAGTCCCTAGTAAGCCTCTTGTTAAGACTACCTTGTTGATTGATAGATGATCATGGTTTCTTGATCATGGACATTGGATGTTATTAATAACAAGATCATATCATTAGGAGAATGATGTGATGGACATTCACCCATAGTAAGCATAGCATAAGATCAAGTCGTTAAGTTTGGTTTGATACAAGCTTTCAAATATAGAGTAACCTAATCCTTCGACCATGAGATCGTGTTAATCACCATCACTGGATGAGTGCTTTGATGACATCAAATGCCGCTTCGTAACTGGGTAGTTATAAAGGTGGCATTAGGTATTCTGAAAGTATGTGTTGAAGCGCATGGATCAAGAATGGGATTTGTCCATCCAAGTGATGGATAGATATGCTTCGGGCCCTCTCGGTGGAATGTCATCTAATTAGCTTGCAAGCATGTGACTAGGTCACAAGGGATGCCATATCACGGAACGAGTAAAGAGTACTTATCGGTAACAAGGTAGAACTAGGTATGGAGATACCGATGATTGAGCCTAGGATAAGTAGAGTACCACGTGACAAAGGGAATCAGTGTCATATGTAAATGGTTCTATCAATCACGAAGTCATCATTGAATATGTGGGAGCCATTATGGATCTCTAGGTCCCACTGATGGTTATTGATCAGAGAGGTGTCTCGATCATGTCTGCATAGTTCGCGAACCGTAGGGTGACACACTTAAGGTTCGATGTTGTTTAGGTAGATATGGAATACGAGTTGGAGACCGAATGTTGTTCGGAGTCTCGGATTGGAACCAAGACATCACGAGGAGATCCAGAATTGTCCTAAGAATAAGATTCATATAATGGAGATCACTTTCTAGGTTTTGGAAAAAGTTCCGGAGTATTCATATAGAGCTTCTAGAAGGTTTTAGAAAGTTTCGGAAGGTTCTAAGGAGAATACTTGAAAACCAAGAAAGGAAGGGGAAATACTTGGGGGGAAGAAACCCCCCTCCCCTCATGTGCTCCAGCCCTAGGAGGTGGGGCCAAGGGGGGAAACCCTAGGCCGCCCTCCTCTATATAAGGAGGGGAGGCGCCACCCCTCCCCCTTCCACCCAAAACCCTAGCCGCCCCTCTCCTCCTTCTTCTTCCTGCTGGGGCTTAGGCAAAGCCCTAGATGATTCCTCCTCCACCACCACCACCACCACCACCACGCCTTTGTGCTGCTAGAATTCCGAGGAGATCTACTACCTTCGCTGCCTGCTGGAACAGGGAGAGGAAGGTCTACATCGACCCGTACGTGTGATCGAGTGCGGAAGCGCTGCCGAAACACGGCGCCGGAAGGATCGTTTACTCGATCTTGAGATCGGCAAGTGATCGACTACATCAACCACGAGATCCGATCTCGATCAAAGCTTTGGATCTACAAGGGTTAGTATAGATCTATCTCGTTGCACTTATCTCATAGATTAGATCTTGGCTTTTCCATAGATTAGATCTTGGTTTAATTTGTTCTTGCGGTAGAATTTTTTTGTTTTCCCTGCTACGAACCCTATAGTCTTCTCATTGGAAAGTGCACCTTCCTCTATACCAAGGTGTTCCTCATTATTATCAGAACATTGAGTTACTAGAGAACTTATTTTCCAGAGTACGGAGGTCTTCTATCAAAGCACCAAATGAATCATCTGACATGGCACATATTTCTGAAATGGGGGTAGAAGTCATTGCACAACATATCAAACCGCTTTGCAATGGGAGTATCTTCCATGCAGGCATATGTAAACCCTAATGAAGTTATGTTTTCTTTTTAGATTTTTCTCCACATATCGAGGATGTATAGTGAAGGAACCTCCTTCATTTTCTTGTGAGTGAGCACACTTAACACATGCCTACAGAGTATACCTCTAAACTCAAAGCGGCGGCATGAACATTTAACTTGAAACTCTTCATCATTAAGATATACATGATAAACAATATCTTTTCTCCATCCAATTTCTGCATTAATCAGGAC
This sequence comes from Avena insularis, assembly GCA_023614405.1. Lineage (NCBI taxonomy): Eukaryota > Viridiplantae > Streptophyta > Magnoliopsida > Poales > Poaceae > Avena > Avena insularis. The sequence goes on from CM042693.1 coordinate 439,659,305, forward strand.
ATCCTCATTTATTTCATATGTTTCTATTGCCCCTTCTTTTTGTATGAACTTCCGATCACAATACAACTTATGAGTTAGCTCTTCTTGAAACTCTTTGAAGTTGGAGTTCATATAGATTGACTGAAATTGCTTCTCGATGTCAAAGTGTGTGACACAAGGTATGGTCGAATTGAAAGAATTAAAATCAGCAACTTTCTCCTTCTCAACCTTGTCACGAAGAGCATTCTCACACTGGCCAACAAAATGCTTCAATGTTATTTTTTGCATTAACATAACCATCAAATAAGGCATTCATGCTCTCGCTGCATTGTGTAGTAGGCATACCTTCCCAAAAGGTGTCTTTCACAAATGTTGGAACCCAACAGTGACGATGGTCATAAAGCCCTTTAAGTCATTCATTACCACCAAGATTATACCTCTCGGTCGTACGCATCCAAGAAACTTCAAAATTTGTAACTGTTAATGAATCATAAATTGCATTGCCAATAGCAACCCTTATGTAATCATATTCTTGATATCCACCTAGCTTCTCGGTTATCTTTTTCATTATATGCCACAAGAACCATCTGAAGGGAATATGCCCAAGAGGCAATAATAAAGTGGTTATTATCTTATTCCATGTTTATGATAAATGTTTATTTTGCATGCTATAATTGTATTAATTGGAAACGTTAATACATGTGTGTTTAATAAACAAATAAAGAGTTCCTAGTTATGCCTCTCATATATACTAGCTCGTTGATTAACAAGATGATCAAGGTTTCCTGATCATGGACATTGGATGTTGTTAATAACGAGATCACAACATTGGTGGAATGATGTGATGAACATTCATCCGAAGTATAGCATTACGATCAAAGTCATTGTGTTTATATTGCTATAACATCATACGAAGTAATCCTAGTCCTTAGACCATGAGATCATGTCAATCACTAACACTAGAAGAGTATCTTGATAACATCAAACATCACACCATGACAGGGTGACTATAAAGGTGGGTTCAGTGCTACGAAGGTGTTATGTAGAGGCTCATGGATCAAGAGTGGGATTTGTCCATCCCGATGAAGGATAGATATACTCTGGGCCCTCTTGGTGATATCACATTGAGATAACTTGCAAGCAAGTGATGTGATCAGTAGAATGTTATATCACGGGATCGAGAAAAGAGTGCATGTCGGTAACAAGATCAAACTAGGTATAGGGATACCGATGATCGAATCTTGGACATGTAATATATCATGAGACAAAGGTATTTAGTTACGATGTTAAAGGTTCACATGATCACTAGAGTCATCGTTGAATGTGTGGGAGTCAGTACGGATCTCCAGGTCCCGCTGCTGATCGAAGAGGGAAACCGAAATTGTTTCGGGTGAAATTGCAGAAACTGGTCCTGCATGTGATATTTAAATGTTGCAGGGGGCTTTATGTGAATGTTTTTAAATTAAAGTAATGAACAAAATTCTGAATAAAATAAATAAATTAGTTTTATTTAATGAGAGCTTGCATTAAATTTGGTGGAAATTTAATGCATGTGAGTGGGAGTATGAGTGGAGGCATATTTATGCGAGTGGAGCATCCACCACATGAATGCTAGAAGAGGTTGGGGCAGCACTTTGGCCACCGGCCATGGGAGGGGCTGCCCCTATACCCTATAAATACCCCCTCTCCTCCTCTCACATCACACCTCCTCGTGAAGGATCTCTCTCCCCCTCTCTCCCCCAACGATACATGTTCCCGGTGGCTTTATCTGGAAAGGATTTCCTGCTTCCGCTGCATCGCTGGAGCGAGGACGCGGAGGTTGTCAGGGTACCAGATGTGTGTGTAATCACGGATGCATCGCTGCTTTGTGGTGCTGGACTTGCTGGTGCTGGACCTGATGGACTTGCTGGTGCTGGACTCGCTAGACTTCATCACGATCTTGAGATCGGCAAGAGTACGACTACATCAACCACGAAATCATTTTCGTTAACAATGCTTTGTTGGTCTACAAGGGTATGTTCTCTATGGACGTATATCCATCCATTTCTTGTATCTAGGTAGATAGATCTTGGTGTTTAATAGTTCCCATTGTAGGAATTTTTTTTGTTTTCTATGCTACGAATCCAACAGTGGTATCAAAGCCTGATCTATGCGTAGATGCTTTGCACGGGTAGTACACATATGAGTATGTGGGTTGTGATGATAATGTTATTGCATATTATATGTATTTTGGATATTGGTGGCATAGTAGGATGAAGCGGCTCGGACTAACTTTACATGTCCTCATACATGAGACCAGTTCCACGCTTGACATGCAACTAGTTTTGCATAAGTGGCTAGCGGATGTCTGTATCTCCTACTATAGTCAATATCTGATTTACCACGAGTTGCTAATAATTTAGTTATCATCATTGTGGTTCCATGTTCGTAGGTAAGACCAGTTCTATCTTCGAAAGCCCTAAACCACGTAACACTTGCAATGGACAAATTAGAAGCGTCTAGTTTAGATCGTTGCTGGGCTAGTGTCATGATATGGTAATATTGTAAGTTGATTTATAGTTGATACTCTTACAACACACCTAACGTGTAAGTTCTATATACCTTGGCTTTACACATAAAGGAATGATAAAGATCATACCACGATGCACATGATAGTGATCAAATGCAAAAACCATATCATTTCACTTTACACATATGATGTTTGCACCTTATATTATAAGATGATCCCTCATTTAGATATCAAGATAAAAATGTGTTCTTTCTTAAGTACACACCGGTTTATGTTTCGTCACTTCGAGGCATCACATGATGATCGGGTGTACTTGAATCCACTTTTGTATAATTTGTGTAAGACAGTTTTACACACGCGAGTACTAAGGTTCTTACTTGGCGAGCCTTGGACCAAAATGTTAAGCATGAGTCATATATTAGATATGATGCCCATATAGATGTTCGCCTTTGAAGCTACACCGACTCACGTGATGATCGGACTTGGTGTAGTGGATTTGGTTCATGTAATCACCAAAAAGACATGAGGGATGTCGTTTTTGAGTGGGAGTTTATTCGTAATTTGGATTAGTCGAACTTAATTTGTCATAAACTAAATCAAAGTAAATTTGCATAATTTGTTGTAGTCATTGGCATCTGTTTACTACCTTATGCTTAGTTTTAGTTGAGATCATAGAACTATAGAATTCTAGATATTTGCTTTATGAACTGATATCGTATTGTTTTAAGTGTCAATTTAAAATTTAGAAGTCAATTTAAAGTTTAAAGTGTTGGCCATGTATTGTTTTAACTCCATGAATTTTAATAAATAGTATTAAATCAAGAGTAATAATTCCAGCGTTAGTATCAAAAGTATCACATTTGCCTCCATGTTTCTTTATATTCAAAAGTTGTTTTAATATCAAGGTTATCTAGGAACTGAAAGAATTGTTTCAGAAACCATCATGTGTAAAACTTCCCCTCGCATTGCTCCCCCAAGCGGCGCCAGGGGCTCAACCCCATGCTGCCGCAGGTCTCCCTCATCCTGGCCTCCTCGGGTACTACCGCCATCGGCCTCCTCCGCGACGGTGGCGCCCCCCGCTCCCAAAGGTGGCCGGGAGATCCTGTGCTCGAGAGGTGGGTGACCAGCTTGTGGGGGCGACGACGGTCGGGCGAGGGGATGTCGGGCCGGCAGGCTCGGGAAGGGGTTGTCGTGGGGGCTGCTTGTCGGCTGCTGAAGTGTGGCGGTGGAGGCCGAGGTCATCCTCCGCACAAGACTATAGGGCGACCTCCGATCTGGACGCGGTGTGCAAGCAAGAGGTCGTTGGGGTGCACCACGAGGGATCCAGAGCGGCGACTCCTGGCAAGGCGGCGGCAGCATCCCCCTGCCGGGATGGCTGGCCATGAGGCGATGCGGGCAGTGGCGCCTGGATGCATTGGACCTCGGGATCCGGCGTCCATGGCCGGTGCTTTCGATCGGAGTGAGATCCGGTGGGATTTGGATCATGTTGCAGCCCTTACATGTGGTGGTTCTCGGGCGTAATTGTCGGGGCTGCAGTCGCGAGGATGTGCAACGGAGGAGATGGTGGAGGATGTGGTGGTTTGGCTAGATCCAGCTGGATCTTGAGCCGTGGGTTGCTAGTGGTCTGGCCTTTAGCATGATGCAGGTTGGCGAGTAACATCTAGGCTTGTCCTCAGCAGCTGGCCGACTGGCAGCTAGCCGAGGACGGTGATGGCGATGGCTACGGGTGTCGCTCCCTTCTAGAAGGCATCGCCGAGGTGATGTCCCGCCATCCCTGTTGAGGATGCTCTGGGAAATCCCTAGATCCATCGTGATCGGTTGATGGTGGCGCACTTGCGTCGTCTCCCTCTTGGGGGCATCGATTTGGAGCTCGCTCAGGCCAGAGGGACCAGTGGATGATTGTGGTGTTGGCGTTGCTAGTTGTGTGGCGACGATGACATCGGTGTGCGAACTAGAGTTGTGGCATGTCCTTCATCACCGACTGTTCGTGTGTATTTGGGATCCTGTACGGCGTGCTGTCGTGATGGTGAAGTCAGAGCTGCGGTCGTAGGGCGACATGTGGCAACGATGCCACTTGAAGGGCTATGCCGGTGCATGGATCTCCAACTGCTGAATGGATTTCATCAGTGCAAGGTGTGCAACTTTCTCCCATCAAGGTCTCCCTTGAAGTCAGAGCTGCCTCCTCCTCGATGTGATTGTGGTCACTGTTTGGCATCGGCCGACATGGTCTCTGACGTTATTTGCGGCAGGGGTCTCGTTGGTGGTTGTCGAAGGTGGAGTTGAGTCGCTGACTTGCGGAGGAGTGATGACGATGACGCTCGATGACGTCCCTCAATGATGGCATTTTTTCTCGATCTGTGTGGGTGGCCAGGTTGGCCGGGTTGCACGGTGTGGTCATGTTTCAAGGCGACACGTTGGTGCTTTCTACCTATTTTTTAACCGGTTCCCCTTTAATAAACCTGTCAATACTCTTCTACTTAAATAAAATGAGACGAACTGCCCGTTTTGTCACAAGATATGGACAGTTTCTATACTAAGATTGAAACACATGACCTAATCCTATAACAGCACTAGATCGTGTTGGCGCGCGTTGCCGCGCCCGTCCATTAGAAGTATAGATTGTTAGGAATTATAGAAAAATATTTAAATTTGAACTGAGAAGATTGATATTTTAAAAGTAATGTAAAATATTTATGTATAATTCAGAGTAAGTATTGCAAAGAAAGATGATATTAAATAGCAGAGAAATAATGCAATATAAAAAATAACAAGTAAATTCTGAAACGGAGTGTGGAAGTAACCAACGTTCACTATCATTAACATGAAAGGAAATTGAAAGCCAGATCATGATCTTATTACAGGCCAACTACAATTTCGGTTATGTCATATTGCTCCTTCTTTGATAATAGGTATATTATTTTCTCAATAAAATGAAAATAATTTATGTTAATTTTGAAATGAGGAACTCCCAGCCACTATATCAGTTGATGCATATAACTCTAAATGAGATTAATCAATAATATATAACATCTTTTTTTTTGAAATGTGCATGTAACAACGATTGTGCCGAAATTGATGCATATAGCTTCCTACCACATGTGGTTTCTTTGAAAAGAACAATGTGGTACCGGAAAGTAATAATCTTGATTAGTACTCCCTCCATCTCAAAATATATGTCGCAAGTTTATTAAAATTTGGATGTATCTAGTAAATAAATAGTGTCTAAATACATCTAAATTTAGACAACTTTATAACATCTATTTTGAGACGGATGGAATAGATTGAATAAGGAAGATACTCAAAATCCACATGTCCACTATTTCAGTATTGTTTAATAAAATATAGAACAAAGGAAGTGATGACGCAAAGCACTAATAGAATCTCTATTTGAACACTTGCCATTACACCGACCATCCATAGCTCCAGCTTAGTTCACCTACTTCAAAGCAAGGTATATCCATCTATTTACACGATAATATATGTATTTCCTGAAAGATACGCAGGCACATAATAAGAAAGTTAATCTCGTATGATTATACCCATACATTGGTCAGTACTCAAAGTGAAAAACGTTGATTGTTTATATAAAAAAGTAGATACACGTGTAGCACATATCTGAGGCAGCAACATACGTCTGATTCGCAAGTAACATAAGCAAGCTATATTGGCCGCCTTGTTCTATCTCTATCAATAAATATGTGTCTAATTGGCACGAAACCCCCGGAGCGCTGAATCATAATAGGAGGAGTTTGGCCAAAAGGAACTAACCACCTTGCGATCCCCAAGGGTAAAATTTCAGAGCTGTTATTTATGATCGGGCCACTTTTGTTAATGTCAAGTATGTAACTCTGATAATTCTAGAAATACTAACAACACAAGAAAAATAAAATTAGTACTGCAGATAATATAGATTAGTAACCTGGAGATTACCGATAGATGTGTGCAGGACTGCAGGAGGGACAACACCCGAATCTGAACAAACAGAGCAGAGGCGCAGCGCCATTCCCATCTCGTTAGCGCAACCGTCATAATCTCCACAAATCAAAGACAAAACCAAAATTCTAAACGGTAGTGCATGGATCTGCATCGTTATTTAACATCTGTTAGGAATGTTACCTCTTCACTATGCAGAGGTTCGCCACATTAGCCAATTAGGGAAGCCACAAAATTGAGTTCCTTGGAGGCCAACGAAAAACACGACATGATTCCAGCGGGAGTAGGATATGGATCAGGTTCCGTTTGAGGTGGTAGGAAAAAAAAGTGAAAGTATCCCGTCGTCGCAATCCATGCACCACCGCTGCTGAGTTCTGACACAATCCTCCTCTCTCTGGTCGGCCTCCCCTAGTGTTGCTGCTGACGCTGTAGGGAGAAGGAGACAACCCCGTGGGATAGAGAATACCATATGTAGGCGCATGAACTGAAGGAGATGTAGGTGCGCAAATTGTAACGTATCTCCACTGCCATTAATCGGTTGTAGCAACGGGTGCTTTACTCCTCGCTTGAACGCCAACGGATTAGCTCCAAATGCCCACGACACCGCAATGCTGTCCCCTCCAATGCCTGGTAGAATAACCACTCCTTGTCCCTTCGCATCGCCCTTGTGCATCTGTCGGTGAGCCCCTGATCGCTGTCGCCGTTCTTTCAATCGGTCAGGGCCATTCTGCTGAGCAAAACGACTTTGTTTTCCACGGTAATTAAGTTAACTGGATCGGTAAGTAAAGCTCTTTTTGTTATGTTTATCAGGGCAGGGTGCTACATGGGCTTTCGTTTTGTCTGAGACAGGGCCCAATCAACCACAAGACTTCAAATTTACGACGAGAGTAGCGTCCGCATAGGATATTTGGCCCAGCTCGCAGTGTATGTTGTCGAAACGGAGATCTGACGATCAGAAATGCTCCAAGCATGGAATCACACGGTCAAAAGTGCCCAGCACGTGAGAGGGCTGGGAGGTTGCTCAGTTATAATATCCTAAACTAGACCATGATAGCGCGCGTTGCCGCACCCGTCCTCTTATGCAAACAAAAATACCATGATGTATGTGCCATGGCATAATTTTCCAATTTATAACAGATCCACAAATACCATTATGAAACATCTCTCATCCATAATTTTTCTTGTATAAAACATCTCTGATCTCATTTAGCACATATGAAACACAGTCAGTAAAAGCAAACTTATCAGAACCTCAGGGCAACAATAATTCAAAAGCATACACCAGCAGCAAGAATTCAAATTAAAATCACAACTTAATACACTAAAGTAAATATGAACGACTTAAAACTAAAGTATCATGAAATCTGAACGACTTAGAACTAAAATACTATGATATCTGTGATAGGGCATAGTTTTTTAGTTTTAGCGGATCCACAAACAAAAAAGAATTGCTTTTCTTTTCATTTTTCTAGTATCACGAACTATGCCAAAACATGGCTAGATTCTAAACATCTCCTCTCATTTAGCACATATGAAACACAGTCAATGATTCAAAAAGAAAATTTAAAGAACCTCGGAGCAGCAAGAATTCAAAAGCATATGCCAACAGCAAGAATTCAAACACAATATTGCGACCATACAAACGCATGGTGGCCATCTGACTTTTCTACAACATTGATGTACCTTTAGTTTCTTCAATATCAGGTTTTTTAAACGTACTTATATTTCAAGGTAATATCAACATATCTCACCGACTTGAATTAAGTACCAACCAACAACCTTAACGCAGGTTTAATCCAAAGCGCTCATTAACACACAAGCAAATGAGACTTATGGTGGTGCTGCAACCGGTTTGCTACTCATGAATCTAGGAAGCTAAGGAAGAATAGGTTGCCAGTCCAGCTCTACACCCGAGAAAAAAAGGATATAGGCAGTTGTGATCGCCAGCCTCCAAAGTTGGAGGCAGATGCCACCAATAACCTTTGAGACGACGCCCTGACCATCAGAACACACTTATGTTCTATCATGATATGGTGGATGGTCCTGGTTTGGACTGAGGTAGGTCAGGTAGAAGCAAGAAATATGGATAATGTTTGATTAAACATAATAGCACCAAAATTAATGAAGGCAAATACACGTGAAATCAACCAAATAGCAATGCACCTATGTTCACAAGAGACCAAAAGAGTAAAAAAAAAAGACGTGATTTAGTATGATGGGCTAAGTTTCTTTACACACTATGCAAGGTAATGTCTTGATAAACAATAAACGTATAAAGAAACATTGTGTGCCTGCATTGTGTTCGTGGTATTTATCCTAACGTACATGCATATATGGATGCACATAACACAAAAAATACATCCCAAAGCAGCTTGTTCTTGGTGACTTTAAATATGCTCATACAGAACAAATCGATGGTACGTAGTAAATTCTAGATGGCGTCTGAACATGTAAATGAAATGTCATGAGAAAATTAATGGAGCAGCAAAAAATGATTATCACTACTCCTCGCAGAATCATGGCAAGTATACCTAGGGCATCCTAAATAATACTTAACATTACAGATTAGGATTTCAATATATTCGTGATGACTTGTCCCAATTTCAGTATTTCCCTTGTTCTTTAAAAGGGAAATGATCCTATGAACAAATGCCAAAAGCTAACCACTGGCTTGACACGTGATGCACGGCAATATACAACAGACATTATTCAGAAGCAAACGGAGACATGCAATACGAGCAGACCATGCCATCTGAATTCTTCTCAATGGATGTAAAGTCAATAGATTACTTTAAAGCATTATAATAGAGGCATTTCTTCCTTAGGAACAGAAAATTACACCCTCCAAGTTCCGGATGCACAACATACAGAAGGATGGAGTATGGTTTACCATACTGGAGTCAGAGCACATTGAGCCTCCTAAATAGAGAACCACAGTTGTTGGTCCTGCAAAAAGGTAGGCTCAAAAAGTACAACCAATATGCATAAGTCTCGCATATTTCTATGTCTTAATTATGTTATGTGTTAAGCTTACCACAAACTTGACAGTTGCATTAACAAGTTGCAGATGCATGCTACTCCACGGTCCACACGACCACCCACCATTAGGAGAAAATATTGATGCATGGGAACTATACCTCTGCCTGATCAGAGGAAGAGGATAACAGCTGCATCAACAGGTTGGTCCTGTCAGCATGCAAATGATTGTATTCGTCTGGGGTTAAAAAAATCGAACATGTTACACACAGTAGACAACAGCCATGGTAGTAGCCTAGTAGGACAATTTAACGAGAACAATAATGATATAAGAAAGATTAACTACAGGTGAGTAACAAGAGCTAAAATTGCATAACCGAGAGTACCTGTCAGAGCTGCTAGGGCTTAACTCGTCCCCTTTGGGGTCAATAACTAGGCTTTGACGACCGGGGGCATGCATTTTCACCGCTGTTCACCATTGACCAAATGAAAGTCACGAGGTGAGGTGAGGCACTGCACAACGCAGGCACAACTAGGGTCACAGACATTTACCCGGTGTGGGGACATGTCACAGGCTAGACGTGCACGAGGGGTCACGCGCGGTGACACAGCGGGCGCTTGCCTGGCACATTAACAAGAGTATATTAAAAATACGGACAGTTTGGAAAGGGTATTGTACAGCGTCGAATACGGGTGAACGTTCCGCGTATGTATAATGTACGTGGTCAGCGGGGCGGTCAGCGGTCTCTAGGTTGCACAGAGAGATGGAGTACGATGGGCAGAGGAGGTCGTCAGGCAGGGGTAGGAAGAGACGTGAGACGTGAGCGGTGGGCCCACGTGTAAGGGGTTTGACTTACGGTGCTTTCCTTCTCCCTTTTTTCTTGGTGATTTTTTTGCGTTTTCTTCCTTAGAAACGAAGCCAACACTCTCCTTATTTTACTGTGTGTGTACGTTAATTTTGTTTACCGCATGGGTGTGTGTGAGTTACAAAACGGGCACCTGGGCTACAGAAGTCTGTGGCCATTGCTACCATCGTGGCATGGCGAGATATGCTAAGGAAGTTTGGCGTATAAAATTCGTATAGAGTAACACGCGATTCTCGATCAGGATTCAAAGCGTTATAGTTATACTATACTGCTGCTGCAGCATATATATCTCCATCAATTCATGGACCGACAAATCGACCGTAAATAATCATTGATGCAAATCTCGACCTATCTTCGAAGATCTTGCGAAACACTGCCTGGATTTATCCATTTATTGCGTCGTCCCATTCATTTCTCTTCGTATCAAGATTTTCTTACTAGTGAAGTTTGACATTGACTTGTCGTCTGAAGGAAGATATTCCAGCAGATCAGACGATGAAGCATCCTGGGGCGCTTGTCGGAAGTGTTTGAGTTTTAGAAAAGATTTGCGTCTTCGCTAAACCATACCTTGGCCATAGCCCATACATTTTCACCCATCCGATGCCACAAGTAGAAAGGGTTCAAGTACATTATGGTCATCTTTCCCAGATCTTGTCCGTGCTCACGTTGACCGATGGTTTATCTAAGTGAGCAGGGTGGAGCCAGGATTTGTGTATAGGGGGTGAGGCACCAACGGAGCAGAAAAAGAGTTTGTTGTTCAAATAACCTACCAAGTTTCTTTTTGTCCTAAATGACCTCCAAGATCGTAAACGAGTCTACCATGCCACATGCATAAGTTTAATATCAGAAATTTCTAAAGGATTATAGATAATTTATTTTGGTTTTTTCACTACGCTTATATACCGAGCTTGAACGAATGGTTGCTGATCTCCTAAGCTAGTAGGTTTAATAGTTGTATACACTAGATCATGTAGGCGCGCGTTGCCGCGCCAGTCTATTAGGAATATATAATGTTAAAAATGATATAAATCTATTTAGAGTCATGTTAATAACTATTATGAGGTACACCAAAAATTTGCCAAGTCACCATCTTCAGGCGTTAGAGCTCCCCTTTTAGGGGGTGTGAACTGCAACAAGAGTATGATAAAAAAACTGCAACAAGAGCAAAATGTCTTTAGTTTTGTCAATGGTTCAGTTCAGATCCAATCCACAGAAATACTAAGAGAATGCATGAAATTACCAACAAGGATAGATCAGTGCAAAATTATTGAAATGGTAATGGTTCATGATAAAATCTCCATTTGTTTCTTTACATGAGATACCACCACCTCAAAATGAAGAAGATCCAATTTTAATCAACTTCTCTCGCATCCTTACCATCTACTGGTCTTCCATGTAGTGCAAATAATCTTGGCAAAATGAATGAAGTGAAATACATAAAGAACACTGAGTAAAATAAAAAATTACTCTCTTGTAAGTGTACTTGCTGCTCCACGTGCTGCAGGAGCATCTCCAGTTCAGTATTCTTTGTAGGAATTTCAGTCGTGTAAGTGTACTTGTTGCTCCATGTACTACAGGGGCACACACGATGCCAAGCTATCACCCTTTTATCTCCCAATCCTGAGCACCATAGCTGTGAGGGAAGCCATAGCCGATGCGCGAACAGAGGATGGGGATGAAGCGGCGATCAGACTTAGGGTTGACATTGGGGGAAGTGGGTCACAGGAAGGGGAGGTGGATATGCATCTCTCGTATCCCTTGTTGATCCATAGGGTCAAGAGCACGTTGAGGGGAGAGGCCAGGCGCGCTGGCGGAACATCCTCTCCAGTCCCATGTCGTCGACTTTCACAGGCATCATGGCCTAGGAGAGAGAGTAGGCGGCGGCATCCTAATCGAGACACGATCCGCCGTCGTTGTCTCTGATAGGGTTAGGTAGTACGGAAGGGGAAGGGGAGGGTGGTGTGGCGTGGGAACGAAGAGCTCGGGAATTTCCTGATGATATGAGTGGGCTCAGTGCACAAGCCGAACTAACAAGAGTGGGCTGCTATAACAGTTTTGGCCCAATTCACCAGAGAACGCCAATTTGATGTATTTGTTTCTTTACATGAGATACCACCTCAAAATGAAGAAGATCTAATTTTAATCAACTTCTCTCGCATCCTTACCATCTACTGGTCTTCCATGTAGTGCAAATAATCTTGGCAAAATGAATAAAGTGAAATACATAAAGAACACTGAGTAAAATAAAAATTTACTCTCTTGTAAGTGTACTTGCTGCTCCACGTGCTGCAGGAGCATCTCCAGTTCAGTATTCTTTGTAGGAATTTCAGTCGTGTAAGTGTACTTGTTGCTCCATGTACTACAGGGGCAGACACGATGCCAAGCTATCACCCTTTTATCTCCCAATCCTGAGCACCATAGTTGTGAGGGAAGCCATAGCCGATGCGCGAACACAGGATAGGGATGAAGCGGTGATCAGACTTAGGGTTGACATTGGGGGAAGTGGGTCACAGGAAGGGGAGGTGGATATGCATCTCTCGTATCCCTTGTTGATCCATAGGGTCAAGAGCACGTCGAGGGGAGAGGCCAGGCGCGCTGGCGGAACATCCTCTCTAGTCCCATGTCGTCGACTTTCACAGGCATCATGGCCTAGGAGAGAGAGTAGGCGGCGGCATCCTAATCGAGACACGATCCGCCGTCGCTGTCTCTGATAGGGTTAGGTAGTACGGGAGGGGAAGGGGAGGGTGGTGTGGCGTGGGAACGAAGAGCTCGGGAATTTCCTGATGATATGAGTAGGCTCAGTGCACAAGCCGAACTAACAAGAGTGGGCTGCTACAACAGTTTTGGCCCAATTCACCCGAGAATGCCAATTTGATGTATAGAGATCCATCCCCTAGGGATAATTGGGCCAATTCGGGAGCATAAGTAACACAAGTAAATCGGACGGCTAAAACTGGTTTCATGCGATGATCGGACGATAAAAAACATACAGGTCGTGAGGGAGCTCCCTTTTGTCCCAGTTATAATATCCCTAATAAGGCCACCTAGGGCCAGGCAGAGGGCGCTCGCCCTGGGCCCTGGTCCAAGACTTGTTTGCTACCCACATTAGTCCTCTACTCTTTAGGTCCAATAATGTAAAATAATTTTAGAAAATATAGACGATTCAAGCTGTTGTCTATCATGTTTCTATCTTGACTCCTCTTTTCCCTAAAAAATACATTTGTGAATGCTCTTTCTCGATGCCAGTTTTTTAACCTTTCTAAATGTGCAAAACAAGACTGGTTATCATGTGCTTTTACAAGATTGTGAGTATTCATTAGTGGAGAATAACGATCCAACCACGTAAATATACCATTCTGCAAGCAACTCTCTTCCGAATTTCCAACATTTTTATTTATCTCCATCGTACATGTTTGTGAGACTATTCCATCCTCTTATTAATTTGGTGACAAGTATGTCTACTCTTTTACTCATTTTTGCACACGCATATGAATTGTTACTCCCATTTTTTTTTTGATTAATTATAGCAGTACATATGTATATGCACATTGTTGAAAATATAAGCAATAATTCATATGATTTAATCCGAATAATAAACTGATTAAACATGATCATACAGACAGTACCAAAACTAATCATGCAGATCAACATAGTAGATAAACAGATTATATCTAAATAAGATAAACTTATCATATCTACACCAAACGCTAGAATAAAAAACTCTAGCAGAATCTGGAATAGAAAGATTACGTACGGTACAGCGGCGGCAGCAGCAGCCGAGGCGTTGGTAGCAGCGGTAGCCGCAGCGGTGGTAGCAGCGTCGTCGACCATGTCGTCAATGTAGAGGCTGCTGATGTCCGGGAAGAACTCCTTGTCGGGGAAGGAGTCGTCTGTGATGGCGTCAGTAGTCACGCGGAAGTGCTCCCCAAAAACCTGATCGCCCCTCACCAGTACAGGTTCACAAGAAGGCGGGGTTCCGAAGGCCTACTGTCCCGATCTGTGGTGCACGCCGCAAGCCGAGATGGGGAAGACTGAAGGAAATATGCCCTGAGAGGCAATAATAAAGTTGTTATTATATATTCCTTATACATGATAGATGTTTATTTTACATGCTAGAATTGTATTGATTCGAAAACATCAATACATGTGTGTTTAATAAACAAAAAGGGTTCCTAGTCATGCCTCTCTTATAGACTAGCTTGTTGATTAACAAGATGATCAAGGTTTCCTGATCATGGATATTGGATGTTGTTAATAACAAGGTCACACCATTGGTGGAATGATGTGATGAACATTCATCCAAAGTATAGCATTACGATCAAGTCATTATGTTTATATTGCTATAACATCATACGAAGTAATCTTTTATCCTTAGACCATGAGATCATGTTAATTGCTGACACCGGAAGAGTATCTTGATAACATCAAACATCACACCGTAACAGGGTGACTATAAAGATGGGTTCAGTACTACGAAGGTGTTATGTTGAGGCTCATGGATCAAGAGTGGAATTTGTCAATCCAGATGACGGATAGATATACTCTGGGCCCTCTCGGTGATATCACATTAGGATAGCTTGCAAGCAAGTGATGTGATCACTAGAACGTTATATCACGGGAACGAGAAAAGAGTGCATGTCGGTAACGAGATCAAACTAGGTATGGAGATACCGATGATCGAATCTCGGACATGTAATATATCGAGAGACAAAGGGATTTAGTTACAAGCGTTAAAGGTTCTCACGATCACAGAAGTCATCGTTGAATGTGTAGGAGTTAGTACGGATCTCCAGGTCCCGCTGCTGATTATTGATCGGAGAAGGGTCTCGATCATGTCTGCATTATTCGCGAACCGTAGGGTGGCACACTTAAGAGTTACCGGACACCATTTTGGAGCACATATATTTCAGACGAAAGAATTGCAAAGTGCAGGAATTGTTTCAATAGAAACTGAAAATTGTTTCGGGTGAAATTGCAGAAGGTGGTTCTACATGTGATATTGAAATATTGCGGGGCTATATGTGAATGTTTGTTAATTAAAGTAATTAACAAAATTCTGAATAAATTTAATAAAAAGAGTTTTATTAAATGAGAGAGCATTAAATTTGGAGAAATTTAATGAATTTAAAGTGGAGACTTTAAAAGGGAATGTGAAGAAGCATTTTAATGTGGAGGGGTTACCACCACATGAATGGGGGAGGTGACAGGTCACCCCCCATGCGCCGGCCATGGAGAGAGGGGGCACCACCCCTCCTCCTATAAAAGGCCACCCATTCCCTCCTTCATCCTCACACCTCCTTGTGAAGGATCTCTCTACCCCTCTAGAATTATTCCCCCATGGTCTCGGATTAGCGAGATACATGTTTCCGGTGGCATTTCGTCTGGAAGGAGTTGCTGCTTCCGCTGGATCTCTAAAGCGAGGAGGTGGAGGTTGTCCGGTGGCTTGAACGTGTGTGCGAGTGCGGATGCGCTGCTGAGTTGCGGCGCTCGGACTTCCTCACGATCTTGAGATCGGCAAGTGTACGACTACATCAACCACGAGTTCCTACTCGTTAACAAAGCTCGTTGTCTATGAGGGTAAGTTCTCGTTGATGTATGTCCACCCGTTGCTTTGTACCTAGTAGATAGATCTTAGCGTGTAGTTCACACCGTAGGAATTTTTTTGTTTTCTATGCTGCGGACCCAACAAAGACGAAAGCGGCAACGCAATAGACTGGAAGGAAACGCGTGTGATAAGAGGTGCCGATTAGGTTTAGCGCAGACGCTTATATAGCGCAGGTCAGGGGAGATCGCGGGACTCAGCCCACGTCCGAGTCGGTAACAACCCACGTCCCATAAAGACTGGAAACGGCTAACTAATTAATGCGTCCGTTAATGACTCGTAATTAATCCACGATTAATTTTCCCAACCAGCAAAAATAAAGCTCGGCTCGACGAGATTCCCGCAACCCGCGGCGCGCACGTTGCATCGTGACGAGGCGAGGCGTGGCGAGGCGAGGCGGGCGGCATCATAGGAGGAGTGCGCGAGAGCTGCTCTTCTTCTCACATCTTAGTGAGTGGTAAAACAACCTAGTATATAAGGAGGTGTAACTTCCACTCAACTAGCAATGTGGGACTAAAATTTGACACCACTAGCACATCCATATGCTGCCATGCACAAATAAGCAAAGAGAATTTCAAAATTTGTATAATGGGCCAATGGCCCAATACTCATCAAATTCCAACAATCCACCGCAAAGTCTTATTGGCACATCACCTCACTTCTATTCCAGAATATTGTTCTATATACTGGTGTGTAGTGGAGACTGTTAAGTTGAACTTCCATGTTAAACTTCATGCCACACTAGCTAGCAACTTGAATAGCGAACTATGCCTTGAACTATAAGTTTTGTGCACACTACCTAGTTTCACACAAAATCTAGACCGGTACAGGGCTGCCGCAGGGCTTCCCCGCGGATTGGAGCTTATGCGTCATACTCCAGGGCCTTTCATGAGTTTATTAGAGAGCACCCAACTCTCACGGACTGCGACATTTAACAATCAGACTCATATAGGTGTGTTCCTCTATAGATGTTCCGCAGGACAACATCTCTGCTTAGAAAAGCCACTTAGAACACATTAAGCTAAATATCAACCCGCCATGTAGAATAAGAGAGTATTGCATCTTTATAGAGATGTAAATATAATATGGGCATACTCTCCTCTTAGCTGATCAACAGCTTGTCTCCTAGCTCTAATTCACGGAATCTCCGATCACATAGAGTGGGTTACCACTGCGAAAAACTCATTGTGTGGGTCTCAAACCCATCTTCCTCGATGCATTATCTATCACATTACGTGATAAGCCCTTTGTGAAGGGATCTGCCAAGTTCTTAGATGTTTGGATATAATCCAACACAATAACTCAGGAGTTTCTTAGTTTCCTGACAGATTTCAATCTCCTCTTCACATGCCTTGATGACTTCATATTATCCTTAGAACTGTTTACTTTGACAATCATAGTTTGATTATCACAGTTCATCAGGATGGCGGGTATTGGTTTTTCAACCACATGTAAGTCCATCAAAATCTCACGAAGCCACTTTGCTTCAACAGTAGCTATGTCTAATGCTATGAGTTTTGCTTCCATAGTTGACCTCGTTAAGATGGTCTGTTTGCAAAACTTCCAGGAAACAGCGCCACCACCAAGTGTAAACAGATAACCACTTGTGGCATTAATCTCATCAGCATCAGATATCCAGTTTGAATCACTATAACCCTCTAGTACTCGAGGATACCCAGTATAGTGAATACCATAACTCGCTGTCGTGGTGGTGTCACGGCAGATGCCATGGATAGGCTAAAGGTGGGGCCAATATGCACTAGAGGAATCCAGGGAGGGATAGTGTGGTGATTCCACACACAGATGCTTTGTATTCGCTAGGTTCACAAGGTTTACAATGCTCCTTGAGCTGTATTGGGGAGAGGAGGAAGAAGGATCTCTCTTACTCTCACCACTACCTTTCTCCCAGGAACCAACTACTCAAATGCCAACCCTTTCTACAGAGGCCCTAGCGCTCCTTATAAAGGGGAGGCTAGGTCTTCAATTAAGGCATACGTGGAGGTATATTCCTGGGAATATGCCTCTTCCCCAAATAGCAAACCGACCGGATCTCTTTTCGCCATCGTAAGCCATGTAGAGGCTACGCAAGCCTCTGCGGCGCCAGCGTCATCCAACACAGGGCGCGTCACCCTTGTCGGCCAAGCCTCCGCGGTCCTTCTCTCTGTCCGCTTCACTCATGCTCTAGCGTACAGTGACCACCTTTTGACCAGCGAGATACCTTCCTTCTCTTGCAAGCCTGATATAACCCGGATCATGCCTGGTTAATCCGGCCACACGGGTACCTGCATACAAGCTACATAAATCCTGCTGGCATACGACATACATCGGCCGGGACTCAGTTAGGTGGACATCCTCTGGTCCGGGTTACTCCGTAAGTCGGCCAGCCTTGAGGTGACTCGGCCAGCATTTGCTTTGACCTTGCCGTACCTCGGCTCACTCGGCCTTTATACCTTGGCGTGATCCTACTCGAGGGTATCCCCCAACATTAGTCCCCGAAGCTGGTGCGGTCTTAGCAGCTCCAGCTGCTAAGGCCACGACAGGTTCAATTTACCGAGCCTTTTGCTCCCTTTTTTGATTTACCTCATATCCCGGATTTCATTGGCTAGCTTTCCCTTGGCACATTCCGAGTTTTCACTCGCTGGCCGGGTTACCCTTTAGTTTTCCGGGTTATCCTTCCTTCTCTCGTACGCTTCCCCACATGGAGGGTAATCATTATCTTGCCTCATTTTATGGGCCTGCGCCAGATACTGCACTTAATGTCAGGTGTTACTGTTGCATACGTCACGTCGCTTCTGTCTCCTTGTTAACTGTATCACCACGTTGCGTCGTGGGATCCCCTGCGCCCTGTGGCCCTTCCTGTGGCTTGCCTGTGATTGGCTGACCCGGCAGATACACGGCCACACTGTGTGGCCCCGATGCGCAACACGATCCCACTACCCCGCTGAGGCGTGGTTAAACAGGGGAGGGGCGCGTCCCTTGGCCATTTTCCACTTCTCGCGCCCCTTCACCTCTCTGCCCTTTCTTCTTCCTAGCAACAGCGACGCCGCTGCCGCATCTGCTCAGCAGCGCCGCCGCTGCACCGTGCCTTTTCGCACCCGCATCGCTGCCGCTCCCGCGCAGCTCCACCGCCACGGGTCCACGCCAGTCCAAGGCTCTGCCCCCCACCTCCGATAGGGCCGGTGAGGACAGCGATCTAGACATGACTGAAGAGGATCTCACCATTGCAGAAGAGGAGATGGAGGAGGGGGCAGAAAACGCAGAGCGTGGCGCCTGGGCTGGTTCCTGGGTGTGCCAGGACGACCTAGACTGGCTCTACCGCACTCACCGCATCCCCGAGGGCGTGATTGCCCGCCTCGCCTCCGAGGAGCTCGCTCCCTCACCCAATCCGGGTGAGTTCGTCGTGTTCCTCTCCCATTTCCAGCACGGTTTCGGCCTCCCCGTCAGTGACCTCTTCCACGATTTCCTCAACATTTATGACCTCCAACCCCAACATCTTTCGGCGAACGCCATTACTTCCCTTTCTTCATTCGCCTCCACCGTAGAAGGGTATGTCGGTTTGTGGCCTACCAAAGAGCTCTGGATCCGGTTCTTCGGTCTACGAAGGAACGTGATTCCGAATAAACTGCTTGACCCGGAGGACAAACATCTGACACAATTCGGTGCAGCCTCTATTTGTCCCCGGAAGCAATCCGTCTTTCCCCGGGTTACGGGGCTTGATTCCTGCAAGGTCTAGGCCCGAACTTTCTTCTATGTCAGAAATGGCACGGATGGAGATCTGATCCGGCTGCGCCCCTATGCTCCGGGTCCTCCTAATCCGGATTTATGGGACCGGGTTTCCAAGAAACCCACCGCCTTGGCGAATCAAGTCAACAAGCGGTTCAAGGAGTTGAAGGATTTGGGGCTACGCAACGAGGACGTGATGATCACTTTCGTCCGCAGCCGGATCTCCCCCCTCCAGAAGCGCACACACAAGCTTTGCTATATGAGTTGGCGACTTGACCCCAACCGGACTTCTTCCTTTGAGCTGAACAACACAGAGATATTCCGCCGGGTCAAGGCCCTTTTTACTACTGACAAGGAGTTCTCCGCTGATTGGGAGTGGGGATTGGAGCATTATTACTAGGACAAGCCTCCTCCTATGGTAAATCTCGTGATTCAATCTTTTTCTGAGTTATATTCTATGTCGGAGTATGTTGTTTATCTGATCCTTTTGTATTTCCTTCTTAGTTGTTTCTTCAGAAAACCCTCGAAGATGGCACCGAGCCTTTGCTCAAATGGGAAAAGGATCGACTTGTCTTGGACGAGGAGGAGCCGGATCAGGAGATGTTCCTGCCGTTCCTCGATGCGACCAAGCGACCCACTGGTAACTTCTCTTCCTTAAGAGACTGGCTTGATGATGAAGATGATTCCGACGTTGAGGTGATGGAAGCATTTGACGCTGTACCCATTTCTTACGCCTTTGCGGCTTCAGCTAACCCGGCTAGGAAGATCCACAAAGATCCTCCTCTCGCCACGGGTGAGCCTGTCCCAGCCGCGTCAAAGAAACGGGCGGCTGCTTCTGCTGCTTCTTTCGGACCTTGTAAACCAACCAAGAGGCGAAAGAAGTCCACAGACAAAGCTGCCACCAAGCCTCCGACTAAGGCCACGACTCGGAGAGCTCGGAAGCCCAAGGAGCCATTGACTTCTGATGAGTAAGTCACCTTCTTCTTCGTCCAATTCTCTGCTTCGTGCTTTGCTATTCACATGCTTTTCCTTTGTTATAACTTATTATTCATCGTTTGATTCGACAGGGCTATGGTGGAGGTTCCTCAGAGCGGCTCGAGCATCTCCTCATCCTTCCGGCACAGCCCATCTCCCCCTTATGGCGACGATACACGCCCGCTGAGCCCCATTCAGGAGGGTTTAGCGGCTGCTCTGGGTTCTAGCCCACCTCGTCCAGAGGAGGGCAACCTCGGAGCAGGGGGAAGTGGCACGGCCGAGGTAGCGGATACTCCTAGCTCCTCATTGGCTCAGCCGCAATCCTCCACATCTGAGGTACCACCAGCAGCACCACTGCCAACACCATCATCAGCACCAACAGCAGCACCAGCAGCAAAACAAGCACCAGCACCACCTCCCTCTGCCTCGTCCGATTCTTCCAAGACTCGGCGAGAGGGCCCAGTTAGCACCAAGGCTGCTCCCAAGTCCAGACCCGCAACTCAAACCTCAACCTCTCAGCAGTAGCCCAAGGCCAAGAAAAGTTCTGACGCCGCCAGGGCAGCATCCATCGAAGCTGGACAGCGCACGCTCGTGTCCATGCTTCCGAAGAAAACTCCACCGAAGAAAGGTGTCTCCCACGGGTCAGCTAGCACGGAACTTACATTGCACACCAGCCCTGCTGCTGCCCAAGTTGAAAGGAGGGAGGCCCACGCCAAGGGTTTGATCGCACCCCACATGCTTAGTGGAGAGCGCTATCCCTCGGCTCTAATCGAATATGTCAATAACTGGAATAACACGGAGTTCGTCAATCCCAACGACGATCCTCCAGAGAAATTTGGGCCCGCAGAGTTTAGCGCACAAATGAACACAGCAGCCAAGGCTATCAACCTTGCCAGCTGGATGATGGAGGTACGCTACTTTGTCTTTTCTTTAGCATGCACAAGTGCTTAGAGACATAACCATTAGTCCCCGAGCCTCCGGGGGAGTAATTTGTTACTCGATCAGATGCTCCTTGGAGAACTAGCGTAGCTCCTTAGTAACTTCGGATATGCGCACACCTAGAGCCGGTTTAAGTTCCACTTGGCCCGGATTTTGTACACTTCGAATATGCACACACCTAGAGCCAGGTTAAGTTCCACTTGGCCCGGATTTTGTACACTTCGAATATGCACACACCTAGAGCCGGGTTAAGTTCCACTTGGCCCGGATTTTGTACACTTCGAATATGCACACACCTAGAGCCGGGTTAAGTTCCACTTGGCCTGGATTTTGTACACTTCGAATATGCACACACCTAGAGCCGGGTTAAATTCCACTTGGCCTAGATTTTGTACACTTCGAATATGCACACACCTAGAGCCGGGTTAAGTTCCACTTGGCCCGGATTTTGTACACTTCGAATATGCACACACCTAGAGTCGGGTTAAGTTCCACTTGGCCCAGATTTTGTACACTTCAAATAAGCACACCCCTAGATCCGGGTTAAGTTCCACTTGGCTCGGATTTTGTACACTTCGAATATGCACACAATTAAGTCAACTTTGCTTTTCTCAGGTTACCACCAATCGTCGGAGTGCTGAGTTTCAGCGCCTCTTGGACACACACAAGGGGCTGCGCTCGAAACATTCTGTACTTCTTGCTGAGTTCGACAAAAGGGGTAAGCTTTCTCCTTGCCTTTTTTTCCCATCTTTCTTTGTCTTTCCCTGCCGGATTAATTTGTCATTCGGATTGCGCAGCCGGAGTGGAGGCCGAAAACACCATCATGAGGAAGAACTTGGAGCAGATAAAAGGTAAGTCAGTTTTGATTAATCTTCTTCTGCGCTCTCTCTCCTTTTCTTCTTGGCTCGGCAGATATTTATGCCTCGGCTCTGCCGGGTCAACAAACCGTTGCAGCATCCCTTGAAGATAGTGTGCCCGTTCCTGATATGATGCTGCATTTTCTCGAACAAGCAGGGTAACACCAGGCCAAACTTAAGAAGAAGGATGATGA
This sequence comes from Avena insularis, assembly GCA_023614405.1. Taxonomy (NCBI): domain Eukaryota; kingdom Viridiplantae; phylum Streptophyta; class Magnoliopsida; order Poales; family Poaceae; genus Avena; species Avena insularis. Next base: position 439,681,858 of record CM042693.1, read on the forward strand.
GCTTGCCAAACTCCGAGCCAAAGATGATGAAATTGCCAAGCTTAAAGCTGAGATGAAAAAACTCAAAGAGCTCCACAAAACTGAAATGGACAAGCCTGGCCAAGACTTCACCGAGGAGCGGGAACGTCTTAACCTCCAACTCACCAAGTATTAGGAATTGCTGAAGGAGGCCGATGTCAAGCTAGACTCGGCTAATGCTGAACTCGAGCAGCTCCGGACGAGACATGATAACTACACCAAGGAGCTGACTCGGATCCATAACCATATTTCCCGTAGGTTCTTTTCCTTCAGCAGACATGCATTTCTCCGGGTTACACTCCCTTACCTATTTCACTTGTCTTGTGTCTAGGCAAATTCCCCGAGGGCGATGCCATTGCATCTACTGTCGTTGCCAAATTCCGCAAGCAGAGGGGTACTCCAACTGGTCCTGGCGCTGACCCCATTCCTTTTGACCTAGAGGATCTGATAGTCAGCCTATCCTCCCGAGTTGAAATTATGAAGAACTATGGCGTGGGCCTGCTGAATTCAGCCGTCTAGATCTTCCGTGCCCTTTGGCCTGGTGAGGATGTTCCGGAGGGATCCACTGCCCTCATCAACAAGCTAATGGATTGCGAGACTCAGGTCGACCTTTGGAGGGAATCCGCCGCTCGCGCTGGAGCTGATATTGTCCTCCACTTCATTCTCACGTGGTATGAAAAGCTAAATCTGAATCTTCTCGAGCGCTTGCGCACCGGATCAAGGTGGTCAAATGACCCGGATTGGGTAGCTCGGCGTAAAGCTTGTGCCCACAACCTCATCCAGTTCACTCCTGTCCATCAATGGAATGAAGGACCAATTTTCCTTGACGCTATTGACGACGAATATGTTAAAGATGGTTCGGGCAACGATGAAGAGGACGAAGCCTCGGATGTCGAAGAAGATGAAGATGATAATGAGGTTGAGGCCGGAGTTCCACCTGCTGGCGTCGAGTTACCTCCTCCTGCCGCTGCTCCTTGATCATCAACAATCACTTTAAATTTTATCAGATCCCCGGTATGCCGGGTGCAGATGTATTAATCACACTGAATGTGTTTTGCTACTAAATTGTTCACACCGGATTAACTTGGGCGTAGTCCCCGAGTTTCATTTTCTTGTTCCTTCAATTTCATGGCTCGGCTCGTGTCTACCTTGATTCGGCTTTGTGACTTACGAGACCGAGTTTCAAAAATTGACTTAACAGTACTTGGAATTAGCTCAAAATAATTCAGCATAGTAAAGGTAAAATTAACATGGGGTTAGTCCTAACAGTAAATATCGGCTTAATTACGTTCCTTTCCTTAGTCGTTTTTCGTGTGCTACGCATTTCCAAACTTGTTCTCTTGATTGCCATGAAGCCAATTCTTGTTGGACAGCAACAAGTCGAAGAGTTGGGTTTTTGGTGCTCACACACTACTAATCCGGCTTAGGTAGAAGTAACTTAAGCTAGCCGACATATAAATAAATAAATAACACAAAGGACAACAAATATTACTAAGGCAGTCCCCGAGTTACTGCTCGAGGTGACAAGATTTCATTGATAAGCTTATTGCCGGCATATATACCGACATATGAGAAATTCGGATACATACACTTCTCAGCTAGGTGTAGAAGGGACGAAGTATATCTACATTCCATGGACGCTTAGATTCCTCGCCAGACCTGTCCGCCTTGTTCTTCTCCTGTGGTTTTGCATCGATGAGATAATAAGAGTCATTGTGCAATGCTTTGCTCACAATGAATGGCCCTTCCCATGGGGGGATAACTTATGCATGCCAGCAGTACGTTGTACCAACCGGAGTACCAGATCACCTTCCCGGAAGACCCGGGGGTTAACGTTCCGGCTATGATAGCGTCAGAGATTTTGCTGATATATGGCGGATCTGGACAATGCCAATTCTCTCGCTTCTTCCAGCAGATCAACATCATTTTGCCGGGCTTCTCGCACTTTGGCTTCTGTGTATTGGGTGACCCTCGGCGAATCATGCTCTATGTCGGCTGATAATACAGCTTCTGCCCCATATACTAGAAAGAATGGCGTATAGCCCGTTGATCGATTCAGAGTTCTTAAACTCCATAGTACCGCTAGTATTTCTTCTATCCAGCTCCCCACTGATCTTTGCAGCGGCTCAATGAGTCGGGGTTTTATCCTGGATAATACTAATCCGTTGGATCTCTCCACTTGTACGTTCGATGCGGGGTGGGCTACCGAGGCAACGTCCAGCCGGATCTTCTTATCTGGGTAGAATCGTGCAAATGCTCCTTTAGCAAAATTGGTGCCATTATCTGTTATGATACTGTGAGGATAGCCATATCTCAGAATGATATCTTTGAGGAATGTCACGGCCGTAGGTCCATCACATTTTCTTATCGGCTTCACCTCAATCCACTTTGTAAATTTGTCAACCATAACCAAGATATGGGTCATATTTCCTCTTGCTGGTTTAAACGGGCCAACCATATCCAAACACCATACGGCAAATGGCCAGGTAATTGGTATGGTTTGAGCTCCGACATTGGCATGTGCATCTTGGTAGCATACCTTTGACAACCATTGCACTTCCTTACTAGATCCTCTGCTTGCTCTAAGGCACTTGGCCAGTAAAATCCATGCCGGAAAACTTTTGCTACCAAGGCTCTGGATGAGGCGTGATGCCCACATTCCCCTTGATGTATATCTCGAAGGATGTCAAGCCCTTCTTCTGGGTCAACACACCGTTGCAGGACATTTGTGACACTCCTCTTGTATAATTCGGCATTGATAATCGTGTATGCCTTTGCGCGCCTCTGAATTTGCCTGGAAAGCACCTCAACACTGGGCAAAGTTCCATCCTTCAGGAATTGAAATATGGGCAGTGCCCAAGCTAGTATAGATCGCACCAGAAACACATCCTCATCAATTTCCATTTGATCCACCGACATAACCTCGGCCGGATCGCGCTGTACAGTCCCCGGGTTCTGCGTAGCAGTCCCCGGGTTTCCTGAACCACTTCCCACGTCAATGTCCATGGGTATAGCTCCGGACTCCGGATCTACCGGGATGTAGATTGAGTCGGTTTCTAGGGACAGCCTGATGGATGGTTTTCTGAGGTGTTCTAGCACTACACCCGGTGGAATTGCTTGTCGGGTCGATCCGAGCTTCGACAATACGTCGGCAGCCTCATTTTCCAGCCGGGGCACATGGTGAAACTCGCATCCCTCAAAGTACCCTGATATTTTTTGCACATGAAATCTATATAATTCCATGTTTGCATCCAAAGCGTCCCATTGCCCTGAGACTTGCTGAACTACCAAATCCGAGTCGCCAAAGCATTGGATTCGACGTATTCCAATTACTTTTGCCACTTTGAGCCCATGCACAAGTGCTTCATACTTGGCGACATTGTTTGATGTTGCGAAATGGATCTGCATCACATACTTCAACTGGTCATTCTTTGGTGAGGTGAGTACAACTCCGGCGCCCAACTCGGTTTTTGTTTTTGATCCATCAAAATGCATTCTCCAGTAGTTCGGATCTGGTAACGGTGGCTCATATTGCATTTCATCCCAATCTACAAAAAAATCGGCCACAGCCTAAGACTTGATTGCATCGCGCCTGTCGTATTGCGGAGCATAAGGGGCTCACTCAATTGCCCATTTTGCGATTCGGCCGCTTGCGTCCTTGTTACTCATTATCTCAGATATGGGGGCTTCATATATCACTTTTATCGGATGTTCTTCAAAGTAGTGTTTTAGCTTCTTTGCTGCCATATACACACCATACGCCATCTTCTGATATTGAGGATAGTTTTGCTTTGATGCTGATAATACCTCGCTCAGGTAATAGATTGGCCTTTGCACTGACTTACCCTCCTCGTCGCGCTCTACCACTACCACTGCACTTACAACTCGGTTGGTTGCGGCTATGTAGAGCAACATTGGCTCTTTTGATAGTGGAGAGGCTAACACTGGTGCAGTGGTTAACATTTTCTTTAACTAGATAAAGGCTTCATTGGCCTGCGGCGTCCATACGAACTTGTCCGCTTTTTCCATTAGTTGATAGAGAGGCAGTGCCTTTTCTCCCATCCGACATACAAACCGACTCAAAGATGCCAGACAACCAGTGAACTTCTGGACATCGTTAAGACACTTCGGCAGTTCCATTCGCTCTATGGCTCGGATTTTAGTTGGGTTAGCTTCGATACCTCGTCTGGAGACAAGAAATCCGAGTAATTTTCCAGCCGGGATACCGAAGGTACACTTCTCCGGGTTAAGCTTCATTCGGAACCTTCTTAGGTTCGCGAACGTTTGCCTGATATCATCAAGGAGCGTTTTGCTTTCCTTGGTTTTTATAACCACATCATCCACATATACTTGCACATTTCGGCCGATTTGGTCGTGTAAACATTTTTGCATACATCTTTGGTACGTTGCCCCTGCATTACGTAAACCAAAAGGCATGGTGCGATAGCAATAAGCCCCATACGGGGTGATAAATGCAGTCTTTATTTGATCATTCGGGTTCAGAGGTATCTGGTGGAAACCAGAATATGCATCTATGAATGACAACAGTTCACACCCAGCAGTAGAATCTATGACTTGATCTATCCTTGGCAGTGGGAATGGGTCTTTTGGGCATGCCTTATTCAGGTTCGTGTAATCGATGAACATACGCCAACCCACTGCCACATTCGGATCATCTTTCTTCTTTTCCACCAGCACCGGATTAGATAGCCAATCCGGGTAAAGTACTTCCATGATAAACCCAGCTGCTAGGAGCCGAGCTATCTCATCTCTAATGACTTTTCTCCTATGTTCGGCGAAGCGGCGGAGAGGTTACTTCACCAGCTTTGCTCCGGGTCTCACATTCAAAGAGTGCTCGGCCAACTCCCTCGGAACACCTTGCAAGTCATGTGTGGACCAAGCAAAGATATCCCGATTCTCACGGAGGAAGTTGACAAGTTTGCTTTCCTATTTGTCATTTAACCGGACACCAATCGTTACGGTGCGCTCTGGGAGTAGATCATCAATAGGAACTTTCTTTGTATCCTTAGTTGCTTGAAATGAGACACTTCCATGCAGGTTACTCAGCGCCGACATATATTGCTGTGCGGACTGAGCCAATGCCGCCACCTCCTGGATCTTTCTCTTCTCTCGTGTGATCACGAGTGACTTGGCCAGGTTAGACCCGGCTGACGCACACTCAATGGAACGTCGGAAATCTCCTGCTATGGTAATTACTCCATTTGGCTCGGGCAACTTCATCTTCAGGTAACTGATGTGACAACGTCCCATGAATTTGTTCAGGGCAGGCCTGCCGAGTAACGTGTGACACGCGCTCTCTAGGTTCACCACCTCAAACTCCAAATTTTCAGTTTGGTAGTTACCTCTTGTGACAAATAACACGTCTACCCGGACCTTGCCAATGGGTTCACAGGAAATGCCTGGTACAATACCATGGAAAGTTGTTCTTGTTGCTTGGAGCATGTTCTCCGAGATACCCAACTTACGCATTGTATCCACGTACATAATATTGATGTTGCTGCCATTGTCAATCAGCGCCTTAGAGAATCTTACATTGATATTTGGCCCGATGAACGTTGGGTCCAGTACCAGTGCATACGAACCAGGACTAGGCATAAGCTTGGGATGGTCCTTGATACTCCACGTAATTTCCTGATCCGACCAAGGCATATACCTCGTCACCGCCGGCATTACCACATTCACTTCCATATGTCGGTGCTGCAAGCTCTTTCTATCTGTCTCCTCCGTGGTAAACACACAGTAACTCTGGTGATGCTCTCTGTATTCATTTCTCCCCTCATGGCCGGGATATCTTTGATCTGGTTGGTGCTGATTTTCCACCTGGTGCACTGCATCCCTTCTCTCGTGGTTTTCATACCTCGGCGGGGGTGGTGGCAACATTAACTGTTGCGTGTTCTCTTCGGAGAGTAATTGCTGTCGGGGTTGATCGTTCCGAGGTGCCTGAGCATTCCCCAAAACACTTTGTTCTATATTCCTCATCCACTCACATTGCCGAGTTGTGTGACCTACCGGGTTACTCGGATTTGGCGTGTGAAATTTGCACGGCTGATCCAGCATTGCCTCATATGTATACCTCGGCCGATCCTTCTTTTCTTGCCACTGTCTCTTTTGCTCGGGCGTCCAAGTTTTCTTGCCATCATTTCTTGGGGTCCACTATTGCCCTCCAGTTTTTTGACGCTGATTACTCCCTGCTCCGGGTTGGTCTTGATTTACAGCAGCAACTTGTTGCGAACTGTACATGTAATCCGGTCTATCATCTCTTCTCTTACCCCGGTAATCATTCTGCCGGGATGACCCGGCTCCATCTCGCTGGTAGTACTCCTCATTCGACTCGTTTGACACAAGCCTAGGTTGAGTCGGATCACCCAAGGCATATAAATCAGCAATCTAGATTGTCTCTGCCAATGTAGTTGGCATATCCCTTTGTAACCTTTGCCACAACATGCTTGCATATCTTCACCCTTGTGCAAACCAAGCTATGGCCTGTGACTCAATCACGCCCTCACATGAGTTCCGCACAGTGCACCAGCGGGTTAAGAATTCCCGATCTGTCTTATTTGGTCTCTGCTTGCACATTGCTAGGGTCTGTGGCCTATTGGGCCTCTGATATGTGCTTGAGAAATTACTGACGAACATTTCCTCAAAATTGATCCAGCAGTTAATACTTCCGGGTGGCAAATTGTTTAGCCATACCCTTGCTGGCCCTTCCAGCATCTGAGGTACATATCTCACAACCCATCTCAAGTTGCCTGTAGCAATTTTTACCGCCATCGCATATTTGATCAACCAATCCTCCGGCTTGGTGCTACCGTCATATGTTTTCGTGCCTCTAGGTAACTGGAAGTTAGGTACTGGAGGTTCTTTCATGATCCGGGGCCTAAAGCACGCTGGACCCGGAGGACCTTGCCCCTCAATCTGCTCCGACCTATAGAGCCGATCCAGTTTTAACCTGGCATCGTCAGGCATCAAGCTCCTGCTTCCCAACCTTGACCCTATCACGTGATAGTCCGGCCTAGGGTATCCCGCGTTCACCATTTCTGAATCACCATCATTGTATCTATCTTCCTCTTGTGGAGTGCCTCTCTGTTGCATACCTTGGCCGACACTTCGCTCCTGCCGTGGTATATTCCGCTGCTGCGGTTGCCCTGCACCCGCTGAGTTGCGCTGTCCGGCATTGCCATTCACAGCGTTTCCCTGACCGGCATTGCCTTGGTTGCGGTTACCTCGGCCAGCTTCACCTCGGCTGACACTTCGTCAATCCTCATTTCCCTGCACTGCTTTTCCTTTCCCTGCCCTTGCCGGGTCAAAGGGGACTATCTGTTTGTTTCTCCTCACCGAGGTTACCACTCCCTCTCTTCTTGGGCCACCATGAGGGGATGATGCAGCTCCAGCAGATTTCTCCGGGTTACCTATTGCTGAATAAACGACTTTGGAAGCCCCAACCCTTGTCGGATTAGCCCTGAGCAACTCTTCATTTTGTCTGTTAGTGATCCGAACTAACTCATTGACCCTATCCTGCTGTCTTTGGCGGGCTTCACCCGTCAAACCCTCTAACTCGGACACAGCCGCATCCGCTGCTCTGAGGTTCTTTGCCGGGTACTGTATTTCGGCGGCCCCACGGACAGAATGTTCTCTGATTCCTTGACTCTAGTATCACCCTCTTTGTTCATTTCAGTGATGAGGTTTCTCCCCTTCACTTTTACAGCATCAACCTTATTTGCCCTTGTGTACTCGCGCAGTGTCATGTTCAACGACTGCTGAGCCGCGGCTATCTTTTTCGCACCCTCTAGTATTTTCTTCCTAGTTTCCTCTAACTCGGCTTGTGCCTGAGCCGGATCTACCACAGGTGCTATGGGACTTCCCAAGCTATCTATTGCTTGCTGCAGCACATTCTCTGGCCTCTCTAGCGGAGGACCCCTACTTTTCCTTGGTGCTTTGGGTGTTATCTCCGGATCTGGTGATGGATCCTTGCTCGTGCCAGCGCCAGGCACCGTCATCATCACCTCAGCGCGGTTAGGGGAGCGAGTGATACGCGCCCCGCGAGCCGTGCTAAGGGGTGGCTCGCCTCCCTCGACGACCTGCCGCGGATGAACGCACGACACATCGATGGCGACGTAGATCTTGTGCGTGCCAAGCTTGACGAAGAGGCCGTTGCACGGAAGAGGTCGCTTGCCGAAGCAACCAGCATTGTCGCTGACATAGTCCAACGCTCCAAAGCGCTGAACAAGTCCAGAGATGATGCGCTCGCCGTTGCCGATGAGGTTTCCCGTCCGGATCTTCACTCCTGCTAGCGCCGCTAGCCCCACGGTGGGCGCCAACTGTCGTGGTGGTGTCACGGCAGATGCCATGGATAGGCTAAAGGTGGGGCCAATATGCACTAGAGGAATCTAGGAAGGGATAGTGTGGTGATTCCACACACAAATGATTTGTATTCGCTAGGTTCACAAGGTTTACAATGCTCCTTGAGCTGTATTGGGGAGAGGAGGAAGAAGGAGTTCTCTTACTCTCACCACTACCTTTCTCCCAGGAACCAACTACTCAAATGCCAACCCTTTCTACAGAGGCCCTAGCGCTCCTTATAAAGGGGAGGCTAGGTCTCCAATTAGGGCATACGTGGAGGCATATTCCTGGGAATATGCCTCTTCCCAAAATAGCAAACCGACCGGATCTCTTTTCGCCATCATAGGCCATGTAGAGGCTCACGTCACCCTTGTTGGCCACGCCTCGGTGGTCCTTCTCTCTGTCCGCTTCGCTCATGCTCTAGCATACGGTGACCACCTTTTGACCAGCGAGATACCTTCCTTCTCTTGCAAGCCTGATATAACCCGGATCCTGCCTGGTTAATCCGGCCACGCGGGTACCTGCATACAAGCTACATAAATCCTGCCGGCATGCAACATACGTCGGTCGGGACTCAGTTAGGTGGACATCCTCCGGTCCGGGTTACTCCGTAAGTCGGCCAGCATTTGCTTTGACCTTGCCGTACCTCGGCTAACTCGGCCTTTGTACCTTGGCGTGACCCTAACTGGGAGTATCCCCCAACACTCGCAGTGCCTTTCAAATAGCACAAAACTCTCTCAAGAGCATGCCAATAATCATCTCCAGGATTTGACACAAATCGACTTAGTTTGCTTATAGCAAAGGAGATGTCAGGCCTCGTAGAGCTGGCTAAATACATGAGCGAGCCAATAATTTGAGAGTATCTCAATTTATCTTTAGCATTTCTTCGATTCTTTCGAAGTAGCACACTCGGATCATAAGGCGTTGGAGAACACTTATAGTCACTATACCCAAAGCGACTCAATATCTTTTCCACATAGTGGGACTGAAGTAGTGTAATCCCACCATTGTCATCCTTCAGTAGCTTGATGTTTAAGATTACATCAGCCACTCCCAAGTCCTTCATCCCAAAGCAGCGAGATAGGAACTCTTTGACCTCCTCAATAACAGTGAGGTTGGTCCCGAATATCAATATGTCATCGACATAGAGACACATAATAACTCCCTCGCCCCCACCATGGCAATAGTACACACACTTATCAGCTTCATTTACAGCAAAGCCTTTAGCGGTTAAAGTTCTTTCAAACTTCTCGTGTCACTTCTTAGGAGCTTGATTAAGACCATATAAATACTTCACTAACTTACACACCTTTCCTTTTTGACCATCTACTACAAATCCATCCGGCTGCTCCATATAAATTTCCTCATCTAGCTCTCCGTTTAGAAAAGATGTCTTAACGTCCATTTGATGAACGAGAATACCATGTGAGGCAGCCAAGGATAGTAGTACTTGAATAGTGGTCAATCTGGCTACATGTGAGTAAGTATCAACGAAGTCTTCACCTTCTTTCTGGGTATAACCCTTGGCTACAAGACGTGCCTTGTACTTTTCAATAGTACCATCAAGTCTAAGATTTTTCTTGAACACCCACTTACATCCTACAGGTTTGCACCCATAAGGACGATCAGTGACCTCCCAAGTTCCATTACCTAAGATGGAATCCATCTCACTATGGACAGCTTCTTTCCAGTAATCAGCATCTTGAGATGCACATGCTTCTGAAATAGATGTGGGAGTATCATCCACAAGGTACATAATGAAATCATCACCAAATGACTTTATAGTCCCTTGTCTCTTGCTCCTTTTAGGAGCTTCATTGTCGTCCTCCACAGGATCATTATAGTGTTCTATCGGCATAGTGGGTTCAGGAATTATAACAAATTCCTGACTAGATGAACTAGTCATCTCCTGATTTGAAGAGCTAGCCATACCTTTCATAGGAAATAGTCCTCAAAGAAAGTCGGATCATTCGACTCCATAATCGTACCAACATGCATGTCGAATACCTTAGATTTTACTATAAAAAATCTATAGCCAATGCTATGAAAATCATATCCCAGAAAAACACAATCATGGTTTTGGTCCAAGCTTTCGCTTCTTGGGTATTGGAATATTGATTTTCGCCAAACATCCCCAAGTTCGTAAGTAAGAGATTTTAAGCCTTTTTTTTCTCCCATTCCTCAAATGGAGTCATGGTTTTATCCTTTATGAGAACATGGTTTAGGACATGACACGCAGTCATTAGCACCTCCCCTACCATTCTTGGAAAGACCCGATATATCTAACATGACGTTAACCAAATCTGTTAGAGTGTGATTCTTTCTTTAGGCCACCCCATTGGACTGAGGTGAGTAGGAAGGCGTCCTCTCATGGATAATACCATGTTCCGTACAGAATAGATCAAATTCATTTGAAAAGTACTCTCCACCACGATCTGACCTTAGTCGCTTGATTTTAAGATCAAGTTGGTTTTCTGCTTCAGCTTTATAGTTTTTGAAGTAACTCAAAGCTTCATATTTACATTTCAGAAGATAAACATAGCAGTATCTAGTGGAGTCATCAATCAACGTCATAAAGTATTTTTTTTCCACCTCGTGTCAACACACCATTCATCTCACAAAGATCTGAATGTATAAGTTCTAGTGGTGCTAAGTTTCTCGGTTCCGCAGCCGTATGAGACTTGCGGGGTTGCTTTGCTTGCACACAAACTTGGCACTTAGAACCTTTGTAGTGGTAAATTTCAGAATTAAACTAATATTGGCTAGCCACATCATGAAACCAAAGTTAATATGACAAAGTCGTGAATGCCAAATATTGGACTCATTATCATTGCAAACATGATTAATAACTTTAGTACATGAGTCTGACAAAGATAAACGGAACAGACCTCCGCATTCATAACCTTTTCCAACAAATTGTACATACTTAGAAATTACAACTTTATTGGACTCAAACACCAACTTAAAATCATCTCGACATAGAAGCGATCCGCTGACGAGGTTCTTATTGATGGAAGGAACGTGCTACACATTCTTTAGTTGTACGGTCTTCCCCGAAGTAAACTTCAGATTTACCGTACCAACACCATGAATAGAAGCACGTGAGCCGTTTTCCATCAGCACGGAGAAAGTCCTTGCGACTTGATAAGAAAAGAACATGGAATATTAGAACATACATGTGTATTAGCACCCGTGTCAATCCACCATTCAGGAGAATGACATACTGAAAGGATAGTAGGTAAAATACCGCACCTAGTGTCCTTCATCTCAGTATCGCTAATAACAAAATTAACGATCTTTTCGCTGTTTCCATGTTGCCGCTTGTCAAAGCAATTAGGGCATCTAGGATCCCAATGATCAGGATCACCACAGACGTGACAAGAGCCTTTTTTTTATCATTTTTCCTTTTAAAGTTGGTTGAGTGGGTGGCCTTGTTCTTGCCATCAAACTTCCCTTTGCCATCAGATTTATTTTTATTCTTGAACTTGTGGGATTGGAAGTTTTTCTTCTGTACCAAATTGGCACTAGAAGTTCCCTCAAATCCTCGATCTTGTGTGTCATTTGCTCTCTCCTTCTCTTCCACATGAAGATACCCAATGAGATCTATAACGAAAAACTCATGTCTCTTATGTTTCAGAGAAGTAGCAAAGTTTCTCCACAAGGGAGGAAGCTTGGCAATAATGCCTCCGGTCACAAACTTGTCCGGTAAGGTACACTTAAACTGCTCAAGTTCTATGGCAAGTGATTGTATCTCATGAGCTTGCTCAATGACGAAGCACTCATCAACCATCTTGTAGTCATAGAATTGCTCCATGACATACAACTCAGTGCCCGCATCCAAGATCCCAAACTTGTCCTCGAGCGCATCCCACGCGTCTTTGCCATTATCAAATGACATATATGTGTCAACAATATTGTCCCCAAGAAAGCTGAACAGAGCCACCATTAACATGGTATCGGCTTTCTTAAAGGATGCTTCTTACTCAGCAGAAAGATCTCCTTCAGGTTTGCCAAGAGTGGCGCTATAGCAGTTTATGTTTTTAAACCATAGAATTGCTCTCGCGCGCCATCTCTTATAGTGCATACCATCAAACGAAGGAGGCCTAGTAGCCGCGGCTACACCAGTGGAATTCAGTTGCCTATAATCAGGTTTTTTGATTGTTGAAAATATAAGTAATAATTCATATGATTTAATTCGAATATTAAACTAATAAAGCATGATCATACAGACAGTACCAAAACTAATCATGCAGATTAACAGAGTAGATGAACAAATTATATCTAAATAAGATAAACCTATCACATCTACACCAAACGCTAGAATAAAAAACTCTAACAGAATCTGAATGGAAAGTTCAGGATTACGTATGTACAATAGCGGCTGCAGCAGCCGCGGCGTTGGCAGTAGCGGTAGCCGCCGCAATGGCAGTAGCATCGTCGGCCATGTCATCGATGTAGAGGTTGCTGATGTCCGGGAAGAAGTCCTCGTCAGGGAAGGAGTCGTCCGTGATGGCGTCAGTGGTCGCGCAGAAGCGCTCCCCAAAAACCTGATCGCCCCTCACCCATACAGATTCACAAGAAGGCGGAATTCTGGAGGCCTATTGTCCCGATCTGTGGTACACGCCGCAAGTCGGGATGGGGAAGACGAAAACGCCGGCGCAATAGACTGGAAGGAGACGCGTGCGGTAAGCGGTGCCAATTAGGTTTAGCGCATACGCTTATATAGCGCAGGTCAGGGGAGATCGTGGGACTCAGCCCATGTCTGAGTCGGTAACAACCCACATCCCATAAAGACTGGAAACGGTTGACTAATTAACGCGTCCGTTGATGACTCGTAATTAATCTATGATTAATTTTTCCAACCAACAAAAATAAAGCTCGGCTAGGTAAGATTCCCGCAACCCGTGGCGTGCACGCGTCGTGTCGTGACGAGGCGAGGCATGGTGAGGCGAGGCGAGCGACGTCGAAGGAGGAGTGCGCGAGAGTTGTTCTTCTTGTCATACCTTAGTGAGTGATGAAACCGCCTAGTATATAAAGAGGTGTAACCTCCACTCAACTAGCAATATGAGACTAAACTTTGACACCAATAGCACAACCATATGCTGCCATGCACAAATAAGCCTTTCAAAATTTGTCCGATAGACCAATGGCCCAATACTCATCAAATACCAACACACATGTACATAAGATGCAATTGTGAAAGTACGTATCATGGTATCTAGTTCGCTTGATCAATAGAGATAAGTATTTTCAAATGACTTCACCAAGATTCCAAAAACTGTGGATCTATCAAATGTACAGATTATTTATTTTGTTATTGTATTGAGGTAATATTTTTCCTATGAAGTACTAATATTCTTTTATTCTTTTATGTTTTTTAGAATAATTTTATTCTTTTATGTGTGAACATGTGACAGAGCTTTGAGACATTTTTAAGAGCCCTAGGAACGCTAATCATGCTTAAACATTTATTAAATTTTAAAATTTAGTATAAATATTGAGGATATTTTTAAGGAATTTTTTGAATTAGGGGGCCATTGCCCCCTAGACCCTCGGAAAGCTCCGCCAGTGTAAAAAAAGGGGCCCTTTCTGTCAGGTTGCCCTAGGGCCCCTAGAAACCGTGGAGCGTCCTTGTCTACACACAAGTGCTCAAAGAAAGGTAGTATACTACTCCCTCATCGGAGGTGGCAATTCGGCTCCTAGGTGCAAATGCACAAATCGTGAGAAAACATTTTTCGAAATATCAAAAAACAAAAAAAATTCTACGTATACATTTGAACATTTTATGTTGGTTCACGAGTTTTCGGGATAAAAAAAAATTATGTGTCATGTGAATATTCGGATTCCCGTGACATATTTTGTATTTTTTATAGACGCCACATAAAATGTTCTTTCATCCCGAAAACCTGTGAACCAACATAAAATGTTCGAATGTATATACGATTTTTTTCCGATTTTTTTTCACATTTCAAAAAATGTTTTCTCATAATGGATGGATTTGCACATACGAGCCAAAGTGAATATCCGTCCTCCCGACCCAAAATATAAGGCATCTAAGGTTTAGTCAAAAGTCAATATTTACTAAGTTTGACCAAGATTATACACAAAAATATAAATATTTGCAATATCAACCCAATATCAATAGATTTATCATAAAATATATATTCTTAATGTGTTCATTCCATAATGTAGATGTATATATTTTTTGCTAAATATTTGATCAAAGTTAGTGAGATTTGACTTTTTACCAGTATTTAAGCGCCTTATATTTTGGGACAGAGGGAGTATTACCAATATTACCTCTAGATTTAAGGGTGGTTTAGTGAGTACGATTTGGAGGTCGGCGATGGTGCGGCAGCGCGTCAATTGGAAACTTGCATGAACTACGCTTGAACAAAGAAGCTATTGGAGTTTGGAGCACACCATCGCTACAATCCATGCCCTGTTCTGCTAGTGGCTAACGTTTGATGGTGTACTTGCGAGGGGCCAAATACTAATGGCAGACGGCTCCATGGTAGATCGTACGGAGAAGATTAGACCGTATTTTTCAGGGTAAGGAGACGACTAGAATATTTAGGATCTAGAGACGATTTGATAAGCGCCTTTACAAAGAAAGAGAAAGTGTCACGAAAAAATAATCGAGCACAAAACGGAAGGTCTAAACTGGCCCGCTTGGTGGTATTCGTTGTGTTGCATGGGCCTTAAGTATAATGTTGTGATTATCTGCCTCGTTTAGCAAGTATAGATACTCTGGTTGTACTAATACAATCATTAGGGGGTCCTGACTCTGCTTCTCTGCCCCTGTAAGCCTTTTTCAGTTTCGAGTGTTTAAATCCCAGGAGGTTTTAACCTAGACGGGGTTAGAATGGATTCCTGCTGTCACTCTTTTTCCCACGAGGGTCTCACTTTGGGATCCCTGACATACACTTCCGTTCGTTTACATGAGGGGATTGAAGTGGAAGTAAGCACAAGGCCAAACCAAATCCAAAGATACAGTTATATTTTTTCTCAAGCAAGCACAGAACCAACATACCAAATACCGTACCATCACAAGAATAAATCTACACTCTTTATAGAAGATCATCTAATTAATTTTGGTACCCAAGAGATCATACGAGATCATCTAGACCACACAACCTCAAGAACACAACCAAGTTCATAGGCCATACAAGATCATCTGAGACGCCACATGAGCACATTAGATTCATAATTCATACGAAGGAGGTTGATAGGTGACACAAAATACAGAATCTTGCAACTCAATTTTAGACATCATAATTTAAGCTTCACTGGTGTCTTTTTGCTTGTTGCTAGCACCTGTAGCTTCATTGGCGTATTTTTCTTGTTGCTTCCACCTGTTAAAATACACAACAGAGCGAATCAGATACATAATATGCAAAATACAATCTGCATACCAAGAAAATTGTTGCAATGAATTTTCTACGGACTGTATGCCGCAAGTCTAAATCAGCACAAATTCTATTATTTGTTGCATATTCAGAATACTTAGAACTATAATTCAGAAGCTTGTCGAGTAGCCTCATGCACATGCCTATCAAATAAACTTGGAGAACTGATGCCGGGTTTTTCTACATGTTTGTGGCATCATTTTTTTTACTCAACTAGGCTCATTTCTTATCCATAACATAGTACTATACACAACCATCAGGACGTAACAAAGTATAAACAACATGAGCACTGTACGAAACAAGTATATATGGTGCATACCTTCATGCCACTTGTGACAGCTTGGCTACTTCCTTCCTTAACCAAACAAGTCCACATTTGGATCATCTTATTTTGAGCTCAATAAAATTTCTCTGTTATCTGGATCGTTGAATACATCAACAGTTGTGGCATTCTGTTCAGTTGACAATGCCATTTTCATCATTTCCAAGATGCATCTCTTGATTGAGTAATCTCCAGCTTTACCAACCTTTTCACCTGCCAACTAAGCAGATTCTATCACAAATTGTCTTTGCCTCATTTCGATGAACATTTCCATACTTCATGCGATCTCGTTGCTACTCCTCTACTTTGGCCTCTTAATCTCTTTCTCTTCCTTGTTTCTTGTTTTACTAGCAGCAACTTTCTTATCCATCCACGGTTCAGTCCTTGCCACACTTTCATCTTCAAGCCGATTGTCATGTTCTCTCTTAAATCTACACCTTGACGCACACTGTAAGCCCAAGTCTCTTCAAAGTCTCGAAATGTGTTGTGATCTTCTATATTATTAATTTGTGTAAGATCTAGATGTTGAGGTGGATAGGTAGAATTGATATTGTAGGTTTCTTTGGCTATTTACCCATCACGGAGCTCTCCAAGTGTCTCAAATAGACGGAATGTCTTAATTTTTAACTTACCGATTATGGGGAATGAAATGAACAGGTTGTCCCAAAGAGCATCTTCTGCTTCAAACATAGACCTTCGTCATTCCATCTTACCCCGATCTACATTTTTCTTCATCGATCATTTTATATTCTCTTTTTAGCTTTATGATTCTATGAAGACTCCAAATAAATTCAGAAACAAAAAAAATCTAGAGAATTGAAAAACTTCAAGGCTTCAGAGATGAACATACTGCTGTAAGCGATTTCTCTAGAACTGTACAACAATAGAAAGCTCATGGACAGATTGTCTCCTCCTATCTCATGAACCCTACACCTAGAAAATCGTATCACGGGAGGGGTAGAAGGAAGAGGACCTAGATAGTCGTACCACATAGGCTCAAGACACCGATAAAACTAGGCCCCAACTCACCCTCGCTGCCACAAGTCACCGTCAACGCCAGGCAGATCCCAAGAACTGTAAGGAGAGGCCTACAGGTGGTAGGATGAGGAGCTTTACCAACGAGAGGCTTCTTTCATGAGGAAGGGCTGCTGGAGATGTGGAGGTGTCGTCACCACTATCGTTGAGGCCGCCTCCAGACGCGTCGCTGCCAGGTCGCGCGAGGCATCACTTGGGATGGATTTCTTCCATAGGTTGAGAGACGATGTTTCAATCCACCATGGAATCGACGGGGCCAGGGTGAAGTTACGTGGTAGGGGTAACCGAAAGGGCGGTTATGGGTGGGCCGGGATTAAGCCCTCCTTTGAATTGGAGGAATTTCAAAGGATTTCAGTCCTATGGATTGTTTCCTTTGGGACGTGTTTGGATCAAAGGACTGAGACCTTGGAATTCCTGAGGATTGGGTTCCTAAGGTGTTGATTCCAGAGGAATTTAGACATTAGGTCTGACCTATTGGAACAATTCCTACTCGGAAAGGAGAGCACTCATTGTTGGGTTGCACGCTTGCGTGAAAGCACGTGTCGCTTCATGTACTACTCAGTTAGCTGTTTGAATACCCCAAGCTAAAAAGTATGAGTAGTTTAATATATGGAATTCATGTACTATTCCAATGTGCAGCCAAAGGCTCTTTCCTTGCCAATTCCTCTGGTCTTCCATAGGATTGACGATGTCACGCACCTGAATCCTCTAGTTTTCCTATTCCTTTAGTTTCAAAATCCTATGATCCAAAGAGGGCCTAAATATTGGCGGGCTTTAACCACGAGGGTTGACGGGGGTGAGGCCATGTTCTCCGTCTGGGGATGGGCTAACCGAACAAGGCCTAAGTGAGGTTAGGCATCATGCTTGCAGGGGGGCTCTTTTCTCATTAACTACAATACAACACTTATGATAGGGCGCTAAGAGCCAAGCATTGGGGATGATCTTTGAACTTTCCTGTGGAGTTGTAGCCCATTTATTCATCCATAGTTGTAGCAATAAAAAGTATGTGAAATTGCGTCTGATGTACCGCTGATTTTTAGACACACACGTGCTCGTTCTTAAAATCTCAGATGTTTTACCACTGCACGTTTTAAGGTACAACGGTAGTGAATATGAAGTTAATACTTAGCATATTTGAGCAATTATCAGGTTTAAAAATTGACTTTCATAAAAGTGAAATTTACTGTTTTGGCGAAAGACATGGAACAAGAATACAAACAAATTTTGGGGTGTGAGACTGGCTCTCTACCTATCAGGTACCTTGGGATACCGATACATCATAGGAAGTTACGAAACGCTGAATGGAATCCTATTGAAAGTTGGGTTGTTGGCAGAGTAGCTTACTCTCTTATGGGGATCGACTAGTGCTAATAAACTCAGTATTAACTAGTCTCCCCATATTTATGATCTCCTTTCTTAAAATACCTAAAGGAGTAAGAAAACAGTTAGATTTTTTCCGGCCTAGATTCTTCTGGCAGAGTGAGGGGACTAAAAAGAAGTATAGGCTAACAAGATGAAACATTATTTGCCGTCCAAAAGATCAGGGTAGTCTGGGGATTGAGGTATTAGAATTACAGAATATGTATTTGTTAAGTAAATGGCTTTTCAAACTAGTTAATGAACAAGGGTGTGGCAAGAATTGCTACGTAATAAGTACTTGCACGATAAAACTCTCTCACAAATTGAGGCTAAATCTATAGACTCGTTGTTTTGGAAAGGACTCATGCGTGCAAGATAGACTGAGGTTCTTTAAACTTAGGGGATGGATCAAATATTCGTTTTTGGAAAGACACGTGGCTAGGTGATATTCCTCTAGCTCAGCAATACCAGTCTATATATAATATTGTGCAACTGAAAATGTTTTGGTGGCTGATGTTTTTGGACAAACACCGCTGAGTATTGAATTTAAGAGAGCGTTAATTGGTAATAAATGGGACGACTGGTTGCATTTGTGTCAAAGATTAATGATAGTTCAACTATCCGAAACACCTGACCATTTTGTGTGGACTCTTACATCGAATGGATTATTTACTGCAAAGTCTACGCATTTAGATCTCACGAATTGCCACACTAGATTTTTGCGTAAATATCTCTGGAAACTAAAAATACCACTCAAGATCAAAATCTTTATGTGGTTCCTAAATAATAAAGTTCTCCTCACAAAAGATAATCTTGCAAAACAGAAATGAAATGGATACCAAAATGTTGCTTTTGCGACTCAATGGAGACGGTAGAACATTTATTTTTACCTTGTATTTTTGCTTATAATATCAATCTTCCTACGAGTACAGCTAATATGTTTGGCAACTGGTTAAGTGCGGTTGATAATAAGAATAAAGCTTGTATACGCATTGGCATATCATCTTTGTGTTGGTCTATTTGGACGTGCAGCAATAACTTTGTCTTTAACAAACAAACATCCACATATTCTTTGCAGGTTATTCGTATGGCTACGCATTGGATTCAACTTTGGGCTTATCTTCTCCCGGAGGATCAGCGGGAGCCGGTGGTTTCTGGATGCAACCGACTGCTTAGGATTGCGCATGACTATTATTTCCAGGCTACTAGGTGGCGACACACTAGTAGATTACAGTGGATAGTTTCTTATTATTGTTCATTTTTCGATGGTTGATACATGTCTCAACCCTCTCTTATCCATGATTGTACTAACTTGAGCACTATGTGTTAGGTTGACTCTCTCCCGGTCGATCCCAACGGATCGACCGACCCCTTATCCGCGCGCTGATCGAGGGCGCCCAACCCTCATATGGTTGGTGGGCCCCTGTGGCAGCGCTATAAAGAGGAGGTGGGGGTCGGGGCACACGTTACGAGATTCGACGCGTCGCCGCTCCCCCACCTACATCCCTATCGATCTAGGGTTCCTAGCACGAGCCACGGGAAGCACCGCCGCCGCCACCGCTTAGTTACCCTAGCCACACCATCGTCGTCGACCTCTTCGCCATGGAAAACGCCTTTGGCTCATCGAGCCAGAACGAAGGTACTTCCTCCCCTCTCTCTCTGTAAAGGCAAAACCCTAGTACTATAGCATCTACCGAGAGCTTCTAGTCCTAACAATGGTATCAGAGCAAGTAGGTTCTAGACTTTTTTCGGTAGAAAAAGCAAAGTCAAAGAAACCCCAACACAGTGCGCCGCCCATCCGGGCCGCGCCGTCCCACTCGATCCCTATGCGCATCGGCAAGCCGGGGCATAGGGAAGAAGGACCAACCCCATCTGGGGCAAAGTAAAGAAATCCCCAAATCCCATAGAGAAAAGCCCCATATCTTCCCTTCCCCAAACCCGAATCAAAGAACAAAAGACCCGATTCATACAGAGAAATCCCCAAAATCAAAATAGAAGGGGTACTGTCGGCCACCGCCGGCCTAGGGCACCACCGCTAGGCCACTTGACGGCGGCGCTCCCACCAGCGGGTGGAGGCGCTTGTCGGCAAGGAGCCTAGGGCGGCGCCACAAGCTCCCTGAGCTTCCGCTGCCGTAAAAGGGGAAAGAGGAGTTCGTCGGTTTTGGGGGGGAGTGGGTAAAGGAAGAAAGTAAGGGGCTCGCGTCGGAGGAGGGAGGGGCTCGCCGCCGGCGTCGCGTCGGGCGGCGCGGCCACCTCGGCTCACTCGCGCAGGAGCGGCGCAGCCGCCAGAGAGCGAGCTCACGCATTGCAGGGGAGGAGAGTGGGCTCTGAGGGTTAGGGTTAGTCTGGGCAGACGTGGTCGGTTTTTGACCCAGCGAAAGTCAAGGGTGGCCATTCGACCATTGCTGCTAGGACGGACGGCAAGGATAGGGCGCGCGACTCGCTGTGGGGCGGTGATGGCCTTTTGGGCTGTTGCCGGGCTCCGAGACGCGCTTTGCAGGCACCGCGCGCAACCGGCCACAGGTGTTATGCGTTGCACAGGGGGCCAGTGGGCTGTTATCTGCTGCACGCGCGTGTACAGTACCCGTGTTTTTTTGTTTTTTATTTTTACAGAGGCTGTTTTAGATGATTTTTGTACAGTTTTTTTTGACAAATTTCGTCTAGTTTTTTCTATTCAAAGTTATCCAATGAAATTTTGTCTAGAAAATGGAAAAGTAATAGTGCTTCTGTATAATGTAAAGTTGATGAATTTTAATTCATTCTTCCGCTGCAAATAGTTAAAGGGCTCTTTTAAAATTTAATATAAACAAAAGTGATATTAAATTTTTGAGAGCATGTTAAAGTTATATTCTGGTCATATTCATGTTATTTTTCTAACCAACGTTGTAAATAGCATGATTGTTATTAGTGTGTTATTTCAAAGTAATTAAAATCGTGTGCTTTTGATTCTATGTTCTGCCCAACGATGATATAGAATTAATTGCATAAGCATTTGTATGTCTTATTTTTGACCAACATTGGATTAATACATGCAATTGTTAGTGTTCTCACTTCTTTGTGGTTTTCAGGAGGGTTCTACTTGATGAACTGCATCAAGGAGGTCCCCACACTGAGAGGTGACAATTACTCCGAGTGGAGAAAGAAGGTGGATTTCGCGTTCATCTGCGCTGAGGTGGATTGGGTCCTTGAAACCAAGCCTCCCACCAAGCCGACAGAGTCTATCAAAGATGCTACTAATGATGACGCCGCATGGGACAGAAAGAAAAGGGACTATGCTCCAGTAGATCTAGCATACTCCATAGAGAACCAAAAGTGGCAGAATGCCAACAAGAAATGCATGGCATTCATAAAGAACACAGTTGAGCCGACAATTGTTGGTTCAATCACAGAGTGTGCTTCCATAGGGGAGTACATGGAAAGGATAAAGAGCCAGTGTGAACTGGCTCTTCAAAGACATATGCAACCCAGCTGCTCAAGCAGCTGGTGACAGAAAAGTATATAGGAGGTGGGCATGACATCAGGGAGCACATCCTCCGGATGAGCAACATGGCTGCCAAATTGAAGGCCATGGAAGCTGATCTGGAGATAAAGCCTGCTCTCCTTGTCCACATGGTCATGGTGTCACTACCTCAACAGTTTGAGAACTTTGCTGTCAATTATAATATGGCCCTTGAAAAATGGGACATAGAAAAGACCATTGCCATGTACGCTCAAGAAGAGGAGAGGCTCAAAACCCAGAATGGTGGATCATTGAACCTAGTGAAGGACAACAAGAAAAGGACCTTCACTCACAGCAACCATGGCTCTCCTTCTAAGCCACACAGTAAAGCTCCCATGCACTATCAGCCTCAGCACAGGCCTGCTCACCTAGTGAACAAAGATGCTTGTCTTTACTGCGACAAGAAAGGGCACTACAAGAAAGATTGCTCCGTTGAATTAAAGGAGCTAATGGCAAGAAAAGGTAACAATATAGTTTCATTTGTAAATGAATCCTTGTATACACAGTTTTCAAAATCTACTTGGTGGATTGACTCAGGGGCAACTGTTCATGTTGCAAATTCTTTACAGGGATTCCATTCGACGAGGACTATGAAAAGAAACGAAGGATGCGTTGAAGTCACAAATGGAGTCCAAGCGGATGTTGAGGCCGTTGGTGACATCTCTTTGGAGCTTGCCGATGGATCAATGATCTTGATAACGGATGTTCTTTATGTTCCTTCTTTGCATAGAAATTTAATAAGTGTGTCGCATTTGGACAAAGTTAATTATCAGTGTCATTTTGGACATGGCCAGTGTGCCATTTATTGTAGTAAAGATTGTGTGGGTATTGCTTTCCTTCACAATGAGCTTTACTTATTATCCACTCGCGAGAAAGTTAATTCTGTGTGTAAAGTGAAAGAGAATGTTTCCTCGTCGGCTAAAGAACCAAAGAAAAGAAAGAGAACTCAAGAATCGTCAAAATTTGAAGGGAATATGCCCGAGAGGCAATAATAAAGTGGTTATTATTTTATTCCATGTTTATGATAAATGTTTATTTTGCATGCTATAATTGTATTAATTGGAAACGTTAATACATGTGTGTTTAATAAACAAAATACAAAGTTCCTAGTAATACCTCTCATATAAACTAGCTCGTTGATTAACAAGATGATCAAGGTTTACCGATCATAGACATTGGATGTTGTTAATAACGAGGTCACAACATTGGTGGAATGATGTGATGAACGTTCATCCGAAGTATAGCATTATGATCAGAGTCATTATGTTTATATTGCTATAACATCATACGAAGTAATCTTAGTCCTTAGACCATGAGATCATGTTAATTGCTAACACCGGAAGAGTATCTTGATAACATCAAACGTCACACCGTAACAGGGTGACTATAAATGTGGGTTCAGTGCTACGAAGGTGTTATGTTGAGGCTCATGAATGAAGAGTGCGATTTTTCCATCCTGATGACGGATAGATATACTCTGGGCCCTCTCGCTGATATCACATTAAGATAGCTTGCAAGCAAGTGATGTGATCACTAGAATGTTATATCACGGGAACAAGAAAAGAGTGCATGTCGGTAACGAGATCAAACGAGGTATTTGGATGCCAATGATCGAATCTCGGACATGTAATATATCGCGAGATAAAGGGATTTAGTTACGATGTTAAAGGTTCACACGATCACAAGAGTCATCGTTGAATATGTGTGAGTCAGTACGGATCTCCAGGTCCCGCTACCGATTATTGATCGGCGAGGGGTCTCGATCATGTCTGCATTATTCGCGAACCGTAGGGTGACACACTTAAGGGATACCGACACCATTTGGAGCAAATATGTTTCAGATAAAGATTTAAGAAAGCGCTGGAATCATTTCGATGGAAACCGGAATTGTTTCGGGTGAAATTGCTGAAAGTGGTTCTGCATGTGATATTGAAATATTGCAAGGGGTTTTATATATATGTTTGTGAATTAATGTAATTAACAAAATTCTGAATAAAATAAATAAAATAGTTTTATTTAATGAGAGCTTGCAGTAAATTTGGTGGAAATTTAATGCATGTGTGAGTGGAATTTTGAGTGGAGGCTTTTTATGGGAGTGGGAGCTCCACCCACATGAATGTGGAAGAGGTGGGGGAACCACCATGGCTGCCACGCCATGTCCCTTGGGTGCCCCCCTCTTCCCTATAAAAGGCCCCCCTCTCTTCCTCACAACACACACCTCCTCGTGAAGGATCTCTCTCCCCCTCTAGTTATTCCCCATGGTCTCCGATTAGCGAGATACATGTTCCCGGTGGCTTTATCTGGAAAAGGAGTTGTTGCTTCCGCTGCTTTGCTGGAGCGAGGGATGGAGGTTGTCGGGGTACCGGACATGTGTGCAATCACGGATGCACCGCTGCTTTGCGGTGCTGGACTTGGTGGTGCTGGACTTGCTGGAGCTGGATCTAATGGACATGCTGGAGCCGGACCTGCTGGACTTCATCACGATCTTGAGATCGGCAAGTGTACGACTACATCATCCACGAGTTCCAACTCGTTTACAAAGGTTTGTTGTCTTCGAGGGTAAGTTCTCTATGGATGTATATCCACACGTTGCTTGTATCTAGTAGATAGATCTTGGCGTTTAGTTCCCATTGTAGGAAATTTTTGTTTTCTATGCTGCGAATCCAACAGTGGTATCAGAGCCCTATCTATGCGTAGGTGCTTTGCACGGGTAGTACACATATGTTTATATGTGGGCGATGATGATCATGTTATTGCTTCTTTCATGTATTTTAGATATTGGTGGCATAGTGGGATGAAGCGGCCCGGACCAACCTTATATGTCATCGCACATGAGACCGGTTCCATGACTGACATGCAACTAGTTTTGCATAAGTGGCTAGCGGGTGTCTGTCTCTCCTACTATAGTCAATATCTGATTTACAACGAGTTGCTAATAACTTGGTTATCCTCGTTGTGGTTCCATGTTCGTAGGTAAGACCGGTTCTATCTCCGAAAGCCCTAAGCCACATAAAACTGGCAATGGATAAATTAGAGGCGTCTAGTTTAGATAGTTGCTGGGCTAGTGTCATGATATGATAATGTTGTAAGTAGATGTATGATATATACTCTTACAACATACTTAACGTGTAAGTTCCATAGACCTTGGCCTTACACACAAAGGAATGATAGAGATCATACCACGAAGCAAATGATAGAGATCAAATGCATGGACCATATCATCTCACTTTACACATTAGATGTTTGCATCTTATACTACTAGTTTGGCGCTTTTGGTAGCATTGTAAGATGATCCCTGATGTCTACGCACTTCTATTCTTGTAGACAGTTGTTGGGCCTCCAAGTGTAGAGGTTTGTAGAACAGCAGCAAGTTTTCCCTTAAGTGGATCACCCAAGGTTTATCGAACTCAGGGAGGAAATGGTCAAAGGTATTCCCTCTCAAGCAACCCTGCAATCAAGATACAAGAAGTCTCTTGTGTCCCCAACACACCCAATACACTTGTCAGGTGTATAGGTGCACTAGTTTGGCGAAGATATAGTGAAATACAAGTGGTATGGATAATTATAAGTGGTAACGGTGATAGAAAATAGCTTGATGGCGTGTGGTTGACGTGGGAAAAGACTAAAGGAAAACTGAAATAAAGATAGCAGCAAGAAAACATGTAACAGATCTAGTTGCAAACGGTGTTTCAATGTTTAGAAACAAGGCCTAGGGATCATACTTTCACTAGTGAATACTCTGATATAAATATATTCTTCTTTATGATACTACACTGAACTACTCTCTGGTTGGACACTCTAATCGTTGGTAGGGCTATAACAGCACACCTCAAAGTTCATCTTTCCCATCTAGATAACCCCACACTGTCACCTTGAGTACAAGATGAGTCCAACAAACACCACAATTTCATAAAGACATCCAACTCCAAATATAACTCATAACAAGTATTTGTAATCTCTAGCCTAAGTGCCACCATGGTATGCACGCTGTCACTTTCACACACATGGGGAGAGCAGAGATCTATTAAAGCACTTGAGTAACAAGGTAGATCTAATTGTTTACAAAGCTCATGATTTCAATAAGATCATGCATAGAGAGAGATGAACACATAGCTACCGGTAGAACCCTTAGCCTCGAGAGAGAACTACTCCCTCCTCATCATGGGAATCGGCAACGGCGATGGAGATGGTGGTGGAGATCGATAGAGATGGCTCCCGGGGCACTTCCCCGTCCCGGCAAGGTGCCGGAACAGAGACTTTCTATCCCCCGAATCTCCCCTTCGGTGGCGGTGGCACTGCGGAACTTTTCATGGGTTTCTGATTGACGATCTAGGGTTTTTGCCTCGGGGGAGATATATAGGCGAAAGAGGCAAGGTCGGTGGCCGGCCAGGGGCCCACACCATGCCCTGGCGTGGCCTGGGCTGGCCCGCGCCAAGGGGTGGTGTGGCCACCCTGTGGCCCCTCTCCGTCTCGTATTCTGGCTCCGTGAGGCTCCGGGAAAAATAGGCATATTGGCTTTTGTCCCGTCCAATTCCGAGAATATTCATTTTCTGACTTTATGGAACCAAAATTAGCAGAAAACAGGCAACTGGCACTGTGGCTCTTGTTAATAGGTTAGTCCAAGAAATCATATGAAAAGTACTCCAAAGTGTGGACAAAACACAAGAAAGTAGATAAAACCAAGCATGGAACATCAAAAATTATAGATACATTTGCAATGTATCAACATCCCCAAGCTTAACTCCTGCTCGTCCTCGAGTAGGTAAGTGATAAAAAGAAAGAATAATTTTTGAGGTGACATGCACCATCATAAACTTGATCAAAGTATTTGTAAAACATTCAAAGCTGGGATCATAGTACTTCAATCATAACATGAAAGACAAAGTTCTAGCAATAAGACAAAGAAACTATGTTGCAACATGAAAAGGCACAAACAAAAGATTCATGGATAACAATGCTTTGCAAGACGTTTGTTTGTTTCACATAAAGAAAACATAGCATAGTGGCATTCAGCTTGTCCCTCATAGAGTAGCAAACATAAATGCATAGGACACCTTCAAAGTTCATAAGAGTGACTAGATACAAATAGTTTAAAACAAGTAATATCAAGTTATGCATCAATCAACTAGTCTTGGGACAATGCACATAGAACTAAGAATGGCCACTATGCTCTCAAAGTAGGTGCATAAAGGTAGAAGGTGGAGACTCAATATAATGGTGGAATAAAGGGCCTTCATAGAAGGAAGTAGGGATTCAAGTCTCATAAAGAGCTTCCAAAAATTATGGTACTTATAGCTTTCAGCTCTCATTGCCCCTATCATAAGCATCTTGAAGTGATTAAGGTTAAAGTGAACAAACTATGGTGTACATGCTTGACGAAGTATAAGTTAGGAATCTCATGTCCCTTGTATACGAGGGCCGCTCCTCATGCTACTCAAGTTTAGTCACCGGTAAGTTCTTGTCATCGTAAGTACATGTGTATCATAGAGAACCGCCAACGGGGTACCCCTTGCCCGATGATACGGAAGAATCCCCATATCAAAATGACAAGGCAAGCAGACAACGAGCATCTCATCAATCTTCTTATTTACCATGGGAATATGGTGCTTTTTTCTCTCTTTCCTCTTTTCATAATCTTTTTTTTTCTTTTTCTCTTTTTTTCAATATAGGACTCTTTTTTTATAAGAAGAATGCTTCATAGACATCTCATTATGGTTATGCTGCAGGTTTCCACCATGTCAGCGTGGATTAGACCAGCGACCTAGGTGTTTCTCTAACACATATACATAACTCCATGGACTTACAAGCTCCCCTTTCATTTCACACCGACGGCATCCATATACAAAAGAGCATGATATCAACTAGGTACAAGTACCAAGTGCAATGTTGAAAGTGTTCCCCATGACAGCATGGTTCTGCTAATCCCCAACAAATAAGTGCAAGCATATACAACATAGACGACACAATGGTTCAAGTTTATTAAGGGCAAGAAAAGTAAAGTGTGCCATCAAGTTCGTGAGAGCTTTAATCACTAGTTTTCTCATAACAAGTTTAATTTGGAAGGTAAACAAAAGCATGAATATACTTGGAATAGCATAAGATAGTAGGTAGGTATGGTGTACTCTTTGGAAAAACTTGGTTTAGGGAGTTGGATGCATGAGTGGAACTCATACTTTGTTGTGGAGGCTAGCAAAAGACTGGGAGCGACAAAGTAAGAGAGCAATAATGGCCATAATCATGCAGAGCGACAAAACATCATTGATCAAAGAATAAAGTGATACTACAAGTTGAAAACTAAAGGATCATAAAGGCTATGTTGACTTGGGATAGTCATAACATGGTGTGAGCATGCTCCAAGTCAACCCAAATAAAGCATCAAAGGAGAATACCACAATACTATGCTTTAATATGCTAAAACAACGCATGATTCATCTAAGGCACATTAAGCAATCTCAATTGTTTATAACAAGTCATGCTACAACAAAGAATACTAAGCATAAAGCCAAAACAATATCAAGCATGGCATGACAAAGCATAGGCCATAGTCAAAAACAAGTTCTCTTTAACACTTAAGCATGAACTTTCCTACTCTTTTCCAAACCAAACCATACTATTTGAAAACCAATGTATGAAAGAGGGGGTATAACCAATTTATTCAGCAAACCAAGCAAACGAAAAACCAAAAAGAAGACGAAAAAGAAGACGCTCCAAGAACAACACAACTGTGCATGAAACAATAAAAATGAAGCGTTTGGAAGAAACCTGAGATTTTTATTGATGAAGAGGGGGATGCCTTGGGCATCCCCAAGCTTTGACGCTTGTACTTCTTGGATATTTCTTGGGGTGACATGGGTGGCATCCCCAAGCTTGAGCTTTAGTCCATTCTTCATCTCATTACATCATTCTCTCCATACACCTGAATTTTTTCCTTTATACAAAACTTCACACAATCTTTATTAGCAACATTAGTGCACTCAAGATAATAAGTCTTTGGGTTAAGTTTCAACACCAAAAACTTCCACTAAAACACAAGCTACTGTATCACTTCCCTTGAAAAGCTCAATTCTCCAAAGAGAACCCAAAAAGGAACCAACAAGAAGCAAATGCAAATAATGGCAGAAATCTGTCAAAACAGACCAGCAGGTAAAAACCAATTTTTTCGAAGACCTTATGTTGCTTAAAACGAAAAATGTTGAACTAAAGAAAGTTAGATAACAACCTGGGTCAGGAGCACAAAAATTCACGCCTCAAAAGGATGTACAGAGATTTTACACGAATTTTTACGGTGAAGCACATAAATCTGTTTCGGGACAGCAACTTTTCCAATCATTACTTCTCTCTCATTAGAGGTTACTCTTGGCACAAAAGGCAAATAAAAAGGATAAGGAGTGGTTATTACAGAGGTAATAACTTCCAAGACTCAACTAAAACTTTTGGGTTATCTCCCAATAAGTACTTTTATTTAACGCCTTTAAGTTAGGCATGATAGTTTGAGAAAATGCTCACATAAGAAATATGAATTGAAGTAAAAGAGAGCATCAAGAAGCAAATTCAAAGCATATTTAAGTCTAACCCACTTCCTATGCATAGGAATCTTGTAAAGAAACAAGTCATTAAAGCACAAAGCAACAAGCATAGTAAAGCAAAACAAGTGCAACTTCAAGACTTTCAACATAAAGAGGGGAATCTTAATATTGTTTAGATGCATAAGCCCATGTTTTCCTCTCTCATAATAACTTTCAGTAGCAACATGAATAAAATTAACAATATAACTATCACAAGAAACATTCTTATCATGAGCCACATGCATAAAAGAATTAATACTCCCCACATAAACATAGTCATTCTTATTGATTGTAGTGGGAGCAAATTCAACAAACTAGCTATCATTATTATTTTCATCACCATAATCATCAAATATAGGAGGCATATTGTAATCATAATTCATTTTCTCCTCAATAGTAGGTGGACTGAAAATATCATATTCATCATTGCAATCATCATATATTGGAGGTATAGTATCATCATAAGCAATAGAATAATTATCCTCCAAAGTGTGTTCATTTGTATCATCATTGGAAGGATCATGGATAGCACTAATAGTATAGCAATTATTAATATCATGATTTTCAGAATTGGTACCGAAGAGATTTTCAATATCAAAGGTAGTGTGCTTTTCCCAATCATGATCACTACTATAGGTAATAGGCATAGGAACATCATCGAGTTCAGACTCATCAAAAACTATAATAGGAGCAACATGCTTAGGGAAAAATACCGTTTCCTCTCTCCTTTTACTCCTCCTTTTCTTCTTTTTCTTCTTCTCTTTAGGAGGGAGAGGCTTGAAAGGAAGATTCTCCATATACCCCGGTTCATTGTTAGAGACAATAGAAGAAACTTTGGAGGATTCCTCCTTTTCATTAATAAGACCAAAACACATATTAGTCATGTCATATTTTGGTAAGATCTCATCTTTTATAATATTTTGTATGTAAGTATTTCTGTGGCAATTATCAGCACAATAAAGATGACAACCATGCATGACACTATTCATATCAAAAGCACCCATATCTACCAAAGAGGTTTTTCTTGATAACTCTTCACACCCCAAAAATAATGTAAGTTCATCATGCTGATTAGGAATGATCATGTCATCACAATACAAACTTGCAGTACTCATTGGATTAGAAGGGCTATTATTATGGCCTGAGCATTGAAAATTGAAATGACCCACTTCAAAGCAAAGTTCACAAATAAAAGGATAGAGGGCACCGACTTTTTTACCAAGATCATTTAGAGACCTATACCATGTTCTAGTTTTTTCATTCCTGTGGGTGATACAATATTCCTCTTCAATTTGATTCTTCTCACAAGATCTATGTATTCCACAAAAATTAACATGCTTATAAGAAATAGTACTTTTAGAGGTTTGAGCATGTTTGTTGCTATCATTAATAACAATTTCATTATCCCTGCAAGTGTCTTTAAAAGGCTCATGATACATGTCCCATTTTTCTTTAGGAGCATTAATATGAGAAGAAAAGGTTCTAAAACAATCAATAAGAATTTGAGGATCAAGACCATATTTAGCACTAAGCTCTTGAAAATCAGCAGTTTTAGCGAAAGACTTAATGCAATTATACTAATAGTTTATACCTGGTTCTTTACCTTTGTTGTTATCCCAATCTTTGGTATTGCTTTGAATTGTTTCAAGGAGATCCCACTTAGATTTGACCTCCTTACTTGTGAAGGATCCCTCTAAACAAGTATCTAGATAGTCCTTGTAATTTCCTGAAAGCCTTGCATAGAAATTATTAATAACAATATTACTGGGGAGCTCATGAATGGGACATTTGAGCATTAGTGGCTTCAATCTCCCCCATGCTTGGGCAATACTTTCTCCATCATGAGGATGAAAATTATAAATATAACTCCTATCTTTATGAATTTCATGAGGATAAAATTTAGAGTAAAAGAGAGATTCATGTTCCTTCCACTCCAAATGATGAGGATCATCTAGTAGCTCATACCACTCCCTTGCTTTCCCCTTAAGTGAAATAGGGAATAACTTGTTCTTAACTTGGTTCATTGAAATACATGCACACTTGAACAACTCGCATAATTCATGTATAAAGAGTAAATGATCACCAGGATGGACAGTTCCATCTCCAAAATAGCAGTTATTCATAACACGTTCAATAATTTTTATAGGTATTTTAAAAGGGATGCTTTCAGTATGTGGATTTAACATGTCACAAGTATCATTAGAATTACCACATATGGGAGATAAAGTATCATAAGAGCAAAATTTCTTCTTTAAAGCTGGGGAACTAAAAAGATCATTTTCATAAAAACTAGCTTCCCCAAGCTTAGACTTTTTCGTAGCATTAGAAATAATGGTGTCCAAAGAATTCATACTAACAACATTGCTATTAGCATCCAAATAAAGTTCCATAGGTTTTTTAATTTTCTCTTCAAACACTTCATGTCCTAACTCAATATAAATACTATAAAGCTCTCTAATTTTGTTGTTGTTTTCCATTAAGCCTAACTAGTGAAAAAATAAGAAACAAAAAGACAAAATTGCAGAATCTAAAGGAAATAACTTAGAGCGCTCACACCAGAGGATCTGAGTACCTTTTACCTTACCTCCCCGGCAACGTCGCCAGAAAAATGCTTGATGTCTACGCACTTCTATTCTTGTAGACAGTTGTTGGGCCTCCAAGTGCAGAGGTTTGTAGAACAACAGCAAGTTTTCTCTTAAGTGGATCACCCAAGGTTTATCGAACTCATGGAGGAAGTGGTCAAAGGTATTCCCTCTCAAGCAACCCTGCAATCAAGATACAAGAAGTCTCTTGTGTCCCCAACACACCCAATACACTTGTCAGGTGTATAGGTGCACTAGTTTGGCGAAGAGATAGTGAAATACAAGTGGTATGGATAATTATAAGTGGCAACGGTGATATAAAATAGCTTGATGGAGTGTGGTTGACGTGGGAAAAGACTAAAGGAAAACTGAAATAAAGATAGAAGCAAGCAAACATGTAACAGATCTCGTTGCAAATGGTGTTTCAATGTTTAGAAACAAGGCCTAGGGATCATACTTTCACTAGTGAACACTCTCATATAAATATATTCTTCTTTATGTACTACGCTGAACTACTATCTGGTTGGACACTCTAATCGTTGGTAGGGCTATAACAGCACACCTCAAAGTTCATATTTCCAATCTAGATAACCCCACACTGTCAGCTTGAGTACTAGATGAGTCCAACAAACACCACAATTTCATAAAGACATCCAACTCCAAATATAACTCATAACAAGTATTTGTAATCTCTAGCCTAAGTGCCACCATGGTATGCACGCTGTCACTTTCACACACATGGGGAGAGCAGAGATCTATTAGAGCACTTGAGTAGTAAGGTAGATCTAATTGATTACAAAGCTCATGATCTCAATAAGATCATGCATAGAGAGAGATGAACACATAGCTACCGGTAGAACCCTTAGCCTCGAGAGAGAACTACTCCCTCCTTATCATGGGAATTAGCAACGGTGATGGAGATGGTGGTGGAGATCGATGGAGATGGCTTCGGGGGCACTTCCCCGTCCCGGCAGGGTGCCAGAACAGAGACTTTCTGTCCCCCGAATCTCCCCTTCGGTGGCGGCGTCACTGCGGAACTTTTCGTGGGTTTATGATTGATGATCTAGGGTTTTTTCCTCGGGGGAGATATATAGGCGAAAGAGGCAAGGTCGTTGGCTGGCCAGGGGGCCCACACCATGCTCTAGCGCGGTTTGGGCTGGCCCGCGCCAATGGGTGGTGTGGCCACCATGTGGCCCCTCTCCGTCTCGTATTCTGGCTCCGTGAGTCTCTGGGAAAAATAGGCATATTGGCTTTTGTCCCGTCCAATTCTGAGAATATTTATTTTCTGACTTTCTGGAACCAAAAATAGTAGAAAACAGGCAACTGGCACTGTGGCTCTTGTTAATAGGTTAGTCCAAGAAATCATATGAAAAGTACTCCAAAGTGTGGACAAAACACAAGAAAGTAGATAAAACCAAGCATGGAACATCAAAAATTATAGATACATTTGCAATGTATCAATCCCTCATTTAGATATCAAGATAAAATGTGTTCTTCCTTGAGTATGCACCGTTCTATGGATCGTGTTTCGAGACATCACGTGATGATCGGGTGTACTCGACTCCGTGCTTTGATACAATGGGTGTAAGACAGTTTTACACACGCGGATACTAAGGTTCTTACTTGACGAGCCTAGCCTGTACAGACATGGCCTCGGAACACGGACAGAAAGGTTAAGCATGAGTCATATAGTTGATGTGATGCCCATATTGATGCTCGCCTTTGAAGCTACACCGACTCACGTGATGATCGTACTTGGTGTAGTGGATTTGGTTCATGTAATCACCAAAAAGGCACGAGGGATGTCGTTTTTGAGTGGGAGTTCATTTCTAATTTGGATTAGTCGAACTCAATTTGTCATAAACTAAATCGAAGTGAATTTGCATAACTTTTTATAGTCATTGGCATCTGTTCACTACCTTATGCTTAGTTTTAATTGAGATAATAGAACTATAGAATTCTGGATATTTACTTTACGAACTGGTATCGTATTGTTTTTGGAATGTCAATTTAAAGTTTAGAAGTCCTATTGCAAACTTTCAGCAAACTCTATTTACTCCATGAAGTTTAATAAGTAGTATTAAATCAAGAGTAAGAATTCCAATGTTAGTATCTAAAGTATCATGTTTGCCTCCATGATTATTGATATTCAAAAGTTGTTTTAATATCAAGATTATCTAGGAGCTAAAAAATTGTTTTAGAAACCATCATGTGTGGAAGATATTGTGATATCTAAAACAATGTTTTTGGTTGCATTATGATTGAGTATAATTTAGCAAAATACATGTTCTCATATTGTATGAGAATTTGTGAAGGATGGAGATGCTAGGCATCCGGATCTCCCAAAAAGGTTTTGGGAACTAACATTATACTCGAGATTCTTCCTTATATATAGGCTATAGTAGCTTGATCATGAAAGTTGTCATGATAAGGATGAATAGAAGATGTAGGTAAAATGTTTACTACACTAATAGATTACTAAAGAATGGATTTTTTGAAAGAACACCAAACATTTGATGATGGTGATCCACTTCAAAGTGCAAGTCCAAATGTATTAGTATTTGACTATATACACTTTGTACTATGTGTCATGTGAATGACACCACTATTGATGTTGATAGATTCTTTTAAAGGAATTGTTTAAAGAGAATATATAAAATATTTGGTAGAAAATAAAAGGTTGGATATATCCAATTTAGGTATATAGAAGATATACATGTTATGGTTGTATTCCTTGCTTGTTAAACAATTTGGTTCTAAGGTATTGGATACCGAATTGGTTGGTGTGAAGTGTCATACAGAACAACACAATTTATGAACTACAACGGACTAAGTACCTTGCAAGAGAATAAGTGATGATGTTCATCAGAAACAAATAAAGTGTTATTGCGTTTTCGTTGTCGTCAAACCTAGCCTTCAAGATTTTGTTTTAATAATTGTTATTTCGTTCCAGTATTACAAGAACAATGGTTGTTCAAATAATTACCGTATTCCATAAAGGGTGGATGAACTTTTACAAGTCTAGTTGGAGAAATCACATCCATAAACAGTATTGCTAAAATGTCGTAAGACAAATGGTTGGAAGATCACTTATGAAGTGACATCGTTGTTTGAATTATATTGGAAAGTAAACATGAAGAAACTCCATGTTGATGGATTTTTGGAGACTTTTGATTTTGATCAATTGACGCTTGTGAAACTTTCCTCGAGATAATTGAAACTCCGCCCATAGGCCAAAGAGGAACGGATGACTAACTTATTGGATATTATGCATGTTTATGTATATATTCTATTATGTGTAAGCATATGCGATGGATCTTTTTACTTCATATGCTTTCTCCAGAAATTTGAGTGAATATATCTATATATTTACTTAATAAGGAAGAAGTATGAAACATTTGAAAATTGTTCAAAGACTTTCAAGATGAAGTGAAAAATCATTGTAATAAGAAAATAAAAGAGTTTATGATTTGATCATAAAGGAAGATATTTGAGTTACAGGTTTAGCAAAACACCTAAGATTTCAGGAATTGTTCCATGAATTTGCACTTCCTGATAAACCATAGGAGTATGGTATGTTCGAGAGATCAAATCAAACCTTGTTTGACATGGTAAGATCAAAGGTGTCATTTATAAAACTGCCATTATGTTTTAAGTATTAAAGCTTTAGAGACTACCGCTTTTAAACTGAAAAGAGCACCATCGTGATTCGTTGAAATGACACCATATGAGTTATGGTTTGGGATAAAACCCGAATTGTCTTTTCTTAAATTTTGGTATGCTATGCATAAGTAAAATGTTTACAACCAAAGTCGGATAAGCACGTCTTTGTAGGTTATCCTAAAGAATTTGTTGGGAATTCCTCCATAACACCGAGGACAAAAGAGTTTGTCGCTTGGAATGTCAAGTTTCTTGAGAAGGAATTTTTCGTGAAAAGTTAAGTGGGAGGACAATAGAACTTTGATAAGGTTGTTGAACCTTAGCAATATGTGCTAAGTAGCGCAGCGCCGGAAAGTGTTCCGGTGGCGGCCACAATGCTCATGGCTCCCGTGATTACAAATGGTGTGATCTTGGAGATTAGAGTTCATATTGAACCATGTGGGTCGCTAAGCATCAAATTGTAAGATTTGAAACAGAAGTCGTTATTGTTTTGACAATGATGAAACTGTCAGATCCAGAGATTAACCACTAGCAATCGCGTATATGCAACACCAGAAAGCCATAGGTGTTCAATACGCAAAGTTTTTCAAACTAGATTATTGACTCTAGTGCAAGTGGGAGACTGAAGGGAATATGCCCGAGAGGCAATAATAAAGTGGTTATTATTTTATTCCATGTTTATGATAAATGTTTATTTTGCATGATATAATTGTATTAATTGGAAAC
Organism: Avena insularis; assembly: GCA_023614405.1. Classification (NCBI taxonomy): domain Eukaryota; kingdom Viridiplantae; phylum Streptophyta; class Magnoliopsida; order Poales; family Poaceae; genus Avena; species Avena insularis. The sequence continues at coordinate 439,718,394 of CM042693.1, forward strand.
GTTAATACATGTGTCTTTAATAAACAAAATACAAAGTTCCTAGTAATGCCTCTCATATAAACTAGCTCGTTGATTAACAAGATGATCAAGGTTTCCCGATCATGGACATTGGATGTTGTTAATAACAAGGTCACAACATTGGTGGAATGATGTGATGAACATTCATCCTTAGTATAGCATTACGATCAGAGTCATTATGTTTATATTGCTATAACATCATACGAAGTAATCTTAGTCCTTATACCATGAGATCATGTTAATTGCTAACACCGGAAGAGTATCTTGATAACATCAAATGTCACACCGTAACAGGGTGACTATAAAGGTGGGTTTAGTGCTACGAAGGTGTTATGTTGAGGCTCATGGATCAAGAGTGGGATTTTTCCATCCTGATGACGGATAGATATACTCTGGGCCCTCTCGGTGATATCACATTAAGATAGCTTGCAAGCAAGTGATGTGATTACTAGAATGTTATATCACGAGAACAAGAAAAGAGTACATGTCGGTAACAAGATCAAACTAGGTATTTGGATGCCAATGATCGAATCTCGAACATGTAATATATCGCGAGACAAAGGGATTTAGTTATGACGTTAAAGGTTCACACGATCACAAGAGTCATCATTGAATATGTGGGAGTCAGTACGGATCTCCACGTCCCGCTGTTGATTATTGATCGAAGAGGGGTCTCGATCATGTCTGCATTATTCGTGAACCATAGGGTGACACACTTAAGGGATACCGACACCATTTGGAGCAAATATATTTCAGATAAAGATTTAAGAAAGCGCTGGAATCATTTCGATGGAAACCGGAATTGTTTCTGGTGAAATTGCTGAAACTGGTTCTGCATGTGATATTGAAATGTTGCAAGGGGTTTTATGTGAATGTTTGTTAATTAATGTAATAACAAAATTTTGAATTAAATAAATAAAATAGTTTTATTTAATGAGAGCTTGCATTAAATTTGGTGGAAATTTAATGCATGTGTGAGTGGAATTTTGAGTGGAGGGTTTTTATGGGAGTGGGAGCTCCACCCACATGAATTTGGAAGAGGTGGGGGCACACCATGGCTGCCACGCCATGGCCCTTGGGTGCCCCCTCTTCCCTATAAAAGGCCCCCTCTCTTCCTCACAACACACACCTCCTCGTGAAGGATCTCTCTCCCCCTCTAGTTATTCCCCATGGTCTCGGATTAGCGAGATACATGTTCCCTGTGGCTTTATCTGGAAAAGGAGTTGCTGCTTCCGCTGCTTTGCTGGAGCGAGGGACGGATGTTGTCGGGGTACCGGACGTGTGTGCGATCACGGATGCACCGCTGCTTTGCGGTGCTGGACTTGGTGGTGCTGGACTTGCTGGAGCTGGATCTAATGGACGTGCTGGAGCCGGACCTGCTGGACTTCATCATGATCTTGAGATCGGCAAGTGTACGACTACGTCATCCACGAGTTCCAACTTGTTAACAAAGCTTTGTTGTCTTCGAGGGTAAGTTCTCTATGGATGTATATCCACACGTTGCTTGTATCTAGTAGATAGATCTCGGCGTTTAGTTCCCATCGTAGAAATTTTTTGTTTTCTATGCTGCGAACCCAACAAAATTATGGCACTTTCGTTTAGGCCATATTTCGAGGGAGCAATAGAAAGACTAGTTAAAAACGATATTCTTCCTCCGCTAGAGTTCTCTGACATAGAGCAATGCATCGATTGTGTTAAAGGAAAATATGTAAAGCAAATTAAAAAGGGTGCAAATCGAAGCGCCGAAACACTAGAAATTATTCACACTGACATATGTGGACCATTTCCAATGAAAAGTGTGGATGGTTATGACTCGTTCATAACATTCACAGATGATTACTCCCGTTATGGTTATATTTATCCAATTAAACAAAGATCGTAAGCGCTGGATAAATTTAAGATATTCAAAGCTGAAGTTGAGAACCAACATAGTAAAACAATAAAGATAGTAAGGTCTGACCGTGGAGGGGAGTACTACGGTCGACACACCCCATATGGCCAAGTCCTTGGACCTTTTGCAAGGTTCTTACAGGAGACTGGCATAGTGGCCCATTATTCAATGCCGGGTGAGCCTCAACAAAATGGAGTAGTGATACGTCTATTTTGCATCACTATTCTATGTCTTAATTCACTATTATTCATTGATATATTTCGTATTGAGAGGTGATACTTATGTTATTTCATCTATTTTTGCATGGTTGATGACTTTTGGAGCATGGACCGCTGTAGTCAGGATTCTGATGGAAAAGGTGTTGTTTGGAGGCAAAATTCACGTAGATCAGAAAATCCGGGAAAATATATAGAAAATCCTATTTTTCCAGAAGACTAAGGATGCCAGAAGACGGAGTGGAGATAGGCCACAGTGTTGGGTCCGCAGCATAGAAAACAAAAAATTTCCTACGATGAGAACTATACGCCAAGATCTATCTACTAGATACAGAGCAACGGGTGGACATACATCCATGGAGAACTTACCCTCGAAGACAACGAGTTTTGTTAACGAGTAGGAACTCGTGGTTGATGTAGTCGTACGCTTGCCGATCTCAAGATCATGTGGAAGTTCGAGCGCCGCAAATCAGCAGCGCATCCGTCCTCGCACACACGTTCAAGCCACCGGACAACCTCCACCTCCTCCAAATAATCAGCGAAGCAAAACTCCTTCCATCATAGGCCACTGGAACATGTATCTCGCTAATCCGAGACCATGGGGAATATCTAGAGGGGGAGAGAGATCCTTCACGAGGAGGTGTGGTTTGTGAGAGGGGAGAGGGGGGCTTTATATAGGAGGGAGGGAGACCCCTCTGTTGGGTCCGCAGGATAGAAAACAAAAATATCCTACGATGAGAACTATACGCCAAGATCTATCTACCAGATACAGAGCAACGGGTGGACATACATCCATGGAGAACTTACCCTCGAAGACAACGAGTTTTGTTAACGAGTAGGAACTCGTGGTTGATGTAGTCGTACGCTTGCCGATCTCAAGATCGTGTGGAAGTCCGAGCACCGCAAATCAGCAGCGCATCCGTCCTCGCACACATATTCAAGCCACCGGACAACCTCCACCTCCTCGCTCTAGCGAATCAGCGGAAGCAAAGCTCCTTCCTGCATTAGGCCACCGGGAACATGTATCTCGCTAATCCGAGACCATGGGGGAATATCTAGAGGGGGAGAGAGATCCTTCACGAGGAGGTGTGGTTTGTGAGAGGGGAGAGGGGGCTTTATATAGGAGGGAGGGAGACCCCTCCCCTCCCATAGTCGGCGCATGAGGGGGGGGACTCCTCCCCTCCTTCATTCATGTGGTGAACCTCCACTCACATAAACATGTCCTCCACCCAAAATCCCACTCACATGTATTTAATTTCCACCAAATTAAATGCAACTCTCAATTAATAAAACTCTTTTATTTATTTTATTTAGAATTTTGTTAATTACTTTAATTAACAAACATTCACATAAAACCCCTTGCAACATTTCAATATCACATGCAGAACTACTTTCTGCAATTTCACCCGAAACAATTCCGGTTTCTATCGAAACATTTCCTGCACTTTGCAAACCTTTTGTCTGGAACATATGTGCTCCTAAATGGTGTCCGACAACCCTTAAGCGTGTCACCCTATGGTTCACGAATAATGCAGACATGATTGAGACTCCTCTCAGATCAATAATCAGAAGCGGGATCCGAGATCCATATCGACTCTGCATATTCAACGATGACTTCTGTGATCGTGAGAACCTTAACGTCAGCAATTTAATCACTTTGTCTCATGATATAATACATGTCCGAGATTCGATCATCGGTATCCAAATACCTAGTTTGATCTCGCTTGACATGCACTCTTTCTCGTTCCGTGATATAACATTCTAGTGATCACATCACTTGCTTGCAAGCTATCTTAATGTGATATCACCGAGAGGGCCCAGAGTATATCTATCCGTCATCAGGATTGACAAATTCCACTCTTGATCCATGAGCCTCAACATAACACCTTCATAGCACTGAACCCACCTTTATAGTCACCCTGTTACGGTGTGATGTTTGATGTTATCAAGATACTCTTCCGGTGTTAGCAATTAACATGATCTCATGGTCTAAGGACTAAGACTACTTTGTATGATGTTATAGCAATATAAACATAATGACTTGATCGTAATGCTATACTTCGGATGAATGTTCATCACATCATTTCACAAATGCTGTGACCTTGTTATTAACAACATCCAATGTCCATGATCAGGAAACCTTGATCATCTTGTTAATCAACAAGCTAGTCTATAAGAGAGGCATAACTAGGAACCCTTTTTGTTTATTTAACACACATGTATTGATGTTTCCTATTAATACAATTATAGCATGCAAAATAAACATCTATCACATACAAGGAATACATAATAACAACTTTATTATTGCCTCTCAGGGCATATTTCCTTCACCCTCCCCTCCCATAGCCGGCGCATGAGGGGGGGGGACTGCTCCCCTCCTTCATTCATGTGGTGAACCTCCACTCAAATAAACATGGCCTCCACCCAAAATCCCACTCACATGTATTTAATTTCCACCAAATTAAATGCAACTCTCAATTAATAAAACTCTTTTATTTATTTTATTCAGAATTTTGTTAATTACTTTAATTAACAAACATTCACATAGAACCCCTTGCAACATTTCAATATCACATGCAGTACCACTTTCTGCAATTTCACCCGAAACAATTCCGGTTTCTAACGAAACAATTCCTGTTTCTATCGAAACATTTCCTGCGCTTTGCAAAACTTTTTTTTTGGAACATATGTGCTCCTAAATGGTGTCCGGCAACCCTTAAGTGTGTCACCCTACGGTTCGCGAATAATGCAGACATGATTGAGACTCCTCTCAGATCAATAATCAGAAGCGGGACCTGGAGATCCATACTGACTCCTGCATATTCAACGATGACTTCTGTGATCGTGAGAACCTTTTAACGTCAGCAATTTTAATCCCTTTGTCTCATGATATAATACATGTCCGAGATTCGATCATCGGTATCCAAATACCTAGTTTGATCTCGTTACCGACATGCACTCTTTTCTCGTTCCCGTGATATAACATTCTAGTGATCACATCACTTGCTTGCAAGCTATCTTAATGTGATATCACCGAGAGGGCCCAGAGTATATCTATCCGTCATCGGGATTGACGAATTCTACTCTTGATCCATGAGCCTCAACATAACACCTTCATAGCACTGAACCCACCTTTATGGTCACCCTGTTACGGTGTGACGTTTGATGTTATCAAGATACTCTTCCGGTGTTAGCAATTAACTTGATCTCATGGTCTAAGGACTAAGACTACTTTGTATGATGTTATAGCAATATAAACATAATGACCTGATCGTAATGCTATACTTCGGATGAATGTTCATCACATCATTTCACAAATGCTGTGACCTTGTTATTAACAACATCCAATGTCCATGATCAGGAAACTTTGATCATCTTGTTAATCAACAAGCTAGTCTATAAGAGAGGCATAACTAGGAACCCTTTTTGTTTATTAAACACACATGTATTGATTTTTCCTATCAATACAATTATAGCATGCAAAATAAACATCTATCATATACAAGGAATACATAATAACAACTTTATTATTGCCTCTCAGGGCATATTTCCTTCAGTCTCCCACTTTTACTAGAGACAATAATCTAGTTTATATAGTGATAAATCTAACACCCATGGAGTTCTGGTGTTGATCATGTTTTGCCCTAGGGAGTACTTTAGTCAACGGATCTGCTACATTCAGGTCCGTGTGCACTTTAATAATCTTTATATCTCCATCCTTGACATGCTCGCGGATGGAGTGAAACCGGCGCTTAATATGCTTGGAATTCTTGTGAGACCTTGGTTCCTTTGTGTTGGCTATGGCTCCATTGTTGTCACAATAGATCACCTTCGGGGCCAACGCATTGGGAACCACACCCAGTTCCGTGATGAACTCTTTCATCCAAACTGCTTCGCTAGCCTTCAAGCAACATATTCCGCCTCCGTTGTTGATCCAGCCACCACATGTTGTTTGGAACTCCTCCAACTAACTGGTGCTCCGTTCAAGAGAAATACGTATCCGGATTGAGACTTAGAGTCATCCGGATCAGTGTTAAAGCTAGCATCGACATAACACTTAGCGACTAGCTCTTCTTCACCTCCGTATACAAGAAACATATCCTTAGTTCTTCTCAAGTACTTAAGGATATTCTTGACCGATATCCAGTGTTCCGAACCTGGATCAGATTGGTACCTACTAGTCAAACTAATAGCATGTTCCACATCCGGTCTTGTACATAGCATGGCATACATTATAGAGCCTATGGCTGAGGCATAGGGGATCTTATCCATTATCTCTCTTTCTTCTTAAATGGCGGACTTTGAGTCTTACTCAATGTCTTGCCTTGCAACATAGGTAAGTACCCCTTCTTACTTCCGTCCATATTAAACTTCTTTAATATCTTATCAAGGTATGTACTCTACGATAACCCAATTAGGCGTCTTGATCTATCTCTATAGATTTTAATGCCATATATATGAAGCTTCACCAAGGCCCTTCATCGAAAATTTGCTGTTTAGATAACTTTTAACACTGTTTAAAAGATCTATATCATTTCCAATCAATAATATGTCATCCACATATAATATCATAAATGCCACATTGCTCCCACTCACTTTCTTGTAAATACAAGCCTCTCCATAAGTTTGGACAAATCCAAACTCTTTGATCACCTCATCAAAGCGGAGATTCCAACTCCGGATGCTTGCTTGATCCATAGATGGATCGCTGAAGTTTGCACACCTTATCAGCATCCTTAGGATCGACAAAACCCTTAGGTTGTATCATATACAACTCTTCTTCAATATTACCATTGAGGAACGCAGTTTTGACATCCATCTGCCATATTTCATAATCGAAATATGCAGCAATTGCTAACATAATCCTAACCGACTTAAGCATCGCTACGGGAGAGAATGTCTCATTGTAGTCAACTCCTTGAATTTGTCGAAACCCCTTTGCGACAAGTCGAGCCTTATAGATGGTTACATTACCATCAGCATCAGTTTTCTTTTGAAAATCCATTTATTCTCAACGGCCTTTCGATCGTGAGGTAAGTCCACCAAGGTCCAAACCTGGTTTTCGTACATGGATTCCATCTCGGATTTCATGGCTTCTAGCCATTTGTTGGAATCAGGGCTCATCATCGCTTCTTCATATGTTGCAGGGTCATCTATTTCATCAATCATGAAATTCATAACAGGATTGCCGTATAGTTCAGGAGCTGCACGTGTCCTGCTTGACCTGCGAGGTTCGGTAGTGTCCTCTTTCGGAGTTTCCTGATCAATATCATTAGCTATCTCTTCATTAGGTGAAGTCAACTCCGAAACAACTTCCGGTGCTGCACTACTCGCCATTTCATGAAGAGAAGGTTCAATAACCTCTTCGAGTTCTACCTTCCGACTACTCACACCTTTCGCGAGAAACTCCTTCTCAAGAAAGGATCCATTCTTGGCAACAAAGACCTTGCCCTCGGATCTGTGATAGAAGGTATACCCAATCGTTTCCTTAGGGTATCCTATGAAGACGCATTTTTATGCTTTGGGTTCGAGTTTATCCGGTTGAAGTTTCTTCATATAAACATCGCATCCCCAAACTTTAAGAAATGATAGCTTAGGTTTGTTTCCAAACCATAATTCATACGGTGTCTTTTCAACGGATTTAGATGGTGCCCTATTTAAAGTGAATGCAGCGGTTTCCAGTGCATAACCCCAAAATGACAGTGGCAAGTCAGTCAGAGACATCATAGATCGAACCATATCCAATAAAGTACGACTACAACGTTCTGACACACCATTACGTTGTGGTGTTCCGGCAGGCGTGTGTTGTGAAACTATTCCACGGTCTTTCATATGTGTGCTAAACTCGTAACTAATATACTCTCCTCCACGGTCGGACCGCAAAAATTTGATCTTTCTGTTATGATGATTTTCCACTTCATTCTGAAAATTCTTTGAACTTTTCAAAGGTTTCAGACTTATGTTTCATCAAATAGATATACCCGTATCTACTCAAATCATCCGTGAAAGTAACAAAATAACGATATCCACCTCGCTCCGACACACTCATTGGTCCACACACATCAGTATGTATGATTTCCAATAAATCTGTCGCCCGTTCCATTGAACCGGAAAACGGCGTTCTAGTCATCTTGCCCATAAGGCATGGCTCACATGTATCAAATTATTCAAAATCAAGTGATTCCAAAAGTCCATCAGAATGGAGTTTCTTCATGCGTTTAACGCCAATATGACCTAGACGGCAGTGCCACATATATGCAGATATATCATTATCAAGTTTAATCCTTTTAGCATCAACATTATGAATATGCGTAATACTACTATCGAGATCCAACAGAAATAAACTATTCAACACAGGTGCATGACCATAAAAGATATTATTCATATAAATCGAACAACCATTGTTTTCAGACTTAAACGAATAACCACTTTGCATCAAACACGATCCGGATACAATGTTCATGCTCAGTGCAGGCACCAACTAACAATTATTGAGGTTTATAACTAATCCCGACGGCATATGGAGAGGTCCGACAGCGATCACATCAACTCTTGATCCATTGCCGACCTACATCGTGACCTCATCCCTTCCTAGCTGTCGCTTGTTCCGCAGCCCCTGAACCGAGTTACATATATTAGCAACCGATCCCATATCAAATACCCAGGTGCTACTGCGAGTACTAGTCAAGTACACATCAATAACATGTATATCACATATACCTTTGTTTGCCTTGTCGGCCTTCTTGTCCGCCAAATACTTGGGGCGATTCTTCAATGGCCAGTCCTTGCAATAGTAGCACTCGGTGTCGACTTAGGGCCAGCTCGGGGTTTCTTTTCAGCGGCAGATTTGCCGCCCTTCTTTCCTTCGCCTTTCTTGTCCTTCTTGAAACCGGTGGTCTTATTAATCATCAACACTTGATGTTCTTTCCTAATCTCCACTTCGTAGTCTTAAGCATTGATGTAAGCTTCGAAGAGACTTATTCATTCCCTGCATATTATAGTTCATCACGAAGCTCTTGTAGCTAGGTGGCAGAGATTGGAGAACACGATGTATGCCTAAGTCAATGGGAATCGTTATTCCCAAGGACACAAGCTTATCGGCGTACCCAAACATTTTGAGTACGTGCTCACTAACGGAGCTGTTCTCTTCCATCATGCAGCTAAAGAACTTTTCAGAAGTATTATAACTCTCTACGGCAGCATGGGTATCAAAATCATTTTCAATTCTTCCATGGTATCAAAGGCATTGCCATTTTCGAAATGTTTTCGAAGTTCTAGCTCTAGCCCATACAGTATGCCGCAATGAACTAAGTTGTGGTCCTCCTGACGAGTTATATAGACGTTCTTTTCCTCGTCAGGGGCATCAGGAGCTGGTGGGGGGCCTAGCGGCGCCTCTAGCACATATTGCTTTTGTGAAGCAGTGAGGAGAATCCTCAAATTCATAGCCCAGTTGGTGAAGTTGCTACCATTCGCAGCAAGTTTCTCTTTCTCCATGAACATATTGAAATTAAAAGCAGGTGGTGCCATCTACAACAGAATTTGTAAAGTTTATTTAGACTAATTTTATGACAGATTGAGTTCAACTAATCCAAATTACTAATGAACTCCCACTCAAAAACGACATCCCTCGTGTCCTTTTGCTGATTACATGAACCAAATCCACTACACCAAGTCCGATCATCACGTGAGTTGGTGTGGCTTCAAAGGCGAGCATCTATATGGGCATCATATCAACCATATGACTCATGCTTAACCTTTCGGTCCGTGTTCCGAGGCCATGTCTGTACATGCTAGGCTCGTCAAGTAAGAACCTTAGTATTCGCGTGTGTAAAACTGTCTTACACCCGTTGTATGAAAGCGTAGAGTCGAGAACACTCGATCATCACGTGATGCCTCAAAACACGATCCACAAAATGGTGCATACTTAATTAAGAACACATTTTATCTTGATATCTAAATGAGGGATCATCTTATAATGCTACCAAAAGTGCCAAATTAGCAATATAAGATGCTAACATCTAATGTGTGAAGTGAGGTGATATGGTCCATGCATTTGATCTCTATCATTTGCATCATGGTATGATCTCTATCATTCCTTTGTGTGTAAGGCCAAGGTCTATGGAACTTACACGTTAAGTGAGTTGTAAGACTATCTATCATACATCTACTTACAACAATACCATATCAAGACACTAGCCCAGCAACGATCTAAACTAGACGCCTCTAATTTATCAATTGCAAGTTTTACGTGGCTTAGGGCTTTCGGAGATAGAACCGGTCTTACCTACAAACATGAACCACAACGAGGATAACCAAGTTATTAGCAACTCGTTGTAAATCAGATATTGACTATAGTAGGAGAGACAGACACCCGCTAGCCACTTATGCAAAACTAGTTGCATGTCAGTCGTGGAACCAGTCTCATGTACGATGACATGTAAGGTTGGTCCGGGCCGCTTCATCCCACTATGCCACCAATATCCAAAGTACATAGAAGATGCAATAACATGATCATCATCGCCCACACAAAACATATGTGTACTACCCGTACAAAGCACCTACGCATAGATCAGGCTCTGATACCACTGTTGGGTCCGCCACATAGAAAACAAATTTTTTCCTACGATGAGAACTATACACCAAGATCTATCTACTGGATACAGAGCAAGGGGTGGACATACATCCATGGAGAACTCACCCTCGAAGACAACGAGTTTTGTTAACGAGTAGGAACTCGTGGTTGATGTAGTCGTACGCTTGCCGATCTCAAGATCGTGTGGAAGTCCGAGCCGCCAAATCAGCAGCGCATCCGTCCTCGCACACACACGTTCAAGCCTGGGACAACCTCCACCTCCTCGCTCCAGCGAATCAGCGGAAGCAACAACTCCTCCAGACGCAAGGCCACCGGGAACATGTATCTCGCTAATCCGAGACCATGGGGAATATCTAAAGGGGGAGAGAGATCCTTCACGAGGAGGTGTGGTTTGTGAGAGGGAGAGGGGGCTTTATATAGGAGGAGGAGACCCCTCCCTCCATAGTCGGCGCATGAGGGGGGACTCCTCCCCTCCTTCATTCATGTGGTGAACCTCCACTCACATAAACATGGCCTCCACCCAAAATCCCACTCACATGTATTTAATTTCCACCAAATTAAATGCAACTCTCAATTAATAAAACTCTTTTATTTATTTTATTCAGAATTTTGTTAATTAATTTAATTAAAAAACATTCACATAGAACCCCTTGCAACATTTCAATATCACATGCAGAACCACTTTCTGCAATTTCACCCGAAACAATTCCGGTTTCTATCGATACAATTCCTGTTTCTATCGAAACATTTCCTGCGCTTTGCAAAACTTTTTGTCTTGAACATATGTGCTCCTAAATGGTGTCCGGAAACCCTTAAGTGTGTCACCCTACGGTTCGCGAATAATGCATACATGATTGAGACTCCTCTCAGGTCAATAATCAGAAGCGGGACCTTGAGATCCATACTGACTCCTGCATATTCAACGATGACTTCTGTGATCGTGAGAACCTTTTAACGTCAGCAATTTTAATCCCTTTGTCTCATGATATAATACATGTTCGAGATTCGATCATCGGTATCCAAATACCTAGTTTGATCTCGTTACCGACATGCACTCTTTTCTCGTTCCTGTGATATAACATTCTAGTGATCACATCACTTGCTTGCAACCTATCTTAATGTGATATCACCAAGAGGGCCCAGAGTATATCTATCCGTCATCGGGATTGACAAATTCCACTCTTGATCCATGAGCCTCAACATAACACCTTCATAGCACTGAACCCACCTTTATGGTCACCCTGTTACGGTGTGACGTTTGATGTTATCAAGATACTCTTTCGGTGTTAGCAATTAACATGATCTCATGGTCTAAGCACTAAGACTACTTTGTATGATGTTATAGCAATATAAACATAATGACTTGATCGTAATGCTATACTTCGGATGAATGTTCATCACATCATTTCACAAATGATGTGACCTTGTTATTAACAACATCCAATGTCCATGATCAGGAAACTTTGATCATCTTGTTAATCAACAAGCTAGTCTATAAGAGAGGCATAACTAGGAACCCTTTTTGTTTATTAAACACACATGTATTGATGTTTCCTATCAATACAATTATAGCATGCAAAATAAACATCTATCATATACAAGGAATACATAATAACAACTTTATTATTGCCTCTCAGGGCATATTTCCTTCACACAGGGGGCCCACACCACCTGGCCTTGCAGCACCTAGCGCACCAGAGGTGGTGTGGCCTCGCCCTCGCCTCTCCCCTCGCGTATATCATCCTCCGAAACCCTAAGACCCGGCGACCACGAAAGATTCCGCCTCTGCAAGCAGAAAACACCGAGAGAGAAGATCTCTCCGTGAGCATTCTGCCGAGGGAATTCCTTCCCGGAGAGGGGAGATCGTCGCCATCAACACCACCATCAAGCTGGACTTCATCGGGATCAATATCATCACCACCACCATCATCACCATCAGCACCCTCATCACCATCTCCATATTGCTGTAACAATTGCGTTGAATCTTGCATAGTTCATAGGGAAAACTTTCCCGGTGTTGATTACTCTTTGTAGTTGATGCTATTGAGTGAACCATTGAATTATTGTTTATGTTCAGATTGTTATACATCATTATTCCATCTCTGATCATGATCCATATGATGTCTTTTGAGTAGTTCATTTTGTTCTTGAGGACATGGGAGAAGTCTTGTTGTTAATAGTGGAGTTGCTTTGAGAAAGATTCAATAGATTGTTATTTAAGTTGTGGTGTACTTCTTCTAGTGGTGTCATGTGAACATCGACTACATGACACTTCACCTATATGGGCCTAGGGGAATGCATTGTGTATTTGGCTACTAATCGTAGGGGTTGCCAGAGTGACAGAAACCTGAACCCCCGTTAGGAAACCATTGCACAAGGGACGTAAGGGTCTTAGAGTTTAAAGCTATGGTTAGGTTTCTACCTTAATTACTTTCTTGTACTTACGGATGTTTGCAAGGGGTATAATCACAAGTATGTATTAGTCTTGGATGGGGCGGTACATTAGCACAGGTTCACCCACACAACACTTAGCAAGCTAAAGAAGATTAATCAACTATATGAAGCGAAAGCACTTGACAGTCTTCCCATGTGTCCTCGAGAATGTTTGGTCATCTTAAGTAATACAACCGGCTTGTCCTTTGCTGCATAAAGGATTGGGCCACTTGCTGCATTTATTCCTACTGTCTTTTATTTATCCGTACTTCGATTACTTGCATTATCAAAAACCCCTAAAAATCCATTTGCTAAGTATTTGCAGAGAATTCCTGATCCATACCACTAGCCAGCACCTTCTGCTCCTCGTTGGGTTCGACACTCTTACTTATCGAAAATATTGCGATACACCCCCTATACTTGTGGGTCATCAAGACTATTTTCTGGCGCCGTTGTCGGGGAGTGAAGAGCTATTGGAGAGTGGAACTAGTAAAGGAAACTTCTACTGTGAGTATTGTTTACTTCTGTTAGTTGCTTTATTTTTGTTATGGATAATTCACTGAGTTTCTTATTTGGTAATGCTACTACCACTGCTAAGGTAGTAGATAAGCCACCACCTGCTGAGAATGATGTTTTCAAAATACCTACAAGAATTATTGATCGTGTTATGGATAACTACTATGTTGGGGATGGAACTGTCCATCCCGGTGATCATTTACTCTTTATACACGAATTATGCGGGTTGTTCAAGTGTGCAGGTATTACTACAGATCAAGTTAAGAAGAAGTTATTCTCATTATCACTGAAAGGAAGAACTGGGGAATGGTATAAGCTGCTGAAGAATGGTCAAGCTCTGGAATGGGAGGAAATAGTGCCTCTCTTTTATTCAAAGTTTTATCCTCCTAGTGAGATTCATAAAGATCGGAATCAAATATACAACTTTTGGCCTCTTGATGGAGAGAGTATAACTCAAGCTTGGGGGAGATTGAAGTTACTAATGCTCAAATGTCCCATTCATGAGCTCCCCAACAATATTATTATCAATAACTTTTATGCAAGGCTCCCTCTACATGATAAAGATTTATTGGATGCTTCTTGTGCTGGATCATTCACTCGCATGGAAGAAGAAGCTAAATGGGATCTTCTGGACCGTATTCAAGACAATGCTGAAGCTTGGGAGAATGACAAAGGTAGAAAGTCATGTATAAATTATGATTATGAATGCATTGAATCTTTTATGGGAACTGATGACTTTCAAAATATTAAAAATGCTTATGGTCTAGACTCTCAAGCTATTGCTTCTTAT